>OW121727.1:6000000-7200000 GCA_933228805.2 Hipparchia semele
ACGCGCAAAAAAGGCACTAGATTTATAGCAGCTTTCTGTAAAAGCAGATTTATTTGCATTGCCAATGTAAAATAGAGAATATATTATTTTATCTAGCGGACGCCCGCGACTTCGTCAGCTTCTTCAATTCACAATCGACAGTACCTAAATCCCCATAGTTTAGGTAAAACCCCTACAGCATCAGGATTGAGAGTTAAGAGTTTGGCGGCAAATTATTTATTAAACTAATATTCCTAAATAATGTGGGCTACAACCCGAGATTTGAAGACCTACTACCTATGCCTCATTACGTGAATTCAATGGAGTGTTAACAGGATAACAGGAATGTGTTCGCATTTTATGACGATGAATGTACTTACCTACGTAGAGTTCTGAAAATAAATGTTTTTCCCTTTACTCTGGATAAAATAAAAGACGAACGTATTATTATCGTTAGGTAAGTAGAGACAAACAAACACACATGTTATGATACATAGAGCTAGGCCGTATGTTATTATCTACATATGTATACCTACCTAATGGCTATAATTTAGGTAGGTACAATTATTCCATGAATGTCATACCTCCAAGGGTTTGTTTAATAAGATAATAATAATTATCATACAATTTAAACATTTAAAACATTATGCTTAGCTTATAAATGCTGTGATTTATTGGCTTAGGTAGATAAATTAGAACATTACTTACCGTATTTTTCAAACTTTTGTTTTTGTTACGTTCTAAACCAAGATTCTAATCTTTTTAATAATAAATCAAAGATTCTTGCAGCCGCTTATGTACCAACATGTACCTGCCAGTCTTGGAGTACCTATATAACCAACCTGCTAGTCGCTTAGACTGGCTGGTACAGAATATAAGCGGCTGCCTAGGAGTATTAAGCCCTGGAGTGGCCATAGGCTGCGTACCCCTCTGTAAGTTTTTATTTGACGGGTATGCCCAACGGTCATACCCGTTATATAAAACTGTTTGATTCGCGTCACGCGCCTGTCAACAACGTATGGTTAGCGGAGGATGAGCTCCGGTATAATATGCCGACTATGAGTGATTTTCCTTCTAAAAAAAATACCAAATATATCCAGTTTATGAAAGGATAACATTACTTTTCTCCTGATATATTCTTTTATCCAATTAATGCACTATTTAAGGAGAAAACTTAAAAATACTGTTGATCCGAAAATGTTGCTACTGAATCGTACAAGAAATAATTTGGGGAATTTAAAAAAAATGAACCAATCTACTTATTACTCGATTGGAGCCCTTTATCGTGAACTGTACAATGATTTGATTCCATACAATTAAAATTACGATAGAATAGGATAAGACGGGGAGGGTTAATTTATAAACTTTAGGCAAATAATTTAATCGGTTATTTTGAAAAGGGTACGAGTCACACGTTTTGTCAAAACTGAGTTAAGTAGAATATTCGTTAACATTTTATAATATTTTCTTGCCATGTGACTGAGAATTTGTAGTCTTTTGTTAGTAAAATATCATTATCTGTAGTAAACTCTAACTAGTAAACTGAGTTACTATTGTAGTAATGTCACTATAACTACTTTTTAACATTTTAAAATTTAATAGAAATCCGATCAAAATCAGACCAAGTTATTTATACCTTTGCCTTTATCCTTACCTAAATAAATGTTTTCTCAAGCAAGGCTGTTTAAATACCTGCAAATTTTTTAGTTTATTAAAATCGGACATTCCATTCGAAAGATATTACGAGTTTATTGATGTTATTTATTCTGTTATCATTTTGTTTTCAATAATCAAGTCCCGTACCCAAAGGGATCCAGCGATACACTATTGCTAAATACATTGTTATTTAGGTATGTCCTGCATTTACTGTACGTTTATGCCAAAATGTTTAAAAAATAAATATCCACCCTTACGAAGCCGGGACGGGCCGCTAGTATAATATAAGTAACCGGTATAATTGCATGCGCAAAAATCATTACAAAAAAGCCTTATTAATATTCAATCGCCACAATTAAATGCCCTCGTGCCACCTCGGATTATGAAAAATTAAATTGTAATATTGTACTTATTCATAAAGTTGGATAAGCTTATCATTAACCGTATTTTTAAAGTATTTTTTTGTTCAAAAATGAGGATTTTATTTTAAAGAAGTTGGTCACACTGCAAGAAAATTAGGGCTGGGAAGCAGAAATTATATCGATATTGATATATTCAGTGTGTGTGGTATAGGTACATCATGTAATTGAACCACCAATTGGAAGAAGGGAATAAATCCAAAAACTAGGAACGGAGATAATCGAAAAAAACTGTTTAACTTTTAATTATCGGCACATAGCCTCTTATGATGTATGAACGAAATGAAGATAATGTTAATTATGATTATTTACACATAAATTAGAACGACATATGTTAATATTAACTAAGATATACACATATAAAGTTCTTGGATTTATTTCCTTCTTCCAATTGATTCAGTACTGGCATGAAAAAGCCAAAATAATGAGAAAATATATTTATTTATTCGAAATACTGAAGGTACTAAGTGACGTTCTTCTATTCTTCATCGATTTCAGCAGTTTCGAATGTTGTAGTAGGCAAAGCCTTAATATCATAATTTTTTTAAAATTTGTCAAGAATGTATTGAGTTATTTTATGTATGTCATTCATTTTTGTCTCATTTATTGGTATTTTAAAAGCATATATGCCTTAGTTAATGATTGTGCTGGGTTCTCAGATACTTTCTGAAGCATAAAACTCATAAAAACCTCTTTACCTAAGCCATCTATAAACTTAGAACATGTCAAGTAAACTTTTTGACTTGAGCTGTACTCAAAACTTCTGTATGGTGAGATATTGAGTGCGATTATCTTATCTAAAGACTTTTGCATTTCTTTTTTGTATTGATGAGTATTTTTAACACCTCTTCTTTTCTTTTTTGGAGTTTCATCTTGAACCTCCTCATCAAACGAATAGGTGCAACTATCACTAGTCGTATTTAAGAAAATACGCAATAATTAACTTATTAATCTCTAAATTGCACGTATATCTCAAATATAACTTAAGACAAAGGTGGCATTAATTGTAAATTATGTTTGTATTTATTTTTATTTGAATTAAGCAGGCATATCACTAGTTAACACTATGGACATTAGTGTATCAGTTGGAAGAAGGGAATAAAAGCCGGGATTTATTTCTTTCTTCCAACTAACAGTTTCTTTGAGTGCACAAAACTGCATGAAATAAGAGAGATTTATCTCTACTTTTCAACTCGCAGAGTAGGGCTATGTTTTAGGTACACAAAAATGGGCATAAGTCGATTTGGCAAAAAATGACCTTTATTCCCTTCTTCCAATTGGTGGTTCAATTTTTAATTTTCTTATAGAACCAGTTAGTGTTCCAACAAATTTCTACTATTCATCTATGTCCATTGATAAAACATGAATAAAAGTTTAAAAACTATCAACTCGACTACAAAATTGGATGTAGCATTATTTAAATTTATTTATTTACTAGCTAATTTCCGTGACTTCGTCCGCATGGCGTAGTTTAGTTTACTATCCGCGAGAAGGTATGTCCTCTATCTCCGATAATATTTCGTAGTTCTTCACCAAAATTGAATAAAATAGTATTTTTCAAAAACTTTCATCCCCTATCGCGGATAAACCTTATTGTTTATTAGGATAAAAAGTATTCTATACATTGACCCGAAGTATCACCTACCAATATATTAAACATTCCAATCCGTTCAGTAGTTTTCGCGTGATGCGCACACAGACAGACAGGCAAAAATTAAAAAAAAAAATTGTTTTGGGCTCAGTATCGATAATAAAGCATCCTCCGCTTAAAATTTTCAAAATATATTTAATGTACAGAATTCGTCCCGTACAGTTTTATTATAAGTATAAATTTTACTTTATATTTTAGTATTCATAAGTTTTTTGAAGTACCTACTACCAATTATATTGAGATTAAATTTTCTTTTTATTACAGTTTTTTACTTAAAACGATTGTTTCATTTTGAATAGAAAGGTAATGATAGATTCAGATCATTCGATTTAGATTTATATTCTCATCTTATACAATTCATTAAAAACTTTTTAAGTCTTAGCCAGACCAACGAACAGTAATTGATTGCTAAATTGATTAAACAATGTATATTATTGATTTAACTTATACTATTAGTTGAACTTCATTCATTCATTCATTTAGAACTTATCGAAAGTCGATAATCGATAGTGTCGCAGCCCAAAATTGCTTACATAAATGACATGATTGTTTCGTGTAAGGATAGAACGTCCCTGTGTGTAAATTTGATTGTGTGCGTATACTTTAAGATAGTGTTTGGTAGTTTTGTCGTGTGCGTGCATAGCAACGTGATCAAAAAATGCATCTGTAGTAAGAAATTGTTTATGTGTGCTACCTCGCCCCGCACCGTAATTGACAGACTTTTTTGCAAAGAAATTAGACGTCAAGGCGTCTCCATCACAAACACAAAATTTTTTTTCCTCCGAGGCGGCTGCAAAAGAGCCAAATTGTCAGATCGATGAAATTATTTTATTTTATATGCCATCATAAAAAACATCATTACTCTATATCAATGTTACTTGATCTTTACTCTACGGTCTTTTAGTAAATTTCTAAACGTAAACGTCACGTTTTTTGACATAATACACAGCTGTCTGCTGTCAAAATGACAATGTCAATTGTCAAGTCGTTTATCAAGATTGTTGTCAATATTTTTTGGATTTCGTTCACGTTGTGCAATTTATTCTTGATAATTTATTACTGTAATCGTATTTAGTATTAAACTTCCAAAACCTTACGCTTATAAAGCCTTTTAAAAAGTGCTCGTGTGATAATTTTTACAAAAAACACAATAATGAGGCTCGTAGACTCGGCGAAGTTGTTGGAGCTTCAAAACAAACCAACAAAAATTCGTAATATCTGCATCGTGGCCCACGTGGATCACGGGAAAACTACTTTAGCAGACTCTTTGATATCTAGCAATGGCATCATATCGCAGAGAATGTCAGGCAAGCTTAGATACATGGACAGCAGGCCAGATGAACAGGAAAGGGGTATCACCATGAAAAGCAGCAGTATCGCCTTGTATCACTCTCTAGACGAGGAGGAGTATCTTGTAAACCTCATAGACTCTCCGGGGCATATCGATTTCTCTAGTGAAGTGTCCACTGCAGTTAGGTTGTGCGATGGAGCTATTGTAGTTGTAAGTATACCTTACTTATTTTGACACAAACTTTTACTGTATTGTATTCCATATTGCATGGTGTTGTGTCCATTATCATATAATAATAAGGATTCTCTTGGGGTACTAACATAGTGGGCACCCAGATCTTAATGCATATGACTTGACTAGAAATTCAAAATTCTTATTATCACCAATAAATTAACCAGCTATCCAACAAACGTAGAAAGATCTGTGCCTTGTGATAACAAAATGAAAATTCTTACAAATGCAGCATGATGAAATTGATTGTTTGTTATTTTCAATATTCATGAATCATGAACTAATTTATCTATTCAATGTTTTATTTTCCTTAGGTGGATGTTGTTGAAGGGGTGTGTCCCCAAACAAGGCTTGCTTTGAAACAGGCTTACTCTGAGAACATTCGTGCAGTTCTAGTGTTGAACAAAATTGACCGACTCATTGTGGAAATGAAGATGACAGCTCTAGATGCCTATGTTCATATTACACAGTTGATGGAACAAGTGAATGCTGTGATGGGAGAGCTGTTTGCCTCTGAGGTGTTGGAGAATGAAGAAACTTTAATTGATAAGCAGGTAAACAGACTTTGAGGGTCTCTAAGTAGATTTTTTCTGGTGGGAGGCTTTGGCTGTGGCAAAGTTACAACCCTACCATCAAAGACATGCTGCCAACTGATTTAGCGTTCCGACACAATGGCATGTAGAAACTGACTAGGAGTATGGGTTGAATGTACAATGCCATACCCCTTCCAAGTTAGCCCACTTCCATCTTAGACTGCATCGTCACTTACCATCAGGTGAGATAGCATTGAATAAAAAAAGATACAATATTGTTAATTAATTTTCTAAAAGATAAACTATTGCATTTCTTGCTTATTTTTCTAGGTTGAATCAACATCCCAAACCAGTAGTTCAGCTTAGTTTTTAAAAAATTTAATTACTTATTGTTTAATTCTGATTCAGTCATTTTTTATATTACTTACATTAAGAAAATATTTATTTTTTTATTTTTTGATATAATTGCAGCCACAAAAACTCAGGCCTAAAGACGACAATAACTTATATGATTGGACCTCTGCTTTGGAAGATGCAGATGATTCTCAGTTATATTTTTCTCCAGAACAAGGCAATGTAGTATTTGCAAGTGCTATTGATGGCTGGGGGTTTACTGTTCATACATTTGCTAAACTTTTTTCTGATAAACTTGGTGAGTATTTTAGAGGTTTGGTCAGACACGACTCGCGATGGAACTATGGACGATTTAAGAGCGGCTTCTTAATAGTTGTATAAGCCTGTGCGAGTTGCTCTTCTTGGCCAAAATTTTTTCGCATTACAAGTCAAACTTCTATTGTAATATATCTGTGAATGTGTGATACATAGCAAGATTAGTGTAACCATTAGTGATGTACTTCATAAAAGCAGAAAAAGTGAAGGTTAAGCCTTTACTTTTTCTGCCTAGACAAAGCATCTCAGGTACTATTCAGAGAAAGAAGAGAATTAAGTAGGTGTTGATATTTATATAGATGCATACTACAGTGAGAGTATGAGTTAATTTATGAATTCTTATTTTATTTTTCAGGTGTTAAAGAAGAATTATTGAAGAAAGTTCTTTGGGGCGATTTCTATTTAAATTCAAAAACCAAACGCTTTATGAAAGGTGCCCAGGAAAAAGCGAAAAAACCCCTTTTTGTACAAGTTATATTTGACAATCTTTGGAATATTTATGAAACTATAGTTCTAAGGAATGACAAAGAAAAAGTGCCAGTGATATGTCAAAAGCTCGGTATAAAGCTGACAACAAGAGATTTGAGGCACACAGATAGCAGAATACAGTTGCAGTCACTTATGATGCAGTGGTTACCGTTATCAAATACTGTGTTAGACATGGTGTGTACAAAACTTCCTTCACCAAAGGAGATTTTGCCAGAAAAGGTTGAAAAATTAATGTGCTCACGCATTCGAGATTTTGATTCCTATCCCAACGAAACAAATAAACTAAAAGATGACTTCCTAGCCTGTGATAGTAGTAATGATAGACCTGTGATTATATTTATATCGAAAATGTTTAGTGTCGACAAGAGTGCTCTTCCCGAGAACAAACCAAAAACACTAACGCCGGAAGAGATGGCTCTTAGAAGAGAAAGGGCAAGACAGATGCGTGAAGAACTTAAGAATATTGAGAACCCTGAATCTGTTCCTAAAACGAAAGTAAAAGAACCTGAAAATTATTCGAATGATACAGAGAAATGTGCTGAAGACGAGAAAGAAAAAGAAGATGAAAATCAGCCCGCATTTATAGCATTTGCTAGAATATTTAGTGGTAGGGTTAAAAAAGGTGATACGCTATACGTCCTAGGTCCAAAACACGATCCCTCCCAAGTACTTATTAAAAAGGACTTTCAAATAGATCCTAATAAGAAATTGAAAGACTTGCAGAGTGATGAACATATCACATGTACAGAGTAAGTTTTGAGATGTAGATGACAAGATATTTAGTAACAAAATCATAATTGTAATTGTATAAATTTGTTTTGCAGGATTAAGTCACTGTACATATTAATGGGCAGAGAACTAGAAGATATTGAGGAAGCAGTTGCTGGTAATATTATTGGTAAGCTATTAAAATATATGTGTTGTGTGTGTATTATGAATTTGTTAGTTTTAGTTTGATGGCTTGTTGGCCCACTAAATTACAACATGGGGTTACTCAAGGGGCGGACCAACAAATTCCTGAAATGCCGGCAACATATTGGTTGTGCCTCAGGTGCTACAAATGTTCATGGGCGGCGGTAATCACTCAAATCAGGTGACCTGCCTGCTCGTTTACTGACTAAAAATATAAAATTGGCATTTAATTTGCAGGTATCGGTGGTTTAGAAGACCACATATTGAAAACGGCGACATTAAGCAGCACAATAGCATGTCCATCATTTAGTGAGATACAGTATGCGGCGGTGCCAATTTTGAGAGTCGCTGTAGAACCCACATATCCCTCACAACTACCTCAGTTAGTCAAAGGTATGACTTCATTTTTAACCGACTTCCAAAAAGGAGGAGGTTATCAATTCGATCATTACCTTTTTTTTCTATGTATGTCCACCGATTACTCTGGGTTTTCTGGACCAATTCGCCTGTTTTTTTTTTTTTTTTTACACAAAATCATTAAATCGCGAAGATCTTATAAGACTAGCTGATGCCCGCGACTTCTTCCACGTGGATTTAGTTTTTAAAATCCCGCAGGAACTCTGTAATTTTCCGGAATAAAAAGTAGCCTATGTCACTCTCCAGATAATATTATGTGAATTTGTTACAGGTCTCCGACTGCTTAATCAATCGGATTCTTGTGTGCAAGTATTATTACAAGAGACCGGTGAACATGTTTTGGTCACAGCTGGAGAGGTACATTTACAACGATGCCTTGAAGACCTCAAGTAAGAACGATATTTCATCAGCACATACGAGATACATTCTTGCTAACTCGATTAAACGGAATCACTAAAAATCCATTGATGGTCTAAAAAAAAAATACTGTCCTTTTAAAAAAAATTCCTTGAAAAATAAATTCCAAAAGTATGCTTTTATTAAAATTATGATGTCATAATATTTTCTCCATATAGACCATGTTATGGCTATGCAATACTTTATTTATTTATTTATTTATTTATTTATTTATAGAAGATAATAATTCTACTCGCACCAACTTTCCACAAATTGCCACTAGTGTATAATATGCGCCTTTAATAAATACCATTTTTAAATTATATTTTGTTCCAGGAATTTATACGCAAAAATACCAATAACAGCTTCAGAACCAATAGTACCATTTAGAGAAACGATAATTGAGCCACCAAAACTTGATATGGCTAATGAAGAAATTGTCTCCCAAAATGCAGATAAAGCAAACGAAGAAGAAAAAGATCCTTTGATAACAATACAAACTATTAATAAACAGAGTAGAATAAAAATAACAGCCAAACCATTGCCAAACGAAATAACCTCATTATTAGACAAGTCTTCCGATCTACTAAAAGCGATATCGCAGCATATAAAAGTTTTACAAGGAATATCTCAAAACGATAAATTAGAACATAACTTTGAAGAGATTCAGATAAATGGAAAACATCGACTCTCGGATAGGATGCTGAAACTCATAGAGGCATTTAAATCAGAGTTGCAAAATATATGTTCTAAAGTAGGGCCAGAATGGAAGGATGTCGTTAAACAAATTTGGTCTGTGGGTCCCAGGAATTGTGGTCCAAATTTGCTTTTGAACCAAACATCTGATTACAAGACTAAATTCCTCCATCACGAAAAGGAGTTGAAGGAAGATCCTAGGTTTGAGTATGAGAGTAGTTTCGTGAATGGGTTCCAATTAGCTTCGCTGGCGGGGCCCCTGTGCGAAGAACCGATGATGGGTGTTGCGTTCTGTGTAGAAGAATGGACCTTAGATAAAGGGGATGAGGATACGAGTTACACTTACGGTCCTTTATCAGGTAAGAATTTACTCAAATTTTACATTTCACAGTAAAAAGATTCACATGTCACTAAGTTGAAAGAGAGTTGTTGTGGAAATGTCTAAAAATAATTGCATCACTTTGTTGTAATGACCTTTCATTGGCTGAATGTATAACGCCTTTGCTGCGTCTATGCGTTTAAACCAATAGTCACCAGCCAATCAGATGTGATTGCGATGGACACTCACGTAGTAATTTTTAGATAACCTTACAGCTGTTCTTGCGCACTGACTTTCAGCTATTCTGCGCGTAATTTTTCATTTTCTTGCTGAAGAAGTAGTTTATGTTAAATGCAGAATGTAAGCCACCTCTTGTACAAACTACAAGAAAATTAGTTCCGTGGTTTGCGGATGAGTCACACTACTTCATGAACGGTCTATGCAGTAGTAGAGTCTATCGAACAAACTGATTTACCAAAGTTAAAACACGATACAAATGTGTCCTTACATAAAATAAGGCTGAAATTTACAGACCGCACTCTCACTCTGCTCAGACTCTAGACAGAGTTAAAATGAGACAGATTTATGTCAGAGCATATGTGTGTCTCGTTTTAATCTTGAGTATGAGCTGTGTCACAGCACGCTCTATAGATCTCAGCATAAGTCTGTCTTGTTTTGACTCAGTCTTGAGTCTAGAAGTGTGAGAGTATGATCTATAGAATTCATACCTAGAATAAAAAATCACATGCATTTGTCGGGAAGTTTTGCATTACGTTGTGAAGATAGAGTTCAATGTGCAACGTAAAATTTTAGATTTTTTGTATCTGCTTCAATAGTATGAATCGACCCTAGCTGGAAGCAATTAGATCCTAAATCAATTTTGTTTTGAACAGGTCAAATAATGTCAGCAGTTAAGGAAGGATGCAGAAAGGCGTTCCAAGCTCAGCCACAAAGGCTAATGGCGGCTATGTACTCGTGTGATATAGTCGTAGACCAAAAAGTATTAGGTGAGTGGTTATATAAAATTGAATCTTATTTCAGCGGCACTATTGACGTTTGATGTTTTCGGGACGCCATCGATGATTTCGCCTTTTGGCGACAGCGTTTGAGTGGTATTCGAGAGCCTATGCCTAGGGGTCGGCAACCTTTTGAGTCGGAAGAGTCAAAAATTACAATTTTCAAAATTTCAAAGTTTGGGTCCGGCGGCGGCGGAAAAGCGAGTACAAATGGCTGAGAAATAGAAACGGTGCCTAATCGTCGTTAATCGATTCAGAACGATTGTTAAATGTTTTTTTTTACAAAATAAATAATATTTGCGTAAGGAACTAAAGAGCTGCAGCTTTTTTTTTTTTTTTTTTTTTTTTTTATATTTTTAGCGAGCAAACGAGCAGGCGGGTCACCTGATGTTAAGTGATTACCGCCGCCCATGAACACTTGTAGCACCAGAGGCACCACCAATGCGTTGCCGGCCTTTCAGGAATTTGTTGGTCCGCCCCTTGAATAACCCCATGTTGTAATTCAGTGGAAACACCGTCACAGGAAGTTGGTTCCACAGTTTCAAAGTACGTGGAAAAAAGGATCTGGAACATCGGATGGTCGAAGTGCTCCAGGCACCCAGGTGGTGAGGGTGAAATTGTTTTCGGTGGCGAGCGGTGCGGTTGTAGAAGAGAGACGGTGGAATAAGGTCAAATAGTTCTTCAGAACACTCCCCATTATATAGCCGATAGAATACGCAGAGAGAGCTAACATCTCTGCGGTGCTCCAGGCTTTCCAGCGGGTTGGTTAATTTGGGATTGCCCACAAGCCGAACTGCCCGCTTTTGAATCCGGTCAAATGGAAGGAGTTGGTATTGGGGTGCTCCAGCCCAAAGGTGAGAGCAGTACTCCATATGCGGGCGGACTTGCGCTTTGTAGAGTAGGAGCCTATGCTCGGGCGCAAAGTACCGCTTTGCTCTGTTGAGCACCCCAAGCTTTTTCGAAGCTAATTTAGCTTTTCCTTCCAAGTGATCCCGGAACTGGACGTCGTTCGAAATGCAGACACCAAGAATCCCAATGCTGTTGGAAGGGGCTAGGGGGGTGTTCTGGAAGAGAAGAGGTGTGGTGAAGGGGGTCTTTTTGGCGGTGAACGCACAAACTTGTGTTTTTGAGGGATTGAAATGGACAAGATTTTGTGAACCCCATACTGACACTTTATCAAGGGAAGCCTCAATGTCAGACACAAGTTTGGCTCTATTCTCCTCTAGCATTGCGCGGGAAAATTGTGCATTTCCTTTGTAAAGGGCATCACCAGTACTGTCATCTGCATAACAATGGATGCTGCTGTTTTGCAACATGTCATTGATATGCAGAATGAACAGTGTAGGCGATAACACACAGATAAGCTTCACATCCAAAAAGCAGCTTTGTCGACCCCTGGCATACCCTTGTGTGAAATTATATACCTTTGCGATTGGTAGAATGTGTGCGTGTTGAAAGTGCGTATGCAGATGTGCCCCGCCCACATTGTGACGTCCTGCTCATAGCTGCGTTCTGAGCATCAAAATGCGGCTATGTTCACAGCGCCTAAGAAGATTGGCGAGTAGATCCCTTGAGTTCTTTCGCCGATGTTGAGTAAAAAGATGGTATTTAAATAAGAGATATTAAGTTTTAAATTGTTTTATTTGTTTTTAATTACAAATATTGTAATTAACACTACTATTTACAAAGCGATTCGTCTAAGTATGGTTTCAATATAAATAGTTATATTAAACTACGACTTAAAACTATAAATGCATTGAAATACACAAAACCTACTGAACTTGTATCACATTATTTTATGTACGCTTAAAATATAATATTACTTAAATCGTTTTCACCAAAAAATCGCCGATACATTGGCGATGACTAAGTTCAGGGTGTTCATTTTTTTTTTTTTTACTTAAATCTATGGCTGTCTTTTCCTGGCAGATAACTTACTTAAGTATTAATTAATAATACTATTAGAAATACGTTTTATGGCTCCAGTACACATGGGCCTAATGCGTTTGGCCAATGCCAGTGATCGTTTAAACGCTGCAAATTATGCCAAAATCCTTTGATGTTAATATGAAGACTTACAAAAGTCAACAAGTCTACACGTTCGCCGAATGCATTGGAATTTTGGACAATAGGAATGTTGCCAACCAATCAAAGTAGTTCTTGCAATTCACGAGGGCACGTGAGTTTTACTTGTGGTTACGTCATGTACATACATTGCGTAAGTGTGCGTGCCTGTCAGGAGTCAGGTCAGGCGCGAGCAAGCTCTCTCTCACACTTACACAGATACGACACGCACACAACCATGAGCCATACGCCCTCCTGAGTTGAAAGAACTATAACTCTATCAAACGTCAAAACTCGCGCATAGTATGGCAGCTTGTATGAAATAGTGAACTGTGACGCCAAACATTGAAGCATTTTTTGTAGTTTAATCGATGTTTTAAAATGGTTACTTCACTTAAAACTAACAGCTGAGGTTTTTTTTACACTTTCTGTATAATAAAGTTTAAGAAATAATTTATTTTTAACACAGGCAACATCCCAATTTTTTTTTTTTGGGTAATACTAAGCTCTTCATGAATTAAAACATACTGTTAAGAAAACAAAGGTACATTACAGTCTAACCACAAAAATGCAAATCGAGTATTTCTCAGGCTGAGTAATGGTTTCAATAATACAAATGTATCTAACCAACTATTATAACTGGTATAAGGAAGCTAAAGCGCATTGAAGTTAATATATCATCTTATACTGTTTCAAGTTTTCGTTGAGCTCAACGAGGCGGTAACACTACACGAGTAAATAACCGTCAAAGCTTCTAAAGACCTTGCAAAATTTAATCCTAAGTAACTTTTGCCCGCGACTTCGTCCGCGTCCGCGATAGTAGCCTAATTATGTCACGCTCCAAGGGGCTGATTCTGTAACTCAGTGCCTATCAACGACGACAGTCATTTTTTATCCATTAAAGATTTGAAGAGAAATGACATTTAGTATCTCATACTAAACCTTCAATGGATAAAAAATATATGTCAGTGGCTTTCATTTTTTGATAGGCACTGAGTTACAGAATCAGGGGGTTCTTGCGAAAGTGCTTATTTGTTGGTTTATCTTTCAATCACTTAGCAATAGAGTAATAGATTGACGTGTTACTTTGCATGGGTATAGTTGAGAACGTGGAGTGACATAGGCTTTTTGTCCCGGAAAAACAATGAGTTTCCCGCGAGAACGAAGTCGCTAGCAAAAGCTAATATAAAATGATCGAATACTTTTTTAAAACTAACAATTACTAGAATTTCCAAAAAACATGAAGTTGTGGAGCGAAAAGATACAATGCAGGTCGCACAGACCCTGAACTTGTCCTCTGGCTGAACTAGTTTAAACCGGTTTTGTCTACATGCATCCGTGAGTGGACAATTACTACACATGACATAGTGGTTATATTGTGATTTGTCTCTATTCGGTTACTTATTAATGTGGTAGCACTACGGCCGTCTCGAACCCAACCTACTTTTTTACTAACAATAATGAACGTTCGTTTCTTTTTAATTGATCCAATGTAACGATCGCGCCAATTCTTTTACTTTATACCATGGGAAAGGCGGGTATTCTGAAGTCGTTCGCCTCTCGCGTGCGGCTCTAGATCTCCTATTGTAATAGTTTGAATCTAAATAACTATGCGACTGGTATCTGTTGTAGACGGGTTTATCGTACGAGTGAGGCTGAGAATAGTCCACCTTGTATGTGCTTGTCGTAGTGCTTTGGACACCAGCGGGGAATCTGTTGGAGTTATAACCTGAAAATGGAAATATTAACATTATCAAAACGTATCTTTATAATTTTATTTGCGCATATTACTGGATCCACAGCTTTTTATTATGTTGTGCATTTAGGACATGATTACTTTCACATTGGGCAGACAAATCAATGCAAGTATCTATGGGTAAGCGAGGATCCCCTCTTAGAACATTTTTATGGACACAAATCAATACTACAATATTATAAATGCGAATTTATTTGTCTGTAAAATATATATAGCTTACATCCTGAGGAAGAGCAGAGATCTTTATCTAAATCAAAGATTTTTTATTTATTGTAAAAAAAAAACGTAAATCCATGCTAAAAAATTTGCGGATTTTTACTAATCTAAGAATAAAATGTCCACCAATTTAGGTCAATTAAAGAAAACTTATATGAATTTAGCTATGTTATTTCAATCATAGAAATCTGTATTTACAATTTAGGCAAAATTATTTGCTAAATGGCCAATGTTAGATATACATATCATATAATTACTTTTAAAGAAGATCCTTTAAAAATCGAGTAGTCGATGTCTATATTCTTTTTCAATTCAACTTTCAAGACAATCCTTTTAGATAAGTTGGCCTTTGCACTAAGCTGAGCAATAAAGCACTGAATCCCTTCGCTTTATTCGCTAATACGTTCGTAAATCAGCGCTGCAGGTTTCATAAAGTACCGTGTATTAATGCAAGCGATATGGACGTTTCTAAAATGGAGATAGTGCAGTGACTCACCGGAAAGATAGCTTGCGGTTGGTCGCACGCACATCATGCCGTAAACTCTTATTCCTGGTACGGACGCGTACGTTGGCTGGTCGTGGGACATCGGCCCCTCTGTAAGATTAAATAATCTTTTATCTCCAAACAAGAACAGTATATCTTTTGTCGAAAGCGCGCTACAGTTACATTTTGTCTTGGAAGTTTTATCTCTTAACTCTTTTTGTGGCCTTATAAGACAAGTATCACAAGATTTGAGAATTATTACTGTACAAAGCAATTTATTATTATACTTAACTCAGTTCTTTACTTTTGAAGGCGAATCGTAGCAAAAAAAACAATTGCAAACATAGTAAAGACTAATACGTATAGTACGTGACAAGGTTGGAGTGCAGGCCACGTATGAAGCTCGACGGGGGAGCATACCCCCTACATACTCCCTGCATTCCTCGAATAGTCCTAGATTGAGACTAATAGACTTACGCGGGGAACGCGGTTCTCATGTATGTATTGTATATCCTTTAGAAAATGTAATACAAAGCTAGTTTTAAAATTTATTTAAACAAACAATTATTTAAAAAAAAATCTGCGTTAAAAAATATCAACTGAGAATTTAAAAATAATTTATTCGATTGTTATATGTTTCGGGTGCCATAATTTATTAAGTTAAAATCCGGCAAACCATTTAGACAATATGGCGTGCCAAAGAAATAGACAATACAGTCGACGTAATACGTACTCGTACACACGTCCGAAAAAAAAATACCCTTCTTCGGCAATCGAGTAAATAGGTACTTAGATTTAATCCAAAACCTTAAGCCAAGACTAAAATAACTTGGTATTTATATACTAATAGGTATTTAAGATAATGTCGACATTAAGAACCCTTTAAATATTCATTAAAACTCACCTAGTATATGCGTGTCTGGACATCTGCATATCACTAAGTAGTGCGACTTGCCAGTCCTAATGTTTTGCAATGCTAAGAGGGACCAATCCCTTGGTGCGCGACACTCTCGCATCTCCGATACGGCTTCGCACGTCTTCACTAGTGTCACCGCCTTCTTCGCGTACTGCAATGTAATTGAGATTTATTGTTCAACGGACCTTATAAATCACGCACCTCTTATCTAGTACAAACTTAGTCCCTGGCCATTTATAAAAGTTATAATAGTGTATCATTATTCATGTCAGAGCCTGGACCGATGTCCTGTGAAGGACAATCTCTTTTAGTTTATTAGGTTTGACCCGTGACGCGTGACGGTGAGAGCAGGTTTAGGATAGAAGATGGTTTATCTTTTTCTTCAAAAACTAGTGAAGTGCTGCGGGATTGTCTAAACATTATTGCTATATTATTGTAACGATCCCAATTACCGATACTCTTGCGTTATTGGTTAAAACGCATTGTTCCATGAAAAACGCTATTACTTTAGCCATCTCCATAATTGAGACTGTATCAATGATTCATGTGGCTTTGTCACAATTAACTAGCAGGGTTTTATATTTTGGACCGAATTGTGCTTGACGAAAATCAACGATGGAAAGCACTGATCAGGTTGGAGCGCGCTTGTCTAGAAGATGCCTATTCACTCTTGCCTTAACAGTGCTCAAGTTTTACGTGCCAGGAAACGCGTAACAAAGGGACTGCGGCATTTACTGCAAGTAGAGGGACATATTTGCTGCGCAGCGATTACGTAAAAATCGCAGGAAAATTCACAGCGGGAGGCGGCGTGGCGATTCGCGCATTATTATAAAGCAGGTTTTTAGATTATACTACCTCACAGAAGGTTCTGCAGTGGGTGAGCTTCCAAAAGAAGTCTATTTTTCAAGTCAAGTCACATTCCTTTCATAGATACACGCATGGAATTATATTTTGTTGAACATCTATTTCTTCATCGGGACTTTTCCATATGAACTAGTTTTCTCAAGCTAAGTAAATGACATGTCATTAATGAGCAAATTACCCGTTACGTTACCAGCATTCGCAATTCACGGAATCTTTTATCTATAGACGGTGCCGCCTCAGCAATTAATTAAAGTTCCAGTGTTACAGAATGGTACCTATTAAGGCAGGTGGGAAGTCACGCCGTTAGGTTTCAAGTTCAGTCTCACCTTCTTTTTGGAATCCGTGGTAAGACGCGTGGTATGCAGGTCGTCTGCGTTCAAACTGGCGGAGCAAGGATCTCTATATCGAGCTGGGCACGCGCATAATGGTTGCGTATAATTCAACCGCACGTACACCGCATTGCACACCTGGAAGGTTAAGCAAGGTTAGGTTTTAAGTACAACTATACTACCCTTTAACGTGCTTTAATTAAGACGAACCGTTACCTTTTACCGACAAGACGTGTCTCCAAGCGATTTACTTTCGGTACTATGCCGTGTTCAAACTAATTAGGACAAGTTAAAAATTAATCGACAAACCTAATTTTTACACCAACAACTGTCAACCTTCCCGTATCTTAGCGTCATCCTTGAATCGCGACTATCTGCGCGGTCGTATCTGATTACAACTGCTATGTTTTGAACGTTGTAATTTTAAATAAATGGGGATTGTTCGGACCTTTGCTTGAAGGAAAAAGATTTTATAACGTTCATTATAAAATGTTATTAAAGGATAATGGAATTGTATAAGTCACTAGTGCAAGCATAAAATTATGTAGAGTATGAAAGCTTTTATGAACATAAATACGGAGTGCTTGAACTATACATTTGCGTGAATAAAATATTTCTCTGAATGGAGAAATTTCATTACCTGTTGAATAGCGCATTCCGGTAGTAGATAAATGTGTTGATTGTGAGGATAGTAATGGTACTTCGTAGGCTTTGCGAGCACTGAAGTAGATCCCGCAGGCAAAGGCACCGTCTGAAAGCAATGACATTTCAAATGATAAGCGAATACCCTCCAATGATTAATGTTCTTAGGCAAATGGCCCGAGAGCCCGTAGACAATTTAGATAAAAGCTAGAACTTAGTATGTTATTTCTTAAATGTTGCCTTACTATGTCAAACTCGACTCGACATGGGAATAATTTTGGAATTTTAAGAACTGCCAGGCATTACTGATCAACTTAATCATGTGCTATTGTAATTTTATTATGTGACTTAAACCAAGTGCTGTTGTTTTTTGTCATTTTTCCAAAAACAGTTTTAATATTCTCTTGTAGCAGTTATTAATAAATGTATAATATTGTCCTATGAATTACAGAATAGCCAGCCTCTTTATTTAATATTTTTAAGATACATATTTAGATATCGTAAATCCTAATCATTATTTTAATTGGAACAACAAATCAAGTACATAGAATTTCCTACTAACTCTCGGGGCAAAAGAAATTACATCTAAATAATACTACGAGCGTCGGCGTTCTTTATGTTCGTGCAAAAATGTAAAGGGCCATCGAGAGCATTAATTCATTTCTTGTCATTAATTACAACATGAATGATGAGAAAAATATTGTAAAGTCGTCGTCACTTCCCGTTGTTCATTTATTCGATTTTGTTCTCCTATTGAGTGAGAGCTTTAAATATATAACGAACTTTTAATTGAACATTATATAAAAGTAGCAAAGAAACAGTTTTTTTTGCTTCCGGACGGGGTAACGGTAGATAATTTTTTTTTTATTATATTGAAAAGTTACATATTAACATAATTTGTAAAAGAGCAACTGCTGAGCTTCTTGTATTCTCAGCAGAATTTGCTTTTCGTACCAGTGGTAGAGCCTTGACTTGTCATAATAGCCACAAGCTGGCCTGCAATAATTGTATAATTTTGAATTTGTATTAATTATTGTCAACAAGCAATACTTAATCTTTTTAAAACTTTAATTCACGCCATATTTACTTGAATGAAACCTCATAATGATTCATATTGGAAAAAAATATTTTGACAGTTCGTCACGAAATTTTTTCGCTAAAAATTTCACCGTAATAAGAAGAAGTACCACAAGAAAATATCAGATTGTGTAAAAACGACCAGTCGTACTTATATCCCAGATTCTAAGAACTGTATGGAATAGCTACCGTCGCCATTGAGATTAACCGTTACACTCGTAATCATTTATTCTGTAGGAAATTATTTAGTTCACCTGCTGTGTCATTCATATTTGATAAATATCGTTTCAGCTGATCAAGAAATCAGATCTGTTGAACCATAAATTGACATAGGATCTAATGAATTTTTTTATCAAACTCATTCACATCAGTCTGATTGTATCACTATTTTGAATTTGATCACATAATTAGATTCAGTTGTCATAATTAACCATCTTCTAATTTTACTAACTTAACCAACTGCGCAGTGTTGGCAGACCCCCCACTAGGTGGACCGACGACATCAAAGGAGTCGCAGGGAGCTACTGGATTCAGGCGGCGCAAGACCGAGACCTGTGGAGGTCCATGCAAGAGACCTATGTTCAGCAGTGGACGTCTATCGGTTGATAAAGAAGAAGAACCAACTGCATTTCGATTGATCACTATCAAATCTGCATAAAATTTAGAATATTGTTTCCATTTTCCATATCTATTTAAATGGGTTAAATCTTCACTGTGAACAGATAATCTAGTTTCATTTTGAATTAAATAAAACAATCCAAGAGCTTGTAAAAAATTCGGCTCAATACCTTGAAAAATACGTGAACTATTATTGTAACCGTTAGCTATTGAAGATTGTGTTTGTTATTGAATAAAGCACCCGGAGTCGGATTCGTTAATATTTTTTGTTTGTAATCGTTTCGTTTGATCTCACTTTTTTGTAAAATCGTTGACCGTTCTGATTCAACTCTTGCTTTTAAAAGACTTGTTCCAATAGATATAGTTTTATTGACTAATCTTTTAAATATTTTCTCGCGGCTTTCACTCTGTGCTATGCTATACCTTCTTTTTTCTCATTTCAATTGGTTTCTTCTAATTAATTTGTTCAAGCATTTCACAAATAAAACTTATTTAGCTCATTTTTTTATTGACAATATTGACCATACTGAACATAACTAGTATTTCTCTCTCCTCTCCAAATAAGTGTAAAGCATGTGAGGATGGAAGCAACTGATCTTTTGATCTTCATTCCGCGTCTTAACTGTCGCGTTATTGGGCAATTTAAAAGGTGAATAGTCAAACCGTCTCTTATTAAAGTTCTCGATTAGGTGTCGGCCCATACCACTTCTGATAAATGGGGAAATTATAATAGATCAATCTCGGGAGAGTATTAAGGTTGTATCCTGCGGTATGTATTTTTTCTACAATAAAGCGCCGGACGTCACGTTCAAGTTGAACGATCGAATCAAACTTTTCGATAGAACAATTTAATCGTAACGCCTGTTTCTGATTTTATAATCCGAATCGTAGCGCGTCGTGTTGTCAATTACTTGTTTTTGTTCTCGCTTTAAAACTTTGTAAATCGATTAAACCGTCTTTAGACCCGTTACGTAAAGCAAGGTCAGAATCGGTACGAAGCCAGATCAACCGATATGTTTACCTAAAAAGTTTTAATCTTCGGTTCGCGATCTTGACATGATCTGAACTTCGTGCAACCTGCAATAAGTAATCTCGATAACGAGGTTCATTGATCCGTGCAGCTAAATAATAGCGATTGTTAATTCTATATTTGGTGTCTCATCGATTAAATATCTATTTTCTATTTACAGTGCTTACTGTTCGTCTTTTTTTGTCTTGTTTACTTGTATTACTGTACCTATAATAAGTGGATCAAAACACTCGCTCATAGATCTTGAGGTGTCTGCAGTGTTAGATTTACGCCGTCAGGGAAAAACTTTTTGTGTTGGTATAAATTCTACATTTACTTACAGTCGGAACACTAGCGGTATATTTTTTTGAATGGATTTAGATTTTAGAGCAGTTCTTCATTTAACACCCGCAAAATATAATCTTTTTAAGGCGGATTTTGGTCAGTCCTATTTTATAGGTATCTTATTGATTTGCGAAGTTGTTTTCCAAAATTTGAAATAAGTCTGCGTCACGTCACGTTGCAAAGAACAATTGACGTTTCAACCAGAACCAAAATCTGCATAGTTCTATCTAGAATATTCTTTGATTATTTACTCCCATATTTTTTTGATTTATCTTATAAGACAATAGCTAATGCCCATGACTTCATAGGAGTAGATTTAGCTTTAAGAAATGTTCAAAACAATTTTTTTTTTACTTTTCCCTTTTTAACTCGGAAGGCTGGTTGTTTAGCGGAATTGTTTAATTGATTGTTGTGGTTTTTGAAGTTTTTCCCCTATAGGTAAATAAAATTAAATTAATTAAGTGTAATAACTTAAGCCCGAAACATTCCCGCCTTAGTGCAACTCTGGGTACTCGAAATCAAATTTTCAACTACCGATATATTATGCGATGCATCTTCCTTCAGAATTTATTTATTTTCATAGAAGATACTCTTAATTAGTAGTCGTGCATTGGCAATAAATAATAACGTAGCAGAATGTAATAAATGATTGGAGGCTCTGTTAAAGGCCCGCAGCCATCGTGACTCGTATGTAAACATCGTGTTTGTGTATTAAGTGCTAGCTATCATCAGTCAACATGATATTATCTCGACAACGTAATCTAAAACGGGTCCAACGGTTTTATTAATTGAAAATACTCGTTTTATCAACTCTACGCTTTGTTTGTTTTGATATAATACTTCCCTTTTTTTACTATTGTTTAATCTATTACTAATCAGTATATTTGATTTTAGTATTTTACACTAAAGCTTAACACTGATCATATCTTGACAGTTGAACAGTAACCACGAACGGACTTGACTTTTCAAAAAGTGCCTGTAAAGAAGATCTAGGTAGGTATCATTATCATCATCGGCAACCTCAGATAAGGGTTATAAGCTATAGTCCATCACGCTGCAATGCAAATCAACAAGACTTCAAAACGCCACTGAGAACATAATGGAGAACTCTCAATGTAGGTTTCCTTCAACTATATGAAACACTAGACTAAAAAGCAATAGTCAATGTTCTAGAGAGAACAATAATTTTCAGGATGAAAACATCACCTAGTAAAAAAAAATAAGTAGTGCCCTTGGTTGCTCACGCGTTCGTTGCCCGCTGTCACATGAGTAAATAACCGAACAGACACTAACCTATATACAACCATCCACTGGGCCTCTACACTACTACAAATAATTATTAGTATACGTGTGCCCAAAGTAAATCTATTTGTAGAACTCACCTTCCTAACCTAGCCCAATGAAGTATGTACATTTTACATGTTGGAAGGTCATGTTGTCAAGATGTGTATAAAGTGACATCTTACGATATACAAACTTCATCATCTCAACCCATCGCCGACCCACTATAAATGGGCACTGGTGACACATTCTCTTAGAATGAGAATTTTCTTTATGCACTTTTTTTGTTCATTTTTCCGATGTTTTTAATAGTTATTCTGCTATTCGGGGCGGCAAAAAATCCAACAAATCATAAAGATTGGTCCAGACGTTCTTGAGTAATTCATAGTTTAACAACCCGACTTTGTTTTATACAACATGTACAATGAAGTGTATTCATTTCATTTAGTTTTCATCTATACATCAATAATGAAATCTTACATTATATTGTTCGAAATAGGTATTAACTCTTTAGAATTTTTCAGAAGCGTTGTTCTGTTCGGGTATTTACTCATGTGCCGCCGGGCCCACCGCGATCTACCTCAACGCAATGCAAGTTCAGGGTCCCGAGGTAACCGCGTAATCACTTCCGATGCTAACTGATTTATGTACAATTCGACGTATTAACCGGTTGTTTATTACACAATTATGGCCAACGGGATCTGGTATCGTTGAGTGGAAACTATTGATCCATGAATTGTTACTCGGATAGTGTATCTAAATAGGTGCTAGCTCTCTTTAAGCGTGCTTAATGCTTTAGGTGAAAAACGAAAGTTTTAGAAATTAAGACGGCTATAGATGCTCATACGGTAGAAAAACTGTGTAGATTTTTGCGTTCAGTTCAGTTCCTTTTATATTAAAAACAATTACTTATGCAATTTAATAGGCAGTTGCTGATTTCAATTTACCTACTTAAACAATATTTTTATAGTCCCACTTATTGCAAAAACACAATAGATAAGTTATATTATTCTTTTATGAGAATTATTATTCGTGTCTATCTCTAAACGTGAGACTATTGGAAAGTTAAACAATCGAGTCTTAAGTCTTTGATACAATTTCATCGGGATAATAATATAATGATTCTTAACGTAAGATCAAAGTCAACATAAGAAATTGTTTAAAGTGAAAAGTGTCACTAAGACTTTGAACAATTTACCGTGAAATTGGCGGAAGCATGTTATTATCTCCTAGTCAACCCTGTCTGATCTGTCAGTGATAGTATAGACTGGTTTCCCTTTACTGATCCCAAAGCAATTTGCCTATTTGTCATAAATTGATTAAGATAACGAGCCGATCACCGGGTTTTGCTTGCGTTACTTATTTATATTTCCTTATCGGGCTTACAGTTACTTCATACACCCAACAGGTTTCTGTGTATAGCGGTTGAGTAATTCAATACTTCAGGTTTCCGTTCCGGACTGCTGCCAAGTTCATAAATATTTTATGCTCTACATACATACGGGATCCATAAACAGGATTATCTGTTAAGTTTGCTTTAGGTTTATTGATTCCGACAATTTAATAGGGATTCACGAGCTTTAGATCTGTTACTATTTTTTTGTATTTAATTGGTTTTATTTTTAATTGGCTTAATATAATTATTGCCACTGACAATTAAATTGGTATTAATATGAATCACTTTTTATGTGTGTGTGTGTATGTTTGTTACTCCTTTACTTAAGTTAACTTAAGTAAAATTTAACTCTGTAAAGAATTCGAAAAAATTTAAATTCCAAATTCAACATTATTAGAAAACCTGCACGACAGAGTTCCCAATAATGTTTTCAATGATGTGTGAAGTCTGCCAATCCGTATTTGGCCAGTGTGGCGAACTTTGGCATATACATTCGAGAGGAGATCTCTATTCTCTACCTAGTAGTAAGCTTGCGATGGCTTGAGATGATGATAAAAGCAAAAGACAACATAGTTAAGTGAGGTCACTTGCGGGGTCCGATACTACCAGTATTATGACCCGTATAATGTAACGTTATACCTGTATAAAATATGCATAAATATTGCAATTCCGGAAGCCATTGTTATACTATATTATGTTTTATTCATGAGTGCAGTTTGCCTCCTACGCGAGAATTATTGCAGGAAAAGAACAGGTTCTAGGATTTGCGATTCGCTAAGTTATGCAAGAGCGAAGTACTAAAAATAATAAAAAAGTTTGGAAAGACTTAACAATGTATAAAACCTTGTGGTAGCTATTTTAGAGTAGCTATTTTTTTTATGACAAGGTATTTTTAATGACTTGATCTTCCTGCGTGATGATAAGTTATGATGCAAGCTAATCTGGAAGCTCTACTCTAACTTGGAGAGGTTGCGGATGGTAGTTTGTTTAAGGAACCTGATCTCTCAATCTATCAGCCTGATTATCACGACTAAAACTTGACTAACACTGGCAAGATTTTCAAAACTGGAGGTAAATTCTGATACCGCTGATTCCGCAATTTTTGATATGAATTCGAAAATTCGATTAATTTCCGTTAAGTGTAGGTGAAAAACTTTAATAAAAATATTATAAGCATACGCCAATTTAAAAATTAAAGATAAATTCGATTTTACCCAGCTTATACGAAAACACTTTATAAAAGTTTATTTGAATAAAAAACTATTCTATTCTATTCTTAAATTTCAATTGAAGCCAAAAAATCAAATCTTGCTTATAAAAGAAAGACCGGCTCACTTCACTGAGCCAGAGAAGTTGGAATTTAAACTTCCCACCCTACGCTTTTGCCGGCAGCATCGCACGCCCCTATTTAGGTACTCCAAAGAAGGCGAATTTAATAAGACATTTCCCTAGTAAGTGATCTTCCAAAGGATCGCGGAGCAAAGCACCAAACGATCCTTTACACCTATCACATTTATCAAGTACTAGAAGCCCGCGCCGACTTCGTCCGGGTTGAAAATTTAAATATTTGTTTTTACGGGACTGATCGCACAGAGCTTCTTATAGGAGACGATTGTAAATAAGATCACCACAGGAACCAGAGAATCTCCCGCGCCGAAACCCGCCCCCGTGCACTGCCCCACCCGCCGCCGGCCGACATCATTTTATTATTTTGTCGCGCGGAAATAATAATTTTCCGATAACTCCTATGATATTTATTTAAATTGTATAGTGTAAAGGGCAAATATATTCTAAATTAAATACTTACGATAATAAACATATTTATTTAGATATAGATTGACATCACATATCACATCATCGGTTAAAGAAGCTTCGAAAATAATTCATTACTTTTAATCAAAATTTGAACGATAGAAATGGTTATTGTAAGTTATTCTTAGAAGATATACGTATGCTATTGCGAACTTTTTTTTAGAACTCTTTAAGAGGAACAATTCACCCATACATCATTTTCATCCAATAGCAGTATATAACCCAGCGCACGCCTTGAAAACGTTTAAGAGTCAAAAAATTTTCCGACTTCCTTAACAAATTTGCACATAATATCTAGCCATAATACTTTATGTGCATAATATATAGCCTATAACCATCTGGAATAATGTACCTTTGAATTGGTAAAAGAATTTTTGAAATAGGTGCGGTGGTTCCAAAGTTTGCTCCGGACATACATACAAACTCACAAAATTCGCGCTCCCTCTTTATTATAATAGTATAGATGTAGATCTACACCCACGTGGTCTTAGTGCCGATTATTCGTTAATTTAAACACGTATAAGGAAAAAGGTCTAAGTTAATGATATTATATTCTCAACCAAGTTCTATCCTAAATAACTGAAACTAATCTAAAATATTTGTATTTTTTTAAACATTTACATATCACACGCTTCAACGAATATGAGGTTTAGGCCATACGTAAGATAGGACCTTAGTAGCACAACGATCAGAGAAAAGACTGAAATCCAAAACATCGAGAGTTCAAAACTTCACCCAATGCATTTTTGCTGTTCCCAGCACAAACTTTATACTTAATCGAAGGTGTATAAAAAATATTAGCTAATGCTCGCGAATTGTCCGCAATGATTAAGGATTTTTGGTTCCCGCTAGAATTCTCTAATTTTCTGGAATAAATTATAGCCTTTGCGCTATTCTGATGTATATGCAACACCATTGTGGAGTTACATCAAAATCCGTCCAAGTAGTTCAGTAGTTTTAGCGTAAAAGAGTAACAAACTTTCGAATTTGCAGTATAAGTAGGATAAGCAATTTTTTGCATGGGTACAGTTAAGGAGAATGATTTGGGCGTCTTTTTATCCCGTATGAGCACATGATCCTCGCAGGATTATTAAAAACTTAAATCCAAGCGGATATAGTCGCAAAAGTTAGTAAAGATAAAATATAAACGATTACATACCAGGAGTAAACAACTACATGTAGGTACCCAACACCCATGTTTCGAGAATTAAAATATCATTAGTCTAGTCCAATGTGGACCCAATCGCATCTGTGGTCTCATAAAGCATCCGCAGTAATGAAATTTTAGTACAATTACGAAGCTCGCAACTCGCTATTGCAAACAACGCTGGTGACAATAGTATTTGAATTCGATACTGCATTGAACTAATTAAACTGAGAAACTTTGGTAACAGTGCCTGTATCTAAATTAGTACGCGAGTTTAGTATTATTGAACGTTTGGTTATAAAACTGGATTAACATTCTGTATCTTGATATTGTGTCAAGTTTTGTTTATTGGATTTCCTCCAGGGTGTTTAGTATTTTGCTTCCATATAGTTTTCATTTAATCTGTGATATTTCAAATGGGCTGCTCTTGATACAGATGATACAAAAGTCTTGAATAAGTCCTCGTTACATAAGACTAACGCTTTGATATATCTCGACTCTGGTAGAGACAAGCAAATAAAAGTATACCATTGACCAAGTAAGAAGAAACTTTCGCAATTCTAAATTACCTATTTACTTTGGCGCCCTTTGTAAGCTTTGACTAGGCCTAGTTTATTGACCCATATTGAACAGCAATTGATTTATATATGTCTAGATAGAGATTTTTCAATACTGATCGGGTTATACAAAAACTGTAAACTGAAATAAAGTGTGATCTCTAAATATAACCTAAGCATCATCAATATGATGTAATGTACAGAAAGTCACGAGCTAATATCAAAGCTCACACTCACAAAGCGAACGTAATAAAATATCTATCCAGTTACGTCGGTTCGTGGTAAAAATGTGCCTTAATTGGCAATTGAAGTGTCTTAGTAACGGGCCCTTAGCTCGAGTCACGACTTCTTGTAGCCGACTGGTAAGGATCCCTCTAATGATGCCGTTTCACTTGTGACGATATCAGTGAACACGGTTATGACATAACGTCATTGACTTTGACTGCCGTTTTAGATTTGGTCGGATTTTTTGCCGCCTAATTGTTACAGGGAGTACTTACGTGGTTACCTAATGATTACGACAGCTACACGATGTTGCTAATTTGAAAGGAATAAGAATTTTTATGAAATAGAAATAGAAATATTTTTTATTCAAATAAACTTTTACAAGCACTTTTGAATCGTCAATGAATCTACCACTGGTTCGGAATGCCTTTCCTGCCGAGAAGAGCCAGCAAGAAACTCGGCGGTTGCTCTTTTCAAAAAAAATAAAAAATTTACAATAGTTAATGAAACTACGCTATGTATACAGTGCTTCCACGATGAAGTTTCCAAAGTCCAATACAATACAAATACAATGCAAATACAAATAAATACAATCCAATGCATGTTAAGACGAGTAAACAGAAAGCCGTTCACGAGCGTGACGCTTAACGCATGACATATGAAAATCAGTTAAAGTACCTAATTATTTATGAAATCATATTACAAATATTATGAGATAAGCAACGAGATCAGTCTGTATTTCTAGATGGTTTCTAGACTTTTACAATCGGGATATCTTCAGAACAAGAGTAAATAAGCATATTCTAATCAATAAAATCTATTTTTTTCGAATTACGTCCAAAATTAGCCAATAACGCCATTTTCCAACCGCCATTTTCATCAAGCGTGGGCCCTTAATGTAATTATTATTGAAAAAATATTAATTTAACGGATTTAAAAACTAGCTGATGCCCGTGACTTCGTACGCGTGGATTAAACCTGGGTATGAGCCTTAATCCTGGGTATGAGCTATCTCCATTCCAAATTTCAGCGCAATCGGTTGTGGCGTGAAGGAGTAACAAAAATCCATCCATTCCATACATACGTATCGTCACATACTTTCCCATTTATAATATCAGTAGGCGTACGTTTTTCGAGTATCAATTTTACGAGTAGGTATAAAGCAATAATTTAAAAATTTTAACTACCCATTTATAACTCTTTGCTAATTGCATGTTGTAAAAATGTCTGGACCGCGTTCTTATTGCGTTATTATGTTCAATTAGCCATCCTCTAATACTACACTGCGTCTTGCAAGAGGCAAACAATAACTCTCAACATCTACACATAAATATGTTAGAAGCTAAGTATTTAATAGTTACGACCGTCGACCTGTCATAGTCTTATTGTAGTAGGTATTTCTTAATTCATATAATTTAGTAACAGATTATTCTTTTTAACTTTCAACACTTAACGTAACGATGTTAGAAATTGCTGTTTTGCTGATATACAATACTAGCTTTTGCTCGCGGCTTTGCTCACGTTAAGTTCGATTTTACCCGCTTAGGGGTTGAATTTTCAAAAATCCTTCCTTAGTGTGCGCCTATGTCATAAAAGGAACCAACTGTAAAACTTTCAAGTTTCTCATTTCAGTAGTTTAGGCTGTGCGTTGATATCTCAGTCAGTCAGTCATTCAGTCAGGACTTTGAATTTTATATATATATAGATAGATAACGTACGACATGCATTTATAACATTTCCATACTGCCGTCCTAAAGCTTAAATTTCGTTAACTACCAAAACGCGGAAATTTATAACGCGGGAATCGAACCCAAGTCCTCCCAGTTATAAGACCACAGCGTTCACCACTGCGCCAGGGCGGTTATGCGGTTATTAGGTACTAGTGGAGGTAGGAAAATTAACCCCTGAACTCGCAAAACGAAGACTAGCCTATCACCGCTATATTATATTGACTTAATTGCAATTAACGAAGTTCTAGTACTGTCTTTTAGAGCATCCCAACCAATAACCACTTAAAACCAATAGTAGTAGTAACCAATTAAAACTGAAGTAAAGCCATCAAATTCCAATTATTTATTTGTTAGACTAAGGGCCACCGCCCACCATGTTAAATTCAAAGCATCCTTCTATTGTGGTTCGTGTGGCGTACCAAAGTCGTGACGTGTTGCATTCACGGCATGCTATCTGGGCCCACTCATCCGAAGCGACGGCTTGAGGCAAGCACATCCTTGACATTTATGAGCACTTGTATGGTGGTGCTCTTGTTAGTGTTGTTTTATACAATGACAAAATACAGCCTTCCTCTTCACTTGTGTAAATGTGAACATTGGTACGTAAGTGGCTCTAACAGTAGTGACAGTAGAGCAGCCACTGTTTACAATATTATGCTAGTATCAAAAAGTGAAAGAAATTAAAAACAATATTTTTCAAGGAAAAATGAGGGAGCTAAAAGGTACCGAGTAGACGTAATTCACATTTGTTTCTATTACACAAATTGTTTCCTCTAGTATTAATTTATTTTCAAAACAACCGCCATGCATTCGATTGCACCCGAAAAGTTATCTTCCGAATACTAGTAAAGAAGTTTCTTTTGTAAAACTCACCATCAGAATATGTGCTAAACCTACTGTGATCTCTAAAGTTCACAGTGATATATCGTGTGATTTTTCATTCGACAAAAGTTAGCTCTTCCCAAAGAAGATAAGTGTTTGCTTATTTAGGGTTCTGGCTTATATTCTTTGCTCATATGTTCACAGTTTTTCATACCCAATTCAAGTATAAGGATGCTTTTAAAACACCTACAATTTTTAGGAACTATGTTTATGGCCACGAGCATCCAAGCCTTGTAAAAGCTTAAGGCACCCTCCAATAAATTCCTTTCAGATACTTGAATGCATTGGCAGATCATATAACGCAGTGCATGTAAACTCTGGTCTTCTGCCCGCTTGAACTTGAAAAAGTCTGAACGGGTTACTGAGCTTCCATTTTAACGTCTTCCAATAAGTAATTACGGCCGTCATTGGTAGCTAGATTTATACGGTCGTTATAGGCTCAGTCGTGATTTTGAAACTCGATAGCTTCGCCTAGAATTCGTCTCGTGTGCACTCGGACCTAGCTTGGCTCGGGGGGTGCCGACCATGTTAACTGTCCTCAACAGATTTGTTGCGCTACCTCAGAAAGAGCCTAACGAGCGAATACGGCGTGAAAATTAACGACGTAGCTCTACAATGTTACTCGCTGAAGTTCCAGTGTTTTATTCAAAGAACATGTGAAATGTGAAAAAAATTTAATCTGATCTTATTGTTAGATTGCTGGCGAAAATAGCATTTCAAGTACCTAATATTTTTTTCTGTGTATCGGCGTTCAACTTATTATGCTAAACTAATTTAGATTGCTTAAAAGTTTTTAGATAGAGCGAAAAGTTAACGACACAAGGACCTCCAAACCTCGGTCATCCATCATCATTCAGACTTGAGTCACAGCGATAGCATACTCGAATTCCTATATCTATCGTGTACACTTGAACTGTAATAAATTTTACCGGTTCATTTGAAAACAATTTCACCACATTAGCAGTTCAATGCGTGGGGGAAAAGATAAGGAAATGTTGCACTTTGGTACGCAAATTGTCCGGTCAGGCAATAATTCAATGACATTCTTGAGAAAGCTACTCTAAAGCATATGCTGGAGCAGGTTCTGAGAAAATAAAGTGACTCGTATCCGTTTCCCATTTGTTAAAGCTCCGCATTTGCTAAACTCCGAAGCATATTACACACATTTTAGTCTTAAATATAAGTACATATAACATTTTCAATATTCTGCCACTTTTAAGCATCAGATAAGAATGACAACCGCGATACAATGGCAAACGCTTAAAACTTGTCGAAAGATACACATCTACCTCAAGTTAGTGCATTCTATTTGGTATCTATCCTTGCGTTGAAGTATATTGCGTGCAGCAATATACTTTTTGATATCAACTATCGACGGTGCTTCATCTAAGTATGCAAAGGCACGTGCGGTGTACAGGGCCCGATGGTCTGATAAGGCGGAACCGATCGTACGTCACGCTTACCCAAGTACCAGATACACCTTCACATTTAACTCGCCATCTGCCGTGTAATGAATACACTGACGGTACGTAATTGGCCCCCAGCGCTGGGAACTGACAGCAACTGCTCTTATTTATTCCCTTTTAACGAATAATATAACGTCTAATACGAATAAAAAACTTCAAATATATGTGTACCTAACTTTATTTAAAAGATTTCCTATTGCAAAATTTGTATCAGCTAACCTATTATGTAAAAGTGATGCATCAGTGAAGCTAGCCAGGCCATTAAGCTTTTTGCTTTCATCTCATTCAAGCCGTATATCTGTTAGACGCTCTGGAATGGGCTCATAAAGTAAATCCCGTTAATGAGTCTGGGTCTCTATCATAATGTACGCCGTGACACTCATTTAGTTTGTCACTTTTTGTCGAAGGCATTGTTCTCCTCTGTTTCGTGTGGATCGTGGTGTTATACATTTTATAACAACTGTAAACTCTTTGTAAACTATGGGACAAGCTTTTGTACTGCGGTCGTGATTGTAAAACATTATCCCATTTTGGTACATTCCCCATTCTTTAAAGATCGATCTTATAATGCGCTTAAGCTTCGCAAATGGATTTATAGCCATTATAAATGTTGCAGAATTTGTACTCGTATTTTACTTGCATCCTCGCTGTCCATGTAAATTGTTCATACAACGTAGTATTCTTAAGATATTTAGTATTGTTTTACTTTAGCATCTCTGAACGCTCTTTCCTTGGAATTTCTCTCATTGAAAGCTCAATAATGGTCAGTATATCTTGGCGGTACTGAGTTATTGTTTGAAAGTATTTTAGCGTTCTCTGCCATAAATCAATTTGGATTTTCACTGTGATTTTGCTTTTATTGCTCTAGCTATGGTCGTTAGTCCTATAAGTTTGATAGATGCCTTTATTAAATGCGCCTTATTCGTGGCTGACTATATTACTTAACATAGCTTTATGCAAGATACTAAAGATCTATTTAAAGATTTTACTAGACGTAAGAGTCCAATGCTATAATTTCTCATAATAATTTTATTAATAGCTCTCCATGATACCTGTTATCTCATCCGCGCACTCACGGTCTTGATACTCGGAACTGGTCTCGGTATGTAACGTGCGTAATAATCAATCGTGCATAACAATTAACAAGTTGAACGTTACCGAGTAAAACACTGATCATCTAGATTTCCATATAAACACTACATATACAAAAGGTTGTGGTATTTCAAAGTGGATTATCCAATATGAGTATGTAAGATGAAGGATTTAAAAAATCGGGCTTACTTTTCCAAAGTACGAGTAACAGACTGTCGATAAATTAGACAACATAACCGTACTAATTTGTAGCATAAGAAAATTTATGATCGATTAAAAAAAATCCTTTTTTTTTTTAACATTTTAGATTTTAGTTCGCCTGCTTTACTCCATTGACTTGTGGAACCTTTACACTTTATAGACTAAATATCTATTTCATTTTACCATCTCTGACGTGAAATTTATGGTGAGGTAAAAGTTTACTTGGAGATATTCTTATTCATATTGGATGTTATCGTTGTAACGCAAAACCTATTAAGTATTAAAAAACGTGGAATCGACGTCACTCATTGAAAAGAAAACATTTCCTCCTATCTCCAACTAAACGTATACACGAGATGCATTCCCACAGGAAGTAATGGATGCAAATTATCGTTATTTACTAAGGATGCCTATTGTTATGTTGTTTGAATAGCAAACGACATTTTGTATTCAAATGTAGTTCCGCGATCTATTAATATTGTTAATGTTTATTTAATTCTGTCTATTTAAAACTATAGTAAATATAATAGCAAAATTCCATCTTCCGTGATCACGATTTTGCAGATTCAAAATACATGCTTGCGAAGCTGAGGTAAACGTATGTAAAAATATCATATACAACGAAAGTGTACCAAATAAAAACCTTAAAAATTTTAAAACCGTAATAATAATAATTGATAGTGATATTCCTTGATGTCAAATCAATCGAACAGATATTATAATAATTATAAAAACGCTTTTTAACTCTATCTTTTTGCTAAAAGGCTTTAAAAAGGCATAAAATCTCAGCTTTTGAAAGGTGAATGATCTGTAAAGAAGAAATAATTATTTAGGTGGCAGATACTTACCTAACGAAAGATAATAAAGCGGATATTGTTAAAAGCCATCAAAATAAAAAGACAATAGACATTATTGCTATCTAACTTTAAACACTAAGCAGGTTCAGCAATAAAAATTTAATTTAATTTTCGTTCATGACGCTAACTACAATTCTGTTATTAATTGATTATATCTGCGACTAAGCTGTTTCATAATGCTTGGCAGTAATTGCCAATAAAACTTACTCCTTTCTCTCAATAAACAGAACTGTATGCTAACCTATACAACTCCTATTATTAACCTTTGTACAATTATTATCAGTTATGTACATAATTTACGATACATCCATTAAATATTGTGTTTGAAAAGCAAGTTTCAACAATCAATTAGAAGTCGCTATTAACTTAAGCAATACAACAAACAGAGGAGCAGAACTTAAATCTAAATATATTCAAAAAGCTCCAAGTGTTACAAAAGAATCAACCATTGAAGTTCACGTGCCGACGAAGCTCTATGGCTTCCGCACTATCTTTACACGAAATAGTTACATGGAGCTAGAAAATTGCCCTTTTGCTATGATTGCAGCCGTCTAATACGCTTGGAATAACGCCGCAGTTAACTTCCGCATCGCTAAAGAAATGTTTATTTTAAACAAAATTGATAGCTCCGTGCAATCTACAGCTATCATTAACTGGCTATGAGAAAATCTGTCCCCTCCATTACCGACCTATCTACGCCCCTGTTTCTTCTGCCTATGTCTAGGCAGGCATCTAATTTTGTTTTGAAGCGCTAATAGTAAGCTTTAGAAAAACGGGGCAGTAAGCATGGGCTACGTTGAAAGGTTAGACAGGAAATAGTCTGTTAGCTTGCGATTAGAGCACGTGGAGTACCTACTTGTGGCAGGATTGCACCTTGAGGCCCTCATGACAACGAATACTGTTACTTTCGAAACATCAATAATTTAAAGTCGCCCGCCAAGGTCCGCAACGTACAAGTACGACACAGTTTTCACGAACAGAGTTCTAGTAACCGTAGACAAGTGGCCGGTAGTTAGACAGGCGAAAGATAGAGATGAAAGTATGAATGAGTTGTAAAGTTGTATGTTTAATCAGTTTGCTTATGTGAAGTTTACCTTACCTTACCTTTAGGAAACACCTTGGTTAAAATTAAATTAGGTAAGGGCAATTTAGGGGCTACTTACGTAAAGAGACTTCTTCTTAGGGGATGATTTACGTATGGTTGGGTATAGGTCCACTAACGCACACAGCATACGTTACCTACAATTAATCAATTAAATTGATAATGTTACGAATATATTTATCAGAAAATTCGAACAAATTATTGAAAAAGAATCAAAAATCCTTCGTAGAATAATAGTGACATGCATTCTTTTATTGAAGCTGACTAATCATGTTTTATTGCTTCATAAAAATGTGTGCTCTATTTATACTTATATCCTGTTTCATTTTCTCTGAACATCATAAATTAAAGACATTCTTTCAAGTTTTTGCTTGGCATTTGTGGCGTCTTTCGCATTATAAAATCGCAACTTTGCGATATTTTTGCGTTTTTTGTTGACTATTAATTGTTATTAGGTATTTTGTAATGGCTTGGCGATAAAAAGCTTTAGATAACGTTCTATGCATATTAAGTTACCAGTGTTGTCCTGGCTGTCATAATTGTTAGCGTGTTGGTTAGAGTATTTGCAAGTTATGCTATGGATAAGTATGATATTTCTTTTTTCATATAAACAGCATGATGAGTTAGTCAAAGAGACACCCAGCGTGCTGAGATTTTTAATTTGTGTAGAGCCAATTTACCTACGTGTTGTTAAAATCTGTTTGAATCCCATATATTAAATCCCTTTCAAAATGGCCCAGCCAATCGAAATTAACAAAAAGAAAGCCATGTCGTGGACTCCTTCCAATTCTTTTAACCTCTCAATTTAAAATAACCTTTTCTCAGGTACACTCTTAGAGTTTCTGTACCTACTTAAACAATGCAAGCTTTTCCCCTCTTTACTTACTGTGTTATCTTACCGCTGTCTATATAAAGTTTCGACGAGATAGCATCGTCAGGTACAGCTTAATTAAATTACAGACAGACCAATCAGATAACACTGCAGGGCTTAATTTATTATTAGAAATCTCATGTAGGACTAGTTCTATGGAGTAATAATTTTAATGGGATCTTATTAAAGGGATCAGCGGTCTGTGTCAATTTGGTTTAATAGGCGTAAAAAATTGTTGCTTTTTATATCGAGCTAGGACTGGAGGATTAAAGGATCAATCATTAGTTTTCTTTTTCGCTTGATAAATAAAACTAGCCAACTTTTCTAATCAAAGTAATTGAAGAGGGATTAACGCCTCTTCAATTACTTTGATTTCCTTTTACAAAATGTCGTAGAACGATTTTTTATTAACATAAAATACATTTTCAATGGATGTCTTAAATAACTTTGGTCTTTTAGTTTCTGAAAAATGAAAATGAAAAGAAAAGTTTGTATGCCTTTTTAATGGTTACACGATCTACTAAAACACCAATTATTGTCATAAAAGGGCCTGTTTGCTTTCTAAAGTTCCTAATAGAGAAACCGGGTAGCACGTAGGCGTACGTGTGTTTACGATTAAAGTATTTTCGCCCACAAAAAATACAACCTTCCGGATTTTACGACGCGAAAGAATTCGGACTAGATTTCCGACGGTTGCAAATAACACTTTTATTTTAATGCTAACATTTTTAGCTCCAACAGTCTCCTAGAATTTACGGTTCTTTGTGTAAGAGTTGAAGTATGTAGATGCGTAATATTTTTATTACATATGCAATAGTCATATATGTTTTATTTTAGTTGACCTAAAAGATGCCTATTCATTTTTTGATTTTGTAATAGTATCAAAGTGTATGAGGAATTTGAAGTCAACAAGTTTCAAACAGTTATTTTAATAACTATAGAACTTCAACTAAAATCCCTTTTGTAACCTTTATAGCTAGTTTAATGACTTCTTTGAATCTACTTGAAGATAGTTGAACTTTTCACAAGCAGTAAAATTACTGTTCTTATCCTTTTACATTTGAAAGGTTTTAACATAAGAACCTTCGCACAGGAGATCGTAAAGGCTCAAGAACTCTTAAACATCGCCGTTCATCATAAACAAATAGCGCATTATTTGTTATGAACATAAAATAAGCAAGCAGTGAGCACTAAAGGCTCTATTTTGCTTTTTATTTTCTTTTTAATTGTAACCCTGTCAATGTGGTTCAGGTTAAGTAAAGCTAACCTTAATTAACCCTGTAAGTTTTACTCACGTAAACAGCTTTTTATATGCTAGTTTATCGTAAGTTAATTACATAACCTAATAAGGCAATCGTGTTATGCTACTTACGTGAATAAATCTTAAAGGTGGCCGGGCTAAGTGATACAAACTGATGACAGTTTTTTAATTAGGCGCGTCTAGTTACAGCTTCAGAGTTCCAGTTACGCGGCTACTAAAACGATCATAATTTTACGTTTAACACTTCGTTTTCTTCGATTTAATGTTATCAAGTCGAAGGAAAGGACCGTTCTATGGCAATAGTGTAGTACCTACAGTTAATTATGCTATTAAACACCTAATAAACGTGTATTGCACAGCCCACCACAGCCTACTTTGACTGCTTGCAATTAGCAGAGTACCGTTTTAATTCTCACATGCTTTTATGACCCTTTGTATGATTTTTACGATCATTATATACCTATTTAATGAGTTATTTTATTTTAATCGTGCTCAGCAACCTTTTAAATCTTTCATATGGCTGGAATACTGGGCACGGAACTCCTCACGGAATTAGAAAGGTTTCGGCCACTGTCCACTTAAACTTCCTGAGAAAGCCATGAGAGATGCCTGCCGGGGGTTCGAATCCTGGCCTCTCAAAAAATCTGACTAAAGTCAGACTTTGGTCTCTCGGAAGGCAGTGTTATCAACTAATTATCACCGCTGTAAAAAATGTATGTGTATATTTGTTACTCCTTCACGCCACAACGAATGAACCGATTTGGAATGGAGATAGCTCATACCTACTCAGGAAAACCTTAATCCACGCGGATGAAGTCGCGGGTATCATCTAGTAAACTATGAAAATTAAAAGTCCTCAATTTCTCAGAGGCAAAATTTAGTACTTTGCATTTTCTATTGGTACCTACTTATGCAATAAAAAAAGCAAATGTGCCACCCCCAGAGCAGATATTTTTTTCTGCGTGTTGCCCGGTTCAATAAATCAAATCGTGACTTACTACCTGCTAAAGACCTGCTACGATTATTGTCAATGCTATTTTATGTTTAAGTAGCGAACAAGTGCCCATATCATATAAGAGGTCATAACTAAACGAAGACAACATAAACAACAAAGTGTGCTAAGTGTTACCTAAATAACATAGGGCGACGTTTACACGAATAAATTAAATATTTAAAATAAATAGACGCCACCGTGATGATTCAGCTTTAATACTCCTCAAAAGGTAAAATAGAAAGCAACGGAGAAAGGGCAACATAAAATCGTAAAGGCTTTTTACATTGCAACAATAAGTAACGAAACGTGGTCAGCGTATAGCGATTTATTCGATTTCACCTATAATTTCGTATCTGAACTACGGTCGAGGATCGTGAGCGCGGAAATTTTTCCATATAAAAGCGCTAATGTTTTTCCGCTGTTGAACTTTTATTGGTTTCAAAATAAATTGTATCGTATCATACTTTGCAGTTTGTTTCGAACTCAGTTTTTTTTTTTTACTTTCAAAATATCCCGAAAGACTCCTTGATACTCCAAACTTATATCCTTGTGACGATTTCTATATACACTTACGAGAAAAGGTAACATGCGGATAGATATGCCAGAGTTACTTTCGCAATTATATTATTCGTTAAGTTGGGCTTTTAGGAATAAAACTTTTAATAACTACCTATGGTCATTGCCCATGTCTTAGGGCAACTAAGAACAAATTGACACAAAATTAAAAAAAAAAAATTTTGAATTTCTAGGTCTCTTTTCAGGTGTTACATCATATAGCATTAGTGGTGTCTCCAAATGTTCATGGGCGGTAGTAATAACTTAATATCAGTTGGCCCGCCCACTCGTTTGCTCGGAATGGCGATTTACGAGTATATAAAGAAGTGACAGGTATTATTTTGTACTTAAAAAAGCTGATCAGAGAAACTTACTAAACTTTCACGACCATAATACTGTAACGCATTTGCATTATAATTCTAACACTGTAAAGCCGTCAATTTCTCACCTGTCACAATAGATAGACAAATAAAGTCATAAATCATAAATTAGTTATAGATATCGTATCAAGAGTTTATTATCGTTGGCTATTACTTTAAACGTCATTACCATTCCTCCTGTCATGGCCACTTATAATCATAGCACGTCATCACGGTAATGATCATTTATCGAGGTCGGACGCATGAAAGCCGTTTCAATTTCACAGCCTATACAATGCTCAGAAACATCAATTATTATTTGCCCTAACGCCTTAACGCACTACCGATCGCCAGCCAGCCAGAAGTAACGGTTTATGTAATCAGGAAGAAAACAATTTGATCTATAAAGAAGGGATTTTTGTAAAGCTCTATTGAGTGCTTAATATCATCGATGCCTTAATATACGACGTACGGTATTGACAATTCAATAAAGGATGAGATGACTTGAAAAGGCCTCTCTGCGATTTTTTTTTTTTTTATTCGATGACAAGATAGCCCTTGACTGCGATCTCACCTGATGGTAAGTGACGATGCAGTCTAAGATGGTAGCGGGCTAACTTGGAAGGGGTATAGCAGTGTAAATTCAAGCCATACCCCTTATCGGTTTCTACACGCCATCGTGCCGGAACGCTAAATCGCTTGGCGGCACGTCTTTGACGGTAGGGTGGTAACTAGCCACGGCCAAAGCCTCCCACCAGACCAGACCAGAGACAATTTAGAAATTATAAATTCCTAAACTGCCCCCGCCGGGAATCGAACCCGAGACCTCCCAGTTATAAGACCACAGCGCTCACCACTGCGCCAGGGAGGTCGTCAAAGGGAGGTTTTGCCTCATGCCCGACGGTTATATCTGCTTTGTATTAATCACATAATGGTAGAGATTTTTTTTGGGGATATTACGCAGTACATACCCAGTCAACGGTTGAACTAAGGCGTGCAGGTCTCCTCACGAAAGCTTTCTTCAACGTTATTAAATTTCTTAAAACATACATAAATCGGTAGAGGTACGTGCCTGTGACTCTGTGACAAAAGAGGGTTCGAAGTCGTAATCACTAGGCTATGACTGCCTTTTTTTAAAGTATATAATAAGTAAAGATGTCAGTAGCGAAACTCAACGGCAGAAGTCTTATTATTAAGATAATCTACCAAATCGTTAATGTTTACCTACGGGGAGGTGCACAATGGACTCATCTTTGCACTTTCTTCGAAGATTTCCGCTGCAATTGGCAAATCGATTTATAATGGAGGCTAATTGATCACTCAGTCACCTCATTTTCTTTTACTTTTCAAACCATAATTCAGTCTTTCCGTAAAGTTTTGGAAGAGAAGATAAATTAGTGTTTTTAAATTGTTTGTCGGCCGCAAATTGTTCCCCGTGATAACTTGATGCAGACTCAAAACTTTTTCTTCTACACTTCATCTAAATTTTTTTTACAATCTCTGAATGAAAATGGTTTCGGCCACCACACGGGCCAAGTGTGGATCGGCAGACTTCACACACTTTCGAAAACACCACGGAAACCGATGTTTTTCTTCACCGTTAAAGCAAATGATATTTTATAAACTAAACTCTGAAAAGTTAGAGATGGGAGGTGCAAAGTCTTGGGATTTGATTTCCGGAGCCTCACAAACAGGAAATCGAAGCCTTAACCACTTAGTTATCACCACTCTGAAGGCTTTTTAACGTCTCATGAACGCACTCATTAGGTATTGTAACAAAATGAGACAAAGTAAGACTTCTAGTCTTACTTTGTCTCATTTTGTTGTGATGTTGTGATGTACATTTCGAAGGAGTTGACTCGCGTTGACTTGGAGTTCCTAACCTAAGAAGCAGGTTTTTCTAACTAGACGGCAGATTGCCGGTAATTTAAACATACCACAATTACTATAAGACATAGCTGTATTGCGCGCAAGTAACTTTACTGAATAACAACTTTAATCGTTTCAAATGTCTTTATTTGTTAGCGAATATCCCCATAATACGAAGGTTGTATTAACTCTCGATTGTAATACCGATGTCGATTAGCATCAATAAATATCATTTCAAATGTCATTGTTAGAATGAAATCGAAATGAATAAAACCTTAATGATTTCGCGTTAGAAAGCGTTTTACGTAACATGAGATTAATGCCTCTATTGATGATGGATTGGTTCAATCAAATTCTTAAAAACTTTGCTGTAACCTGTATTACTAATTATAGCCTATGTAGATACTTTTTTATTAAATTATTTGTATTTACAATAGGTTAATCTAACAGTAAAAGAAAAAATCATGAGGAAATCTGCATGCCTGCGAATTCTCCATAATATACCCAAACCTGTGTGAAGTCTGCCCATCCACAGTGGGCCAATGTGGTGGAGTATGGCCTAAACTCCACCCCCTCCTCCCCGCCCCCCTCATTTGAGAGGAAACCTGTGCCTAGTAATGAGTCGGCAATAGGTTGGAATAATGCTGATGATAATGAGGTTAATCTAACAGATTCTACGGATATTTCTAAATTGTCTCTAGTCTGGTCTGGTGGGAGGCTTTGGCTGTGGCTAGTTACCACCCTACCGTCAAAAACGTGCCGCCAAGCGATTCAGCGTTCCGGCACGATGGCGTGTAGAAACCGATTAGGGGTATGAGTTTAATTTACACTGCTATACCCCTTCCAAGTTAGCCCGCTACCATCTTAGACTGCATCGTCACTTACCATCAGGTAAGATCGCAGTCAAGGGCTATCTTGTCATAGAATAAAAAAATAAAAAAAATATCTATCTATTTATACTCTTGAATTTTTAAATCAAAGAATACATACGGATATACCATAAGAAATATTCTTCCTTTCAAGCAATATATTTTGTAAAAATGTGTTTTGTAGCTCTCATATTTATGTCATAATGTCTTGAACCAACAGTTTCAAATTCAAATTCTGAAGGGAGTTTTGAACTGTTATGGACTTTGCTAATAGAACTAACTGCAGCTAAATGCATTATTACATGCACTATTACAGTGGATTGTGAGAACGCGATAGATGTACCTAGTAGGTACACTGAACCCTTCCACCCGCTTCATGTACGACGGATAAAATTAAAACAATTTCGTACTAATATAAACTTTATGCTCCGGGAACTAAGAACTAATATAGTATACCAGAATTAGCAGATCGGAGGAGTGTATCAGGAGCTTGCAAAGCAGCTTTTGGTTTTTAATTTTACGGAGACATTCATTTTTCTATTTTCAATCCTTAATAACATAATACCAGAGCTCATCGTTCATTGGCACTTAGAGCTGTCGTAATTATAAAGCTATAATTACATATAGTAATATAAATAGACTACCGCACCGAACTAACATGACACTTGAAGAAGATTGACGCGGGCAGAGCCAATAACTTAGAAACAAATAAAAAAGCCTCAATAACCCAACGACAAGATGCAGACCGAAAACTGAAAAGTCGCAGGTTCTATCCCCACCTGTTGCACTATTGTCGTACCCACTCCTATGCATTTATTTGGAGGAGAGAGGAGAATATCAGTCAAGTTCAACTTGGCTGTATTCTTTAAAAAAAACAATGAAGCTACTTTAGCTACTCGTATACTACGCTACTGCCTACTCTATAATGGTACTCTACTCGTAAATGGCACTCTACTTATAATCACAGCGTCGTGTATAATTAAAGGTCACGTAACACGGCAGAAGTCGCGGGTTAATAGCGAGTCTGGCCCCGCATGTGGGTCGACCATTGTGGGTCAACGGAACACTGCATCACCCGCCGCGCTTTCTTGCAGTTGCAGATGAAATTACTTTATACATTCAGATGACAGGGTATCATCATCGCATTCCTTTAGGCAATCGTATGATAGAGTATGATACGGATAATGGATTGGCATTTGGCATCGCAATATAAACCTCAATAGCCCAATGGGTAAAGATGCGGACTGCGGACTGAAAGGTCGCAGGTTCGAGTCCCACCCATTGCACTATTGTCGTACGCACTCCTAGCACAAGCTTTCCGCTTTTTTGAAGGGGATAGGAGGATGTTAGTCAACTTCAGCTTAGCTATATTAGAAAAAAAACCTGGTTTTAGTTAAACCTAAGTTACTTCTTGATTCAACCTTGCTTCTTTTTCCCCGATTAGTTTTAAATGTGGGAGTGTATTAAATACTAGTTGATGCCCGCGATTTCGTTTGCGTGGATTAAGGTTTTTTAATTCCTGCGGGAACTCTCTTATTTTCGAGGATAAAAAGTAGCCTAAGTAGCTTTCAGCTGATCATTCAAATTAATTAATTATTATAATTTTAATATAAAACTAAATTAACTTACTAAGAGTAAATAATAGATATAATTGACTGTATAATAAATTAAATTCAAAATAATTTAGTATACAGTTAAATCACATTATTTAGCGATCTACTGCTATGCTTTATACATCCCAGTATTTTTTATCAAAGCCATTATAGTCTAAGATCCCGCTATACAACGACCTTCACCGAGATGCTTATTTAATGAGACGTATTTTTTATGTTATTAAATATGCCAATAAATATATCCTATATGGGTTGCCTAACAAATTTCAGTCCAGAGTATTTTTAATTAATAATTTAAAAAAAAATTTTTTTTAAACATTGCACCGGTGTGATTATTAAATAAATTTGATACCAATCGAAAGTTTGAAGCGCATAGAATATGCAAACGTTAGGTTGCCTATTTTTTTCCGGTCACAACCACGGGTTGCCAGGTGTAAACAGGTAAATCTATAGGTACTAGCATTTTGCAACGGTCTGATTATTGAATCAAACTAAGATAAAATGAAAGATTATTTCATAAGGAACGCGGTGGTATCGGACATATAACTGTGATCTCCAACTTCTGAATCTTCTTCGTCATCACTCTCCGTTTCAGTTTTTTCGACTTTAAACAGCTGCTACGCTGCGTCCTTTTCTACCGCATGGGATGGTTGGTCTGGGACCTCTCTCTCACACACATTCACTCGCAGCGATATTTTATTATTTAAAATTCGACAACCGTAATTCGGGACTGATTTTTCGCAGGCAACCCTATACCACCGCGTTCCTTATGAAATAATCTTTCATTTTATCTTAGTTTAATTCAATAATCAGACCGTTGCAAAATGCTAGTACCTATAGATTTACCTGTTTACACCTGGCAACCCGTGGTTGTGACCGGAAAAAAATAGGCAACCTAACGTTTGCATATTCTATGCGCTTCAAACTTTCGATTGGTATCAAATTTATTTAATAATCACACCGGTGCAATGTTTAAAAAAAATTTTTTTTTTAATTATTAATTAAAAATACTCTGGACTGAAATTTGTTAGGCAACCCATATAGGATATATTTATTGGCATATTTAATAACATAAAAAATACGTCTCATTAAATAAGCATCTCGGTGAAGGTCGTTGTATAGCGGGATCCTATACTATTAGGCAAATCCATAACTGACAATGTGACAAAAATTTTACCTGCAATTTGAAGTTATTAGCCGATTATTTTGACTGTTTGAAACTAGTCAAACGTGAACGACATTTTACAGAGGCAACGGTGAATTAAGTCCGCCTAAATATAGACATTGGTATAGTATTCACTAAGACTCTAAGAATATGCATAAAAAAGTCTAATGCTAAAAGCTTAAAATAAAGCTATTGTAAATAGTAGATTTTAGTATGAATTAGTGTGAAAAATGCTGAGAAACTGTACGTTTATCGTTTATGAATATCAACTGTGCATATATGAAAAGTTCCCTCGATTTCTCCAGCATCCCATCATCAGAACCTGACCTCATGCCGACGAATTGAGAACCTCCTCCTTTTTTCGAAGTCGATTAAAAAAATAGGTACTCAAGTAGGTACATCCTTTTTATAAAATAAAGTAATTGGTATTATTTTTCCCTAACCTCAAAAGCTTATGCAATGTTAGATTTTCTAGGCGTGTTCATCTTCTATTTAAACATTTGTATTGTAATATGCCTTTTTCATTAAAATATTATAATATAGAAACAAACAATATAAATCTGAGTTCGCCAAGTGGTAAGACAAGTCTTCTGGAAACAACAAAATGAAAACGATATGAAAGTAAATCGACAGTAATGTTCAGAAAGTATAAGACGAAGATTGTAAATTGACGAGAGAACAATATTGGCAGATGTTATCACTGACTATAAAGTATGACTGAGCTACCTTAACAAATTCACAAGGCTATACTTGACGAATGTAGGTTACCGGATTGATGATTCACATCCGATGTGAATTTGACTGAATGGTTTCTTCTAAAAGATTAGTTATTTACTTCGTTTTTTATTCTGAAAGTGTAGATAACGGATTTCCTGAAAATTTAGCGGCTTAGATTGGTTATGGGCTGAAACGAGTTCAAGTTTTTACCACAAATATCGATGAAAGTAGATTGCTTAAAGCAGTTAAAGTTTATGGGAACGTACAAAGAATTGTTTACTTATAGAAAAGTTACAAAAAAATAGAATAGAATAGAAATATTTTTTATTCAAATAAACTTTTACAAGCGCTTTTGAACCGTCAATGAATCTACCACTGGTTCGGAATGCCTTTCCTGCCGAGAAGAGCCAGCAAGAAACTCGGCGGTTGCTCTTTTCAAAAAAATAAAAATTTTACAATTGTTATTGAAACTATGCTATATAATGATATTTCCCCACCACCAACCACCCTCCTCTTGTATCTGTAGCTAAGTCCTTTTGCTCCATTGTTTGCCTGGAAGAGATCGCTATGTTGCGATAAGGCCGCCAAATTTTATACTTTGTTAATCATTGTTTTATTATGTTTTCATGTGTGTGGTGTACAATAAAAGTATATTCATTCATTCGTTCATTCATTGTGGAGAATTGCATATTCCTGTTTCGTAGAAATACTATCATCACCCTTAGTATCAATCTATGGAATTTTATATGATCGTTATTTCCTGTTACCGTCATATTACATTTTGAAACTTATGACTTCCAGCGGGGATTTATGATTTATAAGTTGCCAACACTAACTCTGTAGATATGAGAATGCTCAAGTTATATCGCGTTATCTAGGATCTACATTTTCAATGGTACCGATGTGGAAAATCTAAGCTTGAATCAAGAACACATCTTTGTTCTCACAGCACAATTCTCGGAACATTATTATTGGAGTTTTACTCTTTTAAAGCTTGGTCTATCACCTTTGGCGATAATCTCCTTTAAGAAAACGTTTGTCCACTTTTTAATCGACTTCCAAAAAAGGAGGAAGTTCTCAATTCGTCGGAATCTTTATTTTTAAAGTATGTTCGCCGATTACTCGAAGACGCCTGGACCGATTTGGAAAATTCTTTTTTTGTTTGACATAAAGTAAGTATACTTACACATAAGTATACATCCCAGGTGATCCCATTGTCATCAAGATCTGATGATGGGATCTGGAGAAATCGAGGAAACTCTTCAAATTTTACAGGTACAATTGATATACTTTGTAGTGGTGTTTGAAATCGGTTTTGTAAAAAGGATTTTTACTTTTATTAATGAGATATTATATTTATACGACATTGCCTACCTACCTATTCTGATTTCTCAACTTTTATTATTTTTTTATTTTGTCCATTGATATGGTACCTAATTTTTATGACAGTAAATTAATTTATACTTATTATTGTATACGTGCTAGATTTTGTATTTTTGTGTGATCATAATTCCTTTTTATTTTATTTATATACATCAATGTAACATTTTTGACATTCGTATGCGCTTTTGTAAGTAAAAATCGAAGAAATAAACAATACAATACAATACGGCGTCATATCCTCAGCCAGCGGTTCAGAGATCTCGGAGTTAAGCGTTTACCATTTTGGTATCTTCACCTACACAAAAGACGTTTGCTGGGATGCGCGACGGTCGAATAACAAGTCCACTACTTTTGTGTAGATACGAGATCAAGGCTATCGTATAAATTACTCGTTTACTTTTAAAGCAATGCCAAATCCAGACCAATACACAATTATTAGAACCGATGAAGAAACCTATTTCCGGTATATAATGTAGACTAACTTACTACTTATAATTTTATCTGTGATAATCCTTAAAAAATTTATGAATGAATATACTTTTATTGTACACCACACACATTAAAACAAATAAGTAACAAAACAATGAGTTTAACAAAGTAAGTATACAATTTGGCGGCCTTATAGACTACTGGCCCGGTCCAAAAATGGATGGGTCATATGAACCACCAGGTGACCTATATAGGACGATATAAGAGCATAAAATAATACGATTCAGTACTATGCCGTCACTTGTAAGCTGTCCAACTGAGTGCTGGTGAGAATTGAAAAGTGCAGGTAGAGGGAGTACATTTTGGTCATATATTTTTGTACGGCATTTTTACCATCGATAGATCCATGAAAAATAATAAGAAAGCGCGCAGTGCCGTACAAAAATGTGGATCCACAAAGTCGGTAAACTTTTTGATTTTCTGAAAATTTCCAGGGTAAATTTGGTCATTTGATTCTGTACGGCATCAGCTTCATACTGTTTCAATACAGCTTCTAATCCATTATTCCGCAACGCCGTACAAAAATCATGCGACAATTGAAAAAAATCGAGGGTTGCAACCCCCTCTCTTTTCGTGGTCCAGGGGGTGATTTGATACAACATAAAATTAATTTATTTTGAAAGTATTTTATGCATAGATAATATTTTTTTATATGCCGTACATTTTCGTTGGTCCAAAGTTTTGTAGGGGTTGAGGTCCTTGAGTTTTTTTTCCCCTACAAAACTTTGGACCAACGAAAATGTACGGCATGTAAAAAAATATTATCTATGCATAAAGCATATTCAAAATAAATTAGTTTTATGTTGTATCAAATCACCCCCTGGACCACGAAAAGAGAGGGGGTTGCAACCCTCGATTTTTTTCAATTGTCGCATGATTTTTGTACGGCGTTGCGGAATAATGGATTAGAAGCTGTATTGAAACAGTATGAAGCTGATGCCGTACAGAATCAAATGACCAAATTTACCCTGGAAATTTTCAGAAAATCAAAAAAGTTTACCGACTTTGTGGATCCACATTTTTGTACGGCACTGCACGCTTTCTTATTATTTTTCTTGGATCTATCGATGGTAAAAATGCCGTACAAAAATATATGACCAAAATGTACTCCCTCTACCTGCACTTTTCAATTCTCACCAGCACTCAGTTGGACAGCTTACAAGTGACGGCATAGTACTGAATCGTATTATTTTATGCTCTTATATCGTCCTATATAGGTCACCTGGTGGTTCATATGACCCATCCATTTTTGGACCGGGCCAGTAGTCTATTATTGCTACATAGCGATTTCTTCCAAGCAACCAAAAAACTTATGTTTGGGTTATGCTATAATTCGAATTATCATTTATATGTGCATACTAGCAAACCCGGCGAACTCCGTTTCGCCACCAGATTACATGCTATGTATCAGAGATGGCGCTGTATGTGAAAAAATATTTTCCCGCTTTTCTGTTGAAATTTTTCCTGAATTTTCTTTGCTATAAACCTCACGAAGCCCGAGACCTTTCCAACGAATGCAAAACCGTGGAAATCGGTTCGTGCGTTCTGGAGTTATAGCGTCAGGAAGGAAAACCCGACTTATTTTTATACTAGCTGTGCCCGCGACTTCGTTCGCGTGGAATAGTGACTTTTCGGGGCGCGGCTCTCAGCGCGCTTTATATAGCCACAGACGCTCAGGCGCGAGGCGTGTAGTACGTACTCTGTACGTTAAAAATGTTCGCCGTGATTCTTTAAATTGACATAACTTTTTTATTTATGAACCGATTGACATTAAATAAACACTAAATGTTAAGTGAAGCTTACTACAATATATTAGTAAAAACCGTATCTAAATCGAATAAGCCGTTTCTGATATTAGCGTGCACAAACACACAGACAAACAGACAAACAGACAAAAAAAATTAATTACAATTTCGGGTTCGGCATCGATATAATAACAACCCCTGCTACTTTTTTTTATATATTTCCATTGTGCAGACACCACTTTTCTACAATTTTATTATATGTATAGATAGTAGATAACATGTAATTATTTTGAAATCGTATCGTATCGTGATAGGTACAGATTCTGGTTGACTTAGGACTCGAATACACTTAATTTAACTTACACTTGCAATCATCAAATCATCATCATCGAGACGCAGAACTTGTCAAACGCCTCTTATTTAGTTTATTTTCTTACGTTTTCAATATTGCGTGGTTTAGTTAGGCGTGACGCGTCGTTTTGTCGACTACTCTTGCTTCACGGTCTACATGCTTCAGGTATCCGCCGAGTAACCCTTGGTCTCGGATCTCGGGTTTCTTCTCAACGGAGAAAGTATTGGTTTTTCTTTAGCATGCATTTGGCATATCGCTAGTTACATCACTTTTATTAACTTTTTTACTAGGCTAGTTGCTTTTTTTTTCAACGATAAGATAGTCCTTGACTGCAATCTCTCCTGGATGGAAAGTGACGACGCAGTCTAAGATTGTAGCCGGCTAGCTTGGAAGGGTTATGGCAGTGTACAGTCAACCCATACCCCTATCCGTTTCTACACGCCTTTGTTGTCTTTCAAACATGAAGCTGCGGACCGACAAATCACGTCAGTTTTTCAGAATAGTTGAAGACCTGGGGGGACTTTGAGGTTGACACTGTATAACATCTCAAAACAAAACTGAAATACTACTGCGTTGGTAGTAGGTATAGACGTTCTTCTTCTTGCTGGGCTGGTTTACACACGTAAACCAGTCATGGTTTGTATAGTATAGAAGTTTAATCTACTTGTTGCTCTTCCATTTTACGATACTTATAAAATAAAGAAAATACTTATTTCCTTGATATGTTTCATACTATACATATCAAATTATGCAATCACATTAACGATTCAACGCCTGGCCATTGTTCGAAAATAACGTATACTCTACGTTCTCTCGAAATCCAGTTATTTTCCGATTATTTTCCCACGTGTTATTGAATATTCAAGTAATGCGCCTTGTAAACAACACATGCAAATGTATGGGCAGTGATAATAATTATTTAAATGTGGCCATAAATTTTTATAGCAAAACCTTTCTACTCTTCGTCATATTAAATCTTAGGCCTCTACTTACTATGCATTACAAATGCGGAAGTATGGGGTTTTGTTAGTTTTTCGTCTTTAATGGTTGATACTAGATAGGTAAGCGTTGACGAATCGTTCATTCAATTGAGCTGAATCTTTGAAAATAGTTCCCCCGGAAATGAAGAGGCGGTCTTACACCAAGACCACTTTCTTAGATAAAATATTGTACCTTTATTATCATCATCTTTTCTTCTTTTTAAGCTTAGTTAGTCATTAAACCTTTTTAAAAATATATATTTGATAAATGTTTTATTTTCTAGCAACTGACTATTTGATAAAAAATCTTCAATATCATCTTTTTTCGATTTTTGGCTTTTATTTTGTCTCACTTTTATTTTATAAGCATTCATTTGAAGTGTATACTAAAAAAAATTATGTCTTTTTTCCGTCAACTTTCTTATTACGTGTGTGTTCAAAAGTTTTTCTACGCATCTCACTACGTATTGTTAGAAACCGCTCTACTCTATTGAGACAAATGCCGTGCGATACTAGTTTATGGTAGTTCTAGAGCCGGCTATAAGATCTATGTAGAGTCACGTAAAATTTTATGTTACTGGAAAAGATCAATCATCGACTCATATCTAGCATGTTATCGTCTACAATGTACACACATCAATAAAAATATCAATATTCACAAAAATTTAATAATTAAAAATTTAATATTATAAACAAAAATTTAATTTAAAATAACAGTAATATTTATATTCACTCGCTCCTAGTTAAGTTTTTTATTATTTGCTAAAATTATTATTTTCAAATGATAAAAGTGATCACCTGCTGTGAGGTTGTCTAAAAATGGTTGCTATTTGCTACAATGCAATGTAACGATCGCAATCACCTGGTTGGCTGATCTCTCTCTCTCCCCCCCTCTCTCTCTTTCTCTCTCTATTGATTAGAAATTTGAGAATGCATTAATGCAGCAATCAATGGTGATTGCGGTCGTCACATTGCAACAAGCATTTTTGCATTTTTAGGCGATCACACAGTGGGTTTAAAATCGTAATAGACAGACCGTACCAAAATGCTTTGGAAAGAGCATTAGTCATGATTACCATGGCTAATACAAAAAATTGTTAAATAAATCTTGCGGCTGTCTCTCAGTCCATAACGTCTCACCTTCCGTGATAGTTGATGTTTGCAAGCCCCAGTTATTGCGTAGCAAATATGCCATCAATTTGCTACGATTAATAAGTGTTTGTCGAGCTGAGACTGTATTTTGTACCTCTATATTTACACCTCACTTACATTGCTAATTAGGTACAGCTGCAATATTATTTTCTATTCGTTATATTCTATGGAAATAATAAACACTATAATTTTGATGAAAAGTTTATTTTTAACATACTTATCGTATATTTATAAGTTATTATCGTATTGTGTACTAACAGTACGAAGTGTACATGAAATTACAAACTACGGCGTCAAATCCACCATTTCAGTTTGAAGTTCTATGTTCTGAAGGTCTTGTGTCATTTTTAAAGTTTAGGATAACTGCGTAAATCTGTCGAAAATTTTCCCAGCTTATTTCCGTCCATAGTGTTGTCAAATTATAGTTCATACACTGGTTGAATGTATAACCATCTTTGATAACCATCTAACATGCTCAAATTTGTTATTTTGGTCAATAGCAAAACGATGCATCGACTTAATTCACCCGAAATAGTTATGGACTCTTCTCAGACAAGGACGCGCTTGGAAGCCTCGTACTTTGATTGATCGTAATTCGAAACATATGATGAGCAAATCTAAACATACCAAAAATTTTTGAATTTATGTTTAATATGTATGAAGACTAATGATCCGAAGTTTATTAGTGGAAGTTCTCGCAGGAAGCATGAAGAATAGATGGCTCCGAAGCGAAGTGGCTGCGGTTAGCTTTGAATGTTCAATGGGAATGGTTCGCTATTAGCGTTTGTATTCCTCTCGTAGCATAAACCACAAATCGCTGAGGGCTTACTAGTTTCTTTAGAGCCATATCTGTTTGGGATGCCGGGCAATATTGCCAGAGGCGTCTTCGTAGTGACCTTTGCTGACTAGAACATATAAGTGGGGCATTCGCAACAAGCAAGGAAAATAGATAGACTCAAAGATTTAGGGTCGTAATAAAGTATAAATATTAGAACTCCGAATTTTAAATGCGATACAAGTAAATCACTCGCAAATTATGCAATAACTATCTTTTTCTTCGGACATCGTATGCGTGATGTAGGTCGTCAAAAATCCCACGGAAATTTTTCCAGGAAAAAAGTCGTATAAGTCATTCTCCAGATCCTGAAGTATACGTATGCAAAACGTTACGTCGATCCGTTACACTTCATTTATAACATTTGTGGGGATTCAGTAAACATCACATATTATTGTTGTCAGCAATAGTTTTTTCTTACTCCTTTTTTTTAAAGGTGCCAGTATATGTTAGAGGAAATTTTGAGCGACGTTGTCAACCCTTTACCAATCGCCGCTGGCAACATTGTCAGGCACCTTAGTGAGGTATGAGTCTTATGATCTCGGGTAGAACTCTTGCAGTTTCCGACGCGGATGGTTGATGTCCTCACCTGTCGTTTGCCGTTATAATCTCACTAATATCTTTATCGCGGAATATAAGCAAATCTTGTATCCGCCTCTCGTCAGAAACTTAATGTAAATGCGCCGCAACATGCCATCTGATATCAGCTTTAATAGCGAAGGAAACTAATTTTCTCAGATTACATTTCCTGCTTAATTAATTAATATTTTGATTGGTTTATCTCATAAATGATACCACAACATAACGTTTGCCTACTGTAGAGAATTCTAAAGCTAGTATTTTACCTATATTTTATTTTCTCTCAAAACTGTTATCTTATTTAGTTAAAAGTTTAGTCAAGTATACCCAATAATGAAAAAAATTATCTTAGCACCTTTCAATTTTAAGAAAAATATTATAAATTATGTTGTCCTGTGAACAAAATGACACGGAAAACTTAAAGTTACAAAATTGGACTTCGCCTCACCAATGGTTCTTTTATCATTTTCTATTGAATGAACATTTACTATTATTTCTTAGAATAGAATATTTTTTATTCAAATGAACTTTTACAAGGTGCTTTGCCGTTCCGACCGAGAAGAACCAGCAAGAAACTCGGCGATTGCTCTTTAAAAAAAATAATAACAATATTATGTTGTGTACAATTGACAGTTCATCTTATTACATACTCATGTATTGCTTGAGCGAGATATATCCACGCTTTCTTATTATTTATATAATCTTCAATCGTTTATTATGCTTTTTTCACTGGCTAAAATTTGTATACCATGTTAGCGTACGAAAGCAGCTTACAATCTTATTGTGAGTGGCACGCACACATTCAGAGCTCGAGCCAATGTCGCGCCGGGCTGAAATGTGGAGGGGCTCTTAAACTTAACTGCTAGTAGTCTCTGTAATGCAACATAAGTATCACTCAAAGTACTTCCACACTTTAGTTACGGTTGTCCGAGGCACGTAACTTAGGTCGTAAACGTTGACCGCGACCATGAGCACAGGTCGGATTGGACACGCATATCATGCATGCAGCGTGACATCAATTGATATTCGATGAGTTACTGATATACTTGTAAACTGGAATACCGTGTTAAACTTCGTATCAACTACATTCAGTCCCAGGTCGAGGCTTTCGTCAAGTAGTTACATCTTTTTTCCAAAGGAGTCAAACTAACCACACCAAATTAACAGTACGTTTAGTGAAGACAGAGAAGCAGAGGTTTGTACTTGAACAACCTCAGATTTTACTGATATCCGGCAAACTAATGACATGGTCGTAGGCGTCCCAAAAACCCCGCACAGGAAAGCTCATTGTTAAGAAGACACTCCACTAGGTAGGCCCATGATATTAGTCGAGTGAGATCCGCTGGATACAGGTGGCGGAAGACCAAGACCTGTGAAAGTCTATGCAAAAGAGCTTTATCCAGCGAACCTCTATCGCTTGAAATAGAAGAAGAAGCGGTGAAATACCTACTTTAAATTAGCTCTGTATTTTGAGTTAATAGCTCTATGTTGATTTCGCAATAAACAATCATAATTTTACAAAATGACGACCTCCGTGAGTATTCCGCAGATCTTTCTTCTTATACAATTATGCGTTGTAACTGGCGGTATAATTAGTGGTATTAAAGAAATTGCATTCGCTGATACACTTTTTATCGATTTACTACAGAGAAAGCAATCAAAAACTTAATTTCACAGATTTCGCAACTCTTACGCAAATAAATTAAAAAGTGTAGATCAGGGTCAGACTAAGCGAATAATCAATATGCCCATTATGATTTTGTAATGAATAAAAACTAAAAGTTATTTATAAAATATACAACAAATAGACAACTCAAGTGTTATATGCTGTGATGTAATTCATACGTAGAGCTTCATTTAAATGCAAAAATAAGCAACCAAAGAAAACCATTACGCAAAATCAGTCTGAGCTTCGAGGCAATCTTTCTCTAAATACATACACGTCTTGAATACCTCCATGTCATTATAGTAGTGGAAGTGCTTGTTACAGCGGATGGGTAATGTCGCCGCGTACCATACAATAACTATTTTCCCCGCAGTTACATCCATATAAGGTCGAGATGAAAAGTCGCCGGTCTCCGTGATTGGTTTGAATAATCTCACGATGCGGCGTGAACTGCGGGTAACGGACGATGCGATGGGCTTGCATTACCTACTATAACCTCCTGACATAGTTATTTTGATTTCTACACTAAATTAGCTCCTGACGAGAGGCATGTAAAGGGCAAAGGAGGCTGATGAGCACGTCGTGATGACGAGTACCTTTTTCGGTCACCTGCAGATATTTATCCTTTTAAATATTTCCGAGGCTTATTTACCTATTAAAGAAATTATTTTAGAGCATAACCGAGTGGAACCGACATAGGAAAGAAAGAATTTAGAAATTATGCAATTAGCCGCACTTGGAGACAGTTTTATTGTAATGATGATCTCTGACCTTTGTTTCATTCAATAATGTAGAAGCCTGCTGGGCCCATAACCTGTTAATATTATAGGGAAACTTGTTGACAACCTTAATTATTTTGGAATCAGAATTTAATACAAAGATGTAGTAAGGAAAAGAACCATACAAATTGGCTTATAAAAGCCACTAAAACCTGTTAACTGTATAATAGGTATGGTAAGTTAGTGACAGATATAAAGTACCATAAATCACATACAATTTTTATATTCTTGTTTTAATTTCAAAACCATTAACTTTTGCGTAACTTCGGTAGTCTTATTGGTAGTAACGGGAGACGCAAAGAACCGTGCAGCTTCCTTAAGTGTTAAGTGACTTTTATTAATCTCTTTGTGGTTGTTTCACTTGCACCGCTTGCACCTTAAATTGTAAAACTTAACAGTTAATCTCATAAAATGTAACTGTTAAGTGATTCTAACCAAGTAATGTTTTTTCTGTATTTCAATTTAAAATTCAACGAGTTTCCGGTCAAGTGACTATAGCCACGTGATCCGAGGCCCTTCGCCAAAAATAAAACATCAGTCCCAATTGTACATTGATAGTTCTCAATACTTCCATTGTATGGTTTGAAATTTAAAGTAACGGAATATAAGGTACACTCGGCATCAGACTTTTACACATGCTTAAAGTTTACATCTCTTTTTTTATATATAGACTAGCGCTTGACTGCTATCTCACCTGATGGTAAGTGAAGATGCAGACTTAGATGGTGCACGCTTGCCTAGAAGAAGCCTATTCACTTTTGATTTAAAGACACCCACTTTATAGTTGGAAAAAAGGAAGCCGGGAAGGCATCCTAGAAATCTCAATTTTTTTTTCGTATAACATTTTTATTAGGAAGAAAAGGTTACATTTCGTGTGCCCCTTTTTATAGTACTTTAATATATTTATTATAGACTGGCAAACATCGTAGGTATATCGCCATTTCAAACAATACAATTATCGCAAATTAATCTCATTTAAAGTAAATCTATTACTTAATGTGGTGGAGCAATCGTGATTTGAGATCGATGCACTTTGTCAAATTAATGCGATTAACGTAACTCGACTGTGGGGTTGTGACGATCGCGATCACGGCTTTTATTGGCTGAATTTTTAGAGTTCTTATTGCATCAATGTATTATAACCAATAGCAAGAAAGTACCAGCCTATCAAGGGTGATTGCAATCGTCACACAGATGCGACAAGTTTTTAGTCAATCTTACAGCAGGTGTTTTACAAAGAATGGGGAAGGTCACAGAGATACTTACAACCATTAAGAAGAGGAAATTAGAATATTTTGGGCACGAGATGCGTAACACCAGGAAATATGAACTCCTTCAACTTATCATGCAGGGGAAAGTGGCAGGTAGAAGGAGGCCTGGCCGCAGAAGAATATTGTGGCTGAAAAACTTGCGCCAGTGGTTTGGGAAGAGCACAAGAGCTCTATTTAGAGCAGCGGTCTCGAAAGTTGAAATCGCCCTAATGATTACCAACCTTTGCAAGAAAACGGCACATTAAGAAGAAGAACAACAGGTGTCACGTTTCTTAATAACTTACACTCAGGTTATGTCTGAGGCTGACTGTACTCGATTACACGGAGATGCGTAAAATGCATTTCGCAGTGTCATCAGCTTTCGATCTAAATGCCGACATAGATTTGCGGTTTTTCATCCTCAATACAATAAGGAATTTGTCTTGTTGCCTGCTAATAACTACAACAGTTAGCGTGACACTTTCGAACTGGAATTGCTGCATTTTTTTCAAACAAGTAGTAACATAATCACATTTGGTGTGACAACTATTTCTAGTTACTTTTTAGAGCACGTTTGCATTAGGAATTAAATAAAAAAAGCGGTTACGCTTTATGCTTTTTTAACTCTTCAAGTCGCTCATGGCACTAGCATCTCAAGGAAGTTTATGGACTGTCGTAACCGACGATAAAACAATTATTTTTGCATTTAATATTTTTCACAAATCGAATAATTGCTCAATAAAAAAAAAATAAAGAATGATTAAGTAGAAAAAACAATTTTTTATAAAAGCTGTGTTTTTTTTTAATATTAACGCCTCATTTTTTTCCATAATTTCGAAAATATTTACTTTACGTTGCAAACGGTCGTGAACCCAGGCAGTAAAAAATTTTTAAAAGTCGTAATTTAGTTCATCCTGCTCATAGATCGTCTACCTTATATTTATCGAGTATTATGATAAGCAAATAGTTTTTGTACGCAGCGATTGCTTATTAATCGTGCCAAGTTAAGCAGAACGTAGAAGTAAGAACTTATAAGGGCACATAGAGGTTATAGTAATTTTGTACCGTAGGCAAGGCATTTTGTGTCGTAGGTTAGTAATTATCATCATAGTTAATGACTACGACCAATGAGTTACAGTAGGTACTATCCGATACCCTATCAAGAACTTAAGGCTTAATGAGATGTCTGATTACCAGATTTGGTCAACGTTGATCAACCAACGCGATCGTATGTTGCATGCCTACATGCAAGTAATTACATGACACTTTTGCTATATCTCCTGAGAGTAAAATAGAGGCTAGTTTCCTAAAGAGAAGATAAAGCCAAAGTTGAATTTAAAGTTTGATTCTTATTATTTTAATTAACCTTAACACTCTCGACAGTTTCACTGCGAAGATTTGCTAGGAGCCACATGTGGTCAAAAATCGAACTGCATCTCTAAAATGTAAAAGTTAAATAAAAATACTCAAATTTCATTTTCAATTATTTCTAATGAATTGGATGAATGGTAAACGACGAATAATAATGACATATTAGTATGTTATTATCATGTTTGGAGAATGTGTTTTATTGACAGCTTAAAGGCACTCGTAAAGATGTGAAAGTGACTTTAGTGGCCGGTGGCTGCCACTTGCTTTACACAAAGCTACTGACAGTGCCTAATAACCCATGTGGGATTTACGGGTAAAGCTGGTCGCAGGTTACAGCAAGAGCCGCGAAAGCTGCAACAGCCGCATTTTTCTAACTGAAAATCGAATGATACAATAGTTGAAATTCAAAGAATGTAAAATGTTGCGCCAAAAATGCGAATGGCACAATAGTTCACTGAATAAAGAGCGACAGCCGCAGGCGCGATATCCAAAGCATTTACTGAGTTCAAATAACATGAGCAATGGAAGTCAACCGCTTTAAATACTCCTAAGAACTGCATATGGCGTCAGCAGTAACCTGAATAGTTTGACATGCATTATTTAATTCATGCTACGAACATCCTCTCCGTCCGCTTCCGCAGGTAAGTGCATAAATATATTGGTCGTTGCCTCGCCACGGCTTGCGGCTTATCTGTAGTGTGCGATAAACTTATTATCATATATGACTCATTATGGACTATGAAAAGACTGTTTCAATATCTGTTCCTTTATTATTGTTCAGTGGCAACATCAAAAGCATTAAAGGTCGCTCTTCCGTCAGACCGAATGGTGGGTTACAAAGAAACTTTCACCCATTAACTTATTCTGGTAGGGTCCTATTGGTAGGTTAGTAACTCCTATGTCATCATGATCATTATGTACAATATTAAACAGATTAAGGTTTAAGCTTGGCGCCAAAAGTAGCGTCTATTTGTAGGCTTCTAATAATAATTTATCTGAAAACTTTTTTAAGTTCGTACGGTTGTTCAACTTCAGTACCTTGCACGGTTAGAGTTGCAGGTGCTGATACCTTACTATGATATTATCGTAAATGCTAAGTTAAATTTTAAATGAATAAGTAAATTACTTTAAATAAAACTTACATCTTAAAGCACCTAGCTTTAGAAACATGAGAATTTGTATAATTATGATTTTATTTCATTTGTTCATTCGTAGTTAGATTATGCTCGTTGAATCTTATTTGATTATTAAAAAATAATGTAACGTCTCTTTGCCATATAATGGAAAAATAGAAATACCTATATATTATGTCGGGGCAATAAAAGTGCAGTACATTTATTTGGTTAGCGGTAAATAATACTTTGGAATACGGCAACTGATGAATTTCACACTAACTTGTAAGCTAGTACCGTTTTGCACCATCCAGAGAAAACTAAAGACTAATTAATACATACAGCTGTTTCACAAAGACACAGACCAGAATTATGGTACAATAGTCATAAACAGTATCAATGAAAAATATGTTTAAAACATGCAAACCTATACAATAGGTAAACAAACTTATTGTTTCTGTGATGTGTATGTCTGTCGTATCGATACAACTACCTCTTATAATAGCACACTGTTATTATGATCAAATAAAGATCTATGTACATTTTGTAATGTACATTGCTCTCTTAACCTCGTAGCCTGTCGTAACATGTTTAGTAAAGTTGATTGTATTGAAAAACTTTTCTCATATTATTTTTTGTAGACCATATACACAATCATGAAGTCTACGTTGAAGCTTAGTTGCCATGAAGAAACAGCATACCCTAACTAACTTCAAATATCCAAAGAATCCTAGAAAACCTTCGCACTATTCTATATCTTTCATAACTACAAAATATATAAATCATAGAGTAGTCGCAGTCTTTAGTTTCATCAAAAAATTACTACTACGTTGATGTTATAAATGCGTAATGAAAGTAAAAACCTGTACACGTCAAATAAAGTTTAATTGGAAATCATTCACAACCAGTGTCGTTGTAAATAATTGAGCATGACATGCTTTAAAATAAAACACCATTAAACCGATTTTCATCTCGGATTATTTGTTAAGACTTTCACGTAAAGGAATGAGCAGTCTTATTTTTAATCAGACCAAATAAACGTTTTCTGTCCCATCAGTTTTTTCAGGGAAAATAAATAATGTTACGACAAAAGGATCTATCTGAATCTATCACTCAATACGTTGATGTAAAGGGTCCTCTACCTTTACATCAACGTTTAATAAAAATTCATATGTACTGCTCGCTAGTGTAGACCCTGACCCTGACTTCCAGACCCTGGAGACTTTCAGTTCCTGGACCGTAATGGATTCGATTCCCTTGCGAGACAAATCATTTAGTGATATGTTTGTGTGTTCTGAATGTACCATTCCTATGTGTACATATAATCAGTCTTATAATAAATATACTTTAAATAAATTTCAAATAATATCCTTACTAATATTACAAATGCCAAAGTGTGTTTATTTTTTCTTCAATCAAACAGCAACAGAGCAACAGATCGGACCTAAAAAATACGATAGGCTCTTTTTATCTCGGAAAAACAATAAGTATGTTCTGGATTGATCTTAGATTACTAAAAATGTAACTCCATGCGAACAAAAACTAGTTTAAAATAAATTTGATTAAAATAATTATTTGCATTCGTTTTTACTAAAAGCATAAAACTTGAAAGTGATTAAAGCCATAAAATTAAACTTATGAGAAAGTTTATACATAAATAGCATCGTAAATATTTCCGGTGAGATTCCTTTGCGATAAGATCGATCGAAGTGCGTAATTCTTAAATAGGCATAATAATATGAGAGATACGATGTATGTCGAAAATAGAGAGCATTTCTTCGAATCCCGTGATTTGATGTCGTTTATCAGAGATGTAACAACCAGATGCTTGATATAAGTAAGTAGCTTGAAGTGCATCATATTCATAAGATTGTATCTTAGATGCGTAACAGCTTTATGTTATGGTTCTTACATTTTCTTGTATCTATTTTCACTGTATATTTTTTTTAGGTTAGAACCCTTAACTATGATAAAATAGATAGGCTTTTGGTATCATATCAGAGCTGAATTTTGGTTAAAAGAAACGTTACTTTAAACGTTAGAAAGATTTTTTTCTACTTAAACCTCATTAAAAATTGCCATTTCCCTAACATTTTAGGTAGCATATCAAAAATCTACGCACGATTAAAATCTTCCCTATTTCGCAGTTATGTGTTTTTGTTATTCAGGTCACTTTTTTCACAGTTACATGTTACAATACCTGAGTGCGATTTGCACTTAGCCGTTTTATTATTTATTCCGTTGAATAAAGATTGTGTTTCACAACGTTAGCTCCCATAAACCTCGTTAGTAATGTTTGTTTTCGTCTGCGCAGATATGAGACTGCAAGTAGTCTAAATACCCTGATATTCGCGACTCAGTGACGTGCAAATTCCGCTTGGTGCGTGAAGAATAAACACGGGTTCGAATTTCGCGGACAGACTTAGCATTCATTCCGGACCGCAGCACAGTGACATCGATAAAGTTTAACCTACGTCAAACCAGGGAAATCGTTTGTCAAGTAATACATGCGTGTCCAATGTGGGGTAAAACTTTCGACCGCAACATTTCAACCGCAATGCAAACAAGAACAGTGGTCAGATATCCAATGCGTCTAGTCACAGTGGTTCTCGGATCGTTTTAACCTATACCGCGATAATATCTTGTTAAGCTAATTTTGCGGCAAACCAAAGAAATTTCATATAATCGACAATCTATTCCCACTCACTCACAGATTTTAATTATGACTTTCGAACGACACCTTCCCACGTTCGCATGCTCCAAATACTACTAATGGCGTTTCTTACCAACAAATGTTCATGGGCTTCTATTGAAACTTAAATTCTTTGATCGCAGCAATGACGTATATGTACATATCCGTGCTGCATATTCTTGTTTATGATTCTCGTTAGTCACATACGTTCCAATAGATCAGAAAATCGCTATAACAGCTACTCATTCCACCTCCGGTAATATAGCCTTACCGGTCTGGTGCTAACAGTTAGCCAGTCAGTGAGAGGCGATCCATCCTTTTAAGCACATACCTGCGATCAACTTTTTGCTGCAAAAGATCGAACTATTGATCACCGATGCTATCATTATAGCTTCGAAACGAAAAGTGATCTAGTTTTTCTTATCGCACGTGATCCTAGTTCAAACTCTTCCTTTCAAAGTGTAACATGTCTATTTGCTATACGTGACCACAAAAACTTGGACGCGATCTGATTTCAAATGATCAAAATCTGTGAAATGGAGATTAACAGCTTTACTATTTATCGTGATGAATTTTTTTGGTTTAATTTGGAAAAATGTTTTTGATGAATTTCGACAGCAAAATTGAAAAAGTGATTACCGCTAGTTGACATAGTGCTTTATTGAACACGATTCCGTTTAATTCTGCGCAACGGTAGGCCAGATGATACACTTTTGAGTGCAAACTGTAATAATATCGTAATCGACACACTTTTTTAACAAATTACGTGTACATTATAACAGGCTTTTATAAATAAGATACTTTATACTTCTTTATGCTGCCTTTTTCTGACTCTCAGGTATTTGTGTAAGTTTAAAGATTTATGCAGTTACTTTCATGAGGAAACCTGCATATTTGAAAATTCTCAATAACGTCCTCAAAGCCTACCAATACACACTTGGCCAACGTGGTGGACTAAGGTCTAACCCTCATTCTAGAGGAGACTTGTTCCCTTTAGTGGGTCGGCGATGGGTTTAGATGAATGAATGAAGGCATAAAAATTCAACTATTTTACTATATCGATATAGGTATCTATTTGATCGTTCAGTACCGTTAGTATTAATTCAATATCACGTTTTATTATTATCGCTGTAATGTGTACTATGCTTTCGACTTCGTCACCTAGGTTTAAGATTTCACAGTTTGTATGACCTTGATTTATCTTAAATATTTGCTCTTCTATTTTAATCTGTTAGGGTAGTATAACTTTACCACTTTAATATTTTTAGCTATTTTTAATGTATGATAACTGTTAAGAAAGCATAGAACCAAGATCGCAAATATTTCATTATTCTGCAAGAGTTCTGGATTAGACTTAGATCTGCACACATGCCATTAAGAGTACTTAAACTTTAAACATCAGATGAGGAAAAGTGACTCTCCCATTGTGAAGTATTTGGTGAAGTAGACGATATTTGAAACTTGCGTCAAATGTCGTCTACTTCACCGAACTCATGTTAAAAGCTGCTATTAGTTCGAAACCACAATTTGAGAGAAACTTTAATGTATGAACCATGTATAGTGGTATTTTGAATTTGAATTATATTTTTAAGTTGTTAGCAATTCTCTGAAATTCGTATAATTTTTTGTTATTGAGTGTGTACTGATATATAATCAAAATAATAAGAATAACAAAAGAATTTCTGGAAGTGTACCAAATAACTTTTAACTTGTTTTTTTTTTTTTAATTTTTAGGGCAAGTTTTAAAAAGACACGTAAAAGTTTTACAAGATTTTTTTACTAAGACTACGGTTAATGTGAGTAGTGCCGGTACGACAAGTAATCAGATTTTCGCTGTTCAACTGTTACGTTAAAACGTTAACTCCGTAATACTGTCACTAACGGTAAAAGGGAACACTTGAAACATTTTTGCACGTACGGATATATCTAGATTCGACATGATGTCCTGTTTGCAAACACGCCGGCTACGCTTTCGCAATCGTTTAATCCGATGTGTATCTTACTTTTAAAGCTTGTGATTTTTACGGCAAAATAGAAAGTGTACGAATTTACTGTAAATTTCTCTGAATATTGTGTGGATTACCTATTCATAATAATCAGCAAACCTTATAATTTTTGTGGACGGACAGATTTACCTACTCTGCAGTCATGACGTTTTCTAGATTGTTTTTTTTTTATTCGATGACAAGATACTAATCCTACTAATATTATAAATGTGAAAATTTATCAGGATGGAAGGATGCTTGTTATTCCTTCACACCAAAACGACTGATGTGCCTGAAATTTGGAATAGATAGGTTATTCCCAGAATTAACACATAGGTTACATTTTATCCCGGAAAATTAAAGAATCCCTACGGGAATTGAAAAAACCTTAATTCACGCGGACAAAGCCATCTAGTCACCTATAAAACTGTTGACACGCTCACGAAAAGTTGAATATTACGAAATTACTTTTTTTTACTGTTATTAATATAAATATAAGCCATATTAAACTGTGAACATGACTAATATGCCCCTTGTCGCTCCAAATAAGCTCCAAAAAGCTTAGAAGGAAAAGAAGAGCTTATATTATGAGTGGACATAACAATAGAGCCAAAGGGTGTAGTTTTAATCGTCGACCTTTCGATTTTTAATCAGCGCATTAACGGTTGCGCTAGTGAGGTTTTGATTGATTTTTTTTTTTTAACGATACTTCACTTGACACTGAAGATGTATGTATGTGTCAGCAAGCCGTTACTTATAAAACTTTTTTGCAGTAGATGCACTGTCGTTAATGGTTGTCCTATTTTATCACTTGGATCGAATCGATGATACTTATCCACCTTCTTGCAAGGTACATATCTAGTAAGTGCCGTTACATTTCATTAAATTTAATACTTGCGCTTAATGATACCCTGCAGATTCCTAATATCAATCTACCCCAGACTAATTATTATCAGGACTTTAACGCAAATGTAGTGACAAAAATAAACTGTATACCCTTCGAATAAGGGCTATGTTATTTCACCTTCATAGTTTACAGTTAAGATTTAGATCTTAACAGTGAACTAATACGATGTTAATGTGTTTCGTGATATTCAATTTAGCGGATGTAAAGCCGACACATTATGTTATCTCTTAACAGATTATATTGCGGTGTGAGATAGCATAAATCTTCGACTTAGTGTTTTCCATCTTACCGCCTCATATTAAGAGCCTGGATTTTTTTTACCTATATTGGAAAATTTACCACATTTTGTATATTAGGTAGAGATGGTGAGTTATTAAATCACTGAGCATATCAACAACTGTCAACATACAAAGTTGCTTACCTAAAAAAAATTAGGTATTCTTCATTTTGGTCGCATTCTTCATCATCTTAATTAAGAACTTTCATCATAGCAACTAGTGCTATTAAAACTAACTTCCTCTAAAAAAATATTCTACCTCTCTTCAAATGACATTAACAAATAGGATTTTGATTTTTATCAAGTGTAGTTTAGCCTTTTTATATTTTTTATATTGCTTTGTTCATAAAACCAAAAACATCTCACGTATACACGATTTGTAATTAACATTATACATAATACACCTGTTAAATTCGTAAGCCATAATGCTGTAATGTAAGCACTATTCAAATTACATAGTAACGTTTTATAATTAACAATTAAATAATTCAAGGAGCGCCAACTCTAATTTAATTTGATATTCGTTTAAGATTAGTCGAAACGCTTGTTATGTTGTTTTGTTACTAACGAAAATTTAACACTCCACCGTCACGATGCTTACGAGCACTTTCAACTGCACTTCCAATCGCGTTTAATTTGTGTACAGATGAATTCTGAATGTATACACAATGCCGCGTACGACTTCCTATTACGAAACCTTAATTAGTTTTTTGGTATTCTGTAATCGTAATTATGTGGCTCAAACGAGATCCTTTATTTTTATTTATTTATTTATTCTATACATTTTAAAGTTAAAAACTAAACTTAAATATAGAAAGGACGTGTAATCTAGATGACCTAAGTGTGAGAATAGATAAAATTGATGGCAAGAGATGCTTTTAGTAGGTATACAGAAACGACAAGAGACTATAAACAAAACTAATTAATAAACTAAACTTTTTTTTTACTTATACGTAAATAGACTTTGAGTATATTAGATGTTTAAATACTCTAACATTTTTTTACGTAATGTATGAAAATTATTCAAAATTATTTAAAAGGGATTACATTTATTTTGCCACCTATTATCACATTTTCATCAATTTTTTTATGTTAAGAGATGAACCACGTTTCAGCAGGCCCGCATTACAAAATTTAAGTCATTCTGTAAAAGTTAAACTAGACGTACTTTAGTAAATAAAAAGTTTTAATCTATTTTGATTAATTTAGCTCTTCCTTCTTTTGTAGTTTCCAAATCCTATTTTCCAAATCCGATTTAAGAGCGGTTTAACCGCTCTTAAATCTAGCTTTAACGTAGGTATCTAAGATGTAATGTGTGACTACGGAACCCTAGGTTAACTTTCGACACTCACTTAACTCTTGTCCATTTTTCAACAAGTAAAATTAGATTTGGCGGCAAAGAGCAATGCCAAACATATGTTATTAAGCAGCTATCAGAGTGATCTCAACACTTATTTAATTTCACTTTCGATTATATTTTAATGAATAGACAGGTCAGGTGTACCCGTAAACTTTCGCGCGAAGCCTAACTATGTTGTCAAACATTACGTACATGCATACTTAATGCGATGATGCTATAATATGAACTTGTTCTTTTGTATCCTTTTCAACTCGCGTAATAATGTATTTAACATTGAATTTATTGTTGCAGGTAAGCCGTTCAACGATACGTGTATGGGTTAGTGGTTTTTCTTTGTTTTTAAAGCTTAACTACTCTTAAATAGAGGAGATGAGTCGTCTGGTAAGTAATAACTATTGCCTGTAACTTAAATTGCAGAGAGAACATATTGTATGGGATTAAAGTACCCCGCAGAAACTGATATATTGCCGTGTACTACAAATCTCGAGAATCATTGAGGATGCGAGGTCTCCGACCTTTCAGCCTCTTTACAATTCGACGCTTTTGGTTAATCTCTTAAGCGCTCAAAGAAAATCTAAATGCATCAAAGATTTCGGGAAAATGGTTTCTTTAAAGGTAAAACTGACCGAGCGAATGAGATCTCTGATTCTTCTTGGATGAATTAGCATTTGTCTTCTATCTAAGTATCCATCAGAGTATTACAACTCCTCAATGAATGAAAAAGTGCTACATACAATTCTACTGCTAAGTACAGATCTCTTCAGGGCACAAAGTTACTATTGTAATATTGTACTGCCATTACTTCATTGTGTCTATATGCATAAATTTAATTTTGTATTTGAAACAGCTCATCAAATCGCACCCTGAATTACTTTCTAAATAAGTGATATGCTGTTAAGCTAAACGTAGAGACGTGCGAAAATTTTTATTGTATTTACAACAGAGAGAACATGACCTGCGATATTTAGCGAGGCACAGGGAGCTGATATAGGATGTGCCTAGATATGATCTTAATGCGCACAAAAAAATGCTAGTACAAATTCTTGAACGAAATTGAAACAAAATAAAGCCGACGGAAGAAACCTCCTCCTTAGTATAGTTCTTACAATTCACGACGGCGCGTGGCTCACGGTTGTGTGTGTGTCATATAAGTATAAGTGTGAGCGAGAGCTTGCTCACGCCTGACCGTTCCCACCTAGGCTCCTGACTGGCACGCACACTAACGCAACGTGCACTTACATGACGTAACCACAAGTAAAGTACCCGTAACTTCGTGAGATAAACGAAAACTATAAGAGTATTACTAAGGATTTTTTAACAAATGAGCAAACACGTAAAGACTCATTCGCGAAGGTACGTGTGTGCTATTGGGATATCTTTCTTGCCTCTTCGTATAACGTTTATTCGCAAAAGATTGGCATCGCGCTTGATGGAGCGTATTTTTTTAACAAACCTGGTAGGTATCTTTGCTAGAACTTCAGTGAGATAAATATTTTTAAGTTCAGTAAGCCATTGTAGCGGTAAGTGTAGACATTGTTACTTATCGCACTATATAAAAGAATTTAGCATAGTCATCACAAATGACGGGACACTTTTTTTATTACAGAGACGAAACTGATTGTGAGGTCAAAGATGGAGTATATGAAATTGGCTATTGACTAGATAGTTCATACTTTCACTTAAAATTTTTTTTGGACTAACCGTCAAAATTGTAAAATAATTTTGTGTAGTGCCAGTAATAGTCAACATTTGGCTTGGTAAATATTAAACACTACAAGATGTACTCAACATCTTGTATTTATTTATAAAAATAGTATAAAACTTGATTGACATATAAAAATAGTTACTTGATAAATTACTTATTCGACTCTTGCATTCATAAAATTTTCAAATTCTCCATTACAGATCAACAAAATGTACAAACTAATGATTATTAATTTTATACCACACCTCTTCCTGAGCCACGTTTGTTAGTTTTATTAAGTGCTATATTTATTTTCCCCAGTCTATTCTTTGCCCCAGATACATAAGTAGTAGTATTTTTCACGATATACCGAGAGTGAAAATTGTGTCTAACAACGCAACCCACTCAATTAACATACTTCTGTACTTTCTACTGCCATAAGCAACAGATACCATTCAAAGATTAAATTTATTGCACAGGACGTGCCTTAATAAGGCCAAGAACCAGGACATTGGCTTAAGTATACATATTTGAAGATGGTTTTATAAATATGATAGTGAAGACACCTATTTGAAATAGATGTGAATCAATTAGACTACCTTGCACTAACAAATGATTCAAATATGTACAGTAAAAATAGGACCACGCATATGATTAAGAATAAATTATGATAAGCTGTAAACTATGTCGTATTTAAAAAAACACGCAAGTAGCTTATTACAATAATCGTTCAAAACCTAATATTTATTACGAAGGATAAAGTACTCGTTTGACAAGATGGTAGGTATTTATTACAAAAAAGATTAGTTTTTTTTTACCAAAAGCTGAATTTGTTTTGCCAGTCTGTGTTAGTGTCCTCTTTTCTCCGATTTAAATTTGCCCTCTATAACGACTATAACGTCTATAACGACGCGAAATCGGGAAGTAAAATCTTAAAATACAAATGCATACCTGTATGTTTTATTGTTTGAATACAAGATAAATCTTCCCACTGCGCTTTTTAATTAGCTGTCATTCAAATTAGCCGCGTGCCAAGACTCTAAACTAATTACTTAGAGATTATAAATGCAAGCAAAGCATTAATTAAAAATCATTCACTCATCTACGTTCTACTTTTAATTATTCAGTCATAATTATCGATATATCCGATGTTATTTGACGAAGTTACAGATTATAATCATTGAAGCGTTAAAGACCATGACAAAAAAGTGTATGTGATAGTCATTCAACACATGGAAGTGAATTAAACGATTCGTGGAATGTGAATTGTAATTTTGATTGACATAATGGTAACGCGGAATGAAAATATTGCATACAAATTAGTTAAATACTACTCATAGCACTGAAGTTCTTTCGCGTAAATGATTTACCGAAATAGGAATAACCGTTGCATTTTTGTAAAACAGTGCATAATTGAAAAAGCAAAACGAGCAGGCTACGCTAAAAAGTGATTAGTCAATAGGAATCGCGTTTACTACCGTTTCCATATTTTGTTTATGTTGCTACTAAATACATATTGGTATAAGCAATTGATTCCGTACACTTTCCACCATTAACCTGTTGGTTTCGCTTTCTTCGATTACTTATATGTTTTGATGAGTCAACGTTTTTTCGTATAATAAATATTATTGACGTGGTATAGTTGATATTCGACGCAGAAAATCAATTCGCTTTCATTTCAGCTGCTTTTAAAGTGAATGGTGTCTTTATTTGTTATTTTAGTGTGCCACACAAGACATCCAGCTATATCCTAGTTGGTGCCCATGAATTCAGTATGGAGAGCCTGTGGCACATCGTTATCAATGACTATTGTCATGCTAATGCCTATATTTACTATTCCATGGAAATCTGACCTTAAAATCCACAAGTGGAACGCTTTAAAGATACATTGCAGCTGATTCCGGTAAGAGAAGTCTTCAACCATACTTCAAACCAATATTATTAATGCGAAGTTGCGTTTGTGTGATGGTTTGTCTTTCAATCACTAACAACGGATAGACTTCCTTTTTTTCTTGAAAGTGACATGGGATACATTTTATCCCAAGAAAACAAAAGGTTCCCACGGGACTTTTAAGTCGCGAGCAGAAACTAGTAAACAGAAACTAGTCTGGATATTAAATAATACTTACCATATTTTGAAAAATATGGTATTACCTAATATCCGGACTTTTAAGTCTTAAGATAGCAAAATAATACCAAAGTACACATAAAACCATCATAACTTAGTTTACGATGTAATTATTTATTGTAATGCATTTCTGATGTTTACAGTCATCGTAACGGATACGTGGTTAGCCTCTATTATGCAATGGAGTTGAAAAAGTCCAAGAAACGTTATCTCTGCATAAACTCAACCTGCCTATCCTTTTCCAGAGCCCGGATAACTGTGTATTATTCCGCGTATATGGTATAAGAGGTCTCTCGCACCGTTTAGCTTTAGGGCATATATTTCATCCATGCGGTAAAGTGCCATAACAAATATTATAGAATTTTAACTTAACGGGACTCTGAACTCCTAAAGCCTAATAGAGCGTATTAAATGCCTGATTGTTGGGTCCCTGGGAATTATCCGTGCTATATTTTTAAATGGTCGTCATGTTCCGGCACGATGGCGTGTAGAAACCGGTTAGGGGTATGGGTTGAATTTACACTGCTATATCCCTCCCAAGTTAGCCCGCTACCATCTTAGACTGCATCATCACTTACCATCAGGTGAGATCGCAGCTCTATACAGTGTTTTTAAATCCTATCAAATGGAAAGGAATCCTGCAAAATTCGCAAATCCGGCGCATGGTTGCGTGTCTATCTGTGGTCTACAGATTATATTTTAGAGAACTTTGCGACTCAGTTTCATTGTCATCTTTCTACTATGAACCGCAATGTATCGAATGGATATGAACCGCAAGGCATCGAATGGATCTGCACCGCTACATGGTAGACATTCCATGGATGGCCAAGAAGCGCATTGCTTCGTCGTTTCTGATACGCACCTCTAAAATTTAGAATGCCTTTCCGGCTTCCGATTTTTTAACTAACTAAAACTTCCATGTTCATTTTTATTGGCTAGCGCGCTCCATCTTAGGCTGCATCTTTACATAGGTTTAATCGCAATATATATTTTCTCAAAAAATGATACTATCTTTATGAAAGAGCACACAATTTCATCAGCGATCTTTATTTTCATTGTCAATATCATAAGTATTTGCTTAATGCGTTGCATGATTTGAATCGACTAGTATATTCTCGAAGATAACGAAGGCAAAATATAGAAAGCCACAGACACTTCACAGACCAGTGATCATTGATAAAACAGTACACCACATGCCGTAATAAAACTGGCACCCAAGCTCACAGCGGGAAATCGTCGAAGTTATTTTATTGCTGATTCCGTCAAGCAGGCGATACATTAGCTAGACTGATCGGAGATAAACAGACCTAGGCTGCTGAGTTGACAAATGGACTAAACTGTTGTCAATGGTGGTCGCGCCGAAGCGCGAATAGTTTTCGTTTAACCGCTCGAATCCGACCATCCTGTCAAAATTTCCTACCTAATACCGACCCCCCCTGGCCTGAAGAAGTGTCAGTGCATCGATGACCGTCAATTAACGTAAACGCGCCGCTAAAGCTGGTGCATCGCCGCGCCGCTCCTAGTGATTCAGTGTTGATCTGGACTTGCCAACAAACTTGCCTTCTTGGTTTTCGTCAGTCGAAGAAGTGAGAAAGGAAGAGTGAAGCATCGAAAAGTATCCATGAACGTACGCGCGGCTCGCTGAAGTATCGCGGTGCCGCTCCAAAGGATTCAGGTCAGTGCCTTTACCCTTTTCCTATAGACACCCCATAACTCCGCGGCCCAAACCCAACCCCAGTCGGATTTGAGCAAACCCCGCGAAAATTATACAGTCCACATCGAAACCAAACAATCTAGTTTCTAGCCGTCCCCGCGCCGCCATATTTTTTTTGGTTCCAATCGAACCGGATTTTACCGCTAATTTTCTCGATAGTTTTACAATTTCCAAGTAGGTAATTGTTTTCCCGCGTCCTAAAATCTTGTTCCCTAAGCGAATTATTATCGTTCGTCCCGCATTGCTTAGGAAATAGGGTTCATTTAGGTATTAACTAGGTACCTACATATAGCTCATATAGGTGATAGATAGGTCATACGTTACTTATTTATCGTAATCCTAATCGTATATCGCATCCCGATCTATCCCAGTATAGATATTAATCGAAATATTAGTTTATTAGTAGTTATTTTAAGTAATTATTTTGTGTAATTACCTACGCGTCATAAACGTATTCGCTTGGCCATCGGTGCATAGTTGCAAGTACTTGTATCTTAGATTACAGCGGTGTGCGTGACCTTCATCGCGGCCGTGACCGCCCGCTCGCTCCCTTTCACTTTTTGCTGAAATTCATAACTTTAAATACTTATACGCCGAATCGAAGTTTCATTCGTGTATTAGGAACTTAGTCTCGACATTTTTGAATCTAGTTTATATTCAAAATGACGAAGACTGAAGATACCGCAGATATACAATTAATTCTATTAGAACAGAGACGCAATTCGATATTTGAGTATCTACAAGAAACATTCGATTTATCGAAAAACATAGGCGTTAACCCGTCGGTCCGGGAAGAATTTCTCGACGCAAGTAGTAATGTCGATACGTTACGCTCTGAATTCAGTAAAATAGTGGAGGATTATAATAATCGTTTATTAGCACTGAACCCGAAAGCGAAGCCGGAGTTCAAATGTTTGTTATCGTTCGAACGCCTATACGGTCGTATCAAGCGCTTAGTCTCGCAGTACGCCGATGATAATAAGGTTGAGAATGAGAATGAGCCGCGAAGACTTAAACCTTATTTGCCCCCGATTCAATTAGTGTCTTTCGATGGATACGATTTAAAATCGTGGAGTCTCTTCTACGCTAACTTTAAAACTGTTATACACGAAAATAAGTCCCTTACGGATGCCGAAAAACTTTATTATCTCTTAGGTAAGCTGTCGGGAAAGGCGAAATTAGCTTGTGCCGGTATTACACCGTGCGCAGAAAACTACGAATTAATTTTTAAAACGTTAGTAGATAAATTTGAAGATAAACGCTATTTGGCTACGTCGTATATGGATCAAATTTATAACATTAAGGCGATGTCAAACGCGACTCCGACCAACCTTGAAAATTTTTTGGACACTTTTGCATCGTCGATCGCCGCGCTTAAAAATTTAAATTTGAGTAATCTGGCTGACTTCATATTTTTATACCTCGCTCAAAAGAAGTTAGATCCGGAGACTGTTCGCCTGTTCGAGTTGAATAAACATAGTTGTGAGATACCCTTGTATGACGATTTCGTTGCTTTCATTCGCGAACATATTAAGGTACTGCAACGCACTTCCGGGAAACAAGAAGTTCCGAAAAGTGCTGAGCGGAAGGTGGATACGGCATCTAAGCCTCACAAACCACCCAAGCCGACGCATACCTATACTAGTACCGCGACTACGTCTGCACAGTCTTTGTGTTCTCTTTGTAACTCACAACACGAACATTTATATAATTGTTCCGCCTTTCATAAGATGTCCGTTGAAGATCGTTTCAAGTTTGTTAAGGCGAATAATCTTTGTATAAATTGTACTGGAAACCACCGGTTGGCCACTTGTTCTAGCAAGTCAAGGTGCCGCTGGTGCTCGTTACCTCATCATAGTATGCTCCACAGGCATTCCGCAACCGCAAATTCCGCAACTTCGAGTGCGGCTTCTAGTGATGCTTCTTCGCAGAAGATGCCCGGTGTTGTTGAGCAGCCTCCTGCTTCTATCAGCACTACCGGCACTAGTAACTCGAAACCTTCAGGGTCACCCGCGCACTCCAAGGAAGTATCGCTTTGTTCCTTATCGAGTTGTAATGTTTCTCGTGCACCGACTACGGTGCTGCTCGCTACCGCACGCGTTATAGTTTTCGACGCCAAAGGCAAGGAGTACTCTGCGCGCGCATTATTGGACAGTGCTTCACAGAGTAACTTCGTCAGTCGGGATTTATGTCAACGCTTAGGTTTAAAGACAAACCAGAATCCAAACTGTTCTGTAGTTAAAGGGATTGGAGGTACAACCAAACCGATCCAAGGCGCAGTTTCTATTAGATTTTTCTCTAGGTTTGATCTCAGCGTTTGTTTTAACATGGACTCGCTCGTGGTAGACAAGGTAACGGAACTCTTGCCCACAGTCCCGATAGATATTTCGAGTTTGATAAATTTCAATAACTTACCTTTGGCTGACGACACTTACTCCACTCCAGGAGACATTGATCTGCTGATTGGAGCTTCAATCTTTCCGCATCTCCTATTATCTCGCAAGGTTCAAGGTCAATCGAATTGTACCTCACCGCTAGCCCTAGAAACGGTGTTGGGCTATGTTATCGTTGGTTCTGCTCCTGTACGTGTTAACAGCTTCGCCACGGTATCATATTGTTGTGCTACAGATCCGCTAGATGATGCTGTGCGAAAATTCTGGCAAATAGAAGAGGTGAACGCACCGAAACAATTAAGTCCAGATGACACGGCGTGTGAAGAAATTTATAGCAGCACGACTACCCGTGAGGCAGACGGACGATATGTAGTCGCACTTCCATTTAAGGGTGATGTATTGTCGTTAGGCGATTCTTTTAAAAAGGCTAAAACTCGCTTCCTTTGCTTAGAGCGTAAAATGTTAGCGTCACCTAAGCTTAAGGAGGCCTACGACAACGTCATTACCGAATACCTAGACAAAGGTTATATCTCTCCCGCACCCCCGGACACGGAGGCAACGCAGAGCTTGCCCTCGTATACGATTTCGCACCATGGGGTCATACGAGATGACAAGTTGACTTCTAAGTTGCGCGTTGTCTTGGACGCCAGTTCCAAGACAACCACTCAAGTTTCCCTCAATGACCTTCTGTATGGCGGTCAGAATCTACAAGGGAATCTATTCAATATTATTGTTAATTTTCGCTTATATCGTACCGCTCTTTCAGCTGACATTCGTCAGATGTTTCTTTGTATTGGAGTTCGTCCATGTGATCGCAGATTCCAACGCATTTTATACCGCTTTTCTCCGCAAGAACCCTTAAGGGTCTATGAATTTAACCGCGTTTGTTTCGGGCTTAAGTCAAGTCCATTTCATGCTCTTCGTACAGTGAAGCAGCTTCTTTCAGACGAAGGTGCTTCTTACCCGCGCGCTAAAGAAACTTTAGATATAGGTCTATACATGGATGACTTTGTCTATAGCATTGACAATGAAGACGATGCTATCTCCACCGCTGCCGAAGTGATTGCTCTGATGAAAGCTGGTCAGTTCGACCTGGTGAAATGGACAAGCAACTCACAAAAGGTGTTAAATTCGATTCCGCTGTCGCATCGACTTTCCGCGATTAAAGAGTTTGAGGACTCTGAGCCACATAAGGTGCTCGGCCTATGTTGGTCTCCCGCAACAGACTATTTCGGTCTCAAAATTAGTGTTCCCGCTGAATCTTGTACAAAACGTACCATTTTGTCATGTGTCGCTAGGATATGGGACGTCATGGGTTTCGTTGCTCCCGTCGTCTTATATGCAAAGCTTCTCATTAAACAACTTTGGTTGTGTGAATGTGATTGGGACGATGTGCCCCCTGGTCACATCGCTGATCAGTGGTCTTGTTTCAAAAGAGAACTACCTTTGCTTAGCGAATTGAAAATTCCACGGCACGTAGGCATCTCGACCGGCGATATCATTACGATCGTGGGGTTTGCAGATGCGAGCGAAAAGGCTTACGGAGGAGTAATTTACTTCCACGTGAAAGACAGCAGAGGTATTCGCAAAAACGCAGTCTTTTTAATAACAGCTAAATCCAAAGTCTCGCCTCGCAAGACTATAACGCTTGCGAGGTTGGAGCTTTGTGCCATTCTGTTGCTGAGCAGCTTAATGACCAAGGTCATTGAAGCCTGCCATAACCGCCTTGTTATTGACCGAGTTCTCGCCTTTTCAGACTCAACGGTGGCGTTGTGTTGGGTATACTCCTCACCTCATCGTTGGGACACTTTTGTGGCCAATCGGGTCACCAAAATTCAAAATGAATTTCCCGCTCAAACTTTTTTCCATGTGCAAGGCACGGAAAATCCCGCTGATTGTTTGTCGCGAGGTCTTACCCCCGCACAAATAACTGATCACCCGCTTTGGTTCTCTGGTCCTAAATGGCTTGAGTTAGATTCAAATCTTTGGCCTGTTACCGCTTTCAATCCTTCCACCGTGTCACAGCCTCCAGAGGAAAAGAAACACGTTTTGCTCACTGCAGAAAGCAGTGAAAGAAATTTAATAATTTCGCTAGCTGATCGCTTTTCGTCATGGTCGAAATTCATACGTTGTGTGGTTTTCGTTTGCCGCTTCGCTAAGCTACTACCGCGTCGTGATACGGTGATTGCATCGGATCTGGATTACGCTGAAAGTTTAATATTGCGTGAACTTCAGCGCTTTCACTTCGCGAACGAGATTGTTAATTTACAAGCAGGTAAACGTTGTAGTCCAATGTTTCAACGTCTCAAACCTTTCCGTCAGGACGGCATCATTAGAGTCGGAGGTCGTCTGAGAAACGCCGATATAAGTTTCGATACAAAACATCCGATTATACTTCCTCGAAAGGATCATATATTAAATCTTTTAGTTGACTATCATCATAAAGTCAATTGTCATGCAGGTCCAGATTTATTGATGTCCATACTCCGTCAGAGGTATTGGATTCTTTCCGCTCGTAATTTAATTCGAAGCCGGGTACACAAATGTCTACCCTGCTTTAGACTCCGCGCTAAACCAAACTTTCCAGAAATGGCAGATCACCGCTCCTGTCGAGTTACGCCGGCCGTGAAACCGTTTATACACACTGGCACTGATTACGCAGGGCCTTTTAAGGTGACTGTTTCTCGCGGTCGTGGAATTCGATCAATGAAGGCATACGTTTGTCTTTTCGTGTGCTTAACCACTCGCGCTGTACACATAGAAGTTGCCAGCGACTTAAGTACAGATAGTTTCCTCGGGGCGTTTAAGCGTTTTTTATCCCGCCGCGGTTTTGTCGCTCGCGTTCATTCCGACAATGCGTCAAATTATGTTTGCGCCAAGCGCACGCTTTCGGAATTGCACGAATTTTTAGCGTCCAAACACTTCAGGTCTGAATTTGGTCACATACTAGCCGAAAATCGCATCGAGTGGTCACTTAATGTTCCAACTGCTTGCCATTTTGGCGGTAATTGGGAGGCCAACATTAAGAGCCTCAAAACTCATCTATATCGCGTGATAGGCGACCAAATTCTTTCCTTGGAAGAGTTCAATACTGTGCTTGCTCAGATCGAGGCAGTAATGAACTCCCGTCCATTGTGCCGCACGCTATCTAATGATCCATCGGAACCTCTCGCGTTGACACCGGCTCATTTTCTCACTCTCACCCCCTTAAAATATCTTCCGGCTAGGGAGATAGAAGATGGTCCGTTACATTTGCTCTCGCGTCAAGAACTTATTGATAAACTTGTTCAGTCATTCTGGAAACGATGGAAGGCTGATTATTTACATACGCTACAGACTCGAAACAAATGGAACACGCCAACCAATCCGATCGCTAAGGGAGATGTGGTAATAATTACCGTCGATAATGCACCGCCTCTTCACTGGCCGTTAGGGCTAGTCGAGGAAGTTTTTCCTGGATCGAATGGTGTCACGCGTGTTGTCCGCGTTCGTACTGCTACAGGTACCTATCTACGTCCTGTAGTGCGTCTTTGTCCCTTACCTAAACAGTAATTAGTTTAACTTCAACTCATCTGCTTAGGTTAGGATTCTTATTTAGTTAGGTTAGCTTATTATACTTAAGTCAATAAATAATTTCGTTTAAACTCTCCGCGTCGTAGTTTCTTTGAAGGTAGCCCTTCAAGCCCGGGGACATGGTCGCGCCGAAGCGCGAATAGTTTTCGTTTAACCGCTCGAATCCGACCATCCTGTCAAAATTTCCTACCTAATACCGACCCCCCCTGGCCTGAAGAAGTGTCAGTGCATCGATGACCGTCAATTAACGTAAACGCGCCGCTAAAGCTGGTGCATCGCCGCGCCGCTCCTAGTGATTCAGTGTTGATCTGGACTTGCCAACAAACTTGCCTTCTTGGTTTTCGTCAGTCGAAGAAGTGAGAAAGGAAGAGTGAAGCATCGAAAAGTATCCATGAACGTACGCGCGGCTCGCTGAAGTATCGCGGTGCCGCTCCAAAGGATTCAGGTCAGTGCCTTTACCCTTTTCCTATAGACACCCCATAACTCCGCGGCCCAAACCCAACCCCAGTCGGATTTGAGCAAACCCCGCGAAAATTATACAGTCCACATCGAAACCAAACAATCTAGTTTCTAGCCGTCCCCGCGCCGCCAAATGGGCATACCAATATTTTTCTGTCTGTAGCTAAACGAGGAACTACTAGTACTGACAGCGCTACATTAAAAACAAAAGGCACATTAAGCGTGTAAATTAAAATTAAGTGATCGAAACCTTTAACTGTAATTAGCCTGACCCTTAATTTGGCAGCTGTTTATAGATAGATCTTAATTTTGCTCTAATACTATACAGGTTTTGAATCGTTAATTACTGTAATTAAGTAAACTACTGATCAATTATTGCTACAGTCTCAATTATGGTGATTGGCTGAGTTTATGCGCGAAATAGCGAGATACTATCAACAAAACAGAGGTGATCGTTACGCAATCATTTTTACACAATCCATCCACATTTATGCCAAGAGGCAGACATTCTGTTCCCTCCTTGTGTCTGTCTTTACGTCTGTTGCGACGAGACAAGTGACATTAGCACTGACAACTCTGCGCTTAGTTTGGCAGGTCTGCATAAATAGTGCGCCTGTCCCAGGTGTAGAGTTGAAATTCGAACTAAATTATTTTCTATGCCATGCACATATTTCACAGCCTGTAACATGTTATTGCAAAGAGAAGGGTGTCTTTGCTAGAATCGTTGACAGTTCAGGCTAGGCTCCCTGAATATACTCTTCACGGACTTTCCTCTGCTTGCTGTCACTATTCGCGATCAAATCTCACTTGATCAATACGAAATAAAAACTAAAATTTTGTCATTTTTAACAAGGACAAATATTTTGTTTGTGTTAATCTCTACCTGTCACTGTGTCAAACATTTAACGTCACCACTCGCTACTACGGGTAAGAAGCTAGCTTGCACCCTTTTTGTCTAAAAAAATCAAAGAGTTCCTACGGGATTAAAAAAAGGCATATGAAGTTACGGTCATCAGCTATAAGTGGTAAAATCTACAAGTGGTAGCTATTTAAGCAGGTTTAATGAATGTTCTTATACAACTACAGTCCCAATCACAAAGTTGAATGAAATTATCCAATGAATGCAATAACAGATGGCCTTGAATTGAAGAGTCAATGTCGGTCGTCGCACGACGATGAACAAATTACCGCATCACACGGAAACCTGTCTCCTACATACATGCGAATGCGTGTGATTGGGAATGATTAGAGTAACTCGTTGCTGTTGCCATGTGTTGTCATTTGTGATAAAACAAGTGTCCTATGATTGGATGCTGATGTAAAAAATCCTACCTACTAAAAATAATAATATCCTCCCGACTGAATCCAGCCACGACGGCCAATCTCCACAAAGATAGTCATCTGCGCGGGAGATATTATAGTGCACAAGTGTGTGCACAAATCAGGTGTATTCTCTATTTCCTTACTCTCATAGTCCGATGGGACGGAAAATCCGACACAACCGGAACGTGCTCTCCGAGGCACGGGGGTGACTCACCGCCAAATTCCTAACTCTGGGCTAGTGCTGAGAATTTCTTGACAGACAAACCCAATACATTTTTTCGCCCAACCCGGGACCTCGTCGTCTGCAGTCAAACTTGCTAACTACTAGACCAACGAGGCAGTCATCCCTCCAAAAATCCTACACCATAATTTAGACAAACCCATTCGCACCATTGAATGAAACATTTCGTTTCAATGGTGCGAATGAAATACCTTCATGAAAAGTTTGTGAATAAAATTCGGCAGTTAGATCGTCAGAGCAAAATTCCTGGCAGAACAAAAACTGTAGATGAAAATGACAGAGATGTAGAGATTTCACTTCTTTATTAGATTTAATGGACTCTATGATTACAACTTCGACTTGTTTTTGTACTTCCCATGTCTTTCGTAGTAATCTGTAACTACATTGTACACCCTTTCAATGATTGACAAGAAGTGTGTAATGCAACGTTGATGCGATGAAATATAAAAAGTCTAAATTGCAGGTATAACTTTGTTCATTCACATAATTAACTCATCCGTAAACAAAGGTACAAACATTGTTCTTATAAATAATAATCACCAGATATATATGTACCTGATTCAATTAATTGGATATCAATTAACTGAATCTATTTTCAGCTTCAATTGAAGATGTTTTCTATTCTATAACTGTATATTATCTGAAATGAAATTTTCACATAATTTCACAATAAAATTCACTTTCATTCAGAATATACAAGGAAAAATTTATTTTTAAGATCTTTATCAGAATTGAGACAAATCAATTGTTTGTTTTACGGTCTTACTTAATACCTGTACCTACTAACAAAGAAAATGTATAACAGGCAAATAAAAGCAATTTATTGTGTGTGAGAATCGAATTAAATAATAAATTGATATCTTATGTAATCCGTAATCAATAAAATAGCATTTCTCTTGTACTATGAGGTATTAGCAATCTCAATCTCTTTATTTGATTAAATACTTAGAATCTATGCTATTGTTGTATATTTTCTGAACTGGTAAAGCGAAAGTCAAGTGTTTAGTGTAGTTTGAATAGGTAAGTATCTAGTTATCAACTAATTACTGATGTACTATTTTTATGAATCTGCATAAATTTAAAACTATTGTCAATATTCACGTTCGCGATCATCACAAATTGTAATACATTATCTGTGATTTGATTCATTTATTTGTCGATACCTATAACCATATCTTTCCAAGATATACCTACCCTTGCAAGTAGCTTGCAACATAGAGTTATTTTCTTTTTCAAAATTCGGCAACGCATTAGCTATCACTCTGGTGAACGTACAGAGTGGAGTTTATTTATTATTTACATCATCAGGCAGGTCATCCTGATTGTTCAATTGCTTATACATAGAAATTGAAGTTTAACCTGATTTTTGAACTGCAATTCTTGGCCATTACGATCAGATAAAACCTCTCAACAGTATGCTTCGTAAGGCACATTCTTGTCATTGGAAGCAACGCAGTATTAACTCGCATCTAACAATAGGGGTATTATTTTACTTGAATACTTTCCACTATAGTTTCTGTTTACGACTATTCTAACCTAGTTCTCGGATTGTACCTAAGGTAGGTACTATACCCCTTTCTCTTCCAATCCTAAGATAGATACGGCTATCTACTTTCTACCTATAATGCGTACTGATTAATTAGACACGATTAGTATTAGATTGGGCTTCAGCAAATCGTAAGATAGTATTGTTACCACTTACGACTCCTTTTGATAACACTAGGTTGCGGAATAACTTTTTTGTATCATTCGAAACAATGAAGAAGTTATTTTTAAAATCCAATTTGTATGTTAACTGTTTTGGAAAAGTTATTATGTTAAAATAACTAATGCCTATATATATACATAGTACAATCTTGTTTTAATAGATGCGTAATTATTTACCTCGTATAACAATCTGCCAACGAGCACCTGCAAAGTTTATAGCGTCTGCATAAAATACCTCCCGTAAGTTAACTTGCAAAATCTATTTTTGTCCCAGTGCTTGGTGACTGTTGCTCATATTAACATGAAATTTTATATCTACACCATTAGAAGAATGATTTTTTACGATTCAGAATACATTATACGAAACAAGTGTAAATTAAAAAGTTAAAACGCCGGCATATATAGTTGGACTATGTACTATATAGCCTTTCCCAGTTTTCTGCTCCATCATTAGATAATCCTCCTCGATCCTCGATCATTATCTATATCTAACACTTGTTCATTGAGAACATTTTAATGAGCCCAAACATGCTATATCTGCTGTATATTGCTGAGGAGTTAGGTATCTCAGACTACTTGATGCTGCTACATCAGCTCAAGGTTACCGTGTTTTGGAATCTGAAGTAATAGGACACCTTTCAAATACGCGCCTGTGAAAGTTTGTATGACCCTCCATCAAGTGGGAAATTAGTTGATGATCTTGAAACGCCTGAACAGACCTTTCAAAGAAAAACCGCATCAAAATCGGTGCATTTATTGGAGAGTTACGACTGAACAGACAGACACACAGATACACAGATAAAACTTATAACACGCCTCTTTTATGTCGAGGGTCAATGAAATAGGAAATATCACTTTTTCGGATAAATGACTACTGGTCTTTAACAGTAACCAACGCCTCTGGCGCAATAGTGTGCACTGTTGTCTAATAATTGTGAAGTCTCTGGTATTGATTTTGCATTCCGGTACAATGGCGTGTAGGAGCCACTTAGGCGTATGGGTTTAATTTACTCCGCCATACCCTTTCCAACTTAGCTTGCTACCGTCAGACTGTATCGTCACTTTACCATCGGTCGAGATTGCCGCCAATGGCTGTCTTGTCATCAATGATAACAAAAAAAAACTTAAATTTGGTAAACATAGGTGTGGATGAAATTGGCATAGGAGAGAAAGTTTTAATGCAAGTAGGTACTTGTACCTAAAGCAATGATTTTATTTCTGTAGAAGTTTCGCGGACAGCGCATTTGTGACCGCAAGTACCTATCTAATGAGAAGAAAGTACTGCCTTCTGCGTGATTGGGCTCTTTTTGCGTAATTCCCACCATCTTCGTTTCAGCTTTTCTAAGTCCGAAAAATCGGACCATTTCTTAATCGTAATTAACACGCTTAAAGAAAATGATAAATTAAAACAATCGATCAGACACGATTTCATTCACCTTAATCTTCAGTCATGCCAAATGGTAAGTCTGATTCAGAAAAATGAGTTCTCTGACTTTTCTTTATTATAATAATCATTTCCACGTCTTGGGCTGATTAAGTTTACAGCATCAAATAACAGTAAAGTTGAACTCAAATGAGTTCCTGCCATATTTTAAATGGATTTATGGCTGGGTAAGAAGAGCGAAGGACTGTGTGAGGTGATCCACTATCGGATATATCTATCAGTGGATGTATATATGTTGACAAATCTTGTTAGGACTTAGACTGAAATCTTTATATTACACTCTCACTCTGCTTAGACTCAAGACAGATTTTGTTAGATCATATTTGTGTTTCATTTTGTCTCTATCTCAAGTCTGAGCCAAATCCGAGCAAATCTACGATTTCGGCCCTATGCAGAAAGCTTAATACTTATCAATTATCATAAATGTTCAAAATATCTAAATACACAACTAAATATATACAATTATACATCGAAAAGTGACTGACTGACTGATCTATCAACGTAAAGCTCAAATCACAGGACGGATTGGGCTAAAATTTTGCATACAGATAGTAGGCATCCCCTAAGAAAAAGCTTTTGAAATTTCAAGCCCTAAGGAGGTAAAACAGTTGTTTGAAAAATCAAACTTAACATGATCGAAGCCACGAAAGTTAAAATCGTATAAATAAGTCGTGCTAATATAATTGAAGAACTTCAAACTAAATCTAAGAGGAATCCAAATGCACCATATCATCTATCTTACCGAATATGTCATGTCTAAGTATGCACGAAGACTAATTGAACTTCTTACTCAATTTTGTTAATTTATGATTTTTATGGCACGTACATAAACATAAACATAAAACATTCACCTACTAAAATGTTTATGTAGATTTGCGTAAATTACTAAATTAATTTTCCGCTAACTACAATCTTCGTACACATAAATAATAGTCATAATCATAAAAACAGCGAATGAATATTGTTTTCCCTTCAAGCTCTGAAATTAATTTTTCTTATAGCATTGCATGGCATTTGCACAAAGTAAGCTGACTAGTGCGCTTAACGACGGAATGTAGTATTTTATTCTACCCTTGTTCCCTTTTTCACACAATGGATTCAATTGAAGTTTTTGTACTGCTTTGTATTAATGGATGTATGATAGATTACATTTGACACTTCATTGGGTTTTTAATTTAAAAATGTTAACTTGCAAATTATTTTTTCGTCAAGTTAAAAGAAATGAGTAATTGCAAAGGAGCCGATAGCTCGTTGAAGTCGTTAGCTATAATAATACATTTTCATATAGGTAAATGAATAGGAAATAACACAAAGAGGTCCCCCATATTAAAATTATTGCAGGTTGTATGCAATTATTATGGAACTCGTAAAATAGCAAAAAAATAAATAACTTAAATCATGAATAATAATTAATTAAAGACTAATCGCTTAGCTAATATCAAATTACAATTATATCCACCTCACTGGTCGGAACTAAACGTTTTTAATAATTATGCACAACATCAATTTGCAATGTAAATGTGGGAATTTGGATCGATTAATTCAGTCTTTGCAACCTTTCTCTACGAGTACAATGGATGAACTTTGTTCACGCACTGTTACACTTACGCATAAGTTTAAAAAAAGCAATTTGTTCATGCTAAGTGCTCGCTTAAATTACTTTTCAAAATCGACAGATTTAAGATTCAACTGCATCTGCCGGTGAAAACGGAAATATTATGCCTATTAGAGTGTAAAGAAATTAAAGTAATGCTCGATAATGTTTCCAGTTACTGACCTCTTTATTTGTCTGCTCGTTGATCTTGACGTGATTTTGCTGCGGTTTGTCTCGCAATGGTAGGTACCCCTCGCGACTGTCCGCCGGCTCCGTTACCGTACTGTCTGTCAACGTCGTAGAGTCTTCTCCAGTGCTGGCGGTCCCATCGGTGGGCCGCGTGTCAACCACAGTAGTCAAGGTTTGGGCAGTATCCTTTGTAACATCAGCGGTAGTACCGGATGTATCGATCCCTGCAACAGTCTCTGTGCTGTCGCTGTTCGTATTGATCGTAGACTCTGTATCCTGCACGGTTGGAGTCTCCGTGGTCCTCAATGGCCTTATAGTGTAACGTTTTGGTGGTTTAGCGGTAGTGCTTACGATATTAGTTGTAGGCGGCAATGATTCTGTTTTTGATGTTTGTGTTGTTTTGGCTTCGACGGTCGTGTCGGTAGCGACAATTTTGTGGGTCGATTTTTTCGTTTTAGGGGGTGTAGACGCGGTCGGTCGGACGGCTGGGGTTGTTTTGATTTTGTTATGGGACTTTCGGGCTAGTGTCGTGGGACGTTCCCGTTCCTGGAGGGTTGTCATCGTTGGGTTGTCGTCTAATGTTGTCTGTAGGGTGGGGGGTTGTCGGTCGGCGGGTGGGTCTAGGTTGGATTGTTTAGGAGTTCTGGACGGGGGAAAGAAGTAGTCCATGATGGACGGGGATTTATTTCGGTTGTTGGGGAGCCAGGACCAGGGGTTGAAGTCGATGAGGCGGGGTCGCGGCGAATCGGCGGAGGCGAGTGCGAGGGCGGCGAGCGCAAAAAGAGCGAACAGTGTGCGAGTCATGGCGCGGCGTGCGCGTGCGGCCGCTGAGACGATCGGAGCGGGACTGCGCACGCGATGCGAGCCCCGAGCCCACCACCGACCATCCACTCGCAGCCGCAGGGCCGAGATGCAGATGCAGCCTGCAGGGATATAATGTACGCGAGGAAAGTTGTAGCTATGCGGCCGTATACATTTGAAAAGGCTTTAGGTTCACTAGAACTTGATTTTAACTGCATATTATGGCTACTTATGTGGGCATCATAATATTCTATGTCTATAATAACTTTCATTTCTGAACAAAATATTGTAAAGAAACATTGGTTAGAATAGCTGCTCTATGTATAGAAGTATAGGAGATATACCAAGACCAGAGGTTAATAGTAACAACTCAATAAGATGTTCCTAATTATGATATCAACTAGTGACAATTACTGAAGGTTGCAGATTTTTGTACGGAAAAGGTTTCGCCACCCTCTGTGCTAGAAGTCATTGTCATTTCATTTCATATCTATGTATATGGTGGAATTTACCGTTATCCAAATATAGGCGTAAACAAATTGCTTACGATGATCCCAAAACACGTTTGAAGCTTAAAATTGAGAGAAAATTAAACAGCACCGCAAGCCGTGATGATCAGTTTTGCACGCTCCATTTGTTATCACTTTTATATTTACAAAATTCGGATTCCACCACGCGTTGGCATTATCAAGATGCCATTTACAAGTATAAGCTACCTTTTCACATTTTCATAGTATTCAAATTATGGTTACTATGGAATTTGGGTTTAAGTTGTATATTTTCAATATTTTCATTTAACAAAGTGCTTACTGGAAATAAATAAGAATGCAACCTTCTATCATTAATTTTATTTCACCATTAATTTTGATCATCCTAAAATCTGCATGTTATATTACCTAGTTATATGTTAAGTGCTATATAGGTTTGTAATATTTTAGGAGATATGATCTCATTTCTGTGAAGCTTTATAGTTTATTATGCCCAAAATCGTGCAAATGGATTTGACTATTTTATACATCTTTAAGATTTGGTTGTGATAACTGCACTTTCGTTTTCTCTCCATAAAATTTCGCACTAGAGTTACGATATGGCGGCGGTGAAATAACTTTTTAAAAAAATATAAAAAGATTTAATTAATGAAAAAATACAATTAATAAAATAAAAATAAAAAAAGATAATGTAAATCCCGAAAATGGATAATGGCTCGTGGCTGGACAACGACTGCGATCACATATCCATTGTTCGATTCCGCCGGTTTCTGCAACGCTGCAATCCTCAGGCTGGCCATTGTTCCTGGGTCTCCCTTCGTCAGCGGAATGCGGCGTTACGACACGGTAACTCCTCCCTCCTTAAGATGGAAGCTGGTCCTGCAGCTTCCAGGAGCGTCCTCGCGACCTGTTCTTCCTAGGTGTTTTCTCCACTTGACTATCTTCCAGACTGCTATGGATATTACTATTAAGTATAGAAGCACTGTAGACCAGCTGGGGATTGCCATCATGAAGGGCCAGTTTACAGCGTCTATCTCCTTGATGTCTTCGACCTTGTTGAATAATTCGTGGACGCTATCCAGGGGGATGTCTTCTAAGTGTAGTTCGTACTTAACTTCTTCCTGTTGTATGAGATTTTCTTCCGGTAGAGGGATAATTTCGTTTACGGTAACACTGCTTGTGTGTGTCCTTATGGTTCTATTCATTAAACTTATTTGGCAATCTTCTGTAATGTTGACGAGGTTGGTTCCTGATAGCTTCTTGTATTCCGTTTTTTGTCCGCATTGTGTTTTTATTACTTCTGGTTTGATTGATATTATTAGCCATGTGTTTTCTCGAATTTTCTGTAGTTTTCCTTGTTTTAGGTTCATCCGCGCACGAGTGCAGTTCCCGTCTTTATGTTTGATGAGCGAAATTATGCAGTCTTGAGATGTTTCTATAGCTCTTGTATCCGGTAGTTTGCAGAGCCATTTATCTTCTGATATCTTCTTGCAGTCCTCTTCCAGGTAAGTATACTCATCGCTTCCAAGTGCGAGGAATTTGGATTTAGGTATAATGGTTAGGTTATGGTTGTTTGGTAAGGAATATATATGTATATAATCATATATAGTAGGTTGAATGGATGGGATTTCTAGAATAAATGTCAACGAGTGTTCTGTACTATAGGCTTTAACGCTAATAGACTTTTCTATCCTATGAATATTATCAATGCGTATCTCCTCTACTGGGTTCAGTGAAAAATGATTCTGTAAGTTAATAATTTCGGAAACTAAATTTCGTGGGCTTATAATGCTAGGGTGCATTATGCCTAATTGCGAGAATGCCATAGCATCTTCTAGCATCATCAACTTATCCAAAATAATTTGTAGACTAAAACTAATTTGAACGTAAATTTCTGAAAAGTGTAACTGCTTAGTAACTACACTAGAACTGACTGTGATATTTTTCAGTATAGATGTCAATCTGTTTTGATTGTCATTTATTCTAGTTATAGCAGTAGAAAATTCTTTTATGGTGTTTTCCGCTAAGGATAGTGTTTGCTTCTGCGAGCTTTGAATTTTGCCAAAAGAATTCCGAATTTTATTAATTTCGTTCTCGAACCTAACTGCATCCTCGTTATCTAGGTTACCGGTTATCAATTTTACCACAGAACCTAAACCATTAATTAAACCGCGCTTAACCCTAATCCTAGGTGAAATAAACATTATCTTTTTACTAATTATATCTAACTTATGTTCTATTTGATCCCTATATGTTTTATGCAACTCTTCTGAAGTGGTGTTACTTTCAGCCATCTTAGTACTTGCGTATAGTGACAATAGTTTAGTTGATATTAAATGCAACTGAGTCACATTATAAACACAAGCAAGGTTGAAGGAATCAATTTGTTTTAGGATATGCCCTTGTCTAAGCAATAAAACTCCATTGGTACTATCTACGGGTTGGAACGTTACGTCGGGTCTTGCCTGGAACACGAAGGCTCCGAAGATGGTTGCCCTGGAACAAGATGTGGTCTTCGTAGAAGCTTGAAATGTACCCGAATAGACTTAGAATTAGGATGATTCCCAACGATCTCAGCTACATTATTAGGGTGTAAATGAATAATCTTATACGGTCCTTTAAATACGGGTTTAGTTTTGTCGTTTCTCGCTGTTTTCGCCACCTGTTTATAAACTGTTTCACCTACCTTAAACGTTATCTCTTCTGCTGCCTGGTTCCGCTTTGCTATTACCTGTTCCTTGTTTTTGGCCATGTGCGCTGATACACACTCCTGAACGGCTTCTGCATGCATTTTATGTTTGATGACGTAATCCTGATAAAATTGCCTAGGATAATGTAACTCTAGCGGGTTTCTAGAAGCTGTATGTCCGAATAATAACTCGTGTGGAGTGTATTCTGTTGCGGAATGAATGGAGTTATTATAAGCTATAATAGAAAACTTCATAATTAACTGTATCGGATCGTCTTTGTTGGTCATACGTTGGATTCTAATAATCTCTCCTATAGTCGAATGGAAGCGTTCTACGGGTGAGTTCGAATTTGGATTATACGGAGTTGTAAAATGAATGTTAATTCCATGTAAAGCGCACATTTCCTTTATTACTTCGTTGTCAAACTTGCTATCAGAATCTGTAGTAATTTTATGAGGAACTCCTAAAATTGAGAAGACCTGAAATAAAGCTTCCGCTATGTGTACACTACTAGTTGCACATAATGGCATTGCTTGTGCATATTTTGAAAAGTTATCTATGATAGTTAAGAAGGTAGCTCCACCTGTAGAGTATAAATCCATAAAGACATGTTGCATAGGTTTGGTAGGCGTTTCTGTTAGAGCTAACGAGGGTCTTAGGGGATTTCTCTCGTATTTGGCTTGTAAACAGATACTACACTGGTTTATAAATGCCTGTATGGTAAGTAGCATATGAGGCCAATGGTAATTTCTGTGAATTTGTTTATATGTCTCTTGAATACCCCGATGTACGGTTTTGCCTTCGTGGTATTTTTTAATTATTTCTTGTTGTTCTGTTTTGTTTTCAACAAGAGTAACACGTGAATTACATTTGAAGAGCTTTGGGCCTCTATTGTTAAATATAGTCGTGTACACCCTAGAAAAGGCGGGGTATAGATCTTCATTATAGAAGTAGCAGTAAAACACACGATCAGCAATAGTGTGCTCTTTTAAGAAACGTACGATTTCCTTCTCTGTATCGTTAACTGGAATAAATACATCTTTAATTACCGTTCTAGAGTTAGTTGACCTATTTTCTACTCTATAGGTTGATCCTGGAGTTGACCTTATGTGGAATTGTTTTAATTGTCTGTCTATAGCATCTGACAAGATTGGTATCCCATTATTCTCGTTGTCTGCCTGAGAATGAACTGTCGGAACTATGCTACCAAGTTCAAACGAAACGATACTCATACTATCTGATTCAGTATCCGTTAGTGTGGGCTGTACGTTAGGTAAAACTGTCACGTCATTATCGTTAGTCGTATTATTATCGCTATTTTCGTTAGTATCCACAGATACGTTTTGTTGTGCTGTGTCCGCTTCCGTCTCTTGACGTACGTTGTCAAATATCCTACCGACTGCGCCAGTTACGATATGGCGGCGGTGAAATAACTTTTTAAAAAAATATAAAAAGATTTAATTAATGAAAAAATACAATTAATAAAATAAAAATAAAAAAAGATAATGTAAATCCCGAAAATGGATAATGGCTCGTGGCTGGACAACGACTGCGATCACATATCCATTGTTCGATTCCGCCGGTTTCTGCAACGCTGCAATCCTCAGGCTGGCCATTGTTCCTGGGTCTCCCTTCGTCAGCGGAATGCGGCGTTACGACACGGTAACTCTAGCTCTACATTTTTTTTTTTTGGTTTATTATTACTTAAAAGAAAGGAAGTAATGAAATCCTTTCAGATACCTTTAGATATCTTTTATGAAGCAATTTATTTAATTTTTGGATTTTTTATGAAAGAACTTAGAAGTAAATCAATTTGATGGAATTCGGTTTCGATGTTTTCTTAGACAAAATTTTACATCTAGGATGCGACTCAATATGCTATATTATGTAACCTACTACTCATTTAATTAGGGATCGGCCTAATTAACAAGTATCTAAATAATCTTTCTTTTAAAAAACTAACTTTTATTTATTTCCTTCATCAGGCTCTTCACATAATGTACATAGAAAAGGATTCATGACAACGAATTATTTCAAACTCGTACTTACTATTTTCAAATTATGTTCATTGTTAATAAAAATAAAACGACCGAAATAACCTTAAAAATAAAAAATAAATGATGATGATTTTTTTTTAAATGCAAAAATATTTGTCCTCGCGGATATTGATTATCTGCAGTGTATTCGATTGTAAAATTCGTAGGTACTCTTTTAGAAGAACATTGCGCAAACAACTCTATTAAAAAAGTACGAATATCTCTATCGAATACATTGCAAATGATCCGTGAGGACGTATTTTAATTAACGCTTACCGAGCTTGATTTAATCGTATAATTACTAATTCTTATAAAAAATTTTTGATTCCAAATGACGCGACGGGGCTTATAAGGCTATTGACTCCCGGACCAATGGGCTCAATGGGCTTATCGTAATTGTTTCATTTAGAAAAAATAGTTACAAAATTTCGCCAAAAAGACAACGTACGAATAAAGCAAGCTAATACAAAGCTTGTAAAAAGGTCACCCAGTGTTCTGATTGATTGAATGTATGTTGGTGATTATAGTTTTTAGATTGTTCATGCGGCAATGATTTCTCTGGCAGAAGATTCGGTCGTGGCTAATTGCCCCTCTAGGGCATCACAGCTCTTAATATATGCTATTATTTACCTTGTTATAAAAGAAAATTGAATCTGCGACCCGAGCATTCTAACGGGTGTCAATAATAAAGTCATAATGAAGCACACCGTAAGTGAACTCAAATGCGTAATGACCAACTTTGTAAAAACTTTATACGTTGTACCTAGTTGTAGAGACAGTAATGATGTATCTGCACTATCTACCCGTATGATTGGGTCGGTAAAGCGAATAATTCAAGTGATTCTACGGTTACAAATTATTATAATCATCTACAGAGATTGTAATGCACTTTATTTCTTCCCGATACATATTATCAGATTCACTGATTTATGGTTATTGCTAATGACAAAAACCAATGGTCAATGATATCAATAATATTACTAGAACTGGAAATAGAAAGAAGTGAACAAACTAAAAGTATGACGCGGTAAATACAAATCTTTTCCTGAGCGAATTACGATGACTGCGACCAATTTCAACAGAGTCTAAGTAATTTCTCACGGGATATTATTGTGCACAAGTAAACCAAACACCATTCCATGTGGGATGGCCAAACTGGGGATTGATAGGAGCAGCAAAACCGATGGCTTTAAATGCTTTGTGAAATGGTAACATCACAATATGTCAAGTGTGAGCTATTGAGAATTTCATGTTAGAATATTTTTTTGCCCGCCCCGGACTCGAACCCGAGACTTTAGGATCCACAGCCTAATAAAAAATAGACCAACGAGAATCTCGTGGGATCAAAACGAGAGGTTTTTCTTGCGAAAGTCATATTTTAAAGTTGTCATTAAAGCACTATGTCGGCTTGTTCCAGCGAACTTTTTCGCAATAGGTTCTTCACGTCGAAAACCCTTCATGACCCTCGCCACTTCGTTAATCTACCGGTATGTATGACCATAGTTTTTAGGGTTCCGTACCCAAATGGTGCCAACGGGACTGTATTACTAAGTCTCCTCTGTCCGTCTGTCCAAGCCACAGGGTCCAAGATACGTACAAGATTATTTACTTAATAAACACAAATTTTAGAACAAATAAACTGGGTTATTCTATCGAAATAATTTCTCTCTCAAAGTTAAATAAATTTGATTTCAAAAATGAAGGTAAAAACCTTCATTAGTAAATTCGTAAAGTGAAATTTGATAATTCACAACGGTGCTAAGAACTCTTTGATGTGAAATCTCCGAACACACAAGTGTAGGGTAAACACAATCGGATTGAAGTGCGAGGAATTACGTACTTTGAGCCATGTGATAAGTCTCATTATCACCAACTATCACGGTTTTTTACCGTAAAATAGTACTATTTTCTGTTAGTGCCATAAACTATCAAGAAAATTTTATTTACTATTTAATGCAAACAAAAATCAAATTTCGTTTATTTGAAGCGTGTGTGCGAGAAACTCCACTCAATTATTGTAACTTCTATAGGAAATATCCTCAAATGATCATAAATGTAAAGATTAAGCCGCGCTCCTAAATCCAATAAATGGATACTGTCACATAATGCGTAGGTTCAATCTGTCTTTTGCTAACATTCCCAAGAAATGAACTGACGATAGATTTAAATTTATTGACTATCAACTGCAGTACCATCATTTCGCATAACTTGATATGGGACCGATTGTATACATCAATGATTTATGTCTTACTTGATTCTGATTTGCATGAGAAACCAATTTCGACCTCTCTTTTCTTATATTTGCCTGATGTATGGCATTTTTGTGTTTGATTGCGAAATTTTTAGAATATTTTCCACACTTAAGTGGTTGTCCGTTCTGTTTTGTGCAGGAAGTCCCGTTGATCTGGTGCAAGTTCCGTTGTAGCGTGTTTGAAGGACAAACCAACAAACAAATACACTTTGACATTTATTTAATTAATTTATGATAGTAGAGACGCAGAAGTAACTGCTTTCTGTCTGTTTGGTACCTTTTCAAAACTTTATGAAACACAGGGATAGTTTTCATTCTGAAAACGGAAATAGAATACTATTTACCTCGTAAAGTCAAAGAGTTCCCACGGGATTTTTTGAAAACGGTAAAGGTAATGAACGTGGAAACTTAGTCTGGCATCTCTCTTTTCAAACGAATGTCTCATTTACTTTATCTAACTCATTAAGTAAAAGTTAGATTGTGTATCTATACTCAGACTACTGTATGACCTGAAGAAGATGCTCACAGTTAACGTACCTTTTCTGTATAAAATATATAAAATTAAAGTGTCTGTCTATGAGTCTAAAATAAATAAATATTATTACTTGGAACGATTAATGTTATCGTTGAAATGTTCTTAGTTTACCATAGGATTACGTATATTTAAGCGACAGCACTACCATAACAAAATTTTTGAGTGTCTAACTTTCTGATAGTACGAATATGTTCTGAACGATTGAACCTATTTTGACGGTTTTTACAGGTACATAGAAGATTATAAAACGTGATATATTATGATCTAACCGCTTAATCGATCTTGACGAAAATTATTTCTTTAATATATTAAAGGAAAAAGTGAGGCGACTGACTGATTGATTGTCTGACTGATCTATCAACGCACAGCTCAAACCACTGTATGGGTTGGGCTGAGGCATACAAATAGCTATTAAGACAGTAGGCATCCGCTAAGAAAGGACTTTTGATAATTCAATCCCTGAAGAGGTAAAATAGGGGTTTGTAAAATCAAACTTAACGTGAGCGAAGCAGCAGGTAAAAGCTAGTATACAATATGATGTGTCAAGAACCTACGATTAACTTTAATACACTCTTAATACGCAACGGCATTTGCGTATTTAAGAGCATATCTATAGCGTATGATTTCTTGGATTCAGTGGCTACATTAATTTTACCTATATGTCCGCGTTTAATGACTTAGCTGATTATATCTCCATTAGGCCCGTATCCAGTTTCACATGTGATACTCCAGGTAACACGGTTCAGAAGTAACAGGACTTAATAATGGCGATGCCCGGGGTAATGGTGCGAACAGCCGGCAACACTTTTACTCCCCATCTTCGTGATTCCTTCACTCACATCACAAACAAAGGTATTACGTAATTATCGCTCAATAGCGTAATGATTAGTTACGTCGGTGACGCGTGTGATCCAGGAAAAACTCTGACCGAGGAGAATTGACCGGGGCGATGAAAAGACGAGGTAGTATGAAAGAACTTCGCTGATTGCAATTTATTTCCTCTACTTTTCGCACAGCGGTACTATTCCAATTTCCACTGCACAACTTCCGCCCGGACAGTGTATGGTTTGAATTTCATATTATCCTCATCAACCAAAAGTACCCACTGTTGGACAAAGGCCCACGGATTGAATTTCACATTATCCTCATCAACCAAAAATACCCACTGTTGGACAAAGGCCCACGGATTGAATTTCATATTACCCTCATCAACCAAAAGTACCCACTGTTGGACAAAGGCCCCTTTGAGGGAGAATTTTGAATACTAGCTTTTAATTTATATGGTCTAATTTTACAGGCTTAGCATTTTTTGGAAAGCAGTTCGATGCTTCACAAATAGTTGGATTAATTTTTTATCTACTAAGAAGGTGATGTCCGCGGCTTCGCTCGCGTGTATTTTTTTTAAATCCCACAGGAAATTTTATATTTTCCACTCACAAAGTCATGACACTTATATCGTATGGGAATAACCGCGAAGCGACATATTTGCCGTAACCAATTCTGAAAGGGAGCCATTGTGATAATGAAAGTTATAGCAGCACATAATAAAAGCAGAGCGGCTAAAAGGATCTCGATACGGTATTCATCGTGTAAGGCCACTTTCAAGGTCGATTATGTCGGTCAAATGCAAGTGAGAGCAGGAAAGGAAAGAGTTGTTGCCGAGTGCATACAAAACAGAAACTACGTGAAACGTTAGCTAAAACGCTTACAAATATCGTAGGTACGTGCACTTGTAAGTATCATTTCATTCATGTACCTCGTGTACCTAATGTTAACCGGTCAAATGCGAATTGGACTCGCATAGGAAGGCTTTGGAACCAAAAACGTGAAACATTTTTTGTCTGGTTAGAGGCTTTAGCCGTGGCTAGTTACCCTACCGTCCAAGACGTGCCGCCAAGCGATGTAGCGTTTCGGCACGATGGCGTGTAGAAACCGATTAGGGGGTATGAGTTGAATCTACTCAGCCATACTCGTTCCAAGTTAACCCGCTACCATCTTAGATTGCATCGTCACTTACCATCAGGTGCGATCGCAGTCAAGGACTATCTTGTCAACGAATAAAAAAATACGATCTATACAGCGTGCTCTGACTCAGCTCAGACTCAAAATAGAGATTAAAACGAGACACAAATATTCTCTGACATAAATCTGTCTCGTTTTAATTCTGTCTTGAGTCTGAGCTGAGTCAGAGTGCGGTTTATAAATCTCAGCATAAGAAAAGGAACCAAAATAACTACTTCTCAATATACCTAGTAACCAAGTCTAGGTAAAAGGAACCAAATTTATGACCACTTCACGTTACTTATACCTAATAACTAAATTGGTTCCCGGGTGGTCGTTCCATTAGTGTTTCATCAGAGTACCTACTCGGTAAAAACCACAATCTCATCGCGCACTAAAAAGATATAGGCAAGTTTGTGTTATGATTTTGCGCCTTTCACGTTTCTGCAAATGTATCGGTGTACCTACCTATTTGTTATATTATTTTAAAGTGACTTTTATTGTTTACTAGACAATGCCCGCGACTTCGTCCGCGTGGATTAAAGTTTTTTTAAGTTCCACGGGAACTTTTTGATTTTCCGGAATAAAATGTAGCCTATTTGTTAATCCTGGGTATGAGCTATCTCCATTTCTAATTTCAGCCAAATCACACAAGCACGCACGCACGCACACACGCACACACACACACACACACACACACACACACACACACACACACACACAGAGAAACTTTCGCCTTTATAATATTATTAAAATGAAGATTAAAATAAAATGATATTTTTTATATAATTTTGAAAAATGTATACTTATCTTAGGGGTATGTGATGAAGTACACTGGCATACCCCTTCGTAGTTAAAAAAACCTATGTAAAAAGAAATGTCCCGATTCATTGTCGATGCCACTCACTGACTGACCAAAACTGCTTTATGCAAAACTGGAAGAGCCATACCACCAAGCGATTTAGCGTACCGGTACGATGCCGTGTAAAAGAAGGTATGTCAAGGACCGCGAAGCAGAGAGATGGAGGGAAGCATGCGGCTTATTGATTAAAACCGCGAGTCGTAACGTACCGCGCCGCTCCTCTACATGACAGTTCCGCTCAGTGTGGTCTTACCTTAAAAGTTTGAACCAGCTAACAAGAATGTAAAAAGTAAAAGTAGCCCAGTTTCAAATCCTTATCCTCTAATACCTTAGTAACGAAATGAGGCAAATAATGGCCCCATGGAATTAAATCTCAGACACGGCATTTTCTACGAATAATAGAAGATGAACAAGCAAATCGCATATAAAATTACATTTACAATCATTTACCTGCATAAAGTGAAGTTTTTTATGAATTCGATTTCTATTGCTCACTAAAACAGCGTTCGATTCGTTTTTAACTAAACACAGGCATCGATGTAACTCTATGATTCGTGAAACATTGTCTTGATCGATTATTGGTTGCGAGTATAATGCAAATAAGCTTGATAATGATACTTTCCAATAGCTTTATTTAATCCGGATACTGACTCTATACTTAGTCTCTTTTATCGAATTTTATCGGATCAAATTTTCTTAGAACAACAACAATAAAACTGCATTTAGTGAATATAATCTATCCAATTTTTTATTGATATCTATAATAATCTTCGAACAGTTTTTACCTTAATTTTAATTAATTCTTTAAAAAATAAAAATAAAAGTGGATTTTATAAGTCATCAAGTCAAGAATTGCTATCATCCCATCCAAACTGCAATTTTAATATCAATAAAGGACCTGACTGAAGATACGTAATATAATATACCCATCCTTTGTGCATATTATTTTCCCGTGCATGCGTTGTTCCTAGCATTTCTCAGCTACAAATAAATATAAACAAGTAAAGTTCTCTCTTCGTTTGCTCTACGTTTTTGTCGACTTCCTGTGAATTACTGTTTTCATACGGACACAGTTGCAAAATGATAGGATTGTTTATTTAATTCTGAACACTAGTGCGTTGTGTTGAAGTTGATTTTAGCAAAACGCCGCCGTTTCATCAAATTGACGCGAAAATCACGAATTATTGAAATTATGGTGATGATTACCACTCGGATCCAGCATTCGTGTTGTCCTAACGGTACCGCTTGTTATGGACGCCCGGATGGGTTCGAGGTTCTTGTAGATGTAGTGAGTTAAACAAAAGCTAACTAAACAGCGTTATTAAAAACATCAATAAACCCGGAGTTTATTTTTGAGCGCGACTTCGTCGTAAAGTTAGGTTTTTCAAAAATCACGCGGAACATCTTTTTTTTTTAATAAAGAATATTGGCCAAGTTGAACTTAACTCCAAATAAGCAAAAAGCTTGTGTTAGGAGTGAGTACGACAACAGTGCAATGGGTGGGAATTTGTCCTTCGTGATAAATAATTTAAAGTATCCCATGTCAATCTTTGTCTTTAGGTTTCTTTAGCTCCGTTGCTGCTTTATAGAAGCTTGCGTTATTACTAAATTATTGAGCGTTATTAAGTTATTTGTCATTAAGTTGATACAGTCCATCTATCTACTCTCTTAAGTTGATTCAAACTTCATCCAATAGGACTTCGTCCTTGTCATGTCGTAACTGAACCATTGTAAAAGTAGTCAACTCCTAACATAACTAACTTTAATAAAATTTGTATAAACTCGTCTCACAAAATAGATTACTCGAAAGCAGTGAGATGCAATATCTTACCGTATCACCCAAAAAATGTGACAAGATTTGTATTATTATTTTAGGTTTAAGAGTAAATGAACCAAATTGTAGCCTTCATAATAAAATAGCGTCTACAAAGTATAAATAAAGTCAATGCGATTTCGTGACTATGGAATCAATAAAATGTATCTATTGTGTCATTCAGAACTCTTTTATTCTGTTAAAAAGTTTTGGTTATTTTCTTAGAAATCAGGTACCTATTCACTTAGCTTGAATAGACTAGCATTGATCTTAGTATAACATTATAATTAGCGAAATAAAATGGATTGTTAAAGAAAGAGCACCATTTTAAGGCAATTTGATGCCGCCTGTTTTACGTTATGATTGGTACTTTAGATATTTGTACCTTTTATGATGTAGGACCAATTTTTTGGCCTATATTTCTGTTGACCGATAACAAGTCATGACTCTACCAAGGGTTCGGAAATTAGATTATACTGAATTAATTTGCTTTTTCAGAATCTCAGCCAGTAAGAAACTCAGCAGTTACTCTTTTGAAATCTACATCAACGAATCATTGAAAGAAAGAATAAATTCTTTTATTTTAACATTAAATAGCTTGAATCTGGATGCACTTACAAGGTCTTATCGCTTTGAAGAAAAATAATAATTGAAAGAAACCTTTATTAATGCAGCAACAAAATAACAAATAAATACAATCTTCTTTGCCGCTCAGATATATTATTATCTTCTGAAAAGGCATTTTTTTCATGCTCCCATAATAATCATTGTCGCAAGGAATTAACGGGAACCGCGTAGTTTTTCTGCCATTTGTCACGTTATTTGTGATTCGCTTCGGTCGATACCGCGAGAGGCAGGGCCGCGTTAGCACCACGCAATTGATTACGACTATCTCAAATTATAAAGCGTCCCGTTCACGATGGCCTAACGCATTCGGCGATAAATAGCCGATCGATTGCTTAGCTCATGGTCGTATCTTTTTATTTCTTTTAATATAAAGACTAGCGCATTGAAGTACTGTGGCCACATCTTTTGGAATAACATATAGGTAATATGACCTTCTGATTATTTAAGGAAAAATAGTTGGCTGAAAACCGCCTGATTAGAGAAGGAATCCTGGTTAAAAGACTTGCGTTAATGGTTGAAATATCCGATCCTTATTCCGTGCAGACTGCAGCAGGGCTATCTGTGCTTTGCGTCCAAAGCACAGATAGCCCTTATAGTCACCAACCGCCGATAGAAAACGGCACTACAAGAAAACAAAAATATAATAGCGCTTGACTGTGATTACACCTGATGGCAAGTGAGATAAAAGCCGGCAAGAAACTCAGCAGTTGCTATATTCAAAACACAAAGTGATGCAATATGTATTCGTAACTATATCGATGTAAAAAATTATTACACTATCCTGTGGCCAGCTAAATGCAAAATTGATCGCTTTCATGCACCCCTGCCGTTAAAAATTCATGAATAAATTGTGTAATAACGATTTTTGTAGAGCGTATTCGCCAAGCGCGTAGTACCAACGTGTATATAGCACTTAACACTTGTATAATATTCTCGCAATATTTGCCTCTATATCGGTAGGTACGTACATAAAAAATTACGATGCCCTGACAGAACTTGTTTTAAATCAAGAATTTCATAAGTTTAACAAGACTTGAGTTATTATTATTGGAAGAGCTCTGGCAAATGACATTTAAAAAAAATGGAGATAGTGTGGTTTATCTGAATTTTTTAAAGTAAGTATCGAATTTTATTGTGAACAAATCTTATCGACTTTAACTGGCGTTTAATTACCCATGTAAATAATTTTAGTTTTGCCTACTCAACTGAAACTGAACTGTCCAATCTCTTCTATATATTGACTTGCTATAAGCAGAAAGCCGCTGGATACAGGTGACGCAAGACCGAAGTTCGTGCAAGAAATCTTGGTCCAGATTTTGGAACATCTATAGTTTGATATGGAAGAATAAAAATAACACTAATATGAAAAACAGTTCCAATTATAAATTCTGAACCAATTTTCCAGTGCTCTAGTTTCCTATTCTAGACTGTAACCTCAAGCTTGTGGTCAGTACGTTACTGTTCGCGATACTTTTCCTATGGGAATGGGATTGCAATTCGAGAAGCCTCGTTGTTTATTGCCTCGAACCTCTGCTCTCCGCTTAAGATTTATTCTAACCTTTCCACCCGTGGGAGCGACACGCGGTTCGGTCGATAGGTGAACGGATTCTGTTGAATTCTTCTGTGATAAGCTGTTCTCAGATATCGCTGAATGTCATGTATGTAACTAGTTGAGACAACGCATGTCTGTACTGTTTAAGTAAACTCGGTCTAGGTCGATAACTTAATCTAAATTGTTGAATTTTGGTATGATGATCCGTTCTTAGCTGGTCTTGAATGTCGATGAAGCTAGTTGAGGCATGTGCAAATCAGTCTGCACAGATTAAGCAAACTCGATCTAAGTTGATAATTTGATCTTTTCTAAGATAATCCGTTTTCGGATACCAGTTCGATGAAACAAATTGTGACAGTGCATGTCAGTCTTCACAGGTTAAGCAACGTTGATCTAAGTCGATAACTTGATCCAAATTCTATTGTGACGATTCTGTTGTTGTACTTGTGATAATTCTAAAACTTAAGCTCCTGAATACAAGAAACATGGTGTTACCATCTTTCCTACCTTGTTCATTTTGTCATGAAGAAGAAAGCCTGAGACATAATATAATGGAAACAACGAACGCTGGCGACTCTCTGTCAAAAATCTCTGGATCAGTGTAAACCTATAGAATATAATACAATAGCTTAATCAATTTATCTAAATTAATTAATTCAAATAGACTTTTACAAAATGCTTTCGAATCGTCAAATGAACCGAACCAGTGAAATCGGAATGCTATTCCAACCGAGAAGAACCAGCCAAAACTATCTTAAATCCAGTGGGTATTATATTAAAAGCTTTCTCAATTTTGAAACATTTATTCGTTTTCTGTCAATAATTTAACTTATGTAATAGCTATACATGAAACAAATAAGGAAGACGTACCTACCGTTACATCGGTATGATTTTACAAACATCAACATTTCTCATATTTACATACATGTACACATAATATGACTCGTGTCATTGTTTCAACTCCATTACACAATCTGTAGGTTCATCGTAATATACAGGTGACCTCTCACTCGATGCATTGAAAGGGGTCATTTGGAACCAATTGAGCACAGAGTAAACGACTAGTTTCTAAGCAAGTTACCTCCTGTTTCTGAGATTACAGGAATCTTTTACCAACTTTCAGAAAAATATAAGAGTGCCCTGAAATGAATTTGTTTTTTGAATTAATTATTATAGTCGAGACAAGATTTTTAATAAATCTGAAATTTACTATGATTGTGAAACCAATCGTACGCGAAACGTAGTTTCCCGGCTCGAATGATTCCCAAAGTAACCTGTAACATCGAGTAACTCGTCATTCTGTGTCATTATAGTTAAGGAGTTTTCCGATGAACATTAGTGGAACCGAAGCGCAGCGTCCTTTAATAATAAAAACCGAGCAAGTGCGAGTCGGACCTGCACACGAAGGGTTCCGTACCATCGTACAAGATTTAACACCAGCGAACGAGCAAAAGCAAAAGTTTATTGTATGGAGACCCTCTTTTATTTTAAAATTTATTTCTTTCTTATTATTTGTTGTTATAGCGGCAATATAAATACAAATTCTGTGAAAATTTAAAGTATTTATTCATGAGCTGACGGACGGATGAACGGACGGACGGACAGACAGACTGGCTTAGTGATAGGGTCCCAGTGGCATCCTTTAGGTATGGAATCGTAACAAAAACATAAACTCGGCTATATTTACTTTGTAAATACCGTTAAAATTGCTAAAATGAAAACAAAACATGGGGGAGTCTCCGGTGCGCCGCACGCTTATTTAGTCGCTGTTGCTATGCAAATAAGTTGAGTATTCAATCTCTCTGTAGTCTCTCGTTTTAGATAGTCAAAAATTGTATGAACTTTATTGACAAATGTCAACGTTGCTAGAACTTATCTTTACATTACAGATAGATAGTACGCAGGACCCGAATAGCGTTGCCAGACGTCCCGTATTTCCCGGGACATCCCGTATTTTAGGCATAATTTAAAATGTCCCGGCGGGACAAGCTATGTCCCGTATTTGAACTGTACTTCGTTTTTCATTATAAAATCGATTCAAGGATTCACACACGCAACATTCGTAAAAAAGCGAGTTGATGACCGTTTATACCTACCTAATTACGATTATAACTGTATTGATTTTTAGAGATATGTTAAAACGAATAAAAATATGTTTAAACTGACTCGATCCTCGGAAAAATATCAAAAAAAAATGACACTAAATAATTTTGTTTTTTATTTGCCCCGGGTAAAAAACTGAAATCCCGTATTTTTTACCCATTTAACCATTTGTCCCTTATAGGCTAAAAAAAATCTGGCAACCCTAGACCCGAATATAAAACGCCTCACCTCGGCTCCACTTCATTCCATCGGTGGTCGTTGCGACTTAGTAACAAAAAGGATAATGGGTACTTTCGTATGGGCCTGTGCTCAAGGCTGTAGCATTATGAACTAGGTTGGCTTTTGTTGCCCTGATAGAGTAGTTTAATAAATCCTAAGACAGCATATCCGCCAAAAACCCGCAAGAGCACGCAACGTATTTTTCAAAAAAATACTTGGGATATCTACAGCAATATTTGAGCACATAGCGCAAGAAATTTTGATGATGTCAGCTAAACTTGATCTCCTGTCCATACTAGCTGTATGAGGCTATACATGAGGCGTACCAAGCCAACTCATTGACATTTTCAGCAATTTTCAGTACTAAACAATACGGACTTGCAAGCTCGCGCAAGTCTGTATTTGCGATCTCAAATATTTGTTTTGTTTTCAAAATAATTTATCTTAAAATACTGTAAGATCTATCAATATATGGCTTCCGACCAGTTTATTATCGTACAACAAATTATACAATCACAAATAAAAACAAAACAATGAAAAAATCTTGCCCCCTTTACTGGAATGGAAGACATACTGAACAAAATCTTCATTTAAAAAGATACTTTGACAAATAAAAAACGCAACAACTACGCAAGTATATGGCAAGTAAATATTTAAAATATAAAAAAGAAATAATTTATAAACTAACGTTTGGAATGATACTTATACTAATATTATTATTTACAAATATTTATAACAGAAACAAAACTTTAAGCTCTTGTTTTTTAAGACAGCGGTGCATTCATATATTAATTCATTAACGATTCATATTTTAGATACATATCCTCGTCGTTGTTATTATGTTGAAATCTCTGGGAAACTACTCCAACATAATTATTTCACTATTTCAGTGATTTAGTATTTCAGTGACGTCATTCAACGCTATATGACTGCACAACTATCGTAGGAAACTATAGTTCGCGCGTTAACAACTAAGTCGTTGGGCAATAAATCATTCTAATCAGTCTATCTCGCTCGCACTCATGTGATAAATGTTTATGGCCCGACGACTCAGTTGATAACGCGCGCACTATAGTGCTCAAGCAAGCACTATGTCGCAAAATATACCTATACAAGTAAATAACACCAACGCTTTTTATTTGTATATTTACTTAGTCAAATGCAGCTGGGATTGGTATAAAAATAAAAAAAGTCTTGAATAAAGGCTAAAATGCGTACAAATTAAAAGCGTTGATTACATTAAAAATAACACAGTACCTCGAAATCCTACTTAAAAATACTATCCACAATCTAGCTCACGATTCGGAAGCTTGAAACACACACAATGCGCGACGGTAACAAGCCCAATGCGGCGGAAATAGTAATACAAAGAACTGTTTGAAGGCGTTTCAACGGCCGCGTTGGGCGTTGTAGCTGCAATGTACCAACAATGCATATAGAACAGACCTGAATAATTAAAAAATATTTAAGTAATTACACTCATACACGTCCAACCAAGCGCACATAAAATGACGAATTTTCATTATGATTGTCTCAAATTGTGATTTGTGTGTTTATTTACGCGTTTTAAATAGACGCCACTTCTTGCAAGAAATAAGACTTTATGTCCACTCTCGTTTACTCTAATATGCAGTATGATGTTTTTTATACAGCTCTTTGTATAACATATCGCGGATACGCGCGCGTTGTATATAACCTTTGAGCCGTGCAGTGTATAGTGTACGCTGCGCTTTGTATTTGTACAAGCTTTTTCGGGGTTAATTAGGTAGTATCTTTTGGAGTCCTAATATAATTATTAATTTTTGTACTAAACAGGTAATGTCTAATGAGCAAATCATAAAAGCTGCCTAATCTTCGAAAGCCGCCTGTACACTCTGGGTACAATTGAAGCGATCACAAAATGGGGTAAATTCTTTGAGGTCTCAGTCTTTGTCACCTACAAATCTGTATGTCTCGGGCGGGGGCTCCGGCATGCAGTAGCCGTGGTACGTGCGGATGTCCTCGGCCACGTACGTGACGCCGGGCAGCACTCCTGGCTCCGTGTGGTGCTTGGGGCAGGTGTGGTCCCTTGGGCACTGGCAAATGGTGCTCGCGTTCACTTCGTCTATTTGCTCGTGGCGGCGCCTGGCGCTGAACAGCTTGCACGGCTCTTTCCGGGAGCACCGCAGTCTCTGTGAACAACAGGAAAAAACGTTACAAGTTAATCTAAATGCGCGAAACGACCTACCTGACGCAGTGGTGAGCACTGTGATCTTATAACTGGGAGGTCTCAGGTTCGATTTCCGGCGGGGGCAATTTGGGATTTTATAATTTCTGAATTGTCTCTGGTCTGGTCCGGTGAGAAGCTTTGGCCGTGGCCAGTGGCTAGTTAGCACCCTACCGTCAAAGACGTGCCGCCAAGCGATTTAGCATTCCGGCGCGATGGCGTGTAGAAACCGTTTAGGGGGTATGGATTGAATCTACACTGCCATACCCATTAGCTCGCTACCATCTTAGACTGCATCGTCACTTACCATCTGGTGAGATCGCAGTCAAGGACTATCTTGTTAACGAATAAAAAAAAAAGAAATCGCAAAATTCCTGTAAGACATCCAAAAAGTAGGAAATGAACTTTGATGAAGTATTAGAAGGACAAAATTAATTACGTTTGTTTATTTAAAGGAAATGGGACCGCTTTTCTTTGAAATGCGGTCCTCTGTCTAGAAACTATTTGTGAGTTTTTATAAAGATAAATTCACTGAATTTTTCACTTCAGCGCCACCAAGCAGGACTTTACCGAACTACTTAACAAGATGAAACTTACGCTTTGCGGCGAGCATCCGAACTGGTATTGGTTTCCCTGTTCGCCGCTAGGTGTCGTGTACGGTAACTTTCTCAGCAGATACGTGACCGATTGCTTGGGACAGTGGCAGTTGACGATCTGCTGCATCGCATTGCTATCGGGAAAGGAATAGATGATCCACGCCGCGTCCTTAAAGTACCGGCATTTGGGTAACCTCTTCACGGGCTCGCAGGTTTTGTATAAAGTCGTTTTGTCAGCTAGTGTGTGGTTGTCGTCGTCTGAAAGGTCACTGAAATGAAAAAACGGTTCATTAATTCCCTTGAACAGTAGATTTATTGGAAATCCCCCATTTTTAAATACACTAGAAATAGGTTTCCTTTCCTAGTTAAAAGTTGGTGTTTTGAGTATTCAAGGGCTGTAGATATGATTTACGATAAAGATCATGAGCCCCCACTAAATAAATGCTGCGATTTATTTAATACCAAGGATCTTCAATAAATAAGATAAAGAAACTCGTCAGTTGCTCTTTAAAAACAACATACGTGGTGTAGGAGGAAACTATTACCTACTTAAAGCATTTGTATTTATGTTAATAATATTGATCTTAAACATGGTAGCTAGCGGTAGCTACAAACAAACTAATTGATTGGCAATAAAATAATTAAGTTTACTAGGCAAGCTAACCGCTTTATTGAATAGTAGATAAATTCACACATTTTACAGTAACTTTTATGCCGACGTCTTAATATGGCAAATCAGTGCGTAGGCAACATCGTTGTTTTTATAGCTGTTATGTTTCCGAAGTAATTTTATTTTGTAAGTTTAGTAATCACTTAATATCAGGTGACCCGCCTCGCCTACTCGTTTGCACGCTAAAAATATTTAAAAAAAACAATCGAACTAGCAACGATTGATGCTGCTTTTTCCTATAAACGACCATTGATAGTCAGTACCTTCCTATATATTTTTTTTCTTTAGAAAGAATATTAGCCAAGCTGAAGTTGACTAATATTCTCCTATCCCCTCCAAATAAGCGGAAAGCTTGTGCTAGGAGTGGGTACGACAATAGTGCAACGGGTGGGGTTCGAACCTGCGACCTTTCAGTGTTTCAGTCCGCACCTTTAACCGTTGGGCTATTGAGGCTATTGAGACTATATAGCCGTCAAATGATGAAGATAACAGTCTCTATAGCGATAAAGTTTAGGCATGTATTGAAAATGTAACTTATTTTACTACGATAGGTAACTATACGTAATAACGCACCGGTAAATGCAAATTAAACAAGTAAACAAAGTGTTTTAATATCACACCGTTACCAGCCCACGTGGCAATAAGGCCTTGCTACCTATGGATCGTACTCCTACATGTTATTGTTCAATACAGTATACAAACACTAAATGGGTAGTAGCCTTCGGGAAAATGCCGCAGGACCTTAATGTTGCGTAATTTGCATAAAACTACAAAATAAATGTAATGTCCTTATGACATAAATGTTGTGTAGCGCTGATTTTCGAAAATCCAAAGAGAAACCGATATTTTTTTGTTTGTTTTAATAAAATAATTCTTCATTGCACAGGTCATAAGTGTGGATCTATGTCCACACCATAATACCGCAATTTCTTTCACTATTGAAGGAAATTATGGTATTATGGTTCGTTTACTTTGACGCTAACATCACCAAATACGAATACGATCAATCGAATTAAATCTTATACTAACTGGACTTTACTTACACCATTCAAAAAAATTTTTTTTTTGTTCTGAGCGAATATCATGCGATCAGCCATCCGGCTATGAGCAGATGTGTTGAAATAGTTAAATTTTTCATTATGACTAATTCGCATTAGAACAGTCAGTACGAGGGACTCTGCTTATCTATTGAGATCTAGAATGTTTTTTCTAAAACAAAAATAATAAGTATTTTGCTTACCTAGAACAAGGCCTATGACCCAAACATCGGCACTTCCTTTCTATCCAGGGCTGCGTGGAGTCGTAGAGGTCCACTTTACTGCACACCTGCCTCGCCCTGCAATCTGGCAAATCCTCCTCGGATACCTGGAAATACAAATTGCATACATTGTACAAAATTGTATAACAAATCTACAAAGTCGAGTTTGCACACTTACAACTCTAGAACGGCTGGACCGATTTTTATGGTTTTTGATTTGTTGTATTCGTCTCCGTCCCGAATAGCAGAATAACTATTAGAAACATTGGAAAATTTTCGAAAAAATAATTGTGAAATTTCATTTTCTCATACATGGATTTTAATGGCAAGGAAAGTGACCTTTTATTCGGGAAAAACAGTAACCTAAGTCCGTGTGGACGAAGTCGCGGGCAAAAGCTAGTATGTAATATTAAATAATATGTAAAAAAAACACATTTATTAAGTAGAGGTTATTACGCAATTTTATTAATGAATTTCTTAATGATATGAAGGTGCATGGAAGTAATCGGCTTTGCATTCAGCTGTCCACTTGATACATTAATTATTCAGCTACAAATACAAATAGATTGTAGCATTTTGCGTTTTGAAAAGCATTGGTATAACAATAGTGCAACGGATGGGGATAAAGCCGTCACACTTTTCAGTTTTCAGTAGGCAGTTTTCAGTTTTCAGGCTGTCTATTGAGGCTTTAATGAAAAGTACGACCAGATACGAATTTACATATAATACAAACTGTATACAAAATCCTTTGGACGTACGCCTCACAAAACTTTTAGAACATAGACTAAAAAAAGGTTCTACTTCTTTCGATATTATGTACCTAAGTAAGGTAAGGAACATTCTTGCCCATAAAAGGTACAATCACCAAGCGTTGACCTTGGCCGTTGATTAATTAATTATATTTTTAAAAACAAACAGCCTTGATGCAACTCTGAAATACTTATATTTATAATTTTGTCACATACATTTAATTATTTTTATTATTCAACAAATTAATCACCCAGTTGTGTTGTAAGAGTCAAAGTAGGTACCTCGGTGTCGATAACAATGTGTCAGCATGACATAACATCCTTGTATTTGACACGTTGTTGCTATCGCGTGGCCAAACAATGCAGCGGATTTTTTGTACGTGGAACTTCCCAATATCGGCTTGCATATAAAATTGATTTGTGCATTAACAATTCCGCTCGCATCGCTCAGCCCCTGTCTCATCGAACATAGATGCAATCAATGCGATAATCGCAATCTAACTTATTGTCTGACACTTCTGCACACTTCACAGTACCGTGAAACCAGCCAATAATAACAATTGAGACAATCGCAGCGCTATCAATCACATGTTTCGTAATACAGGTGCAGGTGTTTTGCATTGAAAGATTGTTGAATCCGTGCAAATAAAATTTGGCACGGCGAGAATTACAACCGGGCATTTCTTATGAAAGAAACATCTTGTGTACACGCCGTGGGAAATTCGAAATGTGTTTGTCGAAAGCGATTCGCACCTGCCTCCCTTTGTGAGGGAAGAAAACAGAAGTGGATTACGGGAGATCATTATAGCGACGTCCGAAAGATGTTAATCATTATGATTGTCAGGACTGACAATGTATGTAGGGACATGTGCTTTGAATCCATTCACTTTTTTTGTGGCAGGACCATCACATTGGTCGGCTTACTTCCGACCGGAAGACATACCATTCGGAAACCTGTTGTCTGTGGGAACATTTTTTCTTCGCAAACCTACCTTAGGCCTAGTTCTACCGGACATTCTACGCGAAATATTAATGATAATAATAGAAGTTCATTAGCATACCTATCTGATTTGAATCGTACCTACTTTCCTACTGTTATTTACATGATTATCATATCCAACACATTATAAAATACTATTATAGCCATAAACATTTTAAGACAAAATTTATTATAGCCGCGCATTACTTACGTATGCGAAGTGTAACTATTTGTAAACATGAATATAAATATAAAAAACATTTTGCTAGTTTCATACAAATTAGAAATATATAATATATTTTGCAAATATTCTTTAGAACTTACTATAATGATGGTCGTATTTATGTTAAATATGAATCAAGCAATTATTTTAAATTTACATAAACATTAGATCAAGTCTTATTATGTTAAAATAAATTTCCATAAACATTAGATACTCGACAACCCTATTAGAATTAGAGGCGTGAAAAACATTCCTTTTTTTCGTTGTTCCGGATATACTTCCCGTTTCTTGTGTATTGCGATGTATTTCGCGGAAATGGCCTCGAAGGAATATTTCAAAAGCCGGATATAGCCCTTTTGTGTGCTTTACAAAAAATAATCTTGCATGGACGGTACACAATGTATGGGTTGTTGACTTACTTTGAAGCAGTTTTTTCAAAGGCGTTCCAAACTTGGTTCTAAATTGTCGAACTAAGGAAATTAGTTTTTTTTTTTAAGTTTCGTAACAGAATTTCCAATAGGTAAGCCAACCCTGAACTTTTATGTCACCGTTGCATTTTCGACGCGTGATATTGAATACATTACGGCGGTAATAAAGTCGATAAAATCTACGATCCCTGCCGAATATTAAACAATCTAATTATATATAACAAACGCTATTTTTTGCTAACTATTTTAAAAATCCTGTTCTTTTATTCAATTGCATGAAAGATGATTCCTTGTTTTACTAATGAATCTATAAAGAAAGGTCTTTATAGGTTCATGGTTTTACCAAAGAAAATTAAATTTTTGATGAATATCTATCATCCCTTAAGTTTACCCATCCCTAATCTCTATTAGGGATGGGTAAACTTTTGGTAATCTTATATGGTTTGGTTATTTTTTAAATCGTATCCCCTATATTACTTGTATTAGACATGTAAGTAGATAGATACATGAATGCTTGGAGGATATATCCTCCAAGACATGAATGCAAATAAATGAAATGAGATTATTTTTATTACAGTTTTTTTTTTGTAAAACTCAAAGTTTAAAAGTGATATGAATTACATATTCAATGACCCTATGTTTAATGACCATGCTCCTAAAAATTGGGATCACGTGAGAACGTTTAGATTCAACGGATATTATCATTTTTCGAAAGTCAAAAACTTGACCGACGCCCGGGAGCGATGGTTGAAGAAGTCGTGTCACCTCGTCTTTTTCTAAAGAAAATTAGATTATTCCTGTTGGAGTTTCGCCCTTACCCTCGTAATTATAGATAATAAAATGCAACAGCCTTTCGCCACGCCAACAACAGATTTTCGCCTCAGGACTAATCTTGGGATCAAATCTGTGAGTCTTAAAAGTTATCTTTTTGATAACGCTTTGTTGGAAAATGAACTTTCTCTTGGGGGAAGACGGTACAATTTGGAACATGATGCTGGTGAAGATAGTCGAGTTCTTCTCGCGAAGGTAGTCAGCGGGTCGCGGGGAGGGTATCCGGTGTGAACAGGTGGCTCGCCGCGCCCACTCTAATGAAATAATCTCTGCCCGAACGACCTTCCACAACCTTCCAAGTACGCCTAGCCCTTAGAAGTGGGCACACGCCTCTGCTTTTTTTTTTCTTTTTACGTAGGCTCAAATTGTTTGCAATTGATCTTACGTGGTACCTACTTACTGGCTGAATGCAAGGTGATTTATATTGCCTATCGAAATAAATTACATAGAAGCGTGGTTCAAACTATGCCATAATATACTTCTTCGTCGTCACCTCAACTTTTTTTTTTTGACGTCAGCGCTCTTCAGGGCACGGTTTTCCGCGGCTTAGACCATAGTCCACCATCTCGAAGGTGTTCAAGAACATTATGAAACTCTCGTTATGTTTTCCTTCACCGTTCAAGCAAGTGACTAAACGCACGAAACTTCGAAAAATTTGATGTGCGTTGAAACCTGGACTCCCACTTCACCACTCCAGTCTTAACCCCTAGGGCACTAGGCTATCAACGCTGTTATAACATAAATCATATTACCAATAATCTATTGCACGACATTGACACTAACCTGAACTATATAGGACTATAGGTAGTTATAATGCATTGGTTTTCTCATTTCTATGCTAAGGAATCAATATGCTACAGCGAAATGATATAGCGCAGCCTGTACCGCACTTTATATAGTAAGGTTGTAGTAATTTTATTTTCATGTCGGTTTTATGATTTAACTCCTTCAGAGGCTTTGTTTTCGTTGACAAGATAGTCCTTGACTGCGATCTCACCTGATGGTACAGGCCATCGTGCCACGCGCTACAGCATTCATTTCTAAGTTATAAACTATAATAATTGAAGACTATATAATGATAAAAAAGCGTGAATATAATTCGCTCCATTCATGAGACAGTAATAGCTATCCTGTGTAACATGATTCTATTGTATTCTGTTCTACAGTGTTTCCACTTTATTTGTGTCTCAGTTATGTCTTAAAATGAGTATCTTAATATTAATATTTAATTCGATGCCTTAACATGGGTAGCCTAAGTATGTCATGCTCACTTGAACATTTCTGTGGTGGTGTCGTGTGGTGCGGGTTGTTGCGTTCCCTCAAATATGGTTGAGCGAGGCAATGGCTGGATCATGCGTCATGCTCGTGAACGGGTGCCGCCAGCGGGAATGGGTCTGCTTTGTGTCTACCCATGTTAACATGTGTTTGGTTGCGGTAGGTGTACACTTTTGAAACTTCTGTGTGGAAACATTGTGTGCATAGCCTAGTTCTTTTTAACAATTGTAAAAAAAATTTTTTTTTGAAAAGAGCAACTGCTGAGTTTCTTGCCGGCTCTTCTCAGCAGAATCTGCATTCCGAACCGGTGGTAGATTTTTGACGTTTCATAAGAGCTACAAGTTGGCCTACATGAAATAAATAAATTTTGATTTTGATTTTGATTTTAAAAAAAGTTCCTTTAAAAGTTCGGCAATATTTTAAGTTAAGGAGACGTTTGCAAGGGAGTCATATTCCTTAGTTCCTCTGTGGAAGCCCATGATTACAATAACAAAGCGTGTGAAGAATATCGTAGAAAATGTTGTGTACGTATCTTGGGTACATATGTTTATCGCTTCCTCTATAAAAACATCCATTACGATATTCCAGGTGCGTCCTTGCCACATGGCGACTGGCGTCCTTCGTTTCCTTGAACTTAATTTGCATCAATCGTATACTGGGAACTTAAAAGTAGTTCTGGACGACTCGTGGTTCAAACTGTGCGTAGCCCGTACATTTAATAGACTCGTTCTCACATCGACGTTTTCTGTATAGTGATTTTAGATGAATAGTTTGATTCTTTTATTATTTTAGCCTTAAAAGCCTTCGGTTAAAGATGAGAACTGAAAACTGAAAGATCGACGGTTCGATCCCCACCCGTTACACATTTATTATGCTCAGTCTTAACATAAGGATTTTTAATTTGGGGGGTAAAAAGAGAATATTAGTCATGTTTAACATTCCAAATATTAAAAAAAAAATTGCCAAGCTGAACTTGACTAATATTCTCCGCTCGAATTTGAACGGGTTCGTACCATCAACCTTTCGTGTTTCCTTGTCCGTTAAGCTATTAAGACTTCAAAATAGACTTTAAGTGATTTACGTAGGTATATCTCCTAAAATCATTTTATCCTACTAATATTATAAATGTGAAAGTTTGGATGTATAGATGGATGTTTGTAACCCAATCACGCCGCGAAGACTAAACCTATTTGGCTGAAATTTGATAAAGAGATAGATTATAGTCTGAAAAAACACATAGGCTGTTTATTATCCCGGAAAATAAAATAGTGCCCGTGATAATTAAAAAACCTTATTCCCCGCGAACGAAGTCGCAAGCATCATCAAGTATAGTCAATAAAACCACAGCACAAATCAATGCGCCAATGAATTTGTCACTTTCTTATCTTATTTAAATTTAATTTATAGCTTTCAATATTATGGACTCTGTCTGAAATAAATGATTATTTATTTATTGATTTATCAGTGTAAAGTGCACTTACTACATAGTTTCTTAATATTTAAACCTGATACTATAATAAACAACTGCTTCATTCATCAAATCTCACAAGAGATTGTGTTTCCCAATAAATTACAGTATTCCAATTAGTCCCTCTTAATTACACTACACGGCTTTGGGATGGCTTTGGGCGTTGGACGGAAGCCTCAATCTAAAGAAGGTTTGAGCAACCTTAGATCTTAACTTCTCATTGTTAAGCTTTAAAATCGTGTGTGCTCAGGCTATTTTGACCGGGAACACAGGTAGCTAAAAACAAATTACTAATCCGAGTAATAACGCATCGCCAGCGGCCAAAAATTATTTATTACAAATGTAATTAGATACATACAGGCTTTCGACGTTCGACATCCGTCCCGCTCAACTGAGCCTTTTTTTTCTCAAAATTAGTTTATTAGCTCTTTGATTTAAACACCTGGAAGGCATAGTGGTGTAATTGGACTTGAATGAATCTCATCACGGAAAGTTTTCTTTTCTTTTTTTTTTTTTAATATATAGACTAGCGCTTGGCTGCGATCACAACTGATGGTAAGTGAAGATGCAGCCTTAGATGCTAGAAAATGTCTATTCACTCTTGATTTGAAGGTAACCAAATTGTAGTTACAGGGAAAAACGGAAGCCGGAAGGGCATTCCAAATTTTCGCGATGCGCATCAGGAACGAGGAAGCAAAGCGCTTAGTGCGCGTTCTTGGGATTTCAACTACGTAGGAGTGCAGACCTAGTCTGTGCCTTGCGTTTCGATGGTAGAATGGTGACGGCGGAACCAAGTTGAAAAGTTCCTGAGCACACTCTCCGAAATATATTCTGTAGAATACCGACAGACAGGCAACCTTTCGCCGATGTTCTTTAGCTACCGGTTACATGGTTTAGTAGCAATTGTGTTATTTTGAGCTTTAAGAAACAATAATAAGAGTTTACAAACGGTAACCTCATTACGGGAAATTGGACATACGATTTCATATTGATTTTGTTCGTATAACAAAACGTAAAATTAACAATCATATTGTATTATGAATTCTCTGTTGAACTTTATATATTTTCATCATCATCATCATTCAATCATTTTTGGCTTTATTTAAGGACTATAATAATCTTGTAAAATTGTGTTGTATTGTGTTGTTTTTGACGACCTCCCTGGCGCAGTGGTGAGCGCTGTGGTCTTATAACTGGGAGGTCTCGGGTTCGATTCCCGGCGGGGGCAATTTAGTAATTTATTATTTCTAAATTGTCTCTGGTCTGGTCTGGTGGGAGGCTTTGGCCGTGGCTAGTTACCACCCTACCGTCAAAAACGTGCCGCCAAGCGATTTAGCGTTCCTGCACGATGGCGTGTAGAAACCGATTAGGGTATGGGTTGAATTTACACTGCTATACCCCTTCCAAGTTAGCCCGCTACCATCTTAGACTGCATCGTCACTTACCATCAGGTGAGATCGCAGTCAAGGGCTATCTTGTCATAGAATAAAAAAAAATTAAAAAAAAAATTAAAAAAAAACCCGGATTATAGCAACGAATGGATTGACACCTCATTCATGAAAATCAGCTCGGGCGCTTCGTTGGAACATTTGTAAATAGTCACACACACACATATGTACTTGTACCTATACATACATAGACTGATCATAACCTTTTTGACTTTTCTGTAGTCAGCTGAAAAGTAGATTTGACAGAAAAAAAGCCATATTTAGCACCGATTTAGAACCGTTTTCAATTTACTGTATCGGAGAAAAAAAGGGAGGAAAACAAAAAAAAGAATTCGGGACCTGATGATCCACAGCCAAACAAGCTCGCCACTAGACCAACGAGGCAGTCAAAAGTATAGTTTGTTACTGTCACACAACACAATACAAATGTACGCGTTAAGTCCGCCCATGCGATCGTAGGCCGTAGCCGTATAAGGCATTCAGTAGTGCTCTAAAAGACATCAACGCGGCCGGAAGCAACTCCAAATGCATTGCGCACGCGCACTCTAAAGCTCAGTTCACATCATTACAGACAGTATAATAACTTATTACAGCTTATAAAGCTGCATAATAATATTGTAACATTTTGTTTTGAAAAGAGCAATTGCCGAGTTTCTTGCCGGATCTTCTCAGCGGAATCTGCTTTCCGAACCGCCAGTGTCTTGACGTGTCATGAAAGCCACAGGTTGGCATACGCAAAATAAATAATTTTGAATTTCTTACCCGAACTAGACTAAAAAGTTTATAAATAGCTATACAAGTATATTTAAAGTTCTCGCATCTTTTTCTTATCACTGTAAAGTGAAGTTCAGACTTTCTTTTTTTTTTTAAAAAAGAATATCATAGCCAAACTGATACGATACGACTTGACTTATATTATCCTCTCCCCTCCAAATAAGCGGAAAGCTTGTGCTAAGAGTGGGTACGACAATAGTACAACGAGTGAGGCTCGAACCTGCGGCCTTTCAGTTTTCAATCCGCACCTTTAATCGTTGGGCTATTAAAGCTTATAAAGACTATCTATTGCTGTGATAAATAGCATAATATAGTACTATTGCTCAGCATTCATTTGTATGGTCACGTTTACACAAAGCTACACGTAGCTATAATATACAAGTATTTTATATGCCTCTTCACTTTTGATTTAAAGGTACCCAAGTCATACCTGAGTAGCTGGAAAACGGGAGCCGGCAGGGTTTTCCAGTGGGATTTCAATTGCAATTTTTAAATGTATTTAAAGTTTATTCGGAAAAAATACATAGTCACATAGCGAGTGCGAACTCAGCTTTATAGCGACGCCATACCTACGTATGTACGCCATTGTCAAACATGTTTGAAAATAGTATTATACAGACACACATACCCTACCCAGTTGTAGTTCGTAACGCGTAACTTTACGTAAATAATTCATACAACATGACGCGCCCTTCCATGTTTTCGAATCCTAGTGGGAAAACATGTATTTGTTTGGATGGGTCCTCAACTATACTGATGCAAGAGACCACGCGTCAATCTGTCGCTCCGTTGCCGTGTGATTGAAGAACAAACAAACTCACTTCCTTATTTATACTATTAGTGGGAGTTAGCTGATACCCGCGACTTCGTCCACGTAGACTTTGTTTTATTACATACATTTTTGGGATAATTTTTTTTTTAATATATAGACTAGCGCTTGACTGCGATCTCATCTGATGGTAAGTGAAGATACAGCCTAAGATGGTGTGCGCTTGCCTAGAAGATGTCTATTCACTTTTTAAATATATACTATGTTCGGGATGCAAGCCCGTGCCAAAATTCAAATTCGCTTCAAGTAACATACAATTAGCAGGACACTCTTTCGCATTTATAATTAATTTAAACTATTTCCCGCGGGAAATAAGGATATGGGTATGTATCAAAAGAGTCAACCCAGGAGCAAAAGCTAGTTGACAAAATAATTCTATCAAAACACGGTTCATACAATCTGTATTGCCCCGATCCACTTTCAAAGAATCAAGCTCTTATTGACAATCCCCTCTGAACACTCGAGCATCTTGGAAGTGGGGGCATCTCAAAGGGACACGTGCATCTTGAATGCGTCCGGATGCCCCACAATGAAGACACCGAGATGCTCCATCAACGGGCTTTCATATTGAAATATAGGGAATAGGGATAGATAATGGGAGCGGTTATGACGTACTTGTACCTATATTCTTGTATATTGTGAGACAAATTACTACGCATTGTTTGAGTTTGTAAAGTGTACTTCACTTCAAGGAGAAACTCACACACTAGTGGTTAGGTTAGCTCCGAATTTAGTAGTCACTATGTTAACTTAGTAAGTCTTAAGTTAGTTAGTTTGTAAGTTTACTGAGTGACAATTTCACCAGCATTGTCGAGTAGCGTTTAACAGAGGAATAAATTGGGCTCTCTGATAGTTTTAGTATTGAAAATCTGCCAAAACATTTTTTTTATTGGAAGACAAGAAAGTCCTTGACTGCGATCTCACCTGATGGTAAGTGACGATGCAGTCTAAGATGGTAGCGGGCTAACTTGGAAGGGGTATGGCAGTGTAAATTAAACCCATATCCCTAATCGGTTTCTGCACGCCATCGTGCCGGAACGCTAAATCGCTTGGCGGCACGTCTTTGACGGTAGGGTGGTAACTAATCACGGCCAAAGCATCTCCCACCAGACATCAAACTTATTTTTTCACTTTTCTAAAACTATAGGTACGACTGTATTTCAAGTGCAAAAACCTAAAATTGACATGTTTTTTTCCCTAATATACAGTCTTCTTGACTAGAGATTTTAAGTTTACTACGTTGATTTATTACCTACATTTACCTATAAATAATAATGTCATTAAACCTAAGTCGGTAGACCTAAGTCTATTTACGAATCCCTAAAAACAATCTCGCCATAATATAATATTCTCTTTTTAAAAAAGGTCACATCTAGATAACTAAGTCAATCCGTGTTGTTATTAAAACGCTTTGGAGAAATAAAGAAATAAGAGGTGCATCGTATTTTGTTTTTTTTTTTTTTCGTCGCGTAACGCAGGTGCACCTTTGACTGTCCGGATACTCTTATTGGACCTTTTTCTACAACTCTAATGCTTCGTTCATAAGGTCTTACACCATCTTAGGTTTGGATTAAATTTATTTTATTTTTAAGCTATTGCATAGCTTGTATCGCGGGCCAGCGTGGAGACCTAATCCAAAAATTCCGTAACGAAAATAACCTCCGGGACACGGGACTCCTCTACGGTGAGCCACTAGATGGCGTTGATAAAAAATGCTATGCAATAGCTTTACCGCGGCAGTACCCGAGTGCCACACGTCTTTTTTCTTTATTTTATTCTTTCTTTACCATAATCTTCTAAATATTTAAAATGAAAAAGTGACTGACTAACTGACTGACGGACTGACTGCTAAAATCATAACTTTTCTCTGGGCTTTACCGTAGCCTGGTGAAAGATATGATAGTAATAATATCAAAAGCGTACCTACGTCAAGAGTTCCCACACACTTACAGATTTCAAGTTGGACAACTAAATCGCAGAGTAGGTATACTAATAGGCATAGTGACTTATGGTAGCCATCTCATCTTATCCAACTAAGTTACTATACTGTGCAATTTATTTGTCTAGTTTAAAATCGCAAGTATGCGGGCACTCTAATACCAACAGATAACAAAACAAAAGCATTAACAGTTCGTAACATTTCAAAACTCTAGTATGGTTTAATAATAATCGTTTCGTCGTTGGATTCGGACAGCATTCCAAACATTGTAGTCCCGCCTTTACCAGTGACGTTGTTGCCGAGATTCCCTCTCGAGGTCACTTTTTACATTCACTCTGTGACTCGTGTCTCGAGTCACGCCATTTGCCCGACTCAACCGTGGAGAAGTGTTAGTCGAAAGACACTCGCACGACAAGTCCCACGACAAAAAGTAGGAACACTTTTTACAACGATAACAATTCGAGGATTCAACTCAAGCATATAACTCGGTCCTTATAGTAAATCTACTTATGAATAATAAATAATCTGTGTATAACTTACACTGTCAAGAGGCCCTCACTACTAACAAATAACGAATACCATTTAACTAAAGATAGTGATTATGACTGACGGAGAGCGTACCGTCTAAGGCCATGATTGATACCAACAGTGCAAGACCAATGTCTCGATAATAATTCTCTTCTATAACAGTTTTTCATCATAACCGAAATTAACTGATGCAGAACCTTAATTTAGAGCTTATGAAACAGTGACCTGCCATCCCAGTTTTGAAAAAAAAATACTACTCATAAACAATATTATTTACCTGCAGACACAAAAGTCACGTGAAAATTGCGTCTTTTTTTCACTAATATTTTTTTACAATTTCCTACTGTGTTTTTTCCATCCATTTTAAAATATTTTTTATAGTGTAAATGTTAAGAAACCCTGTGCGCTAAACGAATCTACTAACATTTCAATGTCTTAAAGAGACTAGATGGACCTATTTAGTCTACATTCATAAATAAATCAAGACTAATCATCAATCTTTGTCGCATTATTACGGCAAGTGTGAGCAAGAAGACTAAGTACAAGATAAAAATTGTTGACGATGATTTGACAAGAAAAAGTCGCTTGTGGAGTCTTACGCTTAATTATCTCATTACATACCCATTTTATTGCTTCAATCGGATGTGTCAGTGTTTGATGGCTATGAAATCGTGAAGGTGCCTAAAGGTTTAAATCGTAAAGGTGCCTAAAGGTTTGCTTTATTTTTTCGTCCAATGAAAATAAATGATTCTCGAAACGGTTTCGAAAATTCTTTTTTCTGCCTCATTTGAAATGTGTTTTTAGAATTCACTAATAAAACTCTTTTACCTACAACTTAAACGTCAAATGTCAAGGCATGTGGAGGCATGGGATGAGAACTACATGTTGATGAGGAAGCATCAATCTTGTGTTACAAGGAGGTATAACAATTGATATATTAGGAACCTTCGATGGAATTTCGACCAAATCCCTAAACCATTGGCCGTCCAAACCAAAAAGTCGCGCCAGTAACTTAGTGGATTTTTCTATTAGTAAATTCTTATCCCATACTTAGGAAAAGGGAAGTGTTACGGAGGTTCCTCGTAGAGAACGTAAAGCCGTCGATGCTGCGCTTAATCTCTCTCCGATAATGTTCGATTGCCGTCCTATCGAACCATGAGAGAGATGGCAAATAGATGACCTGTGTGAAATATTAATAGTGCACTAGTGTACCCATGCGTACACTTGTGCACTAAGTATAGTAACTCCTGCGTAGTTTATAAGTCTCCGGTTAGATTCGCCACCGCCGTGAAGGTTTACAAAACCATCAGCAAATTTTTAATAAAAATAGTATTTTCTCTACAAATCCGGTCAATGTAGTTCCATCCAATTCCCGTTACATCCGTCTCCATTTCTTACTCGTGCCTTCCTATCGGATATTTCTGAGGCGCTTGGAAATGGAAATGAAGATTTCTTTGACTGTTTAATTAAAAGTAAGAAAACTGCTGCTTCGTAATTATATCCGTTGTGTTCCTCACAATTTACCCTTTTAACTAGGTCGCGCATTATAAGATCAACCGCACGGCAATCATCTCAATTTTTCTTACTGGAAATGCATGCTTGAGATCGACCACATTTTTCAGTTCGATTTGGTTTATAGTATTGTCTGAATTGTCTGGTTTAGTTGTGTCCACCACTCTATGAAAAAAATTGCCTAGCGATTTAGCGTTCCGATTTGGTTTATAATATTGTCTGGTTTAGTTGTGTCCACCACTCTATGAAAAAAATTGCCTAGCGATTTAGCGTTCCGGTGCGATGTCGTGTAGAAATTGGTGTATGGATTCAATTAAAACCCAGGGTGGGTTTTAATTGAATCCTTTTTATCCTAGTTAACCAACATCCGCTAACCGCATGGTCAAAAACCAGTAAGTTCGCAGTCAAAGTTTATCGAGTAAAAAATAAATATTTAGTATGAAAAACTCCTCTAGTAGTAGTAGCTCCTTATGTGCGATCTACATAATACCAGACCAGTAGTAATATGGTATGGAGTAAATGACACTAACGATTAGGTGCAACTAAAAGTTGTCTCCTAAATATTACTTGAAGACTTGAGATCTTACCACATCATGTTTGTATTTACTGCTATAAGAGATAGGCGATCATGGACTTGAACTTAGTATTTCTTAGGACTTAACTGCAAATGAGAATAATTCTGCTTCTTTTTACCCTGCGTCAACCCAATTATGAATAATGTTATTAGAGGGTTCCCGTCGTTTCTAAATCTAAAGTAAATTCTTTGAGGCGACCAATTTATCATACTACAACTTCCTTTTAAGTAACTTATGTTCTTTCATTCACGTCAATAAAAAAATCCGACATAACGTCCAACCCTGATCAGATTTCGCTTGTTAATAAATATTCATAAAAATAATGATGGATACAAATGATGGATAATCAAATCGCTCCCAATATCCGTTGGAGGCTTGATAACATCGATGATATTCTGTCATAATTTGGATATTAGGTATACGTAGATCAATAACAAATCCGCCTCTTGCGGGTCGTCCACGTTTTTCTCTCTATATTTTAAAATCAGTAGCTAGAGATTGTTTCAGAGTTCGAGTTGTTAACGATCTCTATTAAAATATCTATTTCCCCAAATGATATCACTAGTCATTCTATATTTGGTACGTACAATTAATTGAAATAAATAAATTTTACACCATCGATAACTCTTTTGCTTTCTAAACAATGTCCTGTCCTTAGCATTTTTTAATTCACGTTTCATACTGTTACATTAACCTTTAACCAGTCATTTAACTTTTCTATTTTTGGCGCGTTAGAACTATTCTTGAACCCTTTCTCGTTAGTTCTCTGTTGACCTTTGTGATGGGCGGTTTACCAAATTTATAGATTTACTTGCTTTTGCCCCCGCGACTTCGTCCGCGTGGAATTAGATTTTGGAGTGGAATTTTCAAAAACTGTGAAACACGTACTTTTTTATTTTTAACTGAAAGCTCAAATACCAACTTTGATGGAAACAGCTTGAAAAATGACGGAGTTTCATATAAACTTCCATCCCCTATTTGAACCCCTTAGGGGTGGAATTTCCAATAATCCTTTCTTAGTGTGCGCCTACGTCATAAAAGGAACCAACTATAAAAATTTCAAGTTTCTAACTTCAGTAGTTTAGGCTGTGCGTTGATATCTCAGTCAGTCAGTCAGTCAGGACTTTGAATTTTATATATATAGATAACTGAGCTGTACTCTATACGGGTCATAAAAATATAGCACGACATTATATACTTGTGTCCCGTTCGGCTAAATATAGCCTAGATTTAGACTAGTCGAGCATAAATCGCAGGCGATCAATCGTGATACTTATATACATCATCCTATTCAGCCTGTCAACGGTGACATTGTAGTGTGATGGAGACAGCTCGTTTATTACTTTATCCGTTCTGATAATCACTTTGCATCAAACATAAATTACGTAAGATATGACTGTTATCTACTTGTGGAATTCAGGTCGCTTTGTTCGATTGTGCAAAATGCCATATTTTGATTTCTTCAATGTATTTGGCGCCTAACAAAATGTATTGACGATATCGGAAAATGCATACCATCAGTTGGAGGTGAAAATATCGTTCAATTGGAATGTAGTAAAAGAAATGTTCAACATTGGATGCATATTGGCTGACAATTAATTAATATCTTTATTATTATATTTTACAAGAATCCAAAGCTACAAAAAAAACCTGAAGAAAGTTTGCTCCTTGTTTACTAGTTACGTAGTTTCTGTCAATTATGGATTTAAGGTTTAACAATCAGGGTCTGATTAAATACTCGGAATTTCCTTAAACGAAGAAGACACACTATTGACTCGTTTACTGATAATGTACTCCCTTCTGACTTTTGAATACGTGTAATAATATCGAAACTGTTCTTGGTATACCTATTAGAGAGCTCTTTAGGGTGATCATTGACCAGCGCCCTCCTGCGGTTTAGTCATTCAGGGGAGATCCTTTTGTTTGTTTGGCGGTCATCAGCTTGCCCATTCTTTGAGTTACAACCACTGCCGGCACTGAGAATGGTTATATTTCGTTCACCATTGTTACCTTCCTTCATTTACTCTTGACTGGTTGTCTGCGGTTACGCTACATATGTTTCTTTATGCGTTTTAATTTTATCCAGGAAACCTAGCTTGATTACCGCGAAAATCTCACAAGTTTTATCGAATTTATCGAATCTAGGAAACTGTAACATAGTATGAGTTATATTTTATTGAGCCTGGTTTGTCCACAGCTCAAATATTAAAATGTGAAATAAGAAATTTTAACTAGGTATTGAATACTTATTTACTTATTACACACACGTACTATTAATACTTATTTCTTTATTAATAATATTGTAATAAAATATCTACTTAGGCTTTCTCGTATGTGTCAAGATTATACTCTTGCATAAAAGAATAATGAATAAACGACCAGATAACTTTTAAATTCCATTTCTTAAGACGTACGACCGAAAAGACGGTTACCGTTACGAATGAGCTTAAAGCCAGCGACATAAAAAAAAAAAGATTGTTTTTTTTTAAGCAAATAGCACACACTCGCCGGGATGAAGCCTCGACCGTAAGTCATCGAAGCTGTCAAGATAAGAATGAGTGAATGAACACCTGCCGCTACCAGTGTTACGCATTCACCTACGCAGCCGTGCACCGCCGCGACATTCAAATTACACATTTAAAAACATTCAAAATAAACCCGCATTTTCACATTTAACACACACAACTTAGGAATCATTTTAGAACATACGCAAAGCTATCATCAGGTTCCACTGTTGAGTGCACAGAGCTTACAGAACCTAGGTCGGAGCGATTATCTTCTTGAATCGACTTTAAAATTAGGCATAATAATATGATTAACGTTGTTTTAGAAGTATTATGACTTACAAAACTTGACATCCGTGACTTGTATTTTTTTTATCAATCTCACAGTATGTAATTATTGTCGATATTAGTTTCACTGAGGAAATCGGTGGCAGGTTATGTGGTGTGCAGTTATTTTGATGGTATTTTTGTTTGGAATGTAGGTGCGATCGTTTTTAAATTTTCCGGTTCGTTTCCTGCTGGATTTGATATGAGTCACTGCGGTTCGTATGTCGGTAATTTTTTTTGTGTTAATTGGGCTAATTGTTGGGTGGTTCCCTTCGTAGAAGCGCTTTTAAACACGTGACTAATATATCGCGCGTTCGGTTGATCGCCTTAGAACCATGTAGTCGGATGATCCAGGAAAAGCCTCGTAAACGAGAAATTTCAAATATCTCACATTCTTGTGGATTCCGAGAGGTCACTGAAGAATGTATTCCCGGTAAGACTGACGAATAAAAACTATTTTTATATTGTGACAGTTCTTACAAGATCTGACACAGATTAGAAGATTTTTATTAATGTTAAGTAAGTATATGTTCTGAAAACAGAAAATTAGATTTTAATAGCTCTTTTGAATTATCGAAATTACATATGAGTAGGTATGTCGTTACTAATCCGTACTAACATTATAAATGCGAAAGTGTGTTTGTTGTTGGTTTGTCCTTCAACCAAACAGCAACGAAGCAACCGATCGACATGAGTTTTTGAATGTCTATTTTGAGGATTTGGAGAGTGACATAAGCTAACTTTTATCTCGGAAAAACAGTGGATTCGCGGGATATTTAAAAACTTAACTCCAATTCTAATAACTAAATATATACCTAGACACCTATTATTGTTTTAATTCTACCGGATCATAAGTGTAGGTTTTAATTTCTTTGCTCATGAAAAGCATTCCCCTCCCTCCTCCTCGCATCGTCATCCTCATTACTGAGGGTCGCGATCCTTGGCACGGATCACCTTCTCCCACACGATGTTCTTCCACTTCGTCCTATTTTCCGCGTTATGTAGAGCGGCGTGGAAAGATGTTCCGAGTGCAGTGCTGATCTGGTCAGACCAACGCATAGGGCTACGTCCTCTTGGCCTTTTTCCTTCTACCTTGCCCGTTACCAGTAACTTTTCAAGATTTCCAGGGCTACGGCGGGCAATGTGTCCGAAGTACTCCAAGGTGCGCTTGAGGCATATGGTTGACAGCCTGGTAGTTATTTTTAGCCCTTTCAGAATCGATGCGTTGGTCTTAAATGCAGTCCAGGGTATCTTCAGCATCTTCCTCCAGCACCACATCTCAAAAGCATCAATGCGTTTGCGATCTGCAGCGCGAAGAGTCCAGGTTTCAGAACCGTATAAAAATATGGAGAATACCAGAGTGTTTACAAGTCTTTGCTTGGTGCGTATTGATATGCTTCTGCTATTCCAGATCTTCGATAGCTGAGACATGGCGTTCTTTGCCATACCAATTCGTCTGCGTACTTCTGGTTCACAAGATCCATTGTTGGTGATACAGGAGCCTAGATATGTAAAATTGTCCACCATTTCCAGCTTCAGCGCCCCCGTGAGGCTTAATTTGCCACTTCGATCCACAATCATGATCTTAGATTTAGAGGGATTGATAGAAAGACCGAGTTCCTTGCTAGCATTTTCCAATTTGCTAAGGAGGGTCACCATTTCTGCTTCATTAGATGCCAAGAGTGTAGTGTCATCAGCGTACCGCAAGTTGGTAATTTTGGTGCCACCAATATTTATGCCTCCATCCCAAGATTCGCAAGTGCGGCGGATTATATATTCTCCATAAACATTAAAGAGTATGGGTGACAAAATGCATCCTTGACGCACCCCTTTTTGAAAGTGAAATGGGTTTGACAGGGTCTTTTCTATTCTAATGGAACCTTGACTGTTGTTGTATAGGGTTTGTAAGAGTACCACAAGATGCTTAGGTACGCCCAGTTCTGCGAGTACCTTCCATAAACAGGTCCACTCGACACAGTCAAAAGCTTTACTGTAGTCCACGAAGCAAATGATGACAGGATTGTCAAATTCATAACTTTTCTCTATAATCTGTCTGATGTTAAGTATCTGTTCGCGGGTGCCCCTACCTTTGACAAAGCCTGCTTGTTCTTCTGGTATTTGCCAGTCCAAAAAGTGGCGAAGACGGTTGTTAATGATGTGAAGCATGACTTTACTTGCATGGGAGATTAAAGCCAATGTCCGGTAGTTGTCACATTTTTTTGTGGATCCCTTTTTATGGAGAGGTAATATGACTGAGTTTGTCCAGTCTGTGGGCCATTCCCCAGAGTACCAGATACGGTTGCAGATTTCCTGTAGGATGTCAATCCCTCTATCGCCTATAAGTCTCAGCGTTTCCGCAGTAATCGCATCAGGCCCTGGAGCTTTCCTGCTCTTGAGTATCCTTAAGGCAGTTGTGACCTCATGAAAAGCATTACTGATTTATAATTAAATGCCCCTTCCTTCGTCGTACACCGATTTACAAGAATCAAAGTTGCAAAACGATTAAGCGGAATCCTCTATTAAATTTGACGACCTGATGTCCATACAAATTCTTTTATTTCAATACCTTGTATCTAATTCGTGACGTGTTTCACGACTTATAATTGTTATTCCTTATGATATAGATATGTATGGGCCCACGTACTACTAATTAGAAGCATTGAATAAATAGCCATCACGTGTGTGCGTTATATTAATGTATCGTGGGCAAATGACAAATATCATTATCAATCAGCAACTCAGAAACGGCTCACTACTGAACGCAGATCTCTCAGAGACGGGCCAACATGGATGCCCATGCCATTGTCCATTAGGTATACTACCTAATAGGATAGGGCATCCATGTTGGCCCAATGCAAATTAGCAGACTTAACCCACATTTCAGCACAATCGCACTTCTACAACCGCACCGCACGCCACCGAATGCAATTTCACCCTCACCACCTGGGCGCCTGGAGCACTTCGAACACCCGTTGCTCCAGATCTATTCTTCCACGCACTACCAAATTGTGGAATCATCTCCCTTCGACGGTGTTCTCACTTAATTATACAATATGGGGCTATTCAAGGGGCGGACCAATAAGTTCCTGGAAGGCCGGCAATGCATTGGTGATGCCTCTGGTGCTACAAGTGTTCATGGGCGGTGGTTCAAGTGACCCGCCTGCTCGTTTGTTCGCTATTCATATTAAAAAAAAATATATGGAGAACTTTCAGCCGTGCAGGTTTCTTCACGATGGTTTCGTCATCCGTTCAAACAAGTGATATTAAAACGCACAATAATTCTAAAAAGTCAGAGAATGTGTGTCCGGAATCAAACCCTCGACCTCCAGAATATTAAACCGCGGACCTAACCACTAGTAGACTATCTACCTACCCGTGGTTTTTTCTATTATTATGATTATTATAGCCCATTTATTCTTAATAACTACAAAAAATTTTTACTCATTCGCCTAATTTGACCTTTAATCTTATTAAGGACCTCTATATGAGTGTAGGCCTCCTTCATTTTTTTTTAAAATGAAGGTTTTTTCTGTACCTACCTTACTTAATCCATGCTTAAAATATGAATGCAAAAGTGTGTCTTATTTATTTTCACAGCTCAATCTTTAAACAGATCTTGACAAATTTTGACCCTGATGCCTATTAACTATAGCACCTAGGTGTTGGATACCATTTAATTCTAAGTTTTAAGAGCCTTAATACACGAAGACGAAATTCGCGGATAAAACCATTTTTCATGGGAAGTTAGCTATGTGCATGCTAATCTAAAGTGCCATTTCATGTTGCCGCTAGGACACTAGCCATACCTACCTGCGTGTAACTTATTCACTGACTATACCTGCCTGTAACTTATACATTGGCTATACTTGTCTGTAACTTATACATTGGCTATACCTGCATGTAACTTAAAACATTGGTGCTTTATTTATTTTATGTCATAGAGGCACTACCTTCGCGCCATTAAATTATTTCCCATAGTGGGCCTAATTGAATTGAATTCAATTCAATTTCCCAGTTCAAATTCTATTATATGAAACACGTCGTATAATATGTAGTATGTACATTGTACATAATTGATGTAAAATTGTTTATCTAAGAGAAAAAAGATTGAGTAGCCTCATACCTATTAAAAGTTGTCAAAAAAGTTTATAAAATAAAAATGCACTTGATTAATTAATTACTGTTCTTATTAATAGTAGGTAAGCTACTACAGGGTCATGTTGTATAAAAGATATAAAGTTTTGCATGACTTTGCTTTCATGGCCTTTTATTGTATTTATATCTTGCACATTTATGTATCCTACCCATTTGTGGTAGGAAGCATATACTTTAACTTGATACCTGCTAGAAACTGTCGTCCGATATTTCGCAAGCGGTAGATAATTATACGAGTAAATTAAACCGTAGTGGATAAGCTTACGAGGTTTTCCGGCGATTTCGAAACCGCTTATTAAAATTATTATGAACCATATTTTACCAGATATTGCTAATATTATAACGCGTACTCCTTTACGGAAAGCTCTGCATCCGTTCAGGCAAATTAAACGCTATTAATCAATGAAAGACCATTGCAGGCATGCGAAATACGAATAATATCAATTTCGAAATCAACAAGTTCATAATTAGGTCACAAAGGGTTGCAAAACAACGTTCGAATGTGATATTTCCATATCGTGTAATGCAAAACGCGTTGGCTCTTTAAAGAAGCTAGTTTATGAGCAATACGAATTGTGTTCCGATTTGGGAGTTTCAACTAAGAAATCTCAGGCACCAATAAGTTAACAGTTACATTTTAAAAATAAACTCGTATGTACTCTGAAACTTAAAGTCCCGGTCTTAACGGAGGTAGAACAATTTTAACCAACTAAAGTAAATATAGCCTATAAAAAAATATTAACACGTCAAATATATTCGTTGGTTAAAGTGTCGGTGATAGTTTCAGCTGTCATGAAATGTTTCAACGTCGCGACCTGTATTGTTTAAAGTTTTGAGATTTACGACACGAAGAAAAGTTAAAAGATAGGATAAAGCTTGCATGATACTCACTCCAGTTTGGTAAAGGATCTTGAGCCCACTCTTGGGCGTGTTGGAGCGTCTGTGCGGGAGAAGTGGCAGCTTGTCCGGCCTTCGGATGTGGATCTCTCCGGAAGGCCGGAACGCTTCGAGCGGGGTCCGGATGACGGCCCGCACGGCCGCCAGCACGCACGCAAACAGAAGTGTGGTGAGCACTTGCATGATCACTGTCAGTTATCGGAGTAAGTCACTGGTGTTATCGAAGGCAGTGTTCGGCTGTCGTGTAGGTACGAGTAGTTTGCGGGTCGAACGGGCTCGGACTGCGGCGGGCGCGCCGAGGCAGGTACCACTTGGCCTACGCGCCCGGTAAAACCACCTCCGACGACGGTCGAGACGGCTTGATACTTTGAAGGTTTTTTATACTTGATTTAAGTTTATCAGCCTAACGGCCAAATGCTTAACGTCTATTGTTAGACCATAGATCACAAGATAGTGCAAAGTCTCATAGTTTGTTTCTGATGTTAGTGATTGCTTATACTGAGTCTATAGAGCATGCTCTGACTTAGCTCGGACTTAAGACAGAGTTAAAACTCCCGTTTTAATAATATATATAAAAATATGCTTTGACATAAATCTGTCTCGCTTTATTTCTGTCTTGTGTCTGAGAAGAGCTAGAGTGTAGCCTATATATTTCAGCCTGTTACATTTTTCATATAAAGCTACACACTTGTGTTATGAAAAGAGTGAGAAATACTGCGTCTATAGAGCATGCTCTAAATTAGCTCGGACTTAAGATAGAGTTAAAACGGGACACAAATATGCTTTGACGTAAATCTGCCTCGCTTTATTTCTGCCTTGTGTCTGAGAAGAGCCAGAACGTAGCCTATAGATTTCAGCCTAAGTGTTTTGCCGCTTCTTCCCAGCAGAATGTGCTGAAAGTTTGAGTACCTACATGATATAACTAATTCATTTTAAATATTTACTTTTCATTTATTTATTGATATCTGACTTATAAGAGTATAATTTCATACAAAGAATTTGTTTTTAGGTGTGCTCTATATAGAATTCATAAATTGATAAATATTATATTATTTATTTTCAAATTTTATTTTACATGGAACTAACATATACTCTTCAGTATATGCAAGTTGATAATTTTGATCTGAAATTATTATTGATCTGAAATTATTGTTGAAAGGTTTGGGATGAAATGCGTGAGAGCCAAAAAATATTCAGAAGTCGGTTAAGGTGGTGTCAAAATCACCAAGACCAAATTAAGATGGATATAATCGCTTCTCACAGAGCAGCTAAAAACTTCTCCAAATTTTGGAACTCAACAAACAAATTGAATGTTCGACCGAGCCTACCGGTGAGCGTCTCTGGTTGCAGTACGCAGAGAGAAATAGCCAATATGTTTAGGGAGCATTTCAGGGTATCATCACCACTGGGACCGTCGTCTCGAGTGTTCGATGCTCAGGTAATTAACGATAAGGAGTTGCTGCGTTTTTCCGGCAAGCAAGTAAAAGAGGCTATACAAAAAATGACTGGAGGGAAGTCGCCTGGGTACGATAGCCTCAGCGTCGAACATTTGAGGTATGCGGGATTTCACTTACCCAGGGTGCTAGCAATGTTCTATTCACTCTGTGTGAGTCACGCGTACATCCCGGGTGACATGATGAGAACTGTAGTGGTCCCTATCCCTAAGAATAGAACTGGTGATCTTTCTGATAAGTCCAATTACAGGCCCATATCACTAGCTACTGTTATAGCCAAGGTTCTGGACAGTCTGTTTGACAGAAAATTGAACGAAACACTCAATTTCCACGATGCTCAGTTCGGCTTTCGACCAGGATTATCCACTGAGACCGCGATATTTGGTTTGAAACAGACTGTACAGTATTATACGAGCAGGAAAACACCTGTGTACGCGTGCTTCCTTGATCTTTCAAAAGCATTCGATTTAGTGGCATATGATATACTGTGGGAAAAGATGGAGGAAGCGGGCGTGCAAAAGGAATTGATTAATGTTATGCAGTTCTGGTATTCGAACCAAATAAATAATGTTAGGTGGGGGAAGGAACTCTCGGATGCATATAGGCTGGAGTGCGGGGTGAGGCAGGGGGGGTTGACCTCAGCGAAGCTGTTCAGCCTGTATGTCAACGGACTAATCGTGGAACTCAGCAGCAAGCCAGTAGGTTGTTGGATAGATGGCGTCTGTGTAAATAATTTAAGCTATGCCGATGATATGGTGTTGCTGGGTCCCACGGCTGGTTCTATCAGGGAGTTGCTTCAGACGTGCGAGGAATATGCTGCCAGACATGGTCTTATATATAATGTGACCAAAAGTCATTATATGATTTTTAAGGCTCCCCGTAAGCAGGTGCGATATGAGCCAAAAATAACGATCAATGGGGCGGCGCTCACACGAGTGCAGCAATTTAAATACTTGGGGCATTATGTCACTGAAGATCTTAAAGATAATATAGACATTGAGCGTGAAAGAAGAGCGTTGGCTGTTAGGTGCAGTATGTTGGCCCGCAGGTTCACCCGATGTAGTAAAGAAGCAAAGATAACGCTTTTCAAGGCGTACTGCCAAAACTTCTATACGGGAAGCCTGTGGGTCAACTACGCGCAAAGAACTATGGATGCACTAAGGGTGCAATACAATAATGGTTTCAGGATGCTGTTGGGGCTGCCGCGGTTTTGTTCAGCATCAGGTATGTTTGCAAGAGAGCGTACCGATGACTTCTATGCGATAATGCGGAAGAAGTCATCATCGCTGCTGACAAGACTGCGCTCAAGTCCCAACTGCATCCTGAACATGTTTGCGAGCAAGATGGACTCGCCAATGCTTGAACACATGATTCAAGTATTGGTGAGGCCACATGTTGATTTATGATATTTTTAATTTTATTTTTGTGTATACCCTAGTTTAAGTTACTAACATTAGCTATAAGTACAAGATTGTTTACTAACAAAATGAGCCTCAGTTGCTACAAATAAAAGGAATTATTATATTATTATTATTATATATTATTAACCTGATTTTATTTGAGAAATTATTTGTACAAAATGTACCTAATGTCAAAGATATGAAAATTACAAACCGACCAATTAACTTTCACATACTGCATGGCCATTTTGTTATAGTGCTAAATTTTTATACGTAAACTTAGTTTAATCTGTGTATTACATACTTAATTCTCAATGAATAAAATAATAAAAAAATCTTTTAATTTATCATAATATGTAACTTCTTATGAGTTTATTAAATGGCGTTGGAACCTTCCAAGTATCAAGAATGTTAAGTCGAACTCGGGTTGACTTCCTACCGACGATGTTTTTTTTACACAATCTTGTTGCTTGGGTATAAAGATACGTTTATATTGATTTAAACTTTATAAAATTTACTAAATCAAACAATTTTATTAATTTTATTTTATTTTTATAAATTATATTGTTGAAATATAAATTGGCAACAAGTCACAATATTTTTATTTTACTAGCTTTTGCCCTCGACTTAGTTTCAAGCCGTAGCACGAATTTTCAGAATAAAAGTAGGTATTTACGTATTCTGATTGTACACAAAAAAAAAATGAGAATTTAACTACAAAAGTTTAATTTATCTTTCTGATGGTTTAGCATTTTAAAATAGCAACCGCCGAGTTTCTTGCTAGTTCTTCTCGGTTGGAATGGCATTCCAAACCAGTGGTAAATTGAAATTCAATCGTCAAATGTGACGATTCGAAAGCATTTTGTAAAAGTTTATTTGAATAAATAATTATTCTATTCTATTTGTTCGAATGATACGCTTATTTATACTTACTCCAATGAGACGACGAACTTAACCAAAGTTGGAAGTTAAGATTAAATATTCACTTACCGAGTCTTTTGGATGTTTGCTATGAATGTAACGCATCATGAATATAAGATAAGCTAACTAAGCCAAGGATTACCTAATATAATCTGACCTTATACTCATACTATGCAACGCTGAGCTCTACAAAAAACTTTTTGTTGTGGAGTTATAACATCCTACTTCAAAAACCAAACTACGATATAATCCCCATTCACCATAACGCAAGTTTTACAAACAATCTACAATTGTTTCAAAACGCTTCGAGGAACGCGGCTCATACTGTCCATCTTTCAATGGAATTGGATTTTGAGTACTAATATGGCGACTAAACCCGGCTGAATAGAATTCAAATAATCATACGACTACGAGTTTGATAAGTGGCTTCCAAAACACATTACACATTATATATTAGTTAGGTGTGTTACAATTTTATTTGTCATACAAATTCTTTTTAAAAAACCGACTTCAAACGCTACTACAAAGTATGCCTATAAAATTTAAAAAGTTCCATTCATTTCTCCAAGATCCCATCATCAGATCCTGACCTGATGACCATGGGTCCACCTGGGAAGTATATCCTTTCAAACAAAAGAAGAATTACAATGAATTGAATTCCTCCTTCTTTTTTTGAAGTCGGTTATAATTTTATTGAATTATTTTTCCTTGAGTAAGTATTTTATTGGGTAAAAAAGCGGCTGTGACAGTCATCAGTTAAAGTATTTTCACAAAATTATTTGAACTGATCATTCGGTCAAGTTTTCCAGCAGAATCGGTTGTTAGAGTAAAGTCGGTCCCATTCAGAAGAAATACCGCGTCAGTCTACGGGAATTGAAAATAAAATAGTTGACTTGTAACGCGACCTTATGCCATCTTCCATCTCGCTCGCGCCCATTCACTGTCCGCGCGCTCGCATGAATGAACCGCTTCTTATGAATGAGTGGACAGTCGCCATAGTACTATATGTACCTACAAGTATACGTGTGTCGGTTATACTTGTGTGTATGGGAATGTATGAACCGTGGCACGTGGTTACATGTTTTTTTTTTCTACAATAACGCGAAGGCTCTCATTTCGTTCGGGAATTTTACTTTTGACAAAATCTTAATTTTCATTGTAGTTACCTATAGCTTTTTCTTGTTTCTCTTTTGTCTATCAAAGCTTATAAGGCATAAAATAAATAGTATGGAGGCATGGCTTGAATTATGTTAGCTTAATAAATAACTAATGTTCTGACCGAATTTTGGCCATGACGGCCAATCTCAATGGAGAGATATTTTTTTTTAACATATAGATTAACTCTTGACTGCGATCACATCTGATGATAAGTGAAGATGCAGCCTAAGATGGAACGCGCTCGCCTTGCCTAGAAAATACCCGTTCACTCTTGATTTGAAGATACATACCTACTTATACGCAGAAAATATTATAATGCAAAGGTGTGTGCGGAAACACTGATCTGTGCAATCTTTGTTACCAAAAAATAGTAACTATTATTACGTAAAAACAATGTAAACGTAAAAACGTTACGGGAGGTACACTCACTCCTCCCCAATTTATCGTTTCCTGAAAGTACGCCTAGCAGTATGTATTACGTCACGTATATAGGAAATACGAAGCGGTGATAGCTCAATGGTTAAGGCTTCGACCTTCTTTACAGGGGTCTCAGGTTCGATCCCAGGCAACACGTCAGAATTTTCGGACTTAGGTTAGGACTTAGGTTTGTAGTACAACATTTTTATAAAATTATTGTTTGAAATTTAATAACTAGATAGCTAAACTTCACGAATCAGAACAATTCTAAATGTTAAAATTAGCCTTCAAAACCCATTTGAATAAAACACTTTAAAGAAACACCTACTAGTTAGACTACTTAGGTAGGTGTAAAATACTACAGGCAAGTATAAAACTAATGAATTTTATGCGTGGTTATGCGATTAACATACCTAATGATTGTTTATTTTATTCAAATGCCTAATGGGTATTTAAATTTTTAATACGCATAATTGTATTTCTCGATTTATAAATAGCTTGCCTACGGGTTTTGCATTGTAATTTAATACTAACCGCAGTTCATAGATATTTTCTTATACCTATCGATGTTATCAATCTTTTTTTTTTTTTAAATATAGTTAGACTAGATAGACATTGTGAAGCATCTGCAACTCTCAAAGTTCTCCATAGTGTTCTTAGAGGTGTGTGAAGTATGACAAATACACATTTAGCCAACGTGGTAGACTACCACCCAACCTAACTGGCCAGGCTGGCGGCGTTGGGTTTAGATGATTATAATGATGACGAGGATCGATATTATCTACCTACTCACAATTGGATATTTGACTGTTGTTAAAATTTTAATACTTACCCATTAAATGTAATTCGCTGATTGTAATCGAAATGGTAACATGTGATTAACATTTGCAAAAACAAAAAAGTTAATAAGCTTTTTTATTGTGACTGTGTCTTTCTCTTTCTTAAAGAAATTTTCTATGGAGAGTGTATGAAACTACTGCCTTGTGACATCACACGCATGTAGCACTCTCTTTGTCTAACAAGATACCTAAAAGCTCTATACTTCCAAGACTTAGTTAAGATATAAAAAAAGAAAAATGGCATTGTGTAAAACCTTTAAAACTTTATTTTAAATATATAAAAAAAATGTCAGTCAAATACCTTATTCCGCTATTACCTACTTGTATAAAATATATCAAAGAACATCTTGCAATAAAGATAAACCAAATAAGGTTTTACAGAAAAAGTTCTCAAGTGCCATCCGTGTTTATGCATACGAAGTCACTTTAAAAGGAATCCTCAATGGACCAATGGACTGAACAAGGGTAGATAAAGGAAGAGCTCACAAAATGGAGTGCATTGTCCCGACGACGGGGTTAAACAATGGGGTACTTGAAACTCAAGTGGTCAGCGTTTTTTTACACCCCATAAGGTGAGAAATAGTCCAAAACAGAGATTCTCAAAGTTTTAGTAGTAATACTTATCGATTCGGTACTTTTTAAGATTCCATAGCCAAAGGGTGCTATGACTAAACCTCCGCTTTCCGTCCGTCTGTCTGTCTGTCAGCGGAATGTTTCTCATGAAACGCAATAGGTAGGAAGGCAATATTCGAAATTTTCACAGAATGTGTATTTCTATTGCTGCTTTAACAACATATAATAGTTTACAGTACTTTACAGAGGGTTTCCACTTTTCATAGAGTTAACATTTGTTTTTGCTCGATCTTAATAAGAGTTGGTGTTAAAAATTTTGTGCCATGGTAGCGGGCTAACTTGAAAGGGGATATGGCAGTTTTTTAATGAATCCCATAAGATAAAGTATGCTCTGACTTGCGACAGAGTTAAAACTTGATACAATTAATACATCCTGGCATAAGGTTTTCTTGTTTTAATTATATATCAAGTCTAAGCAGAGTAAAAACCTAAATCTACGCGTACCATGTCGGAAAAATAACAGATTTCCACGGGATATTAATAACCTATCCACGTGGGTGAAAAGCAAAAGCTACTAATCTGAATATATGTATATAAAAGGAAAAGGTGACTGACTAACTGACTCACTGACTGATCTGTCAACGCACAGCCCAAACCACTAAAAGGATTGAGCTGAAATTTGGCATACACATAGCTTTTATGACGTAGGCATCCGCTGAGAAAGGATTTTTGAAAATTCAACCCATAAGGGGGTAAAATCCCTAACCCCAACCCATAAGGGCTAAAAATCGAACTTTTTTTTAAATGTTTTTAGCGAGCAAACGAGCAGGCGGGTCACCGGTGGGATGCGTTGCCGGCTTTTTAGGAATTTGTTGGTCCGCCCCTTGAACTTAACGTGAGCGAAGCCGCGGGCAAAAGCTAGTTCATAAAATAAAAGGAGGATTGCTTTACTTTGGGAAACGACGAGCTACAGCATCGGCACGCGTACTCGAACGCCTTTGTGAATGCCCTTATTCCATCGTATTAAGATTGTTTTGTTCTTTACTTGGAAGTGAGATATCCGGTGAGCGAGGCTTCGGAGATAACTTAGGCGTTAACGCGCTTAGCAGATAATAAAAGTTTTTACTTTATTACTCTTGTTTGGTCCAAAGTGATAATCGATAGATTAGGGGTCGTATTCCTCCATTATTTTTATGCCCATAAAGTTTTATAGATTTAAAGTTATTTTCTATTTTTTTTTTTTTCATTCTTTTTCCTCCAGCAGTTTTACCGGTAGAAATCCTAATGGTTTTTTACCTGATATTTCCTTTTTTTCTCAAGCAAATATGTATCCACGCTCGTAGGAATCGTTTATTTTTACTTCATTCAATAAAATTCATTAGATATATATCAGGGCATTGCAACAGAGCTATTCTCGACGTTATTTTTTGTATGGACATAAGTATAACACTTGGGAAGTGACATAAGCTACCCTTTAAAACAGTTTTCCCGCTGGATTTTTAAGGACATAACTCCAAGCAGCCGTCATCTCGTGCAAAAGCTAGTCGTGCTATAAATAAATCCCTTGACATCGTAACTTCGTAAGTCACATTTTATGGGTAATCGTGAACTTTCTGTGACGTCACCCTGATGTACAACGCCTCGCTCACACGCGACGATACTATGTTTGCTAATGACGAAAACTAGGCTCATTTGTACCTAGTTTGTAAGGAAACTTAATAGCTCGTTAAAACTTCAACTAAAATTAAAGCACCCGGCGCACGCGACTAAAAAGCGCCTGAACAATGACTTAGCAACTTCTAAGCGATTTTCCAATGGCTCTTTACTTTTGTGTCAACGATTTGACATATTAGAGCGATGTTCGTCTCGGTTGGAACGGCATTCCAAACCAGTGGTAGATTAATTTAACGATTCGAAAGCACTATGTAAAAGTTTATTTGAATAAAAAATTATTCTATTCTATTGTATATTCTATACGACGCCGTGCGATTTTACTGCGTTACTTTTGCTTATACTTTATAGGCTTCAACTCTAGATCTTTTTTTTTTTATTCGATGACAAGATAGTCCTTGACTGCGATCTCACCTGATGGTAAGTGACGTCTAAGATGGTAACGAAATAACTTTGAAGGGGTATGGCAGTGAACATCCAACCCATACCCCTAATCTGTTTCTACACGCCAACGTGCCGCAACGCTAAATTGCTTGGCGGCACGTCTTTGACGGTAGGGTGGTAACTAGCCACGGCCAAAGCCTCCCACCAGACAAAGTATATATAGCTCAACGGACTGAAACCCGAAAGAAATACGTTGATGAGGTTTAAATTATGATAATTATGTTATTCAAGCACCACGATAAATGTTTTAGTTGGAAATGTCGTTGTTTCGACCCAGTTGCATGGATCGTGGTCATGACGTGCTTTATCGTGGTACATACCTACTTGTATTATAAAAATCATACCTAATTATGCCGCTAAACCACGAAATAACTCTTAAATGTTTAAACTAACGATTTTTTTTATTCGATGACAAGATAGCCCTTGACTGCGATCTCACCTGATGGTAAGTGACGATGCAGTCTAAGATGGTAGCGGGCTAACTTGGACGGGGTATAGCAGTGTAAATTCAACCCATACCCCCAATCGGTTTCTACAAACCCCACCCGCTGCAATATTGTCATGCCCAATTCTAACACAATTAATTAAAATGGGAATATTAGTCATATTTGATAAAGCAGATATACTTTAAAAAAAATTTATAATCCGTGCTTATGCGGCACGAACAATTTTTAATAACAACAAGTGTTAGAAATACAATCAGTGGAGGAGCGCGCCTACAATGTCATTAATTACAATAGCACATAACTTTTTATGATTACAGTTATGGGCTAATTTATATTAAAAATATACCCTTGAAAGGTTCTTAGCAATGATTTGTCCGTATACATGACTTTTATGACTTCTTTAATATTCATTAAATCATTTGGATAAAATTGTTTAGTTAGTTAGTTAGTAAATATCACGAAAAGATCGTGAGGATACTTTTATGTCTGGGTGGTTCCCAAAGTTGTTCAAAGTCGACACGTCGAGCGTGGCACGTGGTTCAAAAGCATTGTCATTCGTAGACGCAATTAAATGGGCTAGGCCTACCATATATGTATATCGATGGCTGTAGCTTAAAAGCATTAAAACCAACCAAAGGCTGTTTCGGATAAAATACAACTGTGTTGCTTGAGGCTTTTTAATCCAAATGCTTAAGTGATTGAAACTCTAATCTACCTTAAGTTATAGTATGAGGCACAACTTTTTTATTAGACACTTTTTCTTTCTTTTTTCTTTCCTTCTTTCAAATAAAGGTTCAATGAAAGTGAATGCCTCATGTCACATTCAATATAACGACCTAATGCGGAAGTCAAAGCTATATTAAAAGAACAATATAAGATACTTTACCGATAGGAGCGTGTATCATAGGACGCCACGTGTAAGCAATGGTGTAGACACAGGACAAGACTGACTGGGAGCGAATACCTAATTAATAAATAAAATGTACCTGTTTATTCAACATAAGTAGCAATTTTTTTATTTAAAAAAATTATATTAAGTATATAATTTTTTTAAATAAAAATTATTACTATAATAGTTAATACATTTATTGTACTTTTTGTTATACCCACCTCTCCATTATTGCGCCAATCTTCAAGTAATAAAGATGATTAAGTTCCACTTTCTTATTGCACTTTGATCACCCGGGTCGTGTGATATCACCCAGCAGGGTGAGCATGGGCAGGAGACAAAAATGTTATCCCCGATTTTATCCACTGATAGGAGATAAAATTATCTTCCTATGCTAAAGAAATGGGAAAGGGGAAGTATATTGCTATAAGTTTATCCACTGTGGATATTATTTCCACCGTTTTGCCCATGCTCGACAGGTGGATAAAACTAAGCAAGGGGATAAACATTTTATTCTTTCTCCGTGGATAATATGTCCCCTGCCTATGCTTACCCTGCAGGTGATCAAAGTGAAATATGTATAACATTCATACCGGTGGATCCCACACTGTTAGGCCTAAGCGAATCGCATTAATATTTGAATTAAAAGCAGTATTGACCGTTCATTCTTAGAAAACGACTGGCCATTTTATTAGAAAAGCTCATTTAAAGTCTGCTGGTAATATTAAAAATCTTATATAATAGAACAATTGAATTTTAGCTATCTGCTGTTTGATTTTTATGTATACCTAAGTAGTGTGACATAATATAATAAAGGGCTATTTTTTAAACGATAGAAATTAATAGATTATAGATATAGATAATAGATGTTTAGAGATATTGCATGCAATCAATGGGTAATATTTTATTTGCGACTGATCGTAAGTCTGCGACGCTACAGTTGGAATCAGTCAATTTTCAACCATTGATGTCGTTTCCCACGTTCACAATCCTTATGGACGTCCTGAAATTTTATGAATTTAGGGTTAAGTGATCACTTAACATACGAACTTCCTTTAAATAAATACGTAGATATTTCATTAAAACAGTCATAGGGACTTAATTTATTTATGCATAGTTCTCTATATAGATACCTAGGTGTGTTTCTAGTGCGCCAATCCACACTAGGTGTGTTTGTAGTGTGCCAATCCACATTTGGCCAATGGGCAGCCGTGTTGGGTCATTGTGATAGGAGATCCATGCCTAATAGACCTGCAATAAGCTTATAACTTATAAACACGAAAGTTTGTCTTTATTGTTGATTTGTCCATCAATCACGGAACATCGGAGTACCTAACACATCAATGTTATTTTTGCATAGTTGCAAAAAAAGTTGTAGTAGTGAATCTGGAGAGTCACATATACTAATTTAAATCAGGAAAATAAAGGAATCTAGCGGGATTTTCGAAAGCTTTCCTCCCTCTACGCCAACGAAGTCACGGGCAAAAGCCAGTGAATGACAAGCGAGAATCCCCCAAAATGTTTCAAGTCTCAAGACACAGTGGTCGTGGGATCCACGTGCGCGGCCCCCCGTCACCCACGTGCGACCTCCAAAGCTTCCAAGGCGGGACGCTATTGACAACCCGAAATAGATTAACAAATAATCACCGCCAATCATAAACAGATTCAACTGCAAGCCTCGTGGATTCAGACGATTTTATCTTATACTTCTATAAATAAACTCAATGGGTTACATATAAATAACTTGAATTAAATGGAGTGCATGGAATTGATTTGAAGGAATTTCTTTGAATCATGTTTACGTAGGCTGTGGCTACGATGTGCCTTTTACTTGCGTACTATTTTTGATATGGAAATTTTACCTATAATATCATAATAGCTTTAGTCCGCGGCTTCGCTCACATTAAGTCGATTTTTCAAACCCCTATTTTACCTTCTTAGGGGTTGAATTTTCAATAATCTTTTCTTAGCGGATGCCTACGTAATAATAGCTATCTGTATCGTAAACAGCCCAATCTGTCCACTGGTTTGAGCTGTGCGTTGATAGATCAGTCAGTCAAACACCTTTTCCTTTTATATATTTAAGATTAAGTAAATAGACGGGTGCTACTTACAGCTATAGTATAGTTCGATTAAATGTTGGACGTTAAATTATTAATTTCTAGTTGATGACCGCGACTTCGTTCGTTCGGATTAAGGTTTTCAATTCCCACGGGAACTCGTATAGCCTATGTGTTATTCCAGACTATAATCTATCTCTGTGCCAAATTTCAGCCAAATCTGTTCATTCGTTGCGGCGTGATTGAGTAACAAACATCCATCCATATATCCAAACTTTCGTATTTAGGTATAATATTAGTGGGAAGTAGAACTAGAAAAGTTGTGATTTGTTGTAATCTTTCCCTTTTTGATCTTGGAACCTTGACTCATCATAATTGGAGTTGTATCTACCCAAGTGTATTTCAAATTTTGGTGAGTGAAGTAGGCAGGCAAAATGATGTGAAACAACAGCCAACAGGTTGAGTCCGACAAATCGGAAACTCGGATTGCGTGCAATTTGTCACCGGCGAAGCGACGGCAAAAAGCGGCTATTACGTTTTTCTCCCTTCCCGTCGATCGTTTCCCGTCACGATAACGAATAACATAAAAACGAAATCCGATCTCGGGGAGATTCGATAATAACACCTCATCTCGGTCCATTCAGCTGAAAATATTTCTGGAATTGTCGCCACGACCGACGCACCGTCGTCGCTTTGGTACAAGTTTTTTCCGTTTTCTAGGTTAGCCGCTAGATTCTATATTTAACCTTCAATTTATCCCATCGCCATCACAACAGATAGACGTTTTCTGCTGGACATAGGTATCACAGAACAAGATCTTATGCCGCCTGTATCCGCTTAAGATCGTGCCCCCACTTAGTGAGGTCTATTAAACATTTTGTCGGTCCTCTGACTCTTACTTCATCTTCTTATGACTTTATCCCATTAGTGTCAAAGGCAATATGTTCATAGGCAGTGTAATGTCGCTGACGGTAAGTGAATGAAGATTCCACTTCACTTTACTACGGGGTTCCCCAATCTACGAGATGAAAAATCATCTACTAGCTGCGTCCGCGATTTCATTCGCGTGGATTGAGGTTTTTTTAACTCCCGCGGAATCTCTCTTATTTTCCTGAATAAAAAGTATCCCACGTGTTATTCCAGAATATAATCTATGTCTGTACCTTTCAGCCAAATCGGTTCAGTCGTTGCGGCGTGATTGAGTAACAAACATCCATCCATCCAATTACCCCTACTTACATCCAAACTTTCGGATTTATAATATTAGTGGATTGTGTATATTAAATACTGCTATGAGTAGGTACTACGTTACAGTCATAACATGTTTCATGCTCCAAAGAACATCGACAAAATTTTCGATCGGGGGTGAGTTGGGCATTGGCTAAGGAACTTGCGCCGCATATGCAAAGGGAGGGATAAACCTACTGAGCCAGATTTCCCCCTCAAAACTGAGCTAAACATTAGCCTCATTTTCACCATCATCGCACGTCACAGCAGTAACTATAACACATCGATAGAAAATATCGATCGTACCTACTTACGGCATTTCCATTAAATTGTGTTATACTTCCGCGTTCGTCGCATTTATTTGCCGGTCCGTTACGATCAACCGGAGCTCCTAAGCTTATTATAAGATGTTTTTCTCAAGCGACGGATGTTTACGGTACGTACGTACATTATTTGATCCTCGGCACAGTAAATCGATTCCAGTAGCCGAAGGTCACATGAATAGTGGACTGTATACCGACGGTTTTTTTTTTATTTTTTTATTCGATGACAAGATAGCCCTTGATTGCTATCTCACCTGATGGTAAGTGACGATGCAGTCTAAGATGGTAGCGGGCTAACTTGGAATAGGTATGGCAGTGTACATTCAACCATACCCCTAGTCGGTTACTACACATGGTGTGTAGTAACCGACTAGTGTGCCGGAATACTAAATCGCTGGGCGGCACGTCTTTGACGGTAGGGGGTGATAACTAGCCACGGCCAAAGCCTCCCACCAGATAAAATACAATACCATATAGTACAAGTCAAATGTTATTTGTCGGAATACCTACTTGGCGATGCAGATCTCGAAGTCACTCTCTAAGAAGAAAGAACCCCTAAGTAGATGTACTCGTAACAACCTAAAACTATGCTATAGGTACCTACATATTTTTACAAAAATCTAAGGAATATAAGTTTCTAAAGCGTATTATTAATGATTAAGTAAAACTCAATGGTGTTTGATTAGTAAAGAATTAAACTTCGTGTGTATGGGCCACGCTCGAGCTGTAAACTCCACTAAAAGTGGTTTTTAGTTAATATTAAAATGATACGATTAATTATTACTGACTGAAGGGTTATTACTTAATAACTGACCAAGGTGCCATTATTTAGGTACTAGCCAATTTATGTAACCGGCGTTAACTACCTACCTACTGTAACAGTGCCATAACAGTTTCATTTACCGTGATAGTAAAACTATGTAATATTAAATTACAAATATCCTGGCATAATGAACTTACGCGTGCAAAAGTTGCGTAAATTAAAATAAACGAATCAAGTAACTACCTACCGGAAAAGGGTTACATTTCGCTGATACTACCTACTACTACCAATGCAAAAGGTATTAAAAAATTGTATTTTTAAACTATAGAAAGTTGAGACCTTCATTGCTATTAGGTAATAGTTTTTATTGACTAAGTAATTGTACTCGTCTATGCCTGGATAATTGTATGTCGTCAAAAGTGTCGGTGAAAAATAAATGCTTATCTGCGTTTGCAAACCTATTTTCAAAAGGAATGTGAACGTGTCACAGTGCCGGAATATGCTCTCAAAATATGTGCAAATACTAACACTAGGATTTGAGGAAGTTTGAAGGAAAATGTATTTTTAAGTACCTTCTACATCCCAACTAACATTTTGGCATCAATTAGAGCTTATTTGAAACTTATCGAGGTATAAAAGCTCTACAACAGTAACACTTATAGCTATTAGCGTTAAAAGAGCCTAGACAAGCAATATTTCACTTATAGCTGTACTACAACGACTATACCACTCATGGAGTTAGTATATTATCTATAGTATAGTAGTAGAGTAATATAGTATCTATTTACAGTCTACTTAGCAACCAATGGATTTTTTGCTCGACTATTACACAGAAAGAGTTATTTTTCGCCTATTTGCCACTTTTTTATCCCTTGTAGGAACCCTAGCTACTATTATAGCTCTCTTATTGCTCCATTATAACTCTTAACTTATTCTTATAACTCTGCTTTACCACCATTGGTAGGGGTATTGGGGTATAGTAGCGCTTTATCATGCTCTAGCGCTCTTATAGATCTCCTATAACTCTTATATTAGCGCCTAATGTTAGTCGGAATATTATCTCGCGTAGGTGATAAACAAATCAAAATCAATCACAACACGATAACTTTTCCAATAGTTGAATAATCCCATTTAACCAGGAATTCCTTAAATCAGGCACTCCTGACCCATTGATCAGGATATTAAAACGCGATTAAGACATTCGTCATAGCCGTGGTGCGCTGGTTAACAAAAGATTATTTATCACATGACTCCCTTGCTACCACCTACGCGACGCTCCACTAAAGGTTCTGACAGTGTCACTCTTGGTAAAGACGCGCCGTTTTACCTAATTATTGCACACTACTATTTTTTGTACCAAAGCGTTTCAATACATTTGCGTTTGCTAATTGGTTAGATAACTAATGACTGCCATGTTCGACCAGGACGCAGAGACGTTCCGGGTGACCTATATGTCCTTGTCTCGCTGATAACGGAGGCTTTCTGTTCCGGGGGCATCCGCTCAGGGGCCCAAGTCTGCTATTGCAATTGTAGTTCAATTGTCTATCAATGACATCCCAATTGCTACTTTTAGCAATTTTGGTAGTCTATTAATTCAATGGCGTCACAATTGTTTTCCGATGGTTTGCCACTGACACATCTAGCTTTGAATCTAGCTTAAATAAACGTTTTTAATATGTAGTTTTTTTGAAACTCATTTCGGCAAACGCTTTTTAAGCTAATGGCAATACCGAGGTATCATTGAATTACAATCCAATTATAAGAAATCGAACGACCATTGTGAATTTAGTAGACTACGAAATTTTGGACTAATGATAATTGAATTGTAATTGTATTGCGGATCAATGACAATGACATGTAAAATAGCAGACTCGGGGTCCAGGTCTCAACACTGAACCACGTAGAGCTCATTGATACCTACTACTAACTAGCTACAAGTAGGTATTACGACCAACAATGAGAGCCTAATCGAAACAGATATACATAGAATAGAAACGCACATCAGAACACGGGAAGGTCGGGAATGTTCCATTTATGTAATGCCAAATGTGCAAACATTTAATGAACAGTCTACAGTGTAGGTATGTCAGTTGAACAAAAGTTTACTTTGAGGCATCGATATAAATGCACTCCATTTACATCGATGCCTCAAAGTAAACTTTTGCCAACGAATTTTAACATTTTGACAGATAGTCAGAACGTAAACTTTATGCGTCAGTTAATACTCTTCCTGATAGCTGCTATCGTAGCGCTTAAACTACTTAGCTGATTTTGAGTAATGAATAATGAGGTGTCATTCGATTCGTTATTTCAATTAATTTTTATTTAAAAAAAAAACAATCTGACGGATGTTACTCAATTTTTAGTTTATCTCACAAAGTTACGGACGCTTTACTTGTGGTTACGTCGTGTACATGTAGATTGCAAAGGTGTGCGTGCCAGTCAGGAGCCTAGGTGGAGGCGGTCAGGCGCGAGCAAACTCTCGCTCACGTACTTATGCAGATACGACACACACAACCATGAGCCACGCGCCGTCGTGAATTGCAAGAATTATAGTCGGGTTACACTTTTCAAACTTGTATTTTGTTTCATAATAACGTGGTATCTTTTGGAAACCTCAATAGCTCAGCTATCAAAGGGCGGTCCAAAATCTAAGAGGTCGACGATTCAAATCCAACCATAATATTCCCATTATAAATAGAAAGTTTTATCAGTTACCTTATTTAAAGATTAGATGCATTCCTCACAAATTACTAGCAGCCGAAATCATTTGTTTTTACAGTCTCCGCAAACACGCGTGCCTAAACTACGAACGGTGATTGTAATGGTACACCTTACGAGCCGTTTTTATATAAGTACTGACCATTACCACCGGTTGTTTGATATATATTCTAATCTCACAATCTTTTATTTAAAATCGGCAATTGTATCGTCTATTTGAATCATTCATCAATGGCTTGTACCCACTGTGACTTCGAATCTCAGTTAATTTGTGCGCTAATAGATCCCCAAACATTACCATATACCTAATAGAAATAACTATCAGTAGGTACTCCCCTTTTATCGGATAATCTATTTTTCCTGCGCTGAATCTTTTTTCAAATTCAAAATAGGCTTTCGCTTAACGACAATCGACACTCAATGGATAGCACTATGAGATCTAGGTTGGAGCGCGCTTGACTAGAAGATGCCCATTCACTCTTGCCTTTAAGGCACTCAAATTATGGGTGGTAGGAAACACGGATGCTGGAAGAGTATTTCACACCTTAGCGGTTCGTATCAGGAACTTTGAATTAAAGCGTTTCGTCCGAGTAGGTTGGATTTCTAACACATAAGTTTCCCAACGCTCACTAATTCTGGGTAAAAAGGTGAAGGAGGCACAAGGTTGTGAAGTTCAGCGCACTCCAAAATATATCCGATAGAAGACCGATAGGTAAGCGACATTGCGACGGTGCTGTAGACTGACCATTTTCGCCTGCGTTAACGATTGATCACCTTCCGGCAAGCCTTGGCCCGCGCCATGTTTAAGGGGCGGCAAATTCAAGCGTGGCAGACCAGCAAATACACAAGCCGCAACTTTGTAATAGAAGAAACGCGCAGCACTTATATATTGGGTAGTATTTTAGGGGGCTAATGTAATTAAGAAGACTTCACACACCTTTGAGAACATTACGGAGAACTCTCAGGCAGCAGGTTTCCACACGATTTTTTCCTTCACCGTTGAAGCATGTGATATTAAATTGCTTAAGCGTACATAACTCCGAAAAATCAGAGGTGCTTGCCCGAGATCGAACCGGCGACCCCTCGATTAGGAGACCGTAGTCTTAACAACTTGGCTATCACTGTTACATGTCTTATCAGCACAAATCTAACCCAAAGTCCCTTGATTTGTTTGTCAAATAATCTCGTCCCGAGCCTCTCTGCATCTCAGCGGACGTGACGAATGGAACCGGATGCACGCCGTGACCGGAAGACCCCCTTTCATCTCAAAATGGCCACGACGAATCTCTTTAAAAAGCCAAGGAATTTTTCTACGCGGCTGCTCACTAAATATTTTGTCAAATTATGGCATCACGAAGCGAACTTTTTTTCATGGACTCCTTTTTTTCGTATTTCCTCTTTGTGAAGTTGTCGTGATGCGATATTCGATACCCGTGCGGCGTACAGTTTCAGCCAATGAACTTTGGCGCAAATTCCTTTACTAATGAGTTTTGAATAAAGCCGGAAACATACTCGACGTACTCTAGTAAAACGCCACCCAACCTCAGACTGTGTACTGCCTATAGCATTAATTCAAATCTTAGTATTTTACCCTTTAAAATAAAAATTAAGAATGAAATACCTATCTATGTTGGTATCTTTTACCTATTTATTTACCAAAACCAACGCGGACGAAGCCGCGGGCATCATCTAGTGCATAATAAAATGGAAATATTAAAAAAATGATGAAAATTAAAAAATCATTGTGTGCCGATTTCGTCAATATCAATTGATGTTTAACCGAGGAATAAATTAGGCGTTTTGAGTGTTTGTATTGAAAATCTACCAAACTAACTTTACGCTCGGATAACAATTATTGTCATTATATTCTTCAAATCAAGAGTGAATAGGCATGTTCTAGGCAAGCGCGTTCCATCAGGTGTGATCGCAGCTAAGCGCTAGTCTTTATATTTAAAAAAAATATATATTTTACGTTGGTGAAATCGACCATTGGAACAAATTAATATCTCACCTGTTAGTGGTTAAAATGAAGTCACCTCAAGCAGCTAGAATCAATTAGATACATTTAATAGTCATCATTCATTCAATGACCTTACAAATCATCTACGCTAGATCATCGGACCACTCTGCATTCCATACACATAGGTCATTTGGCTTTGGTTTGGTTGGTTTAGTGGTTAGCAAGTTTGACTGCGAATGACGAGGTCCCGGGTTCGAATTCTGTGTCGGGGCAAAAATGTATTGGGTTTTTCTTACAAGAAATTCTCAGTAGGTAGACCAAGTTAGGAAGTTAGCGGTGAGCCACCCCCGTGCCTTGGAAAGCACGTAAAGCTGTCGGTACTGCGCCTGATCTCTCTCCGGTCGTATCGAATTTTCCGTCCCATCGGACTATGAGAGTGAGGGAATAGAGAGTGCACCTGTATTTGCGCACACACTTGTGTACTATAATATCTCTCGCGCGCATGACTAATCTCGGGAGATTCGCCGCGATGGTCGGATTCGGTCGGCAGGACACTACGGCCAAAGTTAATGTGTACCCTATTTGTATAGTTACTGGCAAACTTCTCGAGTAAATGGCCTTGACTGCGCACATGCGAATTTTAGGTGTCATTTGTGGTAAGTAAGCGGGGTGTACAGTATGGAGCGCGTGATTGGTAGATCAGTCGACCTTTGTCTCCCGCGCCGTGTCCAAATGCGCCAACTTACCCGCACTACGTTACTTTATGCTCAAGAAGTTTGCCGGCACCTACACCTAAATAAAATGTTCGACTGCAGGCAAGCTGTACGCGGCGCTGGGGCGGCGCGGCGGGCGCGTGGTGGGCGGCGACCTGCAGAGCGGCTCGGCGTGGTTCCGCGTGCGCGCGCTGCTGCCCGTCGCCGAGAGCTTCCGGTTCGCGCTGGAGCTGCGCACGCACACCTCCGGCCTCGCCGCGCCGCAGATGATGTTCAGCCACTGGGAGGTAAGTGCTCCATGCGTGCTCTTTTTTGAAACACTCAAATGACGACACGCTAAGGTGTGGAACACTCTTCCAGCATCCGTGTTTCCTGCCACTTATAATTTGAGTACCTTCAAGGCAAGAGTGAATAGGCATTTTCTAGGCAAGCGCGCTCCAACCTAGACCTCATCAGTGCTATCCAGTATTGTTTGTCGTCAAGCGCAAGCCTATCTCGGATAAAAAAATAAAAAAAACGACCTCCCTCGCGAAACGCCACGCCACTTTTGAGCTTTTTTGTATTTTGTATCAAACTGTCACCAGAACCATATCTGTTTGCGCAAACGTTTGTGCAAACTGAAAATTTCACGTCCACACGTTCCGTTTGTACAAACAGTTTCACTGATCTCTATAATTTGTCTATGATTGGATGACACTGGATTGTCCCTATACAAATGACAGCTTAATTATGAATCAAAGGATGATTTACATGCGCCATTTGCAATATTATTAGTTCCAGAGAATCTCTTATCTGCTTACAGCGCCAAAATGGGTTCAAACAAGTACCATAAAAATATGACGGCAATCTTTCTAGTGCTAATCAATTAATTATAGTATACAATTTGCCGTGTGGACCGGCTCTTACTTACAGATCTGCTGAACCTGAACTTTGGGAAGTTCAAAAATCATATATCACCTAACACATAATTTGCCCTACCTGCACCAGCCACCAATTTTAAATGAATTAACTTACCTACTAATTTTGTAATTGTGTTTTAAAAATCAATGTTATAAACCTTGTTTTCTCCCCAGGTGATAGATATCGATCCATTCTGGAGGCCGAGGACGGAAGAGGAATACTTGCACTGGGGTGAGAAGTGGGACGGCGTGAACCGCGCTAAAGCGTACATGGACGCCGTCCGGACAAGAAAGGGCCTGTCCACGGACAAACACCTCGTGCAGCACGCGGAGAAGCAGAGGACATTGTCCAAGAAGAAATAGTCATCGGAAACTGGAATTCAGCACAAATGATGTTTGAGACCTCAAAAGGAGTTCAATAGGAATTCGCCCGTTTATAAACGTTTGCTTTTCATTTGAATATTAACCAATCAAGCTCAATGATAATTTTTTGACACCCTCTATAAACTAATGTCTCTAACTTAGATTAATAATACATAGATAGTAAGTCTCTAACAAAATTCCGCTCGAAACGTAAGCTTCAAAACAACCACAACAATGTGTGAGTTCATGTAATTACATTCACCGATACGCAGTTGTGTGCGTGAGTCATGCCACAAGCGGAAGGATTGGAAAGAAATTCTCCCTAGATGCAGGGAAAATTCACCTTCCGATTTAGCCTTAAGGGGCAATTTTATAAATATACTAGCTGTTGCCCGCGACTTCGTCCGCGTCTTTTTCTGTTATTATGATCGCGATTAAGAAGTTTTTAGAAGAATTTATAATCTATATCAATACTTAATATATAAAGCTGAAGAGTTTGTTTGTTTGAACGCGCTAATCTCAGGAACTACTGGTTCGAATTGAAAAATTATTTTTGTGTTGCATAGGCCATTTATCGAGGAAGGCTTTAGGTTATATAATATCACGCTGCGACCAATAGGAGCGAAGCATCAGTGAAAAATGTTGCAAAAACGGGGAAAATTATCCATATTTAAAATATATTCTTTTACAAAGTGCTTTTCAACACAGAAACAAATGAATCTACTATTGATTTGGAATGCCGTTTGAAAAGTGTGTTTGAACGATATCATAGTTCAAATACACTAAACTATCTTATTTAGATATTTTTAGATTTTTTCTAACTAGAAGTAATAGTAATATAATATGTGATCTTAGCTAATTTTTTTTTTCACAAAAATATATAGGGTTCCTGCGTAAAAAAGTATTATTAAAGAAAATAGAAATTAAATACTTTATAGATATAAAAAATTATATATTAAAGTTTTAGCAATTATTTATTAATTTATTAATTTAAATGCGAAATTACAATTTTAAAATCCTGTTAATTGTATCTGCTTGCGGAATAATTGTCGCTTTGACAATATTTTTCTGGCTATGTTGTCCTTTGTAGACTCATAAAAAAGTCGGATACGCAGATACCTTTCAATTATTAGCCGTACCAAGTTTCTGAGATGGTGATGTGAATTCACGTGTTCTATTTGGAAAAAGAAATTCCAATAAGGTTTTTTGTTATTATGAGTGCAAGTTTGGCCTCTGAAGTTTGTCCTAAATTGCCCAACACACACATACACATACCCAAAACTGATTAAAACATATTGTTTTCAACAGAACAAAATATAATCAACACAATTTTTTTTTTCTAGAGTACCACTTGGTCATCCTAATAATTAATATATTTTGGTCACCCTAGTAATACATAAGTGAACTAATGTGAATCGGGATTAAAAACAACAGGTACTTAGAATGAGAAAAAAAGTTACGGGGTAAAATATTTCTCCTAGAGCTAGCAACATTTTCATTGCAATAGGGTCTGTGATACCTACGATTTATTTTTATGTTGTGAAGAAGGTTTTACTCAAAAATGTAAGTTTTTTGGTAGAACTTACTTGTGAAATGTGATCTTTAAATGTTTTTGTTCTTTATGTGATGAATTATTACATCCTTTCACAGCACAGTACGGCATTTTTGAATATTTTTGTGCGAGCTCATCGTAGTAAGACTCGACCTTGAATACTAACGCGACGATAGGCGTACGGATACGTATTAATATCCCTAAAAATGGCTTATAATCGCGTCGACTACTGCGGTTCTAGGTATGAATATTCTTAGGTCTCTAACTTATTAAAATGTAATACTTGTTACTATTTTGTGACATTCATATTGGAATCAAACTTCTCGAGGAGCACTTCTAGTTAAGTTCAATAGCGTCATCAACACCAAGTCTATATATAACTTGTGGAATCATCGATCAGTTGCTGGATTGTCTAGAAGTGATTGCTACAGTGTGCCGATCGCACCCACCTACTCGCGTTCTAGAAAACCCAAGATAGGTAGGTAGATTCTGCCCTTGCCAGCTTCAGCCTGACCGCATCCCGCAATCCATTCGGTAGCACGGTCTATGCAACTGTGTCGAAATATCGACATTTTAAACTTGAACATCTATCAGTCCGTACCTGTAGGGTAGGGTTATAAAAACTTTATAAATCTACTGACGACTGACGTACCAGTATGCGCTATTCGCGTGCGTTCCTACACGCAATGCCTCAATTTAACTATTTACAGAAATAGATTTTGGAGTCGTTACGGCGTTGACATTTAGAAAGCAGTAATGCAAAGTTTGATTGTTTTTTTAAAATAAATCAATCAAAAATAAAGAAATATTTTACACATTCAATAAACTTATATAAGTAGGTAGATATGTGTTGTAATTTAACAGATTTCCTTTAAAAATAGGTACACACTTCTATTAAGTTACTAGTTAGGTACTCTTGTTAAAATCTTTGAACCCATATACATTAAAAATTATATGTTTGATTGCTGAATATTCATATAAGATTGGCCAATACAAAAATTATGTAGACGACGCTAGTATTTTCTTCCTTTCAGCCATAACATTATTTACTTACCTACTTTCCTAAAAATATATTGTAAGTTATGAACATCTTGTTGACTTGTATACAAATATAATATAATGTGTAATTTGTATTTCGTTTAAATATAAAATTATAGTTACCCTGTAGATTTATTTCTTGTTCATCTAATTTTATAAAACCATGCTGCACATTTTTTATCAGGCGCCAGAAAAATTACATTTTTTTTTGTGCGGGGGACAGATCTATAAGACGTTATTTATACCATACCGTTTTTACCATATTGTTACATTCATAAGGTTCACATTTGTCTGCTGATGATCGCTGGAGCCGTAAGGTCCTCGATTTGAGGCGGTCTCGACAAATGGAATGTAGGGCACCCTCCGGCTAGATCAGAGATTATCAAACTTATTTCTTTTACCGCCCCCTTTGAAAATCAATTCTTTTTCAGCACCTCCAATTTTTTATACACTCCTAAAACATAAAAACCACAATTTTATTACTTTAAATAATTTAGTTATGGTGTGCTATATTAGTCGGTTCAGGTGCTTAAACTTACATTATACTTTAACGTTAAATCCTCAAGATTTATGCAACTTTATGATATTAAGAATATATTTTAATCAAATCAAAAGAAACAATACAGATAGGTAGGTAATCAATTTTAGTTTTAAATCTAATCTAATGAGATGGATGAATTTGATGATTTTTAACAAGGTTGTTGATATCAGGTTCGATTTTACTGAAAAACAGAAGTAAACAGAACAGAAGGTTTTAATTTGTAAATTTTAAAATATAAAGTAAATCTAAATGAAATTACAAATCAACCATCGCCCCCCTTAACCACGCCAACGCCTCCGATTTTTTTTCTGGACCCCTTAACGCCCCCCTCTAGGTCTCCAAAGCCCACAAGGGGGTGTTATCGCCCACTTCGAGAAAGACAGGGCTAGATGGAGCGATGACATTCGAAAGGTGACAGCTGATTGATTGGTTACGAAAGACCAAGGATAGGCAACGTTGGCGCTACCTAAAAGACCTATTGTTGGCCTATGTCCTACAGTCAATGCATTTTGGCTGATGACGATTATTATAAATACCTACACAGTTCGGTCAGGCCTGGCGCACTGCGCGGTAAACTACGAATTCGAAGAGCCTAAATTCAGAGAGTGCGAAGGGATAATAGTTACATAGAAAGAGAAAAGGAGGTGAAATAAGACGGTAGGTAAATAGCGTTGTGTCAACCTGAATTGCACTTTATTTGGTAACAATAGTCGCTATTTATTTAAATCATTTTGCGGAGTGAATCTTCTGTACCTTTTGGTACACTTATAAGCTATTCTGTGGTTTGGTATAGATACGTCTTCAATCGAATAAAACAACCATGTATGTTCAATAAAGTCCTTTATCTATTATTTACATAAAATAACAAACAAATTTCAATCATATTATATACAAATTGACCGCATAACAAAAAACCTTAACAATCTCTAGAAGAAACCTTTAATCACCGATTACATTAGATTGCACTATCACATCATCTGCCTTTAACACGAATGTATTAAAAAAAACTTCAATCGATTTATAGCGAATAATTGAACTTCATAAAACGCTAAATCGATTCAGTAAAATTGATAAATCATCCCCAAACGCTTTAACATTCAAATCCTATGAAATTTAAAAAAAATCTGATCGACAAATATTATATTATAGTTGGGTAGGTACATATGCGAAAAACGATGTTTATTATAATAATATGGCCAAAAGCTTTTCAGGGAATCGATAACAAAGAAACGCACAAAGAAAGAAAACTACAATCGTGGTAAAAAAGCACGAACCACTCTTGCGCTCCTGAACGCGTGTTATATTTTTTTCCCAACCGTACTTATGTGTAAGTAAAGTAAGTACAGTTTAAGTTGTTATGATTACCGAAAACTCAGCCTTGGCACCACTATACCAATATAACAGTATTCGTGTAGAGAGGCAGATGATATTTCACACATCTCTCACCAAAGCATATTACGAACTATAAGTAATACTTTGTATTTACGTAAAATATTTTAACATAACGAGCCTATCCCATTAAGCCAAAATTAAGCTATTCAATTAATTGATATAATATATTAAAAATTCCACATAATCCTATCTACGTTGGATATTGTACAAACCGCTACCCTACGAGTACCCTACCTACAGTAACGGAATTATTCTAGTGTTCTCTTTGGCAATAAGCAACCCGTGCGAACTTAAAAGAAAATCGTATTCATTTGACAGCTTAATTTGCAATGTGAACAGCATGTCGATTCTCTAAAAATCGTTGCATCAGTGTAACGATCTGCTGAATTTATGGCGTTCTTGCTACATCTACTTCTCTAAAAAAAGACGTGTGGCACTCGGGGACTGCCGCGGTAAAGCTATTGCATAGCATTTTTTATCAACGCCATCTAGCGGCTCACCTTAGAGGAGTCCCGTGTCAGGTTATTTTCGTCATGGAATTTCTGGATTCGGTCTCCACGCTAGCCCGCGATAGAAGCTATGCAATAGCTTAAAAAAAATATCATTTTTAGAGAATCGACTCACAGGTTTTATGTTGTCTAATGAATACAATCTTTTCATATTACGATCGCGGGGCTCGTTTGGTTCATGATTCATTTACATCGCACAGCCGCACTAGTTTTGGAAGGAACAAGAGTCAATACGTCAATCATTAGCATATGGAAAAGCATGTGGCAGAAGAAGAGAAGTGTATTCAAACATAAAAAGCGCTACAAATTGTAAAATTGTTTCAGTGCCTTTCAGTATTATCAATAAAACATTTTGGCTCTTTTTATGCGGCAGGTAAGAGTAAATTAGTATTGAAAAAAAATTTTTTTTTAATCTGAAATAGCTTAGAATATGCTTGCGTGTGACGACAATCAACACTGGATAGTAGCACTGATGAGGTCTAGGTTGGAGCGCGCTTGCCTAGAAGAATACTAGTGATGTCAACAACATCGGGTCTCCATAGAAATAAGCGTACCTCGTCAGACGTGACTAGCATTTCTTCGATGCGCCTATTGCTGCTGACTCTTGCTCCAACACTCATTTTTAATATTGAAAAATAAAATTTGCATGTGACTATCGAATCTCTTGGGGGTTTCGATCAATAATGTACTACACTTAATCGGAAAATTATAATTTTTTTGAATCAGACTATAAAGAACTAAAGTGACACTTTGGCACACTAGCGGTAACATAATGAAACGAAGAACATGTTTTTCTGTTAATGTTCAAGTGGCTGTAAAAATTGTTCAAATCATTGTCAAGCCGACTTTATTTGTTCCACTAATGATACAACTAAAGTGACGATTTCACCAACATCAGAAACGTTGAACCAAAGAATAAATTTGAAATTTTGCCGATTATCAATAAATACAAAAACTGTCAGAACGCCAAATTTATACCTCGGTTAGGTAAACGTCACTCGACTTAGTAGAAATCGTCACTTAAATGTTGTAGTTAAGTATACCAAAAATAATTCCACAATCTTTAAAATTACATTAAATATCATGATAAAACGATAGTGGTCCTTACTTATACGATTAAGATAAAAATAGGATGAGAAGCCGCCATTTTGTATTTCTATCATCCTCAGTGTAAGATGGAAAACAAAATGGCATTTCCTAAACCGGTTCTTATCTTCATCGCGTTATTTTTAGGTACGTACATTTTGATTGAATCAACAAAATTAATGTTACGACGAAGCGAAAATTTCTAAGTAACAATGGGTCTTTAAATTTTTCAAATAAATAAATAAAAAGGATTCATATTTTAATAAATAATTCGGTTCACTTTTCTCAAATAAAAAGTTAAAAAGTAAATAACAATTTTCTAAATCTAATTCAACTTTTTATTAAAAAAAAAAAGCATATTTGAATAAATAAAATTTTCTGTATATGTAATCGTTTGGGGATTTATACGTGCACCATTTAGACATTTTTTTTATATTCTTCTAGATTTCACATAATTCAGAAAAAATAAATTCTAACAAATGTTGAAATGCCAAAAATAAGAGTGATTTTTAATATCAAACGCGAAATATTACTTTAACGACATTGTGATAAGCATATGACCGAAGCTTTTAATATAATGAGTAAGTACATAATAATATTGTATTGTAATAGTACCAAAAACATACTAGTTGAGCTTTACTAAAGACTAGATAATAAATTATTTTATATATCAGTAACATATTACATACAGCAAAAGTTAACAAGTACATTAAAAGCTAGAATTTTGATTGTAGCCTTTAACTTTTTGTTTTTTAAAATGTATATTTATCTATATATGCCATATATTAATCTTGTATCTCAACAGTTCGGCAGCCGCTAGACATGCGTGTGAGCACGCTATTTCAATCATGAAACAAGATAAATAATATTTTGACATTACTATATCAATCTACGAATAAATAATAATAAGTCAGCAAATGTAACTGTGTTAAAAAAATGACCCAACAAAAGTCGTGTGGTGTGTAGCGCGTCATCAGTATGAAAAGCGAACACACATCAAATCTTCGCGTACTTTACTAAGCGATTCGTATTTTGAATCATATGATGTTTTGGTTTGAAGTAAAAAAAAGTGGCCCACTTTTTGTGTGGAATTAGAGTTCCTGACTTATTATTTATTCGTAGACATCAAACTAAATTATTTCGCGAAACTATTCATTATTTTTAATTAAACTAAAGGCATTATTAAGTAAAATATGACTACATTATTAGTTTTGCAATTTCTTATTTTATTTTTTTGGAGTAATTTTGACAATTTTGCTCTAAGTGGAATTTTAAAAAATACCTATATAAATTATTTGTGGTATGGAAGAGATATCCGCTATCTGGCTTAGTTTTTGATTTAGGATAAAAAGTTGCAAAAAATCTAAGGATACAATCAAAATCTGACTCAATTATATAAATAAAAAAGACATTAAGTATAATTTGCTATTAAAATGCTCGCCTTAACTTCATTTGGATACTTAAAAATAAATGTACTAATAACAGCACTACTGTGGCCCTTATTCGATTGCACACAAAACTTTAACTAAAAAGTTTCAATTTTTTTTTTTTTTACTTTGTTTTTCTTCTTAAATACGTAATTTAATGTCAAGTTTCTGAAAATATAACATTTTAAAATAGAAACGAAGGTATAGAAAGTGTGCTTAGAAAAAGAATCAAATTTTTCAAGACATTACTCACATTTATATAAAACCATATCATGCCATCTTTTGGGGAACAATATAAAAAGATGGCACAAATTTTAGATCTGCAACTTTGAAGGTTTGTATGCAATCAACTTGGCACCAATATTTGCACCAATGTATGGATCTATGTGTTGCTATCCTATTTTACATTGTGTTGGCAAGATAAATTTTTGTATTTGGTAAACACGTTCGATATTCAATCTCAAGTTATCCAATAATTCCTTCAAAAAACATAGAGCCAGAGAGTATTTATTTCATTTATTTTATCTTTTATTTGAAAATAATAAATGTCATTAAATTATTTATATAATAGCAGTCTGAATAGTGCTAACTATTTTTGTACCCACTCCTAACACTTTTTCCTTTCACGCTTATTTGGAGGGAAAAAGGAATCGTATTTTTTATTTAATATAAAAAAAATCCATAATTTGGAAAAGGAATTACAGCATTTTTAAAAGTTCAGGAAATACTCTGGCTCTTATTACGCTAAAACTTTGTTCAAGGAATGTTTTAAATAAAAATTATTTACGCTACCTACCTACTTTCGATCCAGTCACGGTCACAACAATATGCCTTAACCGAAATCTCAATTTATTTATAATCAAGGTTTCACTTATGCCCGGTTTGCATTAATCCAGTCGCTGATTAATATTTAATTTATTACAGATAAGAGGTTGCTTACATTATTCCAGTAAAGGCCAGTATTTTTCCAGCAAAGGCCAGTACTTTTCCAGTAAAGGCCAGTATTGTTCCAGTAAAGGCCAGTATTGGTCCAGTAAAGGACAGCGTATATCACGCATATCACGATACGTGATATCAGTTTAAACAGCTTACTTTACTTACTTTAATTACTTTGGCATTATGATGTTTTGAAATTTGTTTGAAAAATAGGAACCAATCAGGACTGCTTGTGCAAGCTTCATTATAATATATTGATTTATATTCAACTGTATATATGTAAAAGCAAATAAACCTGAGTTTAAATTAAAAGAAACTGTGCTTTCTGCCTAAACCCTTGACTTAATAACATAATAAAAGTTTGCAAATCCATGGCAGCAGACACTGTCCCTAGTGTACGATCAAGTGCCCTTGATTGAACAGTAAACAGCCAGTCCAGTAACTGGACTGCATTGCACACTAGATTAAATTACAGATAGTACACAGTACTGCACTGGAGCATCACTGAAATAATGTAAGTCAAACATAAAGGAATTAACCATAGGAAACCTTAGCTTTTGATAAAAAAAATTGAGATCCAACACAACAATTTAGTTTAGGAAAAATTACCATTTTAGATGACTATCAGGGAAAAAATTGCTGAAAAACTTAAATAGGTAACTTTACATCATTGTTTACATAGTATTTGGATCATTTTCAATACACATACAACTCTAACTTCCTACCCTAGCCTTCCATATCCCTTAACTTATCGTGTTTGACACATTCAATAACACTTAACGTCGCCTTATAGGCTCTTAATTGGTTTTGACTTGCTCTTATATACAAAATCACACTTTTAAATCAGTTTCTTTGGGTAAGCAATAAATTTTAGTTTTAATACAACTTAAGGTGAACATTCATCATCTTTTCTATACAAAATTATTGAATGACTGTATGCAGTTAATGTCGATTGTGATCCACAATCAAAATCACAGATAAGACTACACAGTCCACAATCTGCCCTTTAAAAATTCCTTAAAGAAAAGAATACTTATTTTACACATGCTGAACTCGACTAATATCTTTCCTCTCATGTTAGAAGTGGGTATGACAATAGTACAGTGGGAATTGAACCTGTGACCTTTCAATTTTCAGCCTGCATCTTTAATCATTGGGCTATTGAGATTATAATTGCACTGTGTGATTCTCGACTGTGATTGTCATCACATGTATCATAACAGCTAGCCAATCATAGGCCAGAATTATACGGCGCTATTGGTTCTAGGGCAAATTGTGGATTTGTGGATTGATTGGGGTACAATTGAACCCCAATTTTGAGCTCATCATAATATTTCTGTTAGATATTTTTTGGTTTGAAATTACAAAATAAATCATAGGCCAGAATTATGCAGCACTATTGGTTCTAGGGCAGCTTGTGGATTTGTGGATTGATTGGGGTACAATTGTATCCCAATTCCATCATAATTTTTCCTTCAGATATTTTTTAAGTTTGAAATTACAAAATTAATTATGCAAAATAATTACATTAGGAACCAGAAAATAATTATTTAGGTCCAACAATTTCGCATGAAACAGAATTTTGGTTTTTTTTCTGATTATTATTAATTTGTTTAGAAAAAATAAATTTTAAAATCCACATTTTGTATAGAAAAGATACAAGACGTATGTTCAATGATAAAACATAATTGTCTAACTCAAAAATAATAAATAATCACAGTAGGTACTTAAAACGTGTTAACGCCATGATAGAACCACAGTTTATGAAGCATACAGTTCGACGATGACGTAGTTTACGGTCGATTCTCTTGGATATCTTCTATTAGATATAAAGTTCTTAGGCGACCATCGGAAGTTAACTTTCACTGTCCATCTGTATGTTTTCTAAACTGTGATAGAAAAATGAAGCTAAAGCGTCGTAAGCAGGCACTTACTCCGATTTTTCGTGAAGAAATAAACTCAAACCTTCAAACATGATCACAGAGAAACTAAAAATGCACTAGTTAAATATCACTGGTCCGTTTACTTCACTGTTCACTTCGCGACGTCAATTATATCAGAGTGCGCAAAAATGTGTTGCTCTTCTTGCGGTCCATACGCCTTTGGTATATGCACCGTGTCTATACCGAACCGTCTAATTGCGTTTACTACATAATATACACCTTCACTTTCATTTTTCGTTCACCCCACGTTTACTTTTCGTTCACCCCACGTTCACTTTCCCTTCACCCCACGTTCACTTCCCGTTCACTCGTGGCGCGCTAACTGAGCACTGTGTCGTTGGGAACATCGATGTTGATGTCTCCGTGCGCCATGTCTGTGAGTATCACGCCCGATAGCGCTTCTAGTGATTGTCTCACCTGTGGACAAAGGCAAATGTATAATTAAATCCGCTCGAAAACCAACATCGCCAGTCAACACTAGATCTGTGGCATAGTGAGCCATCCTAAATCTGAACTCTGCCAATAATAAATAATAATAATAATAAATAATAAGAATAAGGCACTATAAATAATAAGAAACGTGTCGAACGAACCTTGGTCGAGTCGCGACGCTGAAGGCAATGAATAACTGGTGGTCGTTGGAATCTCGAAGTGCTATTGCGACCTTGTACCAGAACGCGCAATATTGGCAGACCCCCCCCCTCCCCCCACTATGTGGATCAACATCAAACAAGTCGCAGGGAACCGTTGGATACAGGCGGCGCAAGACAAGGCATATGGAAGTCTATGCAAAGACAGTATATCTAGCAATAAACGTCTATCGGTTGATACAGAAAGGAGGGTACCTTGGTGAGCAGCAGCAGGTTGGTGGTGAGGAAGGCGTGCAGCTCGGAGGCGGCGCGGCCGTGCAGGCGCGCGCGCCACCGCACCAGCTCCGAGTACAGCTCCTCGCCCGACGACGAACCCTGACAAATACACGTTTTTGTTATCATTTATAAGCTTTTTTCCCCGCAACTTCGTCGTCTAGAGTTGCTTTAAAAATCCCGCGGGAACCCTCTGTTTTACTGGGATAGACGGTACCCTTCGACCATTTAGCCGGAACACGCCTTTACGCAGATTTAGTACTGAATATATTCTGCCACTTTCTGCAGTGAGGTGGGGTAATCACGTACAGCACATTTACTCACTTCCGCACACTCTTGTAAAAAACTTAATGTCTTAATGCACACAAACTCAAAAGCTGTCACACTTATAAACTGAACCGTACTTTGTACATGTACTTCGGCAGAGGGGAATGCGTGCGCTTGCCGAGTCCTGGCTAAATGGTCGAATACCCTATGTCACTCTAAGTTCCTAACTATACCCAAACAAAGTCACATCGACCCGTTGCTTCGTGATTGAAGAATAAAGCAACAAAGAAATACACTACTATTAGTAAGGATAGTCCCGAATCAGATGTTCTGTACCGAAGGCAGGGATTTCTTCTTTTATTCTGCATCAACTGATAGACGTCCATTATTGGACAAAGGTCTCTTACATGGCCTTCCTTCTGATAATGCTGCGCTGCTCTGTGCGGGGTCGCAAGTTTTCTTACCGGATGCGCGTCGGAGCAGTAGTAGAGCCGGTACGCGAAGTAGGCGGCGGAGCAGGTGAGCACGACCGCCAGCGCCAGCAGCAGCGCGTGCGTGCAGCGCGGCGCGCGGCGCGGCGGCGCCGACCCCGTCAGCAGCGCCGGCTGGATCACCGCCGCGCCCGCTGGAACAAACGGAGCTCATGGATTTATTTATTTACTAGCTGTGCCCGCGACTTCGTTCGCGTGGAATAGTGACTTTTCGGGCAGCATAAATTGAATTACATATACCGTCGACGCTCAGGCGCGAGGCGTGTAGTACGTACTCTGTACGTTAAAAATGTTCGCCGTGATTCTTTAAATTGACATAACTTTTTTATTTATGAACCGATTGACATGAAATAAACACTAAATTTTAAGTGAAGCTTACTACAATATATTAGTGAAAACCGTATCTAAATCGAATAAACCGTTTCTGATATTAGCGTGCACAAACACACAGACAAACAGACAAAAAAAAATTAATTACAATTTCGGGTTCGGCGTCGATATAATAACAACCCCTGCAATTTTTTTTATATATATTTCCATTGTACAGACACCACTTTTCTACAATTTTATTATATGAATATAGATTTTCATTTAACTAGAACCGACTTTGTCCAATAACCGTTACCTAAAAAGTGTCAACGGACTTTACATATCGCTCATTTGCGACAAGGGTGACATAATTCAAAATTCCCCAATTTTAGTGTCGAAAATTTATACTTTTTGCTATAAAAACAACATTAAGCTAACCACAAAAAAATAAGAGCGAAAGAGATTGTGACTTAATGTCGCTTTGTTGGCCGCTGCGTTGTTTCGAGACCGCAGCATCCACAAAACATTACTCTCCAACGAGAGAATTCTCTCATCGTCGATTTTGAATTATGTCACTCTTGTCGCAAATGAGCGATATTTCATAAACCGTAATACGTAAATACTTGAAATTTTTACAGAGAGTCAGTCAGTACAATAAACTTTTGTTTTTGCTTAATAATATTTAATAATAGGTCGTGTTAAATCTTGCACGATGGCACGGAACAATTCGTGTGCGAGTCCGACTCGCACTTGACCGGTTTTTATTATCACTCCACTGTACTCTATATGCGATGATGACGTAATGAACATACCGGCAGCTATGATAGCTTCGGGCTCGGGTCTGACGGTGGCGGCGGGCGCGTCGATGTGGTCCGCGCCGCCCGAACTGCTGTCGTCCTCCGGAGAGTACTCCGACGCCTCCACTTCTGAGCCTCGACACACCTGCGCAACAAACATACAAGTCCATAATATAAACGTAAAAATTATTTTACAAAACCTTCAAACGCCTCTACAAAATATATCAATTGTGTTTGTAAAATTTGAAAAGACAAGACGTGTCTATTATGTTAATAATGCCGTCCACAAGCTATAATGCCGTTAACTACCAAGACCATATTTCCTAATATAAATCCTAAATCAAATGTTTTTGGATTTATATTAGGAAATATGGTCTTGGTAGTTAACGGCATTATAGGTTGTGGACGGCAGAATATAGCAAAAAACGAGCCTATACTGCGTATTTATTCAGATACATTAATGATTTCCCTCGTCACGAAACGCTAAATTTCTATAATGTATATGTACATGAATCATGTGGCTAAAACCATGACCCGGTTGAAGGATAAGGAATAAACTCGGGGGTGCTTCAGGGAAGGCTGTAAGCCACCAGCTTTTCCTAATATACATCATTTTGATTGGAACAATGATTGAGTTCAGTGAGTGATTGCTACATACTTGAGGCTCAGGCACGGCAAGTTCGGGCACCCGCGTGGACTTCCACACGTGCATCATTAGCTTGTAGGTGGAGTCGCGCGACAGCAACGAGCCGAACACATGGCGCTCGTCGCGCGTGCAGACGCCCACCGCGTTGGGGATTATACGCGCCACCTTCTCTTTAGTTATTCGAAGGACGGACGTCGTTGGTATTAACAGCTGAAATTAAAAAGAACATTTTTAAATAATCGTTCTAGTTAAATGTAGGATACAACTTATTCATTATCCACTTTCATGACCTTAATTATGATGAAACTGATAGCTGATTGAAATGAAGCTGACAGGCACATGTAATACAAGACGACCATTTCGGTTCCAGTCTAGTGTAAAATAACACTTTAATAATCCGTCAGTTCGAATAAGTCATTAGCGTCATATGTATATCTAACGTTATTCTGACCACGACTATATATTGGACTAATGGCAAATTGGACGTATAGTTAACCTCCATCTTACAGTAAGTTTGAAAAAGGAACAAAATGTGAGAACAAACAGACACTGTAGGATCGTATTTGTATGTTTAAGACGAGACGATAAGGAAACGCTATTAGGTAACTTTTTAAAACTAAGTTATACTAAAGCATTTAGTTCCCCTGACCGTTTTTTATTTAGGTCACGGCAATCAATTGCAGCGTAGACAAGGTGATTTTACACCACTATCTATACTTAACTCCAGAATTCTAAAAGATTCTATTCTGAAAGATTCTTGACAGAAAAATTCATTGAGTTATTTGGCCTAAAACGGGAAACAAACCCGTAGTTTTATCAGTTAGATCAGCAGCCAAAACACCAATCACAAAACCAACGTCACTCGTTAGTTATTACACGCATGTTACGATTACCTACAAGCACAACCTGTACAATCAATAGTTTGAGAATTAATATTCATGTAAATTCACTTAAGACCAGTAATGATTTACAGATACTTTCGATACATGGTGCACCCGTATGCCGCATAATTAATGCGGCCCCGATCACCTTCACCGCTCGCATCTGACTTTGAGAATACTGAAGTACGATCTTGATTCGAACGTATGAGTAAAAATAGGTATGTATAAACGTCAACTACAGCTACAGAAGAATTGAATCCCGCAAGGCTCAATCTTGGGTCGCTTTCTATTTTTGGTGTATGTTATTTATTACCATACCGCATGAGCGATGCATGTGAAATACTGTTTTTATAATAATTATTCATAGGAGAAAAGACATATTTTTTTACGTGCACAGTAACTATATCGCTAACTTGCTTCTGTTGGTAAACTTGTAGAGTTTATACTTTTCGATGTAAAGAGAAATGTTGATAAATGAATGAAAGTAACAAAAGCAGTTTTTAGTGACTGAGATTGCTGTTTTCTGCGCGTATGTAATTTCTACTAACTCACCTTAGTCACATAGCCAAAGACGTTTGAGTAGAAAGCGAAGTAGTTCTTCGTAATGTACAGATGGCCCTGGAGTAGAAGATCACCGACTAAAGCGCACGAGTAATCTGAAACACAGTGGACATAGAACAAACAATTGCTTAATCAACTTACTAGAAATCGACACAATTGTTTAATATTAATATAAGGTAAACTTGAATCCACGAAATACCTATTTATATAAACGACAGAGTACCGAAAGGCTGTTACATATACACATCCAAAATATTTGTCCAAAGCAGTGACATACAAAAATCCAGAGGTATAGCAATAGAAAGTCAATGAATATTATCTTATTTTAGTTAAGCATGCGATTTATAATGCCATATCATGGTTGAAGTATAACGCTTATGGATAAACTCATTATTACTTCTTTGTATTACGAAAGATGTATTAGTAAATTTTTTGTATTAGAAATGGAAAATTCCCGCTGTCTGTTATATATTTCAATTTTTACTGCACCATCATTAATTATTTATTATTTATCACTGAGTATGCGTTTGGTCGCCATATTTATATGGCGACCAAACGCACAGAATAGAATAGAATATTTATTTAATCAAATAAACTTTTACAAAGCGCCTGCGAATCGTCGAATGAATCTACCAATGGTTCGGAATGCCATTCCACATGTTAACGTAACTACGCACACAGAATTTTGGTTGGTAAGGGATGGGTAGGGAATCCTACGCTAAACCTTAATACGTGAGAGTACTTCGAATACTCACAGTTGAGCACTCGCTCCTCGGGCCCGACCTGCGGGAAATGCCTCTGGAACTTCTTCTGTCGGGATTTGCTCGGCTGCTTCCCATCCTTAGCGTCGTCTCCCGACGCCAAACCTGACACGCGCACTGACGGCGCCGAACCTGACAGCGGTTTCACTACATTTCTGCAAGAGACAGTGAAAAATTAAGCTTAAGTAAAGCCTCAAAGCCCAACGGTTAAAGGTGCGGACTGAAAACTGAAAGGTCGCAGGTTCAAACCCCACCCGCTGCACTATTGTCGTACCCACTCCTAGCACAAGCTTCCCGCTTATTTGGAGGGGATAGGAGGATTCTTTAAAAAAAATTAAGTTATTTGTAAAAGGTAACTTAGGCAGTATAATTAAATTTAGAACTTAAAACTATGTATTGTAACTATTTTTCAGTGAAAAACATACTATGTATTTTTTAATTCTTTGGAATATGTAAAACCCGTAAGTTAATTGTAAATATCCGTCTAAAGTTATCCTACTAGGATAAATGTTTCAAACAAATACACAAGTCTATAAAAAAATGCAATAGGAATTTATTACCGGTTAAGTAATAACAAAAATGTGAACCGTCACGCCTAACACTGAAAATAATGAAAAGCATATAAAAACTGTAAACTGTGACTGTTTTTCTAAGTACGAGTTTATCGATTGTTTTGGTATATTGAAAGCTATTTTTTAAGAAATTTCCAAATATAAATTAATGATTAAAAGATGAAATGAAATTACGAATTTACAAAAAATACGAGGAGAATTATATAACTTAGTTCTGTCGTATTTTTGAAAACTACAAGAAGTTCTTTATAAATTCACTTTTCAGTCACATATTTTTGGGTTTGGGTCAAATAGACTACAAAATTCATCTATGCCTATCGCTAATTATTTCAATTAATTTTAATTACACGAGTATGAGAGAGCACCTCTGACTTTCCTCTGAGGACCTCAAGCAAATAAATCCTTTCTTTATAGTTATCGTTTTATACTGTTGTTATAAAGTTTTAATGAATAAATATTCTTTTCTATAGACATTACAGGACGTACATATTTTAATAATAATTTAATATTGGATTGGCAGACATTAAATAATCATGGAATGTTTAAAGTGTGCGTTTATTGTTTATGTTGTGTATTTGGTTGTAGTGTTTCATGGAATGTTTAAAGTGTGCGTTTATTGTTTATGTTGTTGTGTATTTGGTTATAGTGTCGCATAATTTTTCTGCCAATATTGCGTATGTAGGTAAGAAGAACTCAAACTTTAGCAGAAAAATATTTTCGCGCATTCTTACCTACGCCGTACCTATACTATCTGCATCCGTGCCTACTCTATATTCCTAGTTATAAAATAAATTCTGCCTTTTTGGGACCTTGGGGTCACACGTGCATATTGGCAACACAAAGTTTCAATCTTCCATGAAAGAGACGTTATCTTTACATGCCAGTTTAGCCTCAGAGTTCATAATCATTATAGTATTACGTGTTTGCACTTTGGCCTTCAGTAAACATTATGGTATTATATATTGGAATCTTAATTAATATGTTATGAAATAGCTATGACATATCGTAATCGTCATAAAATATCTATACCTAAGATTCCATGCAACATTTTTTATTAGTTAGTCGCGGTTAGTGTAATTGATTAAAAATTCTTAAACGTTTCCGGTAATATTTACGCCTTTTAATAAATGTAAGTAATAAATAATTTTCTTAAACCAGAGGCACTGAGATAGAGGAAGATCACAACTTCCAAAACAAATATAATTTCACCAATTTGTTTGCGGTAAGCTGCACTAGATATGTATCAAATAATGACAAATATAAATCGACTTATCAAGATAATACACTTGTATGGAAAAAAACGAAGACGCGCCCTTCAGAAGTTCATATGCAGAGACAGACGGCGAATAAAGACGTCACATAAAGAATATTGATTCACGAGAACCATGATCGATGTAAAAGAAAAGATAATTTCGTAGGTTTACATTATAAAACACTAGTTGATGCCCGCGGCTTCGCTGGCGTGAAATCAGTTTTTAAAATCCCGCGGGGACTCTTTGATTTTATGGGATAAAAAGAAACCTATGTCACTCTCCCGGCCCTCAACTATACCCATGCAAAAAATCACGTCGATCCGTTGCTTTGTTGCGGCGTAATTGAAGGACACACCAACAAACAAACACAGTTTCGCATTTATATACTAGTGGTTCGCCCCGAACTGAGACCTCGCGATATCCCATAATTCCCAAAAGTTTTAATTATATATTGTAATAATTAACTTTTAACATTAGACACAATAAAAAAAATAATAGTTGACATAAAACTGTTTTACTGACACAGCGCCATCTATTAGCATTATAGTGAAGCTATTAGCTTCACAATAATGCTAATAGATGGCGCATTAAAATTAAATAATTTCGTTTCTTTATAACATTTATCTAATTTTAGTATTTGTTGTTCAAGTACAGGATATAACTGAATTTTCAACCAAGTTTCACGTTCTAATATTCAGTAATTCAGAAGTTATAGGGCTCTGACAGACATTTAGACGGACACACTTCTCTGTCTAGTAGGCAAGCGCCCTAGTTGACTCAGAGAACTCGCTTCGCTCGTTCAATTAGTAAGGAGTAAGGATAAAGATTGTTAGCACTTAAGACTGACTTCCTTTTCGGGGGTCCGGATTAAGATCGCAAGCACGCATCTCTGACTTTTCAGAATTACGTACGTTTTAAGCAATTAAATATAGGTATATAACTTGCTTTAACGCTGAAGGAATACATCATGAGTGAACCTGCATGCCTGAGTTCTCTTTAATGTTCTCAAAAGTGTATGAAAGCCAATGCGCACTTTAGTCAGCGTGCGAGACTACGGCCTAAACTGATACCGGCGATATACCAAGTTCAAGATTGAGGGAGGTCAGTAGAAACAAAAGAATTTTGTTTTGAGTAGGTATTCATTTGCGAACTATGCGCAATTATCTCTTGTAAAGTTCTAAAGGTGTTGTAACCATAGGTGAAATCTTCAAACTCTACCTACGAAGTACTAAACAACTGAGTATTTTACTCAACACCTTCTTGACAAGAAAATAGATATTTAACTCACCCTTTGCCTTGCTACAAAAAGTTATTTACAACTTACAAATTAATACCTATCAAGGAATATACTACTATGCCTATTAACGATTTTTTAAGGAAATTCAAAATGACATTGACAAAACTTCATAAACTAAGGGATCGAAGAGTTATCGAAAAAAAGATATTGAATAAGTAACATTGGCAAGGAGTAATATTTTTTTTAAAAAATTAACGAAATACATACTTTTTTAAGACGAAAACCCCCATTTTTGAAAGCGCTACAGGATATTCTTCCTTGAGAGAACTCTTCGTCTTCAAGATCAGAATGATAACAACTGACATAAAAACTGGGTTTGCTCCAGGTTATATGCATCCATACCGAATGGGAATCCCGACACGAAAACATGGAGTGCCAAGCGAAAATTAGCCTTATAACAACGGGATAAAAACCAAGCCTATCGTCGATCCAAATAAATAAAACATGCGTGACGGTGGGACCCACGCAAGTTATTGCATTTTAATATGACATACTTTGGAAGACTGTTATCCTACTTAACATTGACTTGGAAATCTATGTGAAAAACAGGAATAAAATAGGTACTACTCGTTCACTGCTGAAAAACTGAAACCTTCTCGACCTTCCTCCGGTTTTTCGTTACCGAGATGTGGTGCTTCGAAAAAAGGTAATTTTTCAAAATTCGCTAAAAATGCCAAAAAATGAAAGCCAACAATATTCACATTATGCTGGTGTTGATATTAGTTACTTTTCGAATCGATATCACTCCCCCCCCCCCACTAGGGCTGCTGGGTCATAGGAGGTGCCTACTTACATAGCATGTTATGTAAGTAGGCACCTCCTTATGATTATGTTATCCTTATTATACTAGCAACTAGCAAAAAAGCCCGTTTACCTACTTAGATACAATGGTACCATTACGATACCTACAAGAGACGCTCGTCCTTCATTCGTACTCCGCAAACCCATGAAGGCTTCCCATCAAATGTTCTATGTGTTCTAGGCATTTAAATTTTATTTATTTGTATAGATTTATAGACTAGCCGCGGCTTTTTAGGCGGCGGATAGGTTTTTAAAATCCCGCGCGAAGCCTTTGTTTTTCCAAGATAATGAGTAACCTATGTCCAGCCTTCATGTCCTCAACTATAGCCATGCAAGAAATCACGTCGACCCGTTGCACCGTTGCTGCGGGATTGAAGAACAAACCAACAAACAAACACAATTTCGCATTTATAATATTAGTAACGATTTTATGTACTCAATCCATTTAATAATGGATCGTTGAAACATGCACCTTTTGTGACGACGTTTTTCAAGAACTTTCAAAGCAACATAGTTATTATATGCATCATCACAACTTGATCCAGCAACAAGTGGAGTGCAGGAAAAAAATAAAAAAAGATTAAAGCTACGTTTTAATAATTATATTATGTATTTTCAAAAAGCAACCGCCGATGTTCTCACTGGTAGGACGGGCATATCGAATCACATTTAAAAGCATTCTGCGAACGTGTATTTGAATTAAAAAAAAACATTTTCCACTTTTTACAAAAAATAACAGAGAAATACATAACATCTCTTGAGTCTTGCTTGCAAAATTAGTGGCGGACATAAAAAGTTGCAGTTTTCTAATTCGTCATAGTATTCGATGAAATCTTTTCAGGGTCTGTCTCTATTATTCCAGAGCGAACTTTAAAGGTTACCAGTTTTTGCACAAAACGATTGCCTTCTAACCTCCGCAGTAACAAGAATATTACCCAAACAGATAACCGATAACCTAAACTCTATAAATGCATTTTTAGTGATATTAATCCGTGAAAGTTGATTTTAAAGCTAGGTCACAAAATCTATCAAACGGGCTCAGACATAGATCTAAAGCAAATCCTACTTAATATTATAAATGCGAAAGTTTGGATGTATGGATGGATGGATGGATGGATGGATAGATGGACGTTTAGTAACTACTCAATCACGCCGCAACGACAGAAACGATTAGGCTGGGCACAGAGATAGATTATAGTCTGGTATAACACATAAGCTACTTTTTATCCCGGAAAATAACAGAGTTCCCGCGGGAATTAAAAACCTTCAATCCACGCGTACAAAGTCGCGGGCTTTTATTAGCTAGTAATAAATCATTGGGTCATCAAGGAAAACTCTAGATTATTAAATGATCAGATGAAAAACAGCAGGGGCTAGGAATTATTAACCATACCCGTAATTGTCAGAGATCCTTATGCTTCCTTCGACGCTGGAGTCATCCGAAAACTCGAAAGAGGCATTATCCACCATTGTTCCGTATCACATTATCAATCAGAATGCAAAACACACACTGTCTAATGCACCTTTCACCATTGTAACACGTGTCACTGCTTTGCATTCGACAAAGCACGCGAAGGCACAGAAACATTCTTCACCACATTTCAAAAATACTTTTCTTCTATAAAATTAAATATCTTAAATGCAAACGTCGAGCAGAGCGACCGGTATATTATGAATGAATGTAAATTAATGTTGCCCACGAGTACGCACTCCACGAATGACGATTGCGAATAAAGTAGTTGACCCCAAATTGCGGCCATCAATCATCAGTGATAAGATTAATAAAACAAACATGTCAACGATTCCGAAACTGAAGTAAACTCAAAATCTGATCTTACATAATTCATTTAAAAACAAGAGGACAAGTTTACTGAAGGAAATACAAAGTATAAAGAAGTCCACGATCTATGCGTAGGTATAATTATTCAAAGCACAAACTCTGTTGAAAATTCCAATCTAGGTAAACATTCCAAGTATACGTTGATATGCAAACGGAACTGTTCAATCTATTTTCGAGGAAAATAAATATGGTGTTTAAAATAATGCGCTTGAATTCACTAAGTTCGACAGAGGTTGCGTTCCGTCCGCGCTCGAGAGAACAACTGTTGTTAGAATGGTTATGTATAGCGCGTATTGATTGTGTATCGAATACGGTGTAATTTATCGCCACGAACGATAAGATAGCAAAAGCCTAACAGACCCGTAGCGAAATTACACGCTTCGAAATACTATCTAAGTAGAAAGAAAAATTCTGAAACAAAACGTACGAGACATAGAGATGACCTATCCGGAAACGAGTTCATCGAACTTATAACGTCTCACCGACTTAGTGCCCAGCGCGATAGCAAAGGTGCCGCGGACTGCAGTTTAATTGACCTCGAAGACGGTGTAGAGTAAAAGAAAGAGTGGGAATAAAAATCTAGCGATTGGTGAAAGATGAACGTCATATGAAACGGCATTCACCTTCTGATAACCGTTTACAACGGTACAAGATGATTGCTAGAGCTAGCCGGATGCGGAGTGCAACTTGCAATAGGTGCATGCAATGTTTGTAACCGAGTAAAGAGGTCGTTTATAAACACGCAGTACCTACAGACAAACGGAACAATGAAAGTGCAAAACAAGGAACAATCAAGATTAATATTATGTCCATTGAAAATCAAGAAACTACTAAATAATATAAGAAGATATTAAAGGTTTATAAGTTTAAATAATGTATAATCTGGAATATGTAAAAATGGCACATTATTTTAATATAATATGACTCATTTTATCATTGCGAAACTTGTAGAGTCGGGCTCGATGATTCTCTATTATTTTTATACTTTATCAACACAGGTGATCACGTTAAGTGTCCGTTATCTTCTGATGTAACAAAATAAGATAAATATAGTAATAATGAGTCACGTCCATTTTATAGTAGGTATTATATTGTTCTTTACTTAACATAAACTTAATTTTCAAATAGCTCCTTCTGTAGCTATTCATTCTATGTACCTAAGTTGGATATCTAACATTTTTGATCTTCAAAATTAATTGAGTAGGTACGCTGAATTTGTTTCTTTCAAAATTTCAGTTTGATACAAAATTTTCCTCGTACAATTTCTGTCGTCGCTACCCAATGCTGAATAGAGGGTCGGGAACATCAATATTATCTGTGTTGATTGAACAAATGGTTACAACTCACGTCTGATATAGGTACTCTACTCGTACTCAACAGTATACATGACAAACTACTATTCTGTTACACGTTGATTGAGATTAATTACTGAGAACGTTACACTGACGACTAATTAACTATATATTTAACAGAGGTATTACGAATAAAATAATGGATATGCATCCTTTTCCGGGCAATGTGTTTTGTTGGTAATATGGCCGAGCTTTTCGTGGGCTCTCAGAGCAGGGCGTTTATGGAACACTTCATTAAGCCTGCAGTCTGGGCGCGTGAGAAGTTGCGATTGAACACCCACATTGATAATTTCTATTCACACAGACATATCATACAATATTAGTATACGCACCCTGGAAAGTAACAATCTTAACAATCTACGTTTGGCGCTTCCCTCAAGTTAAATGTACATCACGCGTTCGTCTTAGTAGGATATTAATGAATTTCACAGAAAATACGCAATGTATTTAACCATTAGATTGTCGTTTTGTTAAGTTCGCGGGCGGCGACGTACGGTAGTGAGTAGCCGGTGGCATAGGGTGGGGTCACAGTGCACGCTTTTTGTCATGTAACTTTTGCGTGAATGAATAACTTCTAAATAAGAGGTCCGATTCGAATTATTTAAAGAGGAATTTCCAAATACATAGTCAATTATAGTTACAAAAATATTTAATTGGATAAAGATTACTAAATAATCATGATGAGAACGTCAACATTTTTCATCGTACTCATGTTTCAACAAACTAATTTGAATAAAAAAGGGGTTATAGTTGCTCAACTATAATAGTTCAATATATAGCCCCGCGGACGTGCTTGTAGGTAATTATGAGTATTGCAAACATGTATAGTACGTATATCTCACGAAGTTACGGTTAATTTTTTTTAAACAAAATATAGCTCATGTTACTTATTAATAATAGCTTTCCATGAGTGTAAGAATTTTTAAAATCGGTTAAGTAGTAGTTTTTGAGTTTATCCATTACAAACAATTTTACAAACTTACAAATAAGCAAATATTTCATCTTTATGATATTAGTTTAGACAAAACAAGTGTCACTAAATAATTCAAACTCAAACTCAAAATTATTTATTTCATGTAGAATGCTGATTCTGCTGAGAAGAGCCGGCAAGAAACTCAGCAGTTGCTCTTTTCAAAACAAAAAATGTTACAATATGTAGCTTATGTATCTTGTGGCAGTTGAAGCAAGCAGATTGGTTCCAAGTAACTTTGTCATTTACAATTATATTTTGCATGTTTTGTATTTCCTGAAATAGAACTCTCGTTGCTTTTTCAACATCAGTGCACGCATCATCCTTCAAGCTTTTGTTTTCCAGAATTGACACTTTGTTTCCTGAAACAATATAGTTAATAAGGTATTTATTAGAAATTAGGATATAATTAATTAAATTAGATTTTTTGCAAACCCCAATTAGATTTTAAAGGTTTAAAAGGTAGCCTATATGTTAATCCAGGGTATAAGCTATCTGAATTCCAAAATATGTATCAGCCAAATCGGTTTAGTGTTTGTAGGGTTATAAAGACAGCTAGTCCATTTTAAAGTAATTTTTTAATACGGCTGCTCACAGAGCTTTTTGTAGCTGTATCTCGTGCGGAAAGTTCGATTTTCCGCATTTGTATCAAAATATACTATTGAAGGTTAACAAACATTCAGCCAGAAAACATAACAATGTTTTTGGCTTCGCCACAGTCGAAGTCGAAGCTTTGTCTGGGGGGAGGCTTTAGCCGTGACTAGTTACCACCCTACGTCAAAGACGTGCCGCCAAGCGATTTAGCGTTTCGGCACGATGGCGTGTAGAAACCGATTAGGCTTAGGTTGAATTTACACTGCCGTACCCATTCCAAGTTAGTCCGCTATCATCTAAGACAGGCATCGTCACTTACCATCAGGTGAGATCGCAGTCAAAGACTATCTTGTCAACGATAAAAATAAAAAAGTCGGGTAAGAAGATGAGTACATTATAAGTACTTACAGCTTTATGTTAAATCTTCCTTTGTTTTTTTTTTGTGTTTTTAGTAATTTCCTTTACGCTTTTTCATATCTACCTGAAATGAGAAGAAAAATAAGTTACGATATTAATGAGTACATTAGTATTTGCTAATTAATGAAGTGTTTGATGATTAAAAAAATACATGATAAAACTCACATACTTACTACGTACTCGAAGAATACAAATAAAATTAGCAGTCGTTTCCGACACTCGCGACCCACCCTAATGCTCGTCGAAACAATTATATCGCGGACGCCGGAGTTGCGGTGCTCTACGAAAACGAGCGTGCTATCACCTTGAATATTGGGACGGGATTGAATTTATTTGTGGTTGAACACTGTAATATAAAGCGAATTACGGGCGGCTACTACTTCATACTAAAATGTATGAGCAACGGGGAACGATTTTCGCTACAAAATTAATGATTTTTAGTCTTATATTATTGCTTTTTGGTTTGAATTAATATAAAATTTTAATGGTGAAAATTTTCTCTATACTTCCTTCTCACGATTTAACCAAAAATTATTCCAAATATAACATCGGAATAGCATAAGATGTATTCAATAGAAAAGGTCAATTTCGGTGATTTTGATAATGTTGCTGATTTTTTTTCTCAAAAACTGAGATTTATTTTAGATATATTTCGCGGCGTACTTATAGCCTCATCTATTATGCAATTGAGGTTTTTTTGTGGTGTCATTCAATTCAATGAGTTTTTTAATTTGGGTTAAACCGTAAGTGTCTATTTGCGCATTTCTTCCAGACTTGCCCCTTAAACATCTCGCACCACGTTTGAATATTTCGGTTCCCTGCGATTCTTTTTTTAGCATAAAGATTTTTATTGGCTTTCAAAAAATTTAGGTCAGTTGTGCAAACAAGAATTATACAGGAAATAATAAAAAAAACTAAAAATACTGTAGTTCATGTCTCTGTCGCATGGGTGATGTAGGGAGTGTAACATCAGTTACAGACCCCTCGTATAAACATCCCGACATCGTGACTTGGAGCCATAATCGACCTTGTCTTGGAGCCATGGCAACACACACGGTTCCAACAACGTTTTTGACGAGTTTTTTTTTTAATTTTAACGAGTTCAAATTTAATTTTTAATTTGAACGAGAATTACAACACAACCCTTATTAGACGAATACTTATTGTAATTATAAGCCCCCTAAAAATCCGCGATGCAAAAGACAGTTTTTGAAGATGTCTTGGGATTATCTCCTGAGCGTGCTTTATCAATACTTATATATTTATTTATTTTTATTCGATGACAAGATAGCCCTTGACTGCGATCTCACCTGATGGTAAGTGACGATGCAGTCTAAGATGGTAGCGGGCTAACTTGGAAGGGGTATAGCAGTGTAATTTCAACCCATACCCCTAATCGGTTTCTACACGCCATCGTGCCGGAACGCTAAATCGCTTGGCGGCACGTCTTTGACGGTAGGGTGGTAACTAGCCACGGCCAAAGCCTCCCACCAGACCAGACCAGATACAATTTAGAAATTATAAATTCCTAAATTGCCACCGCCGGGAATCGAACCCGAGACCTCCCAGTTATAAGACCACAGCGCTCACCACTGCGCCAGGGAGGTCGTCATACGCTCTACCTAAATAATCTCTATTCAACTAGGATGTATTACGTTGTACCTATCTAATAGCTTATTGTCAGTAAACTAAAGCAAACAGCTATGAATTATTATAAAAACACGCCGTAAAATGACGTAAACTAGTACCTATCTAAAGTAGGTAGATGTATTTTGTAATCATCATTAATGAGTCTAGATCTCTAGAAAATAAATTAATAATAATAATAATATCACAAAATAAGCAATATCAGTGACATCTAGTTTCAAAGTGTTTTGTTAGAAATAAACACGACAAGCTAATGATCATAGATGGCGTTGATGATCGATCGAAGATAACATCTACCAAAGAGGGAAAATTTGGAGAACATCAAGGCCCCGATAGCCTTATAGACCAGTGTAGATAATTTTTAAAACGAAACAAAATAGTAGTAGGATGAAACCCATTAGAAAAGGAGGGGAATATTATAAAGATGAAAGGAAAAATAATTTACGGGCGATCTGAGGTCGGGAAGGGGTGGGGGTGAGTTTTTAAGGGGGAAAAACGGTTTTTCTCGATTTCCGGCAAAACTAAAAGTCCTATCGAAAAAAGTCAAATGGCAAAGTTATAGGTAATAAAAAGATCTAAAACTTTTGTATTTACACTTTTTTCACATAACCTCAAAATTTATGTGAAAAATTCAAAAAACCAAGTTTTTGGTTTTTTATTTTTATCTTTTACAAAAATTATTTTTTTTTAACGAAATTTGGTGAAAACTTACCTTTTTATGTCCCAAATACGCTGTAATTTATTTGATTAAAAATATTTATTTTTTCACCTTATTTTTAATTAATATCGAAAAAAACACCCTAATTTTCAATCGAAAAGTCACCCGTCAAAATATCAGCTTTTTTCAAAAAGTTAGTATGTTTTCTGTTCGTTGAAATCTCTACTTTCCGATGGTGAAAAAAAAAATATATGTTACTACAGTAAATCTTCTCAGAAAATAATTTCAATCTTTAGGTTATGTTACGTTAAGCATACTATTTTTTAAAGAAAATATTAGATTTTAATGTTTGAGTTGATTTTCTTGAAGATAATTGTGACAAGTTTACTTAAAAAAATAAAACAAAAATTTTTATCTGTATCAATCAACTCAAACATTAAAATCTAATATTTTCTTTAAAAAATAGTATGCTTAACGTAACATAACCTAAAGATTGAAATTATTTTCTGAGAAGATTTACTGTAGTAACATATATTTTTTTTTTCACCATCGGAAAGTAGAGATTTCAACGAACAGAAAACATACTAACTTTTTGAAAAAAGCTGATATTTTGACGGGTGACTTTTTGATTGAAAATTAGGGTGTTTTTTTCGATATTAATTAAAAATAAGGTGAAAAAATAAATATTTTTAATCAAATAAATTACAGCGTATTTGGGACATAAAAAGGTAAGTTTTCACCAAATTTCGTTAAAAAAAAAAAAATTTTGTAAAAGATAAAAATAAAAAACCAAAAACTTGGTTTTTTGAATTTTTCACATAAATTTTGAGGTTATGTGAAAAAAGTGTAAATACAAAAGTTTTAGATCTTTTTATTACCTATAACTTTGCCATTTGACTTTTTTCGATAGGACTTTTAGTTTTGCCGGAAATCGAGAAAAACCGTTTTTTCCCCTTAAAAACTCACCCCCACCCCTTCCCGACCTCAGATCGCCCGTAAATTATTTTTCCTTTCATTTTTATAATATTCCCCTCCTTTTCTAATGGGTTTCATCCTACTACTATTTTTTTTCACTTTTTATTATTTTTACAGGGATCTACCCTGGTCTATTATAGATATAGACAGATAACTAAATGTAGATACAGGCATAATAAAATATAACGTACTTGAAGTAACTAAGTTGCCGAATCAATACGACTAGCCAAACCTCCTGTTTGCCTCGGAAACAGGAGATCAGCGGTCAACTTTTTGAACTCAAAGCGGACTATGGTATATAACTTTTCTCTGAGAGAAGACTTGAGAGACGGAGACGTTTATAGGTTGCTAATGATGGTGACAGATTAAAATAACTTACTTGTCATGTTTGGATCGTGAATGTGGCTCGAGCTGCAGCGGGGTGGCGGGGGCGGAGCGAGGAGCCCCGCACCCGCCACCCGCCGCGCCCGACGAGAAGTTCCCGGTTGACCTGGAACAAATGGATTAATTACACACTCGATCATCTAATATCCTACTATCCTACTGCCAACTTAATATAATTAAACGCGAAAGTTTGTGAGGATAGATGAATGAATGTTTTGATACTCTTTCACGTAAAAACTACTAGACGGATTTTGATGAAACTTCACAATGTGATAGCTTATACATCAGAATAACACAGAGGCTATATTTTATCCCGGAAAATTAAAGAGTTCCCGCGGAAACAAAAATCTACCACTAATCTACGCGGACGAAACTGTGAGCATCATCTAGTCTTCAATACACAAATTGTGGCTTATTCTGCTGTGTACACAAACTCTAAACTGGCAGCACTAAATCTCGTGCTGTCCTTTTCATAACACTCCATACAGAAAAGGATAGTACCTACTAAATGTAATTCTGTCAGTTTACACTGGTTTACACCCACGCCCTACACCTACACCTGTGGCAGTAGTATAAAATAATACACTGAACTGACATCAACCATGTCAACAGTTCATGTATGTGACAAACAACATGTTTTTAACAAAGTTAAATCAATTGCTTACGTGTAAAAATAGAATTTAGATATGTTAAAGGATACTTTAAAGATAATATGCTACTTCTTTAGGGAATATTAAGATTAAAAACGAGGTAACGCTTACGTCTTGAATCCTGGCACACCCTTACAGATCTTTTGATACTGTAAATACTCGTGATTTAACAAAACCTTTAAAACACAAACTTCTTAAAATGTTTAAACTAAAATCACATGGCAAATATACACAACAGAAAAGATAACACACAAGAAGCCCGCCAGATAAGTGTTATGAACACAGATTGTGTAGGAACAAAATAAACAGCATAATGTGTGGAGCATAACAAAAACCATTCCAAGGTTGAAAACCTTAATACTTACAATTTAATGGACGAAATATTAAAATGGCATTAAGTGAACATTTTGAACGTAATTTTGCCAAATAATACGACTTTATCACTAAATACTCTCGAACATTCTATGTACTATAAAATATTATGGTTTTCCGTAGCAGTTATATATTTAAAAAAACTTCAATAGGATATCCATGGAGAAACAAAAGGGTTATAATATCTACGTCATATCTACAGGTCGAGATCGTCGAGGTAATTAAACATAATTGTACGTCAATTTAACCTATTAACACAGCAGCGACGCTTATAAAAAGGCCAAAGGTGAAGACGGTGATTTTGCATTCCTTAAAAACCACATTAGGAATCATAAAATTAGAATCTCAGCAATACATTGCAGCCACTTACGCCGACTTAAGTTTGATTTAGTAATCAGTTGAATGGCAAGTGGCAATTATAAACTTAAAATTGATATTACGATAGTGAATGGTTACAGTAAGATTGCCACAAAATACAAATGATACCATCGAGCTAAATCAGACAATTTTAGACTGTCCGTGAAAATCGGCAGAACTACATCCTCGTACTAATGGTACTAATGTATAATCTCAGACCGATTGATCTATAAATCATCAAAACCACTTATCCTGTAGAAGTTTGAATTAGGAAACTCAGATAGCACAAGTAGCATCTATTTACGAAAAGGAGTCCTTAGTTCTGTAGATATATTAATTAGATTTTTGTATTTATGTAACTGACATTGGTATTATTAGTTAACTTGCCTGCCTGCGTTTCTACGCAGAAGTTTGAATTAGGAATTTCAGATAGCACAAGTAGCATCTATTTACTAAAGAAGCCCTTAGTTCCGTAAGTATATTAATTAGATTTTTGTATTTATGTAATTGACATTGGTAATAATAGTTAACTTGCCTGCCTGCCTTGTAACAACTTTAGGTAAAATCTGAAAGTAATTGCTATCAAGGCAATTGATTTCTGTTGTGTTCTAAAGTAACTCCGATAAGATTTCTGACTCTCAGTCCTCAGCGAGGTCATCCATACGATTGGTCAAGGGCAGTCAAAGTTATCGTAATAAATATGCACGAGTATTTTGAGGAAAATAAGTTTGCTTCCCCGAAGAAGGAAGGAAAGAGAAATCAATTGGTACCTACATATTATTTCTCTATCCTGTACAATCTGAAATTGTACCAAGCTTTACGGCAAATGTCTTTACGTTTTCCTACTTCATCAATATTTGATTGAAATATCTATATAATAAATTATTATGTATTAAAGTAATGCGAATGTAATGAGTAAAACTAAAACGTGGTGAGTTACATAATTACTCTCTCAATAAGAAACTTTAATAATGGCAGTAAATTGATTTTACAAGCATCTGGTTCTAGGTTACGAAATATTTTACTTTTATAAATCTTTATAATAGCATAAAAACAGACGATTACCGATTATTTATTGATTGGCAATAACTACAAAAGGTGTAAACAGTGTACATGAAGCAGATGTAAACACTGCGTTGTTTTCCATAAAACTGTTTTCTTGGAAAAACTACTTTTATTGAAGCGTTAGCCTACTTCCTAGAAAGTAAACAAGATGATAACACGAAGAATTTATGAAAAATAATGATCTATTATAGGCACTTTTACAGGAATTTTCCAATTTATTAAAACAAATAATAACTTCATTCGCCTAGCGACGTGATCGATTGATTGACTGAATGATTCAGTTTAAAACAACAGTATCTAGTTATATCAATAGATACAAAAGGTTTGATTAATAACTATAACTGATAACTATAATATTAATAACTTTTAATTTGCTTTATCCATTGGTTATATCATTTACAAATCTTAAATTTTACTTTACAATTACATAATTAAATCATATCATTATACTCACTCCTTTTAAATTAAGCACTCACAGAGTATCAAGTATAAGACAAGCTACGCCATGTGATAACATAAAGCAACTGTAAGAACTTAAATGTTGCCGGAATGAAGTAATTGTTTTGAAATAACACTAAGCAATAACACGATCCATGTCTCGTATTAACGATATCTGAGATTATTTTCAAAACTGGAACAAATTATTTGATGAACTAATTTCACCTTCAGTCGAGGAAGTTATTTGGAAGAATTCACAATGAGGTTGATTGGAGTTTTAATAGTTTTATTTTTTAACGTTCTGGAGATCCAAAATGTAAGTACTTATTTTAATTTGTACCATATCAGTGAATAATTGCGTTTATTCAAAAGAATTTGCGCTTCAGAGAATGCTGCCGATTTACTACGATACTGAGGCTTCTATAACTGACACTGACCTCAATACAGTAACGGATTCTATGGTAACAAATGATGATACTAAGGATAAAGAAATAATCCCGAAAGCATTGGATGATGAAGAATTTGAACTCGAACAGAGAAAACAAAGAAACCATATACCCAAAAAGGTAAAAAAAATATAATACACTATAGATTTAAAAACTATAGCATTTTATGAATAGGTAAGTTTGATTATTCAATATTCACCAATTCATAGTATGCTAAAAAGCGCAGTATGCTAAAAAGCGCGAATTTGCGCCTTATGCTAACTTTTGTAAATGAAGGTGTACTTGTGTACACTGTACAACTTCGTAGCACCATTAAATAACATTCATGAGTGAAACTAGCTAAAAACACGGTTTGACACCAATGTGTCAAACCGTGTTTTTTTTAGCATTTGATAAGGGTTATTTTTAATTTTTCAGCCTTGCGCCATTGTAGTGCTATCTAACATTCAGAACCCGTCTATGCAGTCGTTACTAAGGAAGTATAGATATGACGCAAATGGTAAGAAAATATTACACAAATATTTATTATACTTGCTTGTGGATACAAGCTTTTGCTCATTATATTCTTTATTTTAGGCATCCTAATTCCAAGCAGCGTGAAATACTTTATCAAGCTACCGCAGGGCTTAAAATCACCGTCTATCCTGGTGCCACTAAATGACAAAGCATTCTCACCTTTAGGAGGTTTTGTAAGGTAAGAACTAATTTTACTCGACAAACGCTTTAGTTCAACGTTTTTAAACGAATCACTAAGGTTTAAAATACTCTTCCAGCGGCTGTGCTTCTTGCTACGTATGTAACCTTCAAGATCTTCCTCTAGGTTTCTTCTACCTCTAAGTTGTAGTGCGCTCATCAGATCTCATCAGGTCTCATCTTTGTGCTTTCCATTACTGGTTATTCGTCAAGCGCAAGCCTATCTAGCAATAAAAAAATCTTACACTAGTAGATCTAACCCTTGAGATGATCTCTGCTGTCGGTTTTAAATTTTACTATTGCACGACAAGCTCTTTATCCAGAGGCATTTCCCAACATAAATCATTTACATCAATTTCAGATAATTATCTTTATTTCAAATGCGGCTCTGGCGAAACGCCCACCCTGTCTGTAATAGCTATCTCTGAATAATCTTGTTTGTAATAGTATGGGTTTAAATAGAATTTAATACTATTCGCAGGTACTATAAAGAAGTTCCGCCGATTCCACACGCTTGGTGAATTATCTAAATTTATTCTTGTGATAATTTATTTATTATAAATATAACGGATATAGGTAGGTACCAATGCTTTCGAATTTTCCTTGTTTTGAATTATTATAACCTTGTATGTATAATCTGTAGAAAATGTTTTATTTGCCATTTTAACACTATCACTGAAATATTAACCATCCATTGCAATCTTTACACTTCTACAATATAGTGTAAAGATTGCAATCACCTCTGACCGATACTCACTCGTTATTGGCTAAAATACATTGTTGCAGAAAAAACACGATTTTAGCCAATCACCGCAATTGAGACAACAGCAATGATTGATGCACACGTATTAAAGCGCACACTCTTAAATACAAATTTTATTTTTAGTTTAGTTTTCTATTATTTTTATTACTTAATCTTAATTTAGTCTTCTTAAAAAGAAAAATTATACATGAAATATGATAACAAGCCAAAGCATGTGCCAGATGGTTTTGCCAAGAACCCTGAGGGAACATGACGGAGGAAGCCAAACAAACGCTGCACCTGATTCAACATGTTCTTAGAAATAAGAACAACTTACATGAGTGACCTCGAATGTACGTTACTCTGTCTAAACAAACAAGTTACCATAAATTCTAAGTAGGTATATTACGTTCTGGAGCGTTTAATCTAGAATTTAGTCTCGTATAATTAAATAACTATCTTGTACATATAAAAATGAATGTTTCTTTGTTTTTCCCATTCTATTGTCGTGAATCTTGACTCAAAAATAAATTGCATTCGATAATCCTTATAATATTATAAATGCGAAAGTTTAGATGGATGTATGGATGTTTGTTCACGCTGCAACGACTAAACCGACTAAACGGAACATCTAATTACGGACACTTTAAGTGGAGACTCTTATGGGCATCGTGATAATAATATGATTGATCAAGTTGAAAATCAAGATTGAGCAGTGGTGATTGAGTAGTGGTGAGTAAACATAATTTGGTATAATACCAAAAATAATCGAGTGTACAGTGTTTAATGTAAGAACGAACACAATGTGTACAATGTAAGAACGAATTTAAACAAACACAACTTTCCTAAACTTTTAATTTCTGGCACATATCTAAACCCAGTTTAATGATTTACTTTTAAAAAAAATGTACATTTTAGATGACCTTGTCCGCTCGGTAAAACTATATTAGATAGTAACTTTATGCAGTGTTCAATGCAAATAAGAACTGATAACTTCGTAGCAGCAACTTCGTGGACTTATCAAATATGAGTCAACAGATGTCGATTCCCATGACGCGATATCAAGAATTCAATGATTAAACAATAAGTTTTGTGGGAACTAGGCATTGTGGGTCAACTCTTGTACGTAGATTCATTTAACGTCAAATATTTAAAAAGCCTTTTTAATAACTTTTCGTGGGAGTATGATTTAAACCATAGATATAAGTATCATACTACTATTATTTTAAAAGAAAAAGTTTAGCTAGATTTTAAATTTTACCTCCTACATTGTACAGATATAATATTAATAATATGTGAAGATCATTAAGCGATGATAAAATCTTTATGCCTTGTAGATGAAAGGCATAGTTATCTGAATAATTAGCGACAAAACGTTAACTCGTAATCTGGTTTTATATGATATCATCGTTCATAAACTAAGTACGTATTTTTCCAGATTGTATTGAATTTATTCACCAGCGACATGTTGTTCATACTACACCTTGTACAGTAGGTATGATGTTTAAAGACAATAAAGGAGATAAAATTCTCCGCCCACTTATGGAGTTCAAGGAAAACAACACTATTATGAAATTTTTCTGCACGAGAAGTTAAATACCTACACAGGTAACTTTTAGCATAAAATTACACCTATAAATAAAGTATATTCAATAAGAAATTGAAAGAAAGTTTTTGATTTGAGAGAATTCGTGTGGTGTAGTTTCTACACAAAAGTGTTTGAGAACCATGAAAAGCTATAGTTTGTAGTCTATAATTATCTAAAGTTAGAGCACTTTCCCAAAATAACCAGCCCTGAGCGGAATGAGAAACGATCATTTCTTAAAAATTTTCTATCGTTAGATTACTAACTAGTGTATGGTATATAATCTCTATCGTTTAAATTTTAAAATAATCGGACAAACCGAATCTGCGAAAGAACTTGGGTAAAAAGGCCCGTATATTTGGAACGTAAGACATATTTCGTAATCATCGGACGATCATTGCTGTGTAGGACGCAGACGGTTAGAAACTAGAGTCTAGCTCTTCTCAGAATAATCTCGATTCCGAACCGGTGGTAGAGTCTCGACGTGTCATGAAAGACACGAGTTGGCCTGCATGAAATAAACAATTTTGAATTTGAATGCTGATGGATAAATGTACCTAATCTAAGACTTCTAAGAGGTGATTTGTAGAATATTTATTTAGGTTGGTCATAACAAGGCCCATCATGTAGGACGGTAAACGTATAAAAATAAAGAAGGCCAATCATCGCATCCAACAGTAATAACTTTCATAGCAGCCAACCAGCAAACAAAACATAAGGTTATTCGTGACTTACCTACTTAAGCTGAGGAATTTACAATGGTCTTTGCAATCGTCTTTAGGATTTTCGTAGAGAATCGATGTGTCCAATTATTATTCTACGACATACAAAACTATCTACTTCTATTAAAATAATTCGAATAGGTAGAAGATAAATGTAAAGCTCGCCATGTGTTTTACTGTTTCAATTACCCTACAAAGATATGGAACATTCCAAACAAATCAACATTTTACGCAAACGTAGTCACATTAATAATTATCTTTTGTGTATGGCATAAATTAAATTCGACACGAGTATGTTTCGTTTACGACTGCTTACCTTGTGCGTCATACAGACGTACAGTTATAATAGTTAAAAAGGATTTCAAAATCTCTGTTCATGATCTTTCGAATCAAAAACCTAATTAATGTAGATATGTTGTTATACTACGAATACTGGTTTAGAACTTTGTTCCGTGAATAAATAAAAGAAAACCAGAAAAGTATTCGTTATTGTCGAGGTCGAGTTACGGGAAAATAGTCTTAGGAAACGTCTTAAGAAACCCTTGAATATGTAAAAGTAATGAATTTCCCTCTCAATAAATCTGCGGTTAAACTACGACCAAAATCATCAGAATGCGAGAATCCTATTACATGAATCCTACATTTTCGAAAACTTAAAGGAAGTTTGCCCTGCATTAGTCATGCGAAAATAAAAGTCAATATTCTGGCCATGTTGAAAATCTGTATTAATAAGGAAAGCAATATGAGGCGACGGTAAAGCATTTAAATGTATTTCGATTTTCCTGTCTTCCAGTGCATCAACCTATTTCCGAGCTAAACAGCTAACTCTTTGGGCGATGACTTAAGATCAATAAAATGAAATAAAACTATCCAGATACTTATCTCAGCCTACCATTGGTATCAAATATATCACCAGGACAGCTAAACACGTTGGCAACACGCCAACTTCCTTACGCGCAACGGATCCTCTAAAACGGGAAGAACACAAACGAACCTTTTAAGAAGGACACTCGTTTCATAGTGACTGGGCGATCAGTGATAATGTTAAATTCAACAGGGTTACAATAACGCTTTATGAATGTGGGATGAGCAAACAGTTTCGTGTATAGCGAAATTCCCGATTAAATAGTCACAATTTTAACTTTCATGAGAAATCTTTGATCTTTTCACGGAACCCTAAAAATGACGTCACCAATGTTGCAGTCCTGTACTCTAGCAATACTGGCGATTATATAAAATGGAATAGAGAAAACTAAAATAGATAAGACAATTTCACTGCACTTCAACTTCAAGACGATGCCTTAGATCCTTATTCCACTTTTACCTTTTGATCTAAAAAATTTATGATCATTCGTAGATACGCAACAACGTAATATACGTTAAACGTTGGATATATCGTGACGACTCTGGCATCAAGCATAGGTGTACAGACGACAATGACGTCGACACACCTACGTTGCCACGTTTTATCATAACATGATAAAATCTGTATAGCTCTACACTTATAAATTGCAACACTCATCTGTCTAGTCTAGACTCTTGGCGCTTTCAAATGGGGATTTACGAAACTGACGCATTTGACTATAATTTTCAACATCGCAGCAAACCTAATTCAGGATATTTGAAAGAATTTTATAACTTCATCCAGCCTGAACTACCAACCAACCCACGATTGAGCAAAAACTTTCCTTGGATAAAATAATATATATTAAACATTATGGTTCTATTTCGCGGTTTTATGATAAAACATAATCACACGTGTCTAAGCATAAGAATGTAACCTTGGCTATGAATATTCATTTGACGTTTCGTAATAGAGTAGAGGCGGCGGTGCAGCGAGGACATGTTGAGTTAGACTGCAGGGGTCCTTAATATTTGATCCTACTCCTAAATAGAATCTTTGGGTTCCTTAAGATTTAAATATTTTACAAAGCTTTCAGCTGTACTCGCATTGGAATTATTTTTAAACTACAACGTAGATTTTTCAGGTTTTATAATGCGTAAAAACTTCTACGCAATCTTTCGTAATCTTTACTAATTCTATAAATGCGTAAAGTGTGTTTATTCGCTAGATTCTACTTCAATCATGCAGCTACGGTGCATCGGATCGACGTTATTTTTTGCATAGGTATAGTTGAGGAGCTGGAGAGTGATATAGGTTACCCATTATCTCGGAAAAACAGAAAATTCTCGAAAAAACTCCACGCTAACGAAGTCGCAACCAAAAAACAATAAAAGCTCGCTATCACACAGTAATTTTTGTTGAACTCAAAAGTTGAAGTTACCTACCAATGATAAACTCCACACGTTTGTTAACATGACCTTATTATCGTTTCCCGGAATTATGGCCTGTAAACATAGCTTCGTTAAGATTATTATTAGTACTAAGCAGTTAAACTCTACCTTAAATTTTACCATCACTACAACAGACATCTATGCAGACAAGTAGCTTTGCGATTAAATACGTACGGTAGTTTCAAGATTTAACATACTTTCAATTAGGTACTAAAAGTAACAGAATACTCGCAGTTAGTACATATATATATATATATAAGAAAGGATATTTTGAAAGTACCTACTTTCAAAACTTCCTCCAAAATATCAAAGGGACAAAAATATCTTGGCCTTAACTGCGTTACGGTTATTTTGGTAGTACATTTCAAAGTAAAGTGGGTCAGTAGCATATGGCAGGAATCTATCATCGAAGGTGTTGCGACATAAGCCAGGCGTGGATATTTGGTGAAACATGATACACAAGGTTACACAGATTAAACACAAATCCCCGACAAGACTTCAGGTGAATTTTGCCAAAATGTACACAATTTAAATAGACTACACCGCTCAATCTCCTTCGTGCCTTCTCCATCAACGTGACACTGGCGAAGCAATCTGTGCCCAGTTGGCACGCCTGAAAGCCACTGATTGGGAATTGAATTGAATTAAATAGACTACAATTTAGTAATAGTAACCGAAGTAATGACTGCAAATATTTTTGCTTCCCTGAATCAATAGACATAATATGCTTAACAAATATTCTTTTACCCAATAAAATCAAAAGCTATAGTGATCATGGCTCCGCTAATAAAGATTGAATTGGATTAGGTAGAGTGGAATGTCTAATTCGATGTCTAATCACCACTACTCCACGTAAACTAGAACGAAAGATCAACCCGCTTCCACGCAAACTGTCAATAAGTCGTCCTTCAAGCGTGTTTTTATAAACCACGAAACTCACGAAGGGAGCCTTAAATGAAGCCCACTAAGCCAAATGAAGTTAAAGGGGAGATGGTGAGCGAAGCGAGCGGCCAAAATTCGTAGCGAAGCGAAGTTTGATGAAGGAAGATGAAGAACAATGAAGGGGCGACGAAGCGAATCTGACATTGCACATTTAGAAAATATTACTTATAAATATTTTTTTAGGAGGAAAATTATTGAAATTTTATCCCATAAGGGATGAACAGGAGTGGTCAAGTTTGTATGGAGAAACATATTTTAACATCTAAAGCTATGCTGATCAGGTCATGGTCATAAGCAAGTGTGGGTCCATATACAGTGTGTCCGGGTTCTAACTAACGATCATTTAAAGGAGTCTTCTATAACTCATTACGACTATAAAACCACCCACTAATAGGGTACATAATAAATGCTAATAGATAAAAAGATAATGAACCTATGTAGGTATTGAAGTTGGGCATAGAACAGCAATGTAATCACTTTTCTACTGATATATTTTAATTATTTAGTAGGTGTGTAAGTAACCTACTTACTGTCATTTAGTGAAAATTATGTTACGCTGACTATGCAAAGCTGAATGGACAAATTTTGAGTGTTTTTTTTAAACAACAGAAGTCTTGCATTTTATATAGTATATTAACAGATAGCAACTATTGATCTGTGGACTAAAGGCCGCTGCATACATAACGTGCACGGGACGGGACGGGACGTGGACGGGACAGGACGTGGAGTTTTGGAAACATCGTTTCATAGAAAATGTAAGCGACTGTGCATACGTCACGGAGCACGGACGGGACGGGAACGTGCCACGCGCGGAACGGGAAAAATATCGTCGGCGACGATGTTTAGCACGTCCCGTCCCGCACGTGCCCCGTCCCGTCCGTGATTCCGCTGCGTATGCACAGTCGCCCCGTTCGCTCCGGAGAGCTAAGTAGTGATGTTTGTGTATTTACCTACGAAGCAAAAATGGACGAATGGAAAAACTAATTGAGTGTGTACGATTATTGAAAGTATTTAGACACCAAATATAAAAATTATCTGTGGCGTAAAATTGCAGTCGAACTATCACTCACTGAAAACGGTCAGATTTATTTTATTAATTATTGCATTGGTATCTCTACTTATATTTTAATATGTAATAATAATTACAGTTGAACTTTTTATGCTCAAATCAATAGGTATATAGTATCAACCTTTGACGACCTCCCTGGCGCAGTGGTAAGCGCTGTGGTCTTATAACTGAGAGGTCTCGGGTTCGATTCCCGGCGGGGGCAATTTAGGAATTTATAATTTCTAAATTGTCTCTGGTCTGGCCTGGTGGGAGGCTTTGGCCGTGGCTAGTTACCACCCTACCGTCAAAGACGTGCCGCCAAGCGATTTAACGTTTCGACACGATGGCGTGTAGAAACCGATTAGGGGTATGGGTTGTATTTACACTGCTATACCCCTTCCAAGTTAGCTCGCTACAATCTTAGAAAAATCCATCTTTCCTTGTTCACATCACTAGCACGTTAGTTCTGAGTTATTGCCACGTTGCGTATGCATTAAAAATTCCCGTCCGTGTTTACTAACCACGTCCGGGCCACGTCCCGTCCACGTCCCGTCCCGTCCCGTGCACGTTACGTATGCAGCGAGCTTAACAGGGCCACAAGAAATTTTTATTTAGGCCATTTACTTGTGAAATCTCATGTAAATTCACAGGTAAATGGGTACACAAAATTTTCTCATGGCTAGCCCTACTTAGTTATTGTCATTAGATAAAATTATATTTATAAGGTTTTACTGGCTTAAATAACTGCTGTACTATCTTTCATCATATCAAATTGTAAACTCTCACATTGTTTTTTTTCTTTCACTTTATTGCACAAAAATAGCACATAAGGTGGACTTAATACTAAAGCATTTTCTGCCAGTCTCCCTTTAAATGTGCAACTACAAATGTAGGTGTGCAAGAAGTGTGTAAAAAAAATAAGAATATTACTTAAATATATTACATAGATTTACCTTACTATATTATATAATACACACATTACATAAAATGATATAGTACATTATTATAATAGGCACATAGAAAAAATTAAAAATTAAAATATACAGTATGAATTTACAAATATCAATAAACAATTATGAATAAAGCCATTCACATAGTAAGTAAAATCAACGGAACAGAAGTTACATGGTTTCGAACATATGATCCTTTGCTTGCGGACTAAATCAAAATTTGTAAGTTACCCTCCTAATACTCGGGTAATGCATTCCAAAGCTGAACTGTGTCCATCTCAAAAGTACTCTTTTGGCCATGAAACTGGAATTGTGCTTAGTAATCACCAGGCGAAGACTTTTGGAGGACCAAAGACAAGGATCACAAACATTTGAGTTGGAACTTACTTTTAAGGTACTTGGTGTGGAAAGAGTTTTAAGTTGGTGGCTCACAGATCGGTAACCATTTCAGTTTGGCACAATATTGAAAGACGTAATCATATTTACGAAGATTGAAAATGAAATGTAGACATGTATCAAATTCAAATCAGTGTAACAAGTGTCACCATAATCCAGAATTAGCAGTAAGTAAATCAAAGGATTTTTTTGAAACCTATAAAATAGCTTTATCAGTACAATAGCTTAGCTCGTCAAAGCTATATAACAAAGCCTAAATGATTTATAAAAATTAAGCAGTCTAATAAAAATGGTCTCCTGACCAAGATTCAGCCATGGCAGGCAATCTCAACTGAGAGTCTCTTTCATAATCACAGCAGGAGAGATCTATGAAAGAATAATGGCATAATTATGTTCTCAGCAGCACACACTACCAACTTCTCTGCGGGACACTAGCTACTACTAAGAAGTTTGTGATAGAAAAACAATAACTCTTTATAGGACTCAAACTCATCATCTACAGCAAATTAAGTCAGCCACTAGACCATCACGGCTGGCACAGCAGACTTGCATGATTATGTTTTCCTTTGTATACTTTAAGTATTGAACTTAATACTGAAAAGTTGTATGTTATTTTAAGGCCCAAGAGACGGGTCTGCCCGCGAAATTCAAATTTAATTTGGTTTTTTGCAATTTGTAAACGAATACGACAAAGTAGGCTTATGGTATTCAAATTGTGCCAATGAGTGATTAATGAGTTTGACGTGAGATACTCACAAATTAGTCAATATTTTGATTAATTTCTTAAACTGGATACTTTTACGTAAAGATTAGTATATAAACCTGTGAAGATGATACTGCCATTGGCGCAATTTGAATACCATAAGCCTACTTTGTCGTATTCGTTTATAAATGGCGAAAAACCAAATTAAATTTGAATTTCGCGGGCAGCTCCGTGTCTTGGACCTTAAAAGCATGCAGGTTAGCAAAATCTAGTTAATTACCAAGTTTTGCGTATGGTCAAAAGTCCTTTTGGCACCTTCCTTCTACCTTCATCAGGAATAACTGAAAATCGGTCACTAAAGCTCCTCTTCACTTCATGCAGACCCTTGTAGCTCGAATCCCTAAATGACTTAGCAACAAAGCTGTTATTTCTTCGTAACTCGAACTTATTTGGACCACCTGGTTCTGAGTTTATGGAATCTTTAATAGCAGGTTTACTCAGTTTTTTCTTTCTTAAAATAGAAAGCTCCGAAACATCACATTCTGCTGTTTCACGACTCTTGTTGTACCCGTTTTCACGATCACTAAAACCTTGTACAAAACAGAGCATAATGTCATCAGGATATGATTCCTTCATTTAGAAGGTCATGCCCACTTCACAACTCAAAAAACTTGTTCGTTTATACCACTGTAACTAGAATTTCGTCACTTGTTCAATCCACCTCCAGTAAAACTTTCTAACACACTTAAGACTTCAAATTAACTTTAATTCGACGCCTTTTTATGATTGAAATAGTATTTTATACAGATTTATAAAAACGTCTGAATATTATTTTAATTAAATCAGTAATTATCTAAACTTTTTTACCAATTTTTTTTAATCTAAAGTTAAAATTCGTAATAACGTGCCAGCCGCTAAACGAACTTGACGTTTAATTAAAATGACATTTTTATTACGTTCGGTAATCGTTGTTAAAATTTCCGTTCTAAAACACTTGATTCGTACTTGAAGCAGCTGTTGTCGAAAACGGACTAATATTGCTGAACCGAACCACCCGTAACCGCGAACGGTATGCGAACGGTGACGAAGCCGGCTAGCACACGTCTGCCCCCGCCCTACTCGTATTGTTATTGGGAGTTGGGACTAGGGATCCGCAAAAAGTATCGATACTTGAGTAGTATCGATACTTGCGATGCGATACCTAGTATTTTCGTACTCGATACTTTTGTTCCGATACTTTACTAGGTATCGATACTTTCTGATGTACTCGATACTTTTTCCTTCACTATTTGATCCTGAATTTATATTACGGGAATCCCCGAATCTCCTAATCAGCGATTATGTGTGAGTGTGGCCAGTTGAGTACTTTAATTGGATCTTGGTATTTCGAAATGGGATGATTTCTTGAATGATATCTTATTATTATTTTTTGAAAAAGTTGCATATTATTCACTGTTTGAACGTAGCTATATTATGTATGACAATAACTTGTACGTGCATATTATTAGGTAGGAATTTGTATAAACTTTAGGTAACTTAGTTACAAATTAAATTAATATTCTGGTAACATTAATTATTTAAATATGACCAAAAAGAGTAAATTTAATATATGACTGCAGGCTGCTGGCAGAAAATTAGCTCGAAAGAGAAATTAAATTTATTATCATTATTTTCTTTATTGATTTCAACTGTGTTGGTACTAGTGTGAAAGTCTAGAGTCTAGACTGTGTTGGTGCTAGTGAAAGTCAAGAAACCAAAATGCCGCCTCCTGGTGGGAGCAGCGATGTCTGGCTAAGTTTCAGAAAGGTTGACAAAACTACTGCTACCTGTAAAATCTGTTTTAAAGTGCTTAAAACGAGTGGGAACACGTCAAATTTGAAGAAACATTTAAACACTCACAGCCGACAGAGGTAAGTACCAACAATCATTCACTGTGTACCTTTACTAGTACCTAACAGCCCGGCCACACTGCGTTTTTCAGCCGCGCGTTTTCGCGTTTATATTACCTTTTGCGTATTTGCGTCTGCTGCGAGTTTTGGCGTTTCTAAAACGCGAAAACGCGCGTTTTCGTGTTTTTATTACCTTTTGCGTATTTGCGTCTGATGCGCGTTTTGGCGTTTCGAAAACGTGAAAACGCGCGTTTTCGCATTTTTATAGCCTTTTGTTCTTTATATTTTCCGTATAGTGAATAAGAATACGCTAGTGTATCTGTCTGTTCCCACGTAGCTCCCTAACGACTACACCGATTTTGATGCAGTTTTTTTCTATTTCAAACACGTGATCGAGATGGATCTTATCTATGATTTACGAATATTTGCTTAGGCGTTTGAAGATCATCAGCTTATTTTCTACTTGTCCCCGCCATATTGAAATTCCTTGTTATTGGACCGATTTCGTTCAAAATCAATATTTAGTCTTCTTGTTCACATCACTAGCACGTTAGTTCTGAGTTATTGCCACGTTGCGTATGCATTAAAAATCCCCGTCCGTGTTTACTAACCACATTCGGCCCCGTCCCGTCCACGTCCCGTCCCGTCCCGTGCACGTTACGTATGCAGCGGCCTTTTAACACGTTTCCCGAGGCAAAGAAAAAGTACTCGATACTGAGTAGTATCGATACTTTTGATCCGATACTTTCATCGGTATCGATACTTTTGATACGATACTTGGCATCGAGTAGGTATCGATACTTTAAAAAATTTGCGGAACCCTAGTTGGGACCAGCGTAGACTGCCGGACGAGGCATTCGGTAAAATAAACTCATTGAATGGAAATAATACACGAGTACATTGTGAGAGGAGGGCGCGAAGTAGAGTTTTAAAAACCACCATTGTACCTACCTGAGCCACAGGCGAGGATTTACCAAGCATTCGTCACGAGTTTGTCTAATATCATACGACGTTTTTCAAGAGGATAGGTAGGTATTTGTGGAAAAATCTGTCAAATCTTGGTCAAATCAAGCATAACTAATTTAGTAGGTAAGTATTCTAAGGAAAACCACCGTGATAGAATCATTCTATATCGAGATTTTTGATTCATAATGAATGGTACCTAATAAAATGGGTCAAACATTTTGAATGAAAATATCATTCAATATAAAAAACCAATAAAGAAATGAATGAAATGGAATAAGTTATGTTCGTAAACACTTTAAAGATAGTAGGTATTAAGTACTTATACATATATAGAAGGTAGGTAGGTATACTAATTTAAATAAGTCGAAAAAAAAACAAAAAAGATGGTTATAAAGTAAAGTAAATTCATAACAAATTAATAGCTTACGTTCATACTCCTTACAAGCTAAAATTTTGTCCATACGTACATTACTTGCGTAGGCAAGTATAGTTTAGTGTCAACCTATATGGCGTGCTTAATAATTCGATCAATAAATCGGGAAAATTGTTGAGCGGTGGGATCACCAGGGTTACCGGAACCAAAGCACAGCTTAGGTAGCTACCTATTATGAGTTTGTCGCCGTACGCATTCCGGAAGTGCATTACGACTATCCGACCATGTGGTACCTACCTACCATATTGTATGGATATATCATACAATGTGATGGTTACCACATGGTCCGGGAGCCAATAACATTGAAAGCCCCGCCATGCGTGATGAAATTTTTTTTTGTGTTAATTGATAGTTAAATATTAGATGAACAAAACAAGCTCCATCATCATCATCAGCCCAAATGCATCCACTGTTGGACATAGGCCTCTTTCAAGTAGCGCCAACCGTGTCGATCTTTGGCCTTTCGCATCCAATCGATGCCTGCCACTTTCCGAATGTCACCGCTCCATCTAGCCGAGGAGAAAAATCTCTTAGTTATAGTGAAAACCGCATCAAAATCCGTTGCGTGGTTTATGTTAGCAACACAGTCGCGGTATCGTTTATGTTAAGCGGCCAAATTAAGTCGGTCGCGCGAATCGACGGTTTAGGTTGAGATAACACGGCCGCGTAGCGGAGGACGGTCGATTCGCGGTTAAGCCTGGCAATGATAGACGTCCGTTTTTGTTTCCGATTGTCTGATCAGGCAACCGGATCGTATTTACTCGATACACATCCGATTTTTCCGTCAGGCTTTTTCTGAACTCAGTCGTTCCCGAGCTATCATCCCGAGTGCTTGCGTTTGGAGCAAAGCAGAAGAAAAGAAGATGGATGACGAGTTAATAGAAATAGAAATATTTCTTATTCAAATAAACTTTTACAAGTACTTTTGAATCGTCAATGAATCTACCACTGGTTCGGAATGCCGTTCCTGTCGAGAAGAGCCAGCAATAAACTCGGCGGTCGCTCTTTTCAAAAAAAATTTTTTTTACAATAGGTAACAAAACTATGCTATGTATACAGTGTTTCCACAATAAAGTTTCAAAAATGCAAAACAATCCAATGCATGTTAAGACAGGCAGGCAAAAGCAGACCCATCCCCGTTGGTGGCACCCGTTCACGAGCATGACGCAGGATCCAGCCATTGCTTCGCTCAACCATATTTGAGGGAACGTAACAACCCGCACCACACGACACCACCACAGAAATTTTAAAGAGAGGAAAGAGAAAGAAGAAAAAACGTCGCTATTTTGGATTCATCCAATTAATTTGACAAGACTTACTGAGAGTCATTTCTATTTAAAACATCCAAAATAATTCATAATAATAATAATTTTATTATTATTCTGAATTATTAGTAGTGCCCTGCTCTACTGGGATCGGTCAATTATCACTGATAGGTATATTGTAGCCAATAGACCTGATATAGTGCTAGTTGACCGATCAGCGCGTCGAGCAATAATTGTCGATATCACAATTCCACATGATGATAATCTGGTGAAGGCGGAAAAAGAAAAATTGTCAAAATATTTAGACCTTGCCCACGAGATTACCGCCATGTGGAATGTTGATTCAACGATTATAGTGCCGATGGTCGTTTCGGTCAATGGTCTCATAGCGAAAAGTTTCGATCAACATCTTAAGAAACTTTCGCTTAATACTTGGATCAAGAGCAGGATACAGAAGGCGGTACTCCTTGAGACGGCACGCATTGTGAGGAGGTTCCTCACTCTGGAGCCCTGACCACTGGCTGCTTGGGTCCCTATCCCGCAGCAAGTGGGACCCATTCGTTTTATTGTTTTTAATTATGTTTTTATATTTATATTTGTATATGTATATTTGTAAACATTTTTAAAAATAATAGGATGAATGTGTATGAAAATAAATGAGAGAAATAATAATTTTATTATTATGAATTATTTTATTTTATTATTATTTTTTTTATTTTTTTTCATAATTTTCGCCCATTATTCGAACCACAATGATGCGTCCACACAGTGTCAGCGCTAGATTTTTTGGGCCCTAAAAATCCCAATCAGCAAAATTCCGCCCTAAATTTAGGGCTAAAAGCCCTAAGTTGGGAACCCTGACTGGCAAAATCGGAAGGAGTAACCGGATGTCTATTTTGTCTCATACTAGAAGTATGTAGACCGCGCCTTCAGGCAACCGGACCGACAGTAAAATCGGAAACGCCTCGCGCCCGTTTCCGACTCGGACGTCCGATCCGGCCACCGGATCGGACGTGTATTGACTGTTCATACAAAGTAATGGCTTCAACGCCTTCCGGTAGCCTGATCAGGCTACCGGATCAGACAATCGGATGAAAAAACCGGACGTGTATTGCCTGGCTAACTTGCATTGTCAACCCAGACTAGCGTAAACCTTGCATACAAAACTCTGTTACTCTTACAAAATATAAATTGTTAAGTGGATTCAGTCTATTATTTTGGCTACCGAGACATCCCCAACATCAAGAACAGGGCACTCGGCGCCTCCATATGGTCCTTCGAACCGGATATTAGTTCGTGAAGAGAACAAGAACAAAGGACGCAAGAGGTTACGCAAGGTCATCGCCGTGTACATCATTCCCACAACTCCTTCTGGACAGTTTAAAAGAAGTTAGACAAACAGACGAAAACAGCGACTTTGCTGTATACTAAAGATTTAGAGATTAGAGATTTTAATCTTCATTGTTGAAGGTCGTGATCCCTCACATTAGTTAGGTATATATGTATAATGTTGGGGGTCCTGAATAAGAAGTATGTATTATAAAAAAATTCTTAATTCATAAAATTCTAAGTTTTTACGCTTTCATTCAATCTTTCTCAGTGTTTACTACGAGACGATAAAAATAATAGCAAAATGACGTCAGCAATGGCGACGTATCTAAAACTGAGGGCGTGGCGGATTTAGACAAAAGTTTTTGGCGATCAGCCCGGTTATTGTACCGACATTGTCAACAGGAATTTTCAGCTCGCATTTTTTTTTTTCGAGACAAGTGGAAGTTCATGCACGAGACCTTTGTCCAGCTGTGGACGTCTATCGATTCATAAAGAAGAAGAAAAAGATTATAACACTGAACAGCCAACAAGGTACTTTTCTTTTCAGTATAATGTAGTTTAGTACTGAAGTGCATATAAGTATAGGTAGGTTCCTACTCTAATCAATTAATGAAAAAAAAAAATAAGTGCTATAATCGGCTATAAGGATATTTTTTTTTTTCGGGAAAACTAGGAAAACTGCGAATCCGAAGCACGTAGAAAAACAAAAGTTGGTAAAATTGTACTCTGTGCCTACCTCTCGGCTTGGAAGACCATTACCACAGCCATTACCTACTGAAAATTGAAATGATCAAAATAATGTTAATAATACTGGAGCTTAGCATCCTTTTATTGTCATTAAGTGTTATTATTTTTAAAAAACGCCAAAAAAAAAATGGTTTTATCGCTCTTTACTTTTCTATTGGCCGTTAAAGTTTCCTACAGGATTTACTTAGTTAACTCTCGGTGAAAATGATAACCGCATGTACTTAAATAGAAAAAACCAAAATCATCAAAAATAATTTGAAATATGGGTATACTTCTCAATCTCTACCCTAAAGAAGGTACCTACTTAGATATATCATCTAAAGTACTAAACGCTCCGGGAACGAGGAAATGGATGCTTTCAAAACTAGGCCGCGTTATCAAAGAGGTGTTTTGTTATAATGTCCCCATTCGCAATGGAGCATGCTCTAACATAGAGATATATCCCTTCGTAATAGAGGAACAAACTTTTTAAGTCATGGTACAAAAAGACGCCCCCAAAAATTAATAAAAAGACGTATGTAAGTATAAGCTTTTGGAACGAATAAGGCAAGCGCGCTCCAATATGACCTCATCAATTGCATTATTTTAAAAATTCATTGAATTTCCTTAAAGTGCATTCAGTTCCTGTATAGCATTAATACCTACTACATACTTACTTAATATTATGAATGTAAGTTCGTTGATTTATTCTTCAATCACGCAGAAACAGAGCAAAGCACACAACGTGTTAACTTGATTTTTTGCATAGGTCAAACCTCTAGGTACCTACCTACTAACATACTCCTAAGTTACTAAAATAATCGGTTCGCGGAAGACGCGGGCAAAAGCTAATAATATAATTTATGCAGATAGTACGTATAGTTGAGCATCTTCATTGCGAAATTATTTAATGCAAAAAGTAAAAAATAGCACTAGTTACTTTACCGACTAATAGGCTACTTATAGCGACATTGCGCGATCTAGTAGGTAATAAGTATGACATCTCTTGGTCCAACACCAATGAAATGACGCTTGACTGAATACGGTCTTCCATGGATGATCGAATCGAACTGAATGTTCGCGTGTTCGATACTAACGAGTCTAACGATATACACAGTACACGGCCCTATTTGCTGTAGGTATCGTATAAATGACTAGATGAGGAAATGAGACCTAGGTAGATTACATAAAATAGGAACTGGTAGGTAATTAGCTACCACCATAGCGCTATTTGTAGAAAATAATGGTAACTAATTTAACTGTTTTTTTTTTGCAACAACCGAATTTTAGTTCTTGAACTAAACTTGAAAATCAACGAATTTGAAAATTTTGGAATACCGTCATTAATTAGGTATAGATCTACTTCTAAAGAAAAAATTAGGTAACTATAGATAGGTAAGTAGGTAAGCTATTTATTGAATTCATTTTCTACCTACTTGGTTTGCAGTTGTTCTTTGTCCTCGAAATGGACTAGGAAACATAAATCGAACACATGCAAAGTTCACCTATGTTGGTATGTCTCTTAATTCCTAGATTAGACCCGTATAGGAGTACTTCTTTGTGTCTTGTTAGTTGTTACAGTAGGTAAGTAGGTAGGTAGTCTTTTAAATACTGTGGTGCGGCGGGGCATTATTTTCCACTTTAGCAAACAAATGCACTTGTTTGTGAGTTGCATTGTTCTCTGTTCACGGCCACATATAACCTTTATCTCCTATCTCATAATAAGAAAAGCCAAGGACCGGACAGATAGTTAGAAGGCTATACATATAGTTAGGTACCAAGTACCACCGCCACCAAAGCACTTACACACGTCTTCAGCAATAAAGAATGTGACTAAGAAGTCGGTAATCTGTGTTAAAACTTTTGTTTGAAAACCTGTCTGAAACTTTTTATTGACTTGAACTTGCAACTTAAAATTTATAGGACCCATTGACATGTTTATTTTCAACCCGTTTGTGAGAAAAAGGTCTTTGAACACAGACAGACGGACAAAAAGTGATCTTATAGGGTTCTTTTTTTCGCAACCCTAAATACACAGCTATATGCAATAGTAGGTAGGTACTCAATACTGTTCTCATGACCAAATTTCAGGAACGGCAGCTGAATGGACTCTAGCCAACTACGTAGGAAATATTCCCGTCTGTCTGAAAAGTTACACGTCTCTGTAAGTATTCATGTCTAATGTTAATGTGAAAGGTCGATGGTTCAAACCCCATTACATCGTTCGCATGTCGTTCGATAGGTGAAAGGGGAATATTAATCGACATGGCTAGTAGGTATATAATATAGATGTTCCAAGAAACTTATATATATTAAAAAATGTAACCCGACTACGGAAAATTGAATATCCTCCCTGCATCTTAATCATCAAAATGGACGTAGAATGACTTTTCTGTCTACGGTTTAGGGCCCCAAGTCTGCTATTGTACATGTCATTGTCATTGAACCGCAATACAATTACAATTCAATTATCATTGGTCCAAAATTTCGTAGTCTACTAAATTCACAATGGTCGTTCGATTTCTTATAATTGGATTGTAATTCAATGATACCTCGGTATTGCCATTAGCTTAAAAAGCGTTTGCCGAAATGAGTTTCAAAAAAAACTACATATTAAAAACGTTTATTTAAGCTAGATTCAAAGCTAGATGTGTCAGTGGCAAACCATCGGAAAACAATTGTGACACCATTGAATTAGTAGACTACCAAAATTGCTAAAAGTAGCAATTGGGATGTCATTGATAGACAATTGAACTACAATTTCAATAGCAGACTTGGGCCCCAGAAGGTTAGGCGGTAGGCGATACGGTGAAACATTCGTAAAAGAGTTATATATAACATACGTCATACATAAACTGCTAAAATTTCTTTCTTTTTGGATTTGCTATAGGTAGTCAGGTAAAAATTCAATAGTTAACTATGTGACGCGATTTATTCTACTAACGTCACCAGTTGGTACACTTGTTATTAGATAAATTATTTTGATCTTTATCTTGGCCGTAGCCCATAATCGTAAAGGATAATCGTTTCCAGATACCCAGGGCAATGTGTTTCTCTTGGCTGAAACCTCACATCTTTCCAGTAATTAAGCTCAACAATTGCCCTGATTTATTTTCCGAGATCGCGATTCAAAGTTAACTAGTACGGCAGATGCTAAGCATGTTGACTGTTCACGAATAATTGATTAATTAGTATACATTCTAGCAATTAAATATAGGAGGATCTTCAAATAATGAATATTAAATTACTTTTCTTTTTAAATCTTTGTAGGTATTTGTTGTTCAATATGCCACGCTCATAGGGCAGCCTCACAGAGCTACTGCCTGTGTTTGACACCAATTTTATACAGGGTTAACTGTAAAATGCCGACAAACTTCTAGAGGCAACTCAACTATGCATTTAAAGTAAATAACTTTTGCTATGCGACTTTTCAAAAAAGAAAAAAATTTTTTTTTTCATACAAAAATAAAAATATTTATTCTTCTATTCTAAAATTTCAAAAACTCTACACGACACAGATCTGGTTGGGTTCGAAACTAGTTGAGCATACTCCGACGTAAAGCCACGTAAATCTGACCGAATTGTGGATATTTCAATCCAGTTGCATGGACCGTGGTCACGACGGGACGTGGTACGTACTCGAATAATTTAAAACAATTACGTCTTTCAATCACGAATCAAGTCTAAAATCCAAACTTTCGCCTTTATAATATTACTTATTGTGATTTTGCTATAAGATTATAAACACTACCACAAGTACAAACACAACAGGAAAACAATGGGTTTATTATAGAAACTAATAACTGAAATCTTTAGAAGTACCTACTTAGATAGTTAGTAGGCTCCTGCCTATAAATAATATTATAGCTGTTATGTAGGTCCTTTATAAGGAAAGGGCAATTAACTAAGCCTAAGTAGGTAGTACCTAGGTGCCTACGTAAGATAAAATCTAAGCCATTTGTGGTTTGCAATCGCATGTTTGTACCACATAAATAAACAATGTGTGCAAATTAGGTAGGTATAGTACCTAGGTACGTACTACATATTAAACTAGTGTTTTACAGGTGAATAATGTCCTGATATTTATAGTATTTGTGTATGTACTTAACCTATGGCGTGCAAGTGTATAATAACTATTTTTATGACTAATTTATTATATATCAACTCGTTAACTACAATATTTACACTTACACGTGGAGTAAGGTTGTATACCTAAAGCCTTCTCCATAAAAGTGGCTATAAATTGTTGCTGTTATCGCAATATACTACACAAACAAAACGGACTAAGATCTAAATTCAAAAACATTTAGGGACCTTGTTCAGCAAAAAGAAAATCCCACGCATCCTTATCTTTTTTTTTATTTCATGACAAGATAGACCTTGACTACGATCTCACCTGATGATAAGTGACGATGCAGTCTAAGATGGTAGCTGGCTAACTTGGAAGGGGTATGGCACTTGGCAGTGTAGACTCAACCTATGGGTTGTCCCTTATCGGTTTCTATACGCCATCGTGCCGGAACGCTAAATCGTCTTTGATGGTAGGGTGGTAACTAGCCACGGCTAAAGCCTCTCACCAGACAAATTCTGTGGGATTCAATTAAAATTGTAAATCTACTCGTGAAGGCTAAAGGTCACTCTTTTAAAACGTTCCGTTGCTCTATAGTTAGTTGGGTCATGACTTTACCATGAAATTGATACCGGGACTGAAGAATCCTCTGAAGGTTCAAGGTAGGTACTATTAGGTATTCTGTGTGTATTACAAACGACTCACCCTCTCCGCCATACATGAGCATCAGACGATAAACTCCTTCGACTCTTAAGCCAGGCTCTTCTTATAGCGGTCAAAGGAAGGCTATCCCTTCTTATCGCCCATCGCACCCTAAATCCAGCCACCGACTTTAGCAAATCCTTCTCACTTTCCATTAGCCGTTTCCATTTGACCGCGCACAAAGTAACATTGACGACGGAATCCCAGTTTATACTCGTATAGGACATCGAGTATCATTAATTAGAAATAACACACTTGCCAAATATATTTTTTCCGGTATCTTAAAAAAATCTACGAAATGCGTTTGTCAAATCAACAAACATTCCCATATCCGCTACCACTACCCTTATCGGATATCGGAAAAGTTCTTTGTAAATAAATAATTTTATTATAATGGATGAGAATTCTTTGTCATAAGTTAACTATCGAACGTTTTCTGAGATTTTCCCACTATAAGAAAAGTAAGAAAGTAATATTTTTTCTGTTATTTTCCGAGTATCTAAAAATTTTAGTTGATTTAGAATTTTACTTTTTGTTACGACTAGACTGTTCCCAAAAAGTATCTTTTTTGATTTTGCAGCATTTAGTAAAGTACTTATCTAATTATACAAGAGGTAAAATTAAGATACACTTTTAGTATAGTTGACCATTTTTAACAATTCAAAGTTTGCACAATAACATTTTTCGTTTGAGATTTGTTTGAGACCATTCAAACACGTTGAAATTACCGCACCAACTAAAACTGCGTTTAACTCGGAGCAATTATGTTATCATGCATCTTTACCTACTTTTATTTACATAATAAGATAATAGCCACGGTGTAAATAGGTGCTTGATGTATCTCGCCTTTAAAGCCCTTGATTTATTGTATATAGAGTTTTTAATATTAGCACTAATTAGGCAGTTGGCAGGTGCTTGAATATTGTTCATGTTATTTCGTACTTAAGTGATTGTATCTAAGAGAAAAGTTTCGCAGAATTCCTGCAAAACGTCTTGGTGATCTCATATTATAGTAGATACAATTTGCAGCTATGACAATATTGTACTGACGTTGATAAAAACAAATTGGGTATAAGTAACTAAGTATGATATTATGTGTCTGCGAATCTAGATCTGCGAAATTCGAAGCTTGGAGACTTCAAATTTCGCAGACCCTTGCCTATTTCGAGTGGTTGAAAGTTATTATCATTGTAACAAGATCAAATTAACTTAATTAGTAGCATTGGGCAGTTCAATTTTGTTACAAGTAATAAGTAATTACCTATCGCCAAAGTTTACCTTCTATTGAGTAACGTAGATCGAGACGGACATCAGAATAATTTTTATTCCAGAAAATTAAAGAATCCCCACGAGACAATATTTTATAAAATCTAAATTATGCGTCCAAGTCGAGGGCTTCAACCAGCGAACACATACAATTTGAGTTTCAAATAGGTAATTAAAAGACATAAAGAGGAAACATAATTGTTTCAGATTCCAAAAAGGTGCAGATTTTTATGCCCCATTTTATACATATATTTTACCTTGTATATTAATTTATACCCCGTTTGTATCAAAACAAAAGAACCCATATTATATGCTTGTCGAATCAGTTGGTTGTCCTATAAGTTCTATAAAGCAGATTTGAGTTGATCACAGTTTAACCTATTTGTTACGCAAACCGAGTAGGTATACCGACAGTGCGGTAACCTAGCTTGAAAGGCTTCATTTAAACTCAATCGATTATTTTCACATTAAACGCAGGTAAGTATGTACTCCAGCGACAGATTTATGTTTTGCACAGACGGAAAATTTTAAGGGGTGGGAAAAATTGGAATTCAAATCAGTCGGTACGACCTGTAGATAATTTTCGGAGTTTAATGTGCTATTTAAGCAATTGACTGAAAACTGAAAGCTCACAGATTCGATCCCCACCCATTGCACTACTGTCGTACACACTCCTACTCCACAACAGCCTCCTAGCAGAAAGCTTGTTCTGCTTATTTGGAGGGAAAGGAGAATATAAGTCAAGTACAACTTGGCTAATATTCTGTATAAAAAAGAAAAAAAAGAAAGAATTATAAATATCAATTCCTTTAACGATTAAGTAAATCATCGTGAACAAACCTGCATGCAACCTCCATAATCATTTCAAAGGTGTTTAATCTGCCAATCCGCAATTGTTCAGCGTCATGAAGTCTTGTCCTAAACGTCCTAAACCCCTCTCATTCTGAAATGAGCCCGTACTCAGAAATGGGTAGACAAAAAATGAATAATTAGGTATTTAAACTAGAATACGTTAGCTATGAGTTTTATTTCAGTAAAAAAAGTTAAAAATTAGTGTTCCACTTGAAATATTGCAGCGATGAGCTCAAGCTGTCGTTCTGGAAAATGGTCAGATCCAATTATTATTTGACATAATATGCTGTTAGGTAATCCTACTGAAGAACCTCTCGTACCTACTGCAGTCGCGACTCGAGCCAACTCTTGAATTCGGATGAAGGATGCATCATGCGGATTTTCACGTGAAAACAATAATAAATAATTGTAAAACATCATAGATAAATTATATGTAGGTATAAAAACCTACCTATTTCATACTCGAAAAGGCTGTGTTTAGTGTTTCGTATTCGATCAAAAATGTTTATGCTGTCAGCCGTCGAAAAGTGTACCTACCTACGTGAAATATAAGTTCTCATCCGCGATTGCGAACCTAATTTCAGAAAGCCATATCACATGCCACACATGACGCAATGTCGCAGCGTGTTTTATATTTAGTGGTTTGGAGAAGGACTTTTTGATATCTTACTTTACATACATTTCTTGTACCTACTTAGATAGGTACATTATTTCGATTTTCCGAGTGTTTCCGTGTATGATTACTATATGCTTGCCAAATATTTTTCTCTTTTGCCCGCACAGTCGTGGTAAAAAGTCCTTTATGTAAGAGGTGCAATATAAAAATATAGGACTTACTGCCCCAAGTAAGTGGGTGAAGGTACACGCAGGTGCCGCCGCGAGCGCTCGGCGTCGCTGCCGTCGCTGGCCTCCTCAAGCCCGGCCGCGCTGCTGGACCCGCCGACCGACCTGCAAACCAGTTCCCTTGAACTATGCACACTGGCGAAGAGTAGGGTCACCTATTTCTTACGTTACCCGGAGGTGGAAAGTGGATAACTGGGACGCACGGACTAATCATCAAGTCCAAGAAGCCCATTCGCCCCAACTTCATCCTTAGCCGTGGTCCGAGCCTCACAGGAGGCGCCCTTAGAAAAACGTTGCCCCCCCCGATGCCTCGCGCTTGTTAACCCCCCTGTGATGTTGTAACGGCCATTAAAGCCTACGCACTACGCGCGTTCCAAATTCCAATGTACACGTAATCTAGCTATGTCACGCGTACAGGCGTAGATTCACGTACAATCTATAATCTTAAATGGGAAGCGATTGTTTTCTCACACAAAGGCATAAGCGCCGCGCTAAGTCAATATAGTGCTAAACAAAGCGCTAAACACATTGCTTAAGACGTTCCTACCGCACTGACAATAAAATCGTGCTACTGGAGGAAAACCAAACTTACAAAGTTTTTCATAAGCGTTTTTCTCAATAGTTTTCGGATATTCATTTACCTTTTAAAACAGCCAAGAAAAATAGATTTTATGTCGAACAGGTGTGTGGATTTATGTGCGAATACAACATATCAACAGTGATATAGCCTAAAATTTATTAGATACTAGTTGCTGTAGCATGAAAATCGCAAACATCTCTGATTGGCTGAATTTGAGACGTTCTTGCTGCATCAGTGCATTTAAACCCAATAGCCAGACTGTACCACCACTCAATCAGAAGGGATTGCGATCGTCACGCTGCAGTAGCAATCATTTTTGCAATTCCCCTGTAGACTGCCTCGAGAATATGTGTAAGTTTTTTTTTTTTCAAAAATACGCATAATGGACATGAAATCTGTCTAAATGTTAAGAACAATAAGAAAAGCTTCTTAATGTTGTGCCCAATTAATTTAACTCCAAGAATCTATTGTTTTTTATTTTATTGACAGCGTTTTTGCTCTACAATCTCTCTATACCTACTTTCTTGAAAATAATTTAATTCAGCTAAATCTAATTAAGTACACGATAGGCAGTATTAAGTAGTAAGTAGGTACGTAGTTTGACATAATAAAAACATTCTAAAATTGGCCGCGTAGTTACGAAAGCGGTGTAAAAGGTCAAAAGTTAATAAGAAAGGTGACACAGCATTGTTCAAAAAGAAGACAGCAAGTAGGTATAGGTACAAGGGAAGTTCAAGGAAATTTTTGAATAAAAAAATAATTAATTATTTATACCAGGTATATTTTACTCCTTCGGTATTTAAAGTAGGTAGTTATATAAAGGTTACATAATTAGCTGGAAAAATACCTACAGGATTAATGGTGGTTTGTCGGCAATCCTTTAAGGGGAAGCATTTTTCAAAGTTGCAGATATTTAAAAAAAAACATAAAATGTCCAATTACTCGAAAATGGTTGCCTAGGGGTCATAAGGGGTAATTTGGTTGCAAATGACCTCCCCTACATCCATTAACGGATTGCCGACGTATTACCAGTATCCCTGTAGGTACATATTTATTTGCTTGGTAAGAACCAAAAAGTTGAAATTACTTACAAATGATTCCTTTACTCTACATTTCCCATATTATACCTACTCATGCCTTTCTTGCCCATCTATAGCTATAAAACTTATAGTCAATTTTTGCCACGCGACATTCCTAATTCACGTTTTTTCCGTAAAGTCGAAAAGTTACTTTGAAAGCAACCAGTCGAAATGTTATGATCCAATTATCTATTTTTACTTCGCTGTCTTAAATTCAGTTCTCCAGGCCTTGATGTTCTTAATTCAGTATATATATACTTACAAATCTTTTTCAGAGTGTATTTACTTACACCAACGTACTGTATTATTTTCTTTCCAAAAGAAAATTCGAAAAGATCTTGCCTACTTTACAAATCCTCACTCACACTCAATATCTAAATTAATCCAACTGGGAATCCCTGTGCTTCACTTGTAAGTGAAGCTAATGAAAGCGGGCTTTTACTAAGCTAACTGAGTAACATTGCACCGTATGAGACATTTAAATTGAATTGCAATAGCAAGGCCAGGGGTAGACCTGGGGATTTTCCCACCACCCTACACGTGCTACCTTCATAAAATGCCAATGTTTTATTATAAAAATACGGGCTAAGAATTACGATTGATCTACGTTAAAGGGCACATAAGGCTTAAATACTCTAAAATTGGATCCTGGACTGTTATTTAAACGAACTTAAAATAGCATATTACCCTGAGGTTCGGGAGTCTTGAATTATGGCACGTAACTTATTTTATATTCTCTTTTTTGTTTTGGCCGTTCAAAAGACGTCACAAAATGAAAAAGCAAATGCAATAGGTAAAAGCGAAGAAGTCCATAGACAAAATACAATACAATAATAGCGCAAAACAATCAAGAAAATACACAGAAACACCAAGTATTATTGCGTGCACATGCAAATATTATACCTTGGCATTATACGCCGTCAAAAAGCTGCAAGCAGGAACTAATGGTCAGGACCTAGGTGAGATATGAACTGCACACACGCCATGCTCTTCACCTAGAAATAAGGCATAAAGCTGCTCTCTTAAGCCTTATCGAATGGACCTATGCTTATATTAAACAAAAATATTAAAGGTACAAACAAACTAAGTAGGTACTGTGCGAATGTATCGCAACGAAAGCTCGTAAAGTGGACCACTCGAAGCGCGCAATGAGCGTCACTCACAACACGTCATCGAAGTGGACATAAGACGTCATTGCAATCACCTTCGGTAGAATCAAGTAATCGCGAGTTACGACACAATAGTTTATTTGTACCCTTTGTAACTTTAATTGTAAGGCATATGATACACATTTCTCCAAATCTTACTTATGCCATGGTTTACACGAACCTTACTTTGTGCTTAGTATAGTTTATAGTCCCTAGGTGGGGTTCTTTGCTTTATTTTTGTCATGCCATCGAGTATTGTGAGTTAATAAATATAAATGAAATATAAATGAAATATAAAACCGCCCAAGGGCGAGTCCGAGCCGAGGATTCTGTACCATTGTACAAGATTTATTAACACCAGATCGAGTTAAAATAAAAATTTATTGTATGGAGATTAGAGACCTCTCTTTAATTTTTAACTTTTTGTTATTAGTAGATATTTGTTGTTATAGCGGCAATAGAAATACACATTCTGTGAGAATTTCAAGTAGGTATCTATCTTATATGGTTCGTGAGATACAGACCGCTGACAGGCGGATCTAAATAGTGTTCTTCAAGAATACATAGATGGAGGTATAGTACTCCTAGGTAGGATATTCCTTTTTTATCAAAACTTTGCGAACCACTTCTAGTGTTGCCTCGGACCACCAGAGGAACAATTGTTCAGAAAAACTGTACTAAATTCAGCACGTTCACATACAAGGTCATATTAGTGACAAGAAACAAGTAGGTACTAAGCACTTAGTAAGCTCGTGTAAAGCTGGCATTTAACATTTTAGCATGCAAGCACAAGTCGATAACATAACAATAATGCTGATCCCACGTGATCGCACATGTGTAGATGACAAGACCCTATCAGTCCTTGTCTGTTATCCCTCCTGATGGTAAGTGACGATGTTGTCTAAGATAGTAGTGAGCGAACTTGGAAGGGGTATGGCAGAGTACTTACTTAAATTAAACCTAGGTAGGTATATCCCTAATTGGACTCTAGATCTAATAAAAAAAAATTATCTACCGCTCCATCTACCCCAATGTTCTACCCTTATTGTATTAGGTTGGTACTTAAAAAAACATACCCAAATTGAACTCATATCCGACGAAATCGCGGGCATCATCTAGTCAATATAATCAACACTAATTAAGAAAAATGACCAAAATGATCCATTAAAAATTACCGACGATGCAAAAATGTAGCTAATATTATAGAGCAGTATCAAATAGGTGTGAGCGCTTGGGTTTGAATCCTGCGAAAACTAATAACTCTACATTACCTGCTTTCAAGAAAATAAAATTACTTATACAAAATAATAATTTAATGGAAGGTTACGAAGGAGTTATAAAAGTCTCCGTCGAAACAAGTAACCTGTCGCTCAGGGTCAGGGTTGAGATAAAGCCTTCGAGACTTCACACTCCACTTAAGTATGCACTCCGCCAGCTACTACGTACGTAGACGTCACTTCATATACAAAGTTTATTAGGTGAGATTATTTTTTCTTTTAGGACAACGAAAGCTTACACTATTTTAATTGTTGAATTAAATTATTGTCTCTATATTTTATGTAGAATGACAACTTGTATAATAATATGAACCTATTTAATACAGATTTCGTTTACATGCATTTTTATCGAAGCTATTTTTTTCCTGGTAATAATAAGACAGAAAAATTCAAAAAAAATTCATGTATGTGACTGTAACTTATGACAATTAAAAAGACTACTACCGGTTTCGAAACCAAAAAGAAAAATTTTGAGTACCGTAACCAAGATAGTTTATCTGTATTGATTGTAAATGATTGTATTTTAGTGAAGCTTTCATGCCTAATATTTTTTTAAATTCAGCATAAATAGGTAGTATAATGCATAGGTAGACAATATAACGTCTTAGGGTATATCTAACTACGTCATTTGAATAAGTTATGAGTACAACTCTATAAAAGTATCAAAAAACTAGTTACTTTATCTATCTAGGCACTAGGTACCTATTACTTACCGGAAAATTCTCTTCAAGCGACTAATGACTTGATATTTTATGTACACTTTAGCCTTATCAAATCAGTTTTCCTTTATAAGTATTTCATTCAGTTCATAACAAAAATACACTGGGAACTTGAAGCACCATGTCACATATAATATGTAGGTATATAATTCATTATTGTTTATTTATAGAAAATTATTATCGAGCGTATTAACTTTTTAATGTGAATTGAATTGTTTTTAGTGTTGTCAGGGTGTGTTTGTTACATAAAATGTAGAGATCTAGCGCGAGTGGTAGGTTGAAAATATCTGCGTTACAACATTAGGATGACTTACAAGTTCATTGGATTATACCAAGATAGATAGACCATAAATATATTCTGTGGCAATACATTTATAATCTTATCACGATTTCTATATGTATCCTGACACCTCCACAATATTTTATTCCAAACTAAATGTGTAAAATTGTAATATATAACTATATGTAGTTAGAATGTTAGTGGTTTTTAATTGAATTTGTAGTCAAAAATTTTATCGAATTTTAAAGAAGTTACCCCCCTTAACATTAAATTTCTGCTTAGTTCAGTTCAGTTAGGTAAATTCTACTTATTTCTAATTTTTTTGGAATTCGTTTAAAAGCAGTTACTGATACCTAATGGGAAATTTTGATGAAAATCAAAGAATGACCTTGACAAATTAATGCATATTATGTACTTAGATATCTACTATTCGTAAATTGAATGGTTTTAATTCAATGATTGGGCCTTAACAAATAAGTACAAACTGTACTTAATTGGAAAAATCATGGGAAATCGTTATGAATTTTCCTTAATTACTTTCAACCTATATTATAATTTATTGAATACGTAATTCAAATTTAAATAGGCAATATTTTCTTAGTTTTATACCCCTTGTAGTAGGTACCTCTATACAAAAGAAAAGAAAATATGTTTTAGATGATTTCGATTAAAAAAAAGTAATAAAACACTTGCTGAAAAACAAGAGAGCACATGTCTGTGAGTTACAGAGTACGAAACTACGATATACATCATCACATCACTTTTAACTTGTTTGGTGAACACATTGAACAGTTTTCCAGTTAAACTATATTTTTCCCCTAATTCCCTTTAATCACTGTACCAATATCACTTCTATACTGTACCGATCCCCAACAACCAAGGGAGCTGTCATCTGGGCTAGCAAATGTTAATATTGGAAAACGCTCTTTAAAATGAAAAAGGTAAAGCGTATGTTGGCGTGAAGAATTTTCCTCGGGATAGAAACATGCGCAGTGGTGCATTGCGCATACTATTGATTGCAATCATATGTATGATAGAAGAAATGGCGGCAATTTAATTTTGAATTTACAAAAACAAATACGACCAAGCAAAGCAAAAAACAACATTTCTCAAGAGAATACTTACGAAATAGAAAGCTCTGGTATGGCGCCAGCTGAAGCACTGTTGAAAACTTGCAAGGAGCGTCGGGATGATACTGGCATATCCAAGAAGTCCAAATCTAGGAAAATCAGTCGTACGTAATATTGATTGTACCTAAGAAAGAATCCATCAACCGATTTCTGTCCTGATTTCAGATTACTTAAATCATCCATCATCTGATTGATGTACCTACTTACACTGTAGGTAAATAGCAGGGGTTGTGAGGTTACCCTGTCTAACTCCGCTTTTCACGAGATACAATCTATACTAATATATAAAGCTGAAGAGTTTGTTTGTTTGAACGCGCTAATCTCAGGAACTACTGGTTCGAATTGAAAAATTATTTTTGTGTTGGATAGTCCATTTATCGAGGAAGGCTTTAGGCTATATAACATCACGCTGCGACCAATAGAAGCGAAGCATCAGTGAAAAATGTTGCAAAAACGGGGAAAATTATCCATATTTAAAAAACTTCTTAATCGCAATCATAATAACAGAAATTGACACGGACGAAGTCGCGCGCAACAGCTTGTTATTATATATTACAATATGTATGTGGACATCTTTGTCCACAGCTTCCACAGATCCCACTTTCCCAGCTGAACTTGTTTCATGGGAGTCGCGAAACAGGCAGTCAAATAAGTATACAGGACCTAAGTATAACCTATTTTTTCCTTAATTTTTATAAAAAGTAAAAATCGCAGGAAATGTATCGGAGATACGCGGAACCGACGAATGTAGCCGGGCGCTTATGTTTAGTTTTTCATTTTTATTACGATTCCATTGTCAGAGAAGTAAGAATGTCCTAAGCGCTAGGTTTAGCGCGTCGCTCACGCCTTTCAACTTGAAAGCACTTCATATTTAAATAAATCAAATATGGTTGAGCGAAGCAATGGCTGGATCATGCGTCATGCTCGTGAACGGGTGCCACCAACGGGAATGGGTCTGCTCTGACTGCCCGTCTTGACATGCGTTGGATTGATGTACCTACGTATGCATTTTTGCATTTTTGAAGCTTTATTGTGGAAGCACTGTATACATAGCATAGCTTTCATTAACTATTGTAAAAATTTTATTATTTTTTTTTGAAAAGAGCAACCGCCGAGTTTCTTGCTGGCTCTTCTCGGCAGGAAAGGCATTCCGAACCAGTGGTAGATTCATTGACGATTCAAAAGTGCTTGTAAAAGTTTATTTGAATAAAAAATATTTCTATTCTAAAAATATTTCTATTCTATTCTATTCTATTCTATTTCACCGTGTTCGCAAAATCCAAACTCACCATTATTATGAATTGTACAAAGGCCTGCATCTGATACTGATCGACCCCGATCCCTGAGGCTGAACTGATCTGGTCGGAAGAAACCCCAGTGGCGTGCCACCGACGTGCGTAACAGACGGTTGAACCTATAAACACGAGGATGAATACAATAGCTGCTAGTCCAGAAGCTATCTTCTTCCTATCGACGGATAGTCGTCCACAGCTGGACAAGGTCTCTTGCATGGACTTCGATAGGCTAGAGAGAACAGGATGGTCTTGCGCCGCCTGCGAATCGTCTGATATTGTCGGTCTACTAGTATTTGGTCTGCCAACAGTGCGAACTGACAAAAGTAATACAGGTTGTTAATTTGAAAGCAGTTTTTAAGTACGGAGCATTATTTTCTTAAACATGAAAGTTTTTCACAAAATAATTCATTACAGCGTTATTATTGAATGAATATTTCTTACAATTTATATTATTGTACCTATCGTTTACCTATTGATTTTTTTATGATAATAAAGCAAACTAATTTCGATGATCAAAAAGTGCGGTGGTCTGCGTTAGCTCTTATAGAACATCCGCGCTGATATTAGATACACGATGCTCTACATTTTTGAAAGGGGATTTATTAACATAATATGGAGCACGGGCATTGGCCTTTCAGTATATAAATAGTAGCTACGCTCTGATTTTTGATTTTTGTTTAACTACACTTTGGTACCAATATAGCCTGTAACAGCAGATCGCCTGAAACTTTATGGTACCTACGTGGTACCTACTATAATACATTAATAACATATGTTTTCCTAAAGGTCAGTGGCACATCAGGCGTTTGAATTACAGTTACCGTTAAAATTAAACTTACTTGCAACCAACAAGTGTAAAAAAAAAATTATCCCGACATGTGGAATTAATGGCCGGTCTTTGTATGATATCTATATCATATACCCGACTTTCTGTAACCCTCAATCTTCCAACTCCATGTTCACTCAGACATTGACCAATTTGTCTACCAACTACCTACGGCCTACCTAATACCTACCTACCAGTCAAGACCATCTCGAGGAGTACCTACAATCTCGGTGGGCCCACTTTTCATAGAGCTGAGTTTCTGTGACTAACTACCACCTATGTCTACATCTTCGAATATATGTTGTCCTGTAAATTTTTATATGTACCTACATAAAAAATAAAAATAAATAAATAAAATAAATAGGTACCAATCTACTCTATCATCGTGTTTGGACTAATGGGTTTTGTCCTGGCTATAAGTCTAAACACGATACAACACATCTGCTGTGGATTATTGAGGATTTGGGTAGTTATAAAACTGACCCGTTGGCAGCATCAGTTCAAGGTCACCATATTATTGCAATGTCATCGGGTGTGTAACTGCGTATACCAAATAAGTCGATAAGATAAGTGGAAGTTAATATAAAATATCGATTGTATGACTCAGATGTACACACCTGAAAATGAGCTCATCCTATTATCCTACTATTATTATAAATACGAAAGTTTGGATGGATGGATGTTTGTTACTCAATCACGCCGCAACGACTGAACCGATTTAGCTGAAATTTAGCACAGAGATAGATCGAATGGATGGAATAACGCATAGGGCTACTTTTTATCCCGGAAAATAGGAGAGCTCCCGCGGGAATTAAAAAACCTTGATCCACGCGAACAAGTCGCGGGCAGCTAGTAGTCCATAAACGGCTGGATGGATTTTCATCAAACATTGCTTAAAAACATACAAGATAAACGCGCTTTCGAATAAAAACAAACGCAATCAAATCGGTCCATCCGTATGAGCGTCGTCTCACACCAACAGACAGTGCAATTTTGGAATGGAAAATGTGTTTTGAATCGGCGCGTAAATAAAGCTTACCTCCTTAGTGGTGAATCGGAGTTTTTATAAGAACTGCTAGACGATGTGGACGAATCACTACTGCTCGAACTCACTTCACGATACACTTCAAAGCTAGTACTAACACTCTTACGTGGATTGCGTTGCGACATTTTTATCTAAACACGTGAAAACGCGAGAAATAATGTTATGTTTTCCAAATTAACTTGTGGTAACAACGAAATTCACTCGGAAACTAAGATTTTGCTCTAGTTGGATAATGATAGTTCATGTTTGTCACTGACTTCTAAAATTAGTTTTGATGCAGAAGCGTGCGCGTCCGCGTTGAGTTTGAGACTTGACTCATCAACAATTAGATCAGATTGAAAAATTACCGCGGTACGCGGTACGGTCTTCGGTTCTATGAATTTACATTATAATTGATCTGTTGTTCGAAAATTTTCGCGCTCGGTAATCTAATCATCTTTCAAGTCTTGAGATAATATAAAACAGATCAGAGATCGTGTAATTTCTGGAACAAACCTATTTTTGTCGATCTCTCTGTCGCAGTGGACGGTGAGCGCTGTTTGAGGTCTTGGGTTCGATTACCGACGGATTGGGGTACGGGGTAATGTGGAATCTATGGCCCAACATTTTTCCTTCAATATCAGATCCTTCTCAGGAACAAATAACAGACAGACACACATGTTAAAACAAGTTTGCATCGGAGCTTAAAAATGCATCTCATATGAAACGCACATAGAGGTCTGTTTTTGATCATACGTTCTATGCTTTCAGTAGGAATCATAGAGGTCACATGTCTTATGCTTTTATAGTAGGAAAGCGTGTTAAAAAAACTTTGGGAACCCGTACTCTATAGCGGCATTAGCGACCATGAATAGAAAATAGATACCATAGATAATACACTATTATAGATAGATACGACACGTTTGTAATATGGCTAGGACAACTGCTTTCAGTAGTGAGAGTTTAATCGGTTGCTGATGGGTGATGATGACGCTCAACAACAGTGAATACATGGCTTTATAACACAACTCTTGCCATCGAGGGTTAATAAACAATAGATATTTGACCGCATCACCCCACTGCACTGCACCCATTAAAAAAAAGTAAAGTTTATGAGCCAACCTCAGAGTCACCTTTAATAATTTATAGTTACATAGGTATATATATGTATATGTATGTCTATCAAATAAAACACGATAATATTTTATAAGTACATCGTTTTATTAAAAAATTTAGTTCCTATCATCTTAGCTATAATAAACAAAGGAAGATTTTTACTCTATATTGACCTACATACCTACATAATAATTTGGAACCATCTTAAAACTAACATTTATATTCACAAAAAATTAAAAAGCAATACTAAGATCTACAACCACTGTTACTCAAGTATTGTGAAGAACAAAAATGATTTTATCATAATAATTAGTTTTTATCATTGACATAATAATACTGGACTTCGGGTTAGCGCTGAAAATTGTCCGAACCGAAAGAAATCCAAAATGCGAAAAAGGTTTCCAATCGACCGTCAGTTGAATCAAATTATTGCAAGCAAAATTAGGCTGTATAATAATGGGCTAAGACATAAATTACAATGTATTACTTTGTTTATAAAAATACACATGTACACTCGTATATATTTTCTCAGGACACTTGTCTCGTGACTTTTGCATTACACCCAAGGTCCAAGTATTATTAAATCAATGGTTTTGATGTTTTGATATTTAAATACACATTCAAGAAACAAGTTTTACAGTTAGGTTTCAAGAAAAAATTAGAATAAATTTTACGATTTAAAGATACTTGCTTATAATTGTACAACAAAAATTGATGTGTCTAATATTATAGTAGTAATTTTAACATAAAATAAAAATATGTATTTATAGCATGCCGTAAGGTATTTGGCTGGACATTATAAAACGCTAATTACAATAATACCATTGCAATAAATTGATTTTCAAGTAGAATTTGAATACACATCTTAAGAACAAAAATTTCATAAAATAGCTAAATTGTTAATTTCATAAAATAGCTAAATTGTCAATTTCATAAAATAGCTAAATGGTTGATTTCATAAAATAGCTTAGTCGTAGATTTCATAAAATAGCTAAATTGTTATTTCTTGGACATGCTTAAATGTAGCTAACTACGTAAATATCTGTGAAAATTTTAAACAAACGATCTTGCCACAAAAAATTTAAACAAGCGTCAAAGGCGTGTTTAATTTAAAGCAAGTCTTTAATTTTTTGTGATAAGACTAACTGTGCATATTATTTATTTTATTATCGTCTTAATTTTACGTAAAAACTTCAAAATTAATCCTAATATTTATGGAAGGGTCATTAATTTTAGGGTATTTCCAAAATGTACTCGTGTTTATAAAATAAATCTTAATAATACGGCCGACGGGGATTATTCTGAAAAAAAAAAAAAAACGTATTGAATTCACAAGTTTACATGTAGAGTTTAGTTGAAGTTTGTAGATTTCGACAATGTCGATAGTTTTCGAGTGCTGACAAAAATATTTCTTCTTTCTTTAATTTTATTTTACAGTTATTAGATTACTGAATGGGGAACTTAGGTTACATTGGTTTTAGGGTGTAAAAACTTAATAAATAACAGTATAGTTAATAAAGATTGTTCTCATCATATTCATATACTTTTTAGGCACGCACACCGTTGGATTGAACTCCACATGACAACATAGAACATAGACAAAAGTTGTCAAAACAGGATACTTGGATATGAGATGTGACGTCAGCATACATATTGAATGCAAACCGAATCTGATTGCAGCTTTAGTTTTTTTAATAACAAAGTTGTTATTAAACTAAATGATACCTACACTATTAATTCTATACAGATGTAAATAATTATCATGCACTAGCTGATGCCCGCGACTTCGTTCGCGTAGATTGAGGTTTTTTTAATTCCCGCTGGAATTATCTTGTTTTCCGGGATAATAGCCAATGTGTTATTCCACACTGTAATCTATCTCTGTGAAAAAATTCAGCCAAATCGGTTCAGTCGTGGTTGACTAACATCCATCTATACATCCAAACTTTCGCATTTATAATATTAGTAGAAAGTATGATTTTTTTAAATCTGAAATGCTTGCGCTTGACGACACTCTATACTGGATTGCATTGATGAGGTCTAGGTTGGAGCGCGCTTGCCTAGAGATGCCTATTCACTCTTGCCTTTTAACCCAGTAAACCCAGTAAGGACCAATACTCACCAAAGGATTGGGTCTGAAACGGTACGCGAGCATCATGCGTTTGCGGTAAGCGTCAAATTCGTCGTCTTCCGCAGATACGACGTCCGATGTGGACGCGCCTAAACCCAAATTCGCTACGGGTTGATTTGCTCTGAAATAATATATTCATCGAGATCGGATGGAATCTTTTAAGGCCCAAGACACGGAGCTGCCCGCGAAATTCAAATTTAATTTGGTTTTTTCGCCATTTATAAACGAATACGACAAAGTAGGCTTATGATATTCAAATTGCGCCAATGGCAGTATCATCTTCACAGGTTTATATACTAATCTTAACGTGAAAGTATCCAGTATAAAAAATTAATCAAAATAATGACTTATTTCTGAGTATCTCACGTCAAACTCATTATTTTGACAAATTTCTTAAACTGGATACTTTCACGTAAAGATTAGTATATAAACCTGTGAAGATGATACTGCCATTGGCGCAATTTGAATACCACAAGCCTACGATGTCGTATTAGTTTACAAATTGCGAAAAACCAAATTAAATTTGAATTTCGCGGGCAGACCCGTCTCTTGGGCCTTAATATACGCCATACAACTTAATAAAAACGGATACAAAATTAATAAAATCAAATAACTGTTATAATTTTATCTCACTTGTTTATAGGATCAACGATGCCAGTGCCCTCGGCTCCGAGACCCTGACCTTCGTTCCACCCGAGCTTCTGCAGCATCTTGAAACCTGCACAGAATATAGTACGATAAGCCCTGCATAATAAAGAGAAATATCCTGAATCTTTCTAACACATGGGACATGTTCTCAGCCCTGGTAGAATGGGCGGGAGAAAGGAGGTGGGTTGATAAGGCAACAAAATCCGCCCCTCATACACTCGAAAAAAAAAGTTCCAGATTTCGACAAATTGTAAATGTATTTATATACCTGAAGATATAAACTTTATTTTAATATAAAGTTTAGGTGATAAAAAAAATAGTAAGTTACAGAAAATATTACCCAAAAAGAGAGTGTTTCTTTTACTTTTCTTACATTTTCATACATTTTAGTCGTTTTTTAAGCTTTGATTTAATATTTTAGAATGAGGCGCTCCATGAACCAAAATAAATTAATACTCATATAAAAGCTTATAAAAAGGAGCATCATTATCAGTTACGTTTACCATGGTTCATGGAGCGCCTCATTCTAAAATATTAAATCAAAGCTTAAAAAACGACTAAAATGTATGAAAATGTAAGAAAAGTAAAAGAAACACTCTCTTTTTGGGTAATATTTTCTGTAACTTACTATTTTTTTTATCACCTAAACTTTATATTAGAATAAAGTTTATATCTTCAAGTATATAAATACATTTACAATTTGTCGGAATCTGGAACTTTTTTTTTTGAGTGTATGAGGGGCGGATTTTGGGCCTTATCAACCCACCTCCTTTTCGACCGTAGCAATTAACATAGTCGTATGTGAAAAATCACTACTTTAGGGTGCGGCCGTTCAAAGTTTCAAATATTCAATGTATTGAATATGAATAGTCAATGTACCTACTTTTTGTACTTGCAAAACCCACAAAGATGGTTGGTTGATTTTAAAATAATTGGTGGGAGCATTTCTATTCTTATTCTAAGACCTTTAATGCAATAAAATGAAAATCGCTAAAATGTAGATCCGACAATGTTAATTGCTACGGTCGTTTTATCCCCGGGAAAAGAAAAATCGTAGGAAAAACGTTTATCCCCTCGCTTAGCTTTATCCACCCGTCGAGCATGGGCACAGCGGTGGAAATAACACTCAGTGGATATACTTATAGAAATATACATCGCGTTCTCTTCTGTCGCCATGCTTTAGCATAGGGAAAAGATAATTTTATCCCCTGTCAATGGATAAAATCGGGGTTATCTCCTGCCCATGCTACCAGTGCAGGTATGAATGGTATAAATCTACTATGGATTATATGAGTATTTGTACCACAATGAACGTTAGTTGGAAATGTCAATCCAGTTGCATGGACAGTGGTCACGACGGAACTGCGGGGTTGCGAGACATGTCGAAGCTGTCATAGATAGAAGCTGTCATAGATAGAAGATGTCATAGATAGAAGATGTCATAGATAGAAGATGTCATAGATAGAAGATGTCATAGATAGAAAATGTCATAGATAGAAGCTGTCATAGATAAAAACTGTCACAGATAGAAGCTGTCAGAGATAGAAGCTGTCACAGATAGAAGCCGTCATGGATAGAAGCTGTCATAGATAGAAGCTGTCATAGATAGACGCTGTCATAGATAGAAGCTGTCATAGATAGAAAATGTCATAGATAGAAGATGTCATAGATAGAAACTGTCATAGACAGAAGCTGTCGTAGATAGAAGCTGTCATAGATAGAAGCTGTCATAGATAGAAGCTGATGACGTCCAACCTTCAATAGTGGGACAGAGAGGTACAATAAGAACTTACCGACATTATCCTCCTTCAGTTTGTACTCTTTGTAGTCGCTCAAATCCGGCTCTTTGCCGCTTTTGAATGCTGAATATTTCTCCATGAATCTTTATAAAAACAAGTACATTTTATCAGTGAACTACTAAACTTTGTTTTAGAATGTTACTTTAAAAAATAATTGAAATTAGATTGTTCATAATCTGTAGACTGTAACCTTAACAATTATGACAATGTTTAAACTGTAACTTAAATCTATACATATAATAAAATTGTAGAAAAGTGGTGTCTGTACAATGGAAATATATAAAAAAAAAGTAGCAGGGGTTGTTATTATATCGATGCCGAAACCGAAATTGTAATTAATTTTTTTTTGTCTGTTTGTCTGTGTGTTTGTGCACGCTAATATCAGAAACGGCTTATTCGATTTAGATACGGTTTTCACTAATATATTGTAGTAAGCTTCACTTAACATTAAGTGTTTATTTCATGACAATCGGTTCCTAAATAAAAAAGTTATGTCAATTTAAAGAATCACGGCGAACATTTTTAACGTACAGAGTACGTACTACACGCCTCGCGCCTAAGCGTCGACGGTATATGTAATTCAAAATATGCTGCCCGAAAAGTCACTATTCCACGCGAACGAAGTCGCGGGCACAGCTAGTTTTATCCTAAAAATGTAATCTACAGTGTAGTAAAAAAGTACGGAATTAAATTCTACACTAATTACGTACTTTTTTACAATTTAGACCTGGGCCCTGGGGACTTTGACAATTTGTAAGGTTTTCCTTGTCATCTGTAAATTTTTATGAAACACAAAAATGTCGAACTATCACGACAATTTGACTATAGTCGGAATTTTAATTCGATTCCAGATTTGACAATTTCAGTGTTGCAACGTTATGACAAGTACTAAATAGTGACGTTGCGAAATTATTCGATACGGAAATGGAATATTTCCGGATCGATTCCTCTCGTTTATAGTAGTATATCTAAACAACTACTACTTTAATAGAAACTAAGTATATCAGGAAATTAAATATTTCTGAACGGATAATTTAGTTATGACGATTAATTTTATTAAGGATCTGAGAGTTTTCTTTACTGTTACTAATTAATAAATAATTATTATGAATAATTATGTATTTATTTAAATAAAAATCAATAATTTAGTCTTTAATTGGCACACCAATATTATGATTACATAAACATAAATCGCGATTGTTTATCGATTTTTGTGTTCATCACTACACTATTATATGTGGTATCATTATTTTACAAAATGACAGTAGCTAATGTCAAATGTGGAATCGAATTATAATTCTGAGTATAAGTCGAATTTTCCGATTACAAATAATATGTTACGCCAAAAGTTTAATGAAATAGACAATTGTTGAATTGTCAAATTGTCATAGCTGTCATAGCTGTCACTTGTCACCGACATTTCGCTCATTTGCGACAAGGGTGACATAACTCAAAATTCACCAATTTTAGTGTCGAAAATTTATACTTTTTGCTATAAAAACAACATTAAGCTAAGCACAAAAAAATAAGAGCGAGAGAGATTGTGACTTAATACTCTGTCGCTTTGTTGGCCGCTGTGTTGTTTCGAGACCGCAGCATCCACAAAACATTACTCTCTAACGAAAGAATTCTCTCATCGTTGATTTTGAATTATGCCATTCTTGTCGCAAATGAGCGATTTGTAAGTTTTATGAAATAGGGCTCATCTAGTGATTTCTATCATTGACTGTCATCAAGCGCAAGCCTATTTCGCAATAATAAAAAAAACAATGTTTAAAAAAAGCTGCATGAATAATTTAGTTTAGAGAAAAACACAAGAATTCTGCCGTCCACAAGCTATAATGTCGTTAACTACCAAGACCATACTTTCTAATATAAATCCAAAATCATTTAAATAAGGGTTTATATTAGGAAATATGATTTTGGTAGTTAACGACGTTATAGCTTGTGGACGGCATAATTGGCGGCATTGTATTGGTATCGACTTTAGCACTCACTTTTTGAGTTCCTCCGGCGGCAGGAAGTCTCCGATGTGGTGTTTGCCGGCGGCTTGTTTCGTCAACTCGTCCGCCCATCTTTCTGTCGCGTTCATTTCTTTGGCACGTAATCTAAAAACCAAAAGGATTTTCTTATCTATATATATAAAATTCAAAGTCCTGACTGACTGACTGAGATATCAACGCACAGCCTAAACTACTGAAATTAGAAACTTGAAATTTTTACAGTTGGTTCCTTTTATGACGTAGGCGCACACTAAGAAAGGATTATTAGAAATTCCACCCCTAAGGGGTTTAAATAGGGGATGGAAGTTTATATGAAACTCCGTCATTTTTCAAGCTGTTTCCATCAAAGTTGGTATTTGAGCTTTCAGTTAAAAATAAAGAAGTACGTGTGTCAGTTTTTGAAAATTCCACCCCAAAATCTAATTCCACGCGGACGAAGTCGCGGGGGCAAAAGCTAGTAATATATAAGACATATCCCGCCTTCGTCGCCGGAACTCGTTGCTATTCCGGGATAAAAAGTAAAACTAAAAAGCCTATGTCACTCTCCAGGTCCTAAACTATGCTCATGCAAAAAATCACGTCGATGCATAGCTCTATTGCAGCGTGATTGAAGGGCAAATCAACAAACAAACACAGTTTCTCATCTATATCTATAACATTAGTAAAATTTTAGTAATATATTTTTATGTAGATAGGTAGAGTATACTTTAAAGTTAGTTAATAATTCATCGATAAAAATATGTATGTATAATTATGTAAGAGATAATTTTATTTTAAACATAGTTTTTAAAAAATTAAACCTGTGGTCCACCCAAGTTCGCAACAAAGAAATAGAAATGTCATACTTATGTTCCCAAGTCCCCTCTGCGGTGTCTTCGTCGCTGTCATACTCATACTTGTGTCGCCCGGCGTACGCCAGCCGTTCCACCTCTTGCCTCTTTTTCAACATATCCTGTAATTATTTACTTATAATATTATCACTAGTCGATGCCCGTAGCTTCGTCCGCGTGGATTTAGCTTTTAAAATCCAGCGGGAACTCTTTGAATTCCCGGAATAAAAGTAGGCTATGTCTTCCGGTCCTCAATTATACCTACCCATGCAAAAAATCACGTCGATCAAGCTTTATTGCGCCGTGATTGAAGGACAAACCAACAAACAAACACTTCGCATTTATAATATTAGTAAGGATTGTAATATCTCCACTTTTCGTAAACTGCAAGACAAACCTGGTACAAGAGGTTGAGTTTGAAGTTATCTTCGCACTTCCTCCAATCGTCGGGGTTGAGGTTGGTGGAATATTAGTAAGGATTGTAACATCTACACTTTTCGTACAGTACAAGACAAACCTGGTACAACAGGTTGAGTTTGAAGTTATCTTCGCATTTCCTCCAATCTTCGGGATTGAGGTTGGTGGAATATTAGTAAGGATTGTAATATTTACACTTTTCGTACAGTACAAGACAAACCTGGTACAAGAGGTTGAGTTTGAAGTTATCTTCGCACTTCCTTCAATCGTCGGGGTTGAAGTTGGTGGAATATTAGTAAGGATTGTAATATCTACACTTTCCGTACAGTATAAGACAAACCTGGTACAACAGGTTGAGCTTGAAGTTGTCTTCGCACTTCTTCCAATCTTCGAGGTTGAGGTTGGTGGAATATTAGTGAGGATTGTAATATCTCCACTTTTTATTAACAAAAAGACAAACCTGATACAACAGGTTGAGTTTGAAGTTATCTTCGCACTTTCTCCAATCGTCGGGGTTGAGATTGGTGGTACCATAGTTGGTCATCGCGTACTGCATCAGCGCGTGATTGTTACGATTTATGTTCGTCAGCTTCAGACCTTCTTCGTCTATTTTCGACAGCATTGCTCCTGAAATAAAATAAATGTAAATAAAAAATATATTTGGGTGAAGAATGTTTCACTTGAATCAGATTTTTTTTAAAGAACATTAGCCAAGCTGAACTTGACTTATATTCTCCTCACCCCTCTAAATGAGGGAAAAGCTTGTGCTAGGAGTGGGTACGACAATAGTTTCAGTTTTCTGTCCGCACCTTTAACCGTTGGGCTATTGAGGTTTGAATTGTACCTACTATACAATGGTAGATTTCTTACATTTGGCAAATAAACTCATTTCATTTTAAACTCATTTAATTTTAGTGACATTTGGTAACAAGTCATGTTTAAAAACGATAAAATTTTATTTTTTTCGTTTTCGCTAGTCGCTACGGTTATCGATTAAGGGCCCGAAGATCTACTATGCGATTCGAATGAGAATAGGACTGTCAAACAGCCATTTTATATTTCTGTCCTGCTCATATGCGGTTCACACTGAGTGAGATAGAAACAAAATGGCGGCTTCTCATTCCTTTTGTCATTTGAATCACATTATACCAATAAATACCTGGCATAGTGTTGGGCAGCGGCGCAATGATACCGGGAGGTTTCATATCGACGGGTGGGTCATCTCCCCACCGCGACTTCTTCCTCTTGCGTCTCTCTCTCTTAACGTCGGACTCCTCGTCGCTCTGGGAGCTGGCCTGCTCACGCTTCATCATGCTATTATGGTACTGGTTGTAATACGACTCTTGCATGCTGAAACTTTGAAAATTTATACGAAATTTGATGTATAGAAAAATTTATAAAAAATACCGAGTTCCGAGCATGGAGTTCTTTTTGGAATATAACACAATGCATAAGGGCCGTTCAAGTATTACGTAAGCACTATGGGGGTGGGAGGGTCTTTGTTTTGCTTATTTTGCATGATAGGGGTAGGGGAGTCTAGATGATTACGTCATCGGTAGTTATTTACTTTTTTACACGAATGGCATCCCTCACATTGTCTATGCTTGAAAACGAAACGCATTTTCGGGGATTTTCGCAAATAATGATATAAATAAATTATTTATTATAACATTACAATTATAATATGAAAAAAAAATACATTTATAATTGAAAAATGTTTACGTAAGCATGGGGGGAGGGGGTAAGAGCTTTGCTTATTTTTGCTGACAAGGGGGATGGGGGGGGCAAATAATTGTAATAAATCTGCTTACGTAATATTTGAACGGCTCTATTAGCCAGCTACCATCTTAGACTGCATCATCACTTACCATCAGGTGAGATCGCAGTAAATTCAATATTGTCAATGAATAAAAAAAACTAGTTTTGGTATGGTGGAAGTCATCTTCTCTAATCATCCATCACTCACTACAGACAGTAAAGATATTATCTAACCTACTTACATTTTTACTCTTTACTTCATAGCCTACCTGTTATTACTTTCCTCCTTAATGTTCCTGTGATCATTGCTATCATCATCTTCCAAAGAGAATTCGGGCTCGTATTTGTCTTCCGGCTTCACCTCAGGTTTCCTGTCAAACGAGCCCTCGTTCCTTAGTTGTACTACGAGACTCCTATACGCCTTGTATTCGTTCGAGTTCGTATTATGAAGGAACCTGGAAACATGCGACATGTAGTTAATCTAACGCCAACTGGAAATTATAATAAAGGATAGGTACTTTTAATTAAGTTTATATGACCTGGAAATATTATACTTATGAAACAGTGTTGCTAAATTCGTATTAATTTTACGAAATAAAATCAAACTTAGTTTTTGAACTTAATATTACTTATTATACTTCCGAGCCTATTGGGAATCTATATCTGATAATCTGACTACTGATATTTTTAGCTCAATGAGATGACTGTCACAAAAAACTTGACAGATTGTTTACACACATTGTTGATATTTCATTTAGAAAAAAAAAAAACTTTTTCTGGTCTACATTTCATGCAAAAATTTATAATTATGATAAAGACAGGATATATATCCTAACGATAACCCAATAGATTGTATGACTTTAGTCTTCACAATTTTCTTTAAAGTGACATCAAAATTCTATAAAATTATTCTCATAAGTGTACCTAACTAGATAGTGTAATTCTAGTACCAAAATTTAATCAGCACCAACTTAAGAATGAATAAGTTAATAACACAACACTGTTCCATAACGGATGATTATCCTCTTTGGTAGGTATGTAATATAAAAATGAATACAGCACGGTATCCTCCTTCAAATCGGGCCTTAAGTGGCATTACCACAAATTTTGGTCTTGTGAGTGTATAGCTTTCAGCACGTTTTCCCAGTGGTCGCCGTTGGCCGCGACCTCGGCGGCGGCGCGGCGCGCGGGCGGCGGCATCGCATCTGCAGAGAGAACTGCACACCACGGGTCAGCAATGGGTCGGGCGTCGCGCGGCGCTGCCGGCCTGAGCATAGCTACCACCAAACTTTAAGCCGCTAAGAGGTGTGAAATGCCTAAATTCATGGATATTTAAATCAAATTGTGAACAGAATGCTTGATTTGAGCCGTACAGAAAAAATATAAAACTAAAGATAAAGGTTCAATAAATGATTTTACTGCAACAAAATTGTATTTTTAAAAACCATCTCTTGTGAAAAAAATCACCAAAGAGTAGCTATTTTTTTTTGTCATAATTTGCAAATGTTCTCCAAAACGACACAAGCTTTTTAATTAATTCTTACACACAAAAAAAGGTCTTGAAAATAGTAATATTTTTACTTGAGAGTTTTATTTTTATTCCGTATTACATTCGAGTAAAGTAATTTTTTTCCCGAAATTCACCTAAATCTGCGCGAGCGTGCCTGCTCCTTCGTCCTGTAAAGCCGTCAAACTCATTCACGCTTCTTAACGCCTTAAGTCCGCTCCGAAATTGAGCATTTTAATGTTGACGAAATGTGGATATTCATTCATTAAAATCGAAAATGTAACATGTAAGAATAGCATTTGTAAAAACGGATAATAAATCGGTCAAAAACAAATAAGTTATACGCTGTTTTACTGCGAGTGTAGCTGTCTCTTTCTAAAACGATATTTTGTATGGACAGTGTATGGAGCTACTGAATTTGTGACGCCACATGTCAGTAAAGCTCTCTCTGTCTAATAGGATACTTTAAAGCTCTATATTTTCGAGACTAGTTAAGATATTAAAAAAACAAAAATGACATTGTGTTCTAATATTAAAAAACTTTATTTTAAGTATAAAAAAAAATTGTGAAATACCCAATTTACACTCCCGCGCTGCGCAACCCCTTTTCACTCGGAAAAACCAGCTAGTATAGGCGTGTGTAACTCTTTACTGCTTCAAAGTGATCTACTGATTCGAATTTCTACCACCACTATAACTAATGTATCGTTTGGCTCAATTGAATCTTGTACTATTCGATTCGGTACGCGTGGTCGACGCGCTCGCTCTCTGAGACGATGAACGAAAGATCGAGAATTACTAAAGGAATCTTTAGGGTTTTTATTTTTGATGCTTCAATGACAAACTATAACATTATTCTGTCATGTATTTTTATATTTATTTTGTTCTTTTTCATAAAACAAATATGTACCTACTTACCTATTGAATTCTTAACAAGGATCAATTAATTGCGATAGAAGGTATTTAATTTAATCGCGCAACAATATACTTTCCTCTAGTTGAGAATCGATGATCCAAATGATTCAAATGAAGCGATTCACTGATTCGAATCTTTCGCCTGAGTCAGATATAAATTTTCCAATCTTAACAATGATGCGTTTTTGCCACTACCAGCTAGCTTCCAGTCTACTTGCGTGCATTGTCACTTGTCTGTATGTCAGTCAGGGACTTATAACTTCTGAATCAGAGTCACATAATCTCCTGCGAGGATGTTCACATGTTCGAAAATCGTGAGAAATTGTACCTGCTGTTATTGAAAACAATCCTTAAGGACAGATGTATTGTATCTTCTTAGATACAGTGTAGTGGTAAGGAACGTTATTCCGTGCGCTCACCTTACATTATTGTAACATGCAAATGCCAACTTCAGAGCTAACAAAAAGTTTGGTTATATCTATACCACATAGCCCACAAAGTTCAATACAGTTCGACCAGAGATTAAAGTTTTGGCTCTTTACTAAGGCTTATCTTTTGAGACTTTTAAACTGCGAAATTGTAAATAATATATTGAATAATTAGAATCATCAATACCATTGAATCTCGAAACTGTACTGGGCTTTTCATACAACATACAAACTTCTGTGATGGTAATATTTTTATTTGCATATTTATAAATAATCCACTAATCATGTCTCTGGTTTCATAGCTCTGATTCTTTATTGATGTTCAAAAAATTTATATGAAGATCAATAATAGAGATCTTTATGAGACACGAAATTAATGGATGATTTTTTTATTCACTCGAAAAAAAAAATAGCATGTAAGTTATTTACCATCCCAGAAATTGACAATATTGACATATTATCATATTTCTTGTTCACCATGCCTTTGTACTAAAAAATTTTAATAACGACTTGTACAAAGGCAGATATAATATTAAATAATAAATAACTAAACATCGTGAATTTTTTTACCTTGCGAGTTTGGTGGCGCCGGGATGTTTCCTGGCTTCATTTCCTGAGGTTTCGGGATGTGGTTGAGAGGCATCGGCATCGGTGGTGGTATATTTTGGAGCTTCATAGGTTCAGGTGGAGGGATGTTGTCTAATGGCTTTGTCTCAGTGTGCGTGTTGGGAGGTAAAGAAGTTTGAGGCATTTGGCCTTGCTGCATGAACTGCATGTTGGGTGGGCAGATGTTAGGTGGACCATTCGGTCCAAAGTTGGGACCTCCAGGTCCAAAGGGAGGCTGTGGGCCGAAGTTTGAACCGTTCGGTCCCAGTGGTGGGTTCATGGAATTAGGTGCACACATCGAATTTGGTGGACCAGTCATTTGATTGTTAGCAAACGGAGGAAAAAATGGTGGCATATGGGGGCCATTCGGCCCGGGTCCGCGAACATCGGGACCACACATGTTGGGAGGCATTGGACCACATGGGCCATTAGGTCCCATAAAATTTGGTGGCATTGGGAAATTCGGAGGTCCACCCATAAACGGTGGTACTGGGGGCATGTTAGGACCAGGCCCCATTATAGAGCCAGGACCCATATTAGGACCTGAATTAGACCCCGGCCCCAGGTTTGGACCTGGCGGCATTGAACCGGGACCCATTGTTCCAGGAACCATCGGCCCAGGTCCCATTGTTCCAGGACCCATCGGCCCAGGTCCCATTGGTCCGGGACCCATTGGCCCAGGTCCCATAGGCCCTGGACCCATTGGTCCGAAACCCATAGGCGCAGGTCCCATTGGTCTAGGTCCCATCGGTCCAGGTCCCATTGGCCCAGGCCCCATAGGCCCAGGTCCCATTGGCCCTGGACCCATATGCCCAGGTCCCATTGGCCCTGGTCCCATTAGACTCATAGGGTCTGATCCCATTCGTCCAGAATCTGATTCTTGGCCATCATAAGAGTCATCTTGTTGTCTATCATAGTCATAACCATCGTTAGATGAGCCATCATGGGCATTCCATTGTCGATGTGCACCTGGAGGAGGGGAGTCATCATCATCCGGGGGTCTAACACTGAGTTGCATCAATGGTGGTATATTATCGAGCATCTTTTTTCTATCTTCCACAATTGGAGTCGTAGGACTGTTAGGACGGTTCCTGCCTCTATCGTTCCAACGTCTATGCCTATCCCTGAAATAACAATATTTTATTTAAAAATTAATTATAGTATCCTTAATAATTGTTGTGAAAGTTTTTATTTGCTGGTTTGTGGCTTTGTCCTTCAATCATGTTGCTACACAACTACAGATCAATGTAATTTTTTGGATGAGTATTATACATACCCATGCATGGTGATATGGAGAGTGACAAAAGTTACTTTTTATCCTGGAATATCTCAGAGTTCACATAGAGAAATTTTAAAAAACAAATTCCACACAAAGTTGCCAGCATCAGCTAGTGAAATATAAATTCGAACTAGAAATTGTTTATTACCTAGAACCTCTTTCTGGCTTTCTCTCTGAAGTCTGATTATAATTTTCAGTTTCATGAATCTCTTTTTTAGCAGCTGCAACAGGTTTTGGCTTGCTTTCATTTTTTATTTTTCTGGTATCCTCAATTTCTTGTTTTTCTTTTGCCTCTTTTTGTTGTTTGTCTCTACTTTGCTTGTCAAGAAGAGCTTTGTATTGACTCATGAAACTACCATCATTTGAAAATATGTTAGCTGAACCTGTTTCTTCTTTAGCAGTAGGGCTGTGAAGGATATAGTTTGTGTTGACAAGCATCATAAGATGGCTCATATATCTACCTTCAAATAGTTTTATGCAATTGTTTATGAAAATTAAAAATTGACAAACAAAATCCCTGTCTATTATAGGGGACTCCCTGCATTAAAAAAAAAAAAAAATTAAAAAAAAAAAATTTTTGTTTACTTCCCTTTATAATAATAATATCAAAAATGGCACAAAGTTGATTTTTAAGCAAGCCATCCATAGGCAACAAAAATTTGAATTTGAACAGATATCTTGGTCTTGATCTGTCGAAGATCTGTTTTTTATATTTATTATAAGTATAGATTTTTTTCAGTCAGCACCTTGAAACATTGCTCTTTTGAGCTTGCGAGCATTGGATACATCACTGAAGTGGAGATGTTCTCAGCACCACCAAATCATTAATATTGGATGATCCCTACTAATATTATAAATGCGAAAGTGTGTTTGTTGGTTTGTCCTTCAATCACGCAGCAACAGAGCAACGGCTTGCTGTGATTTTTTGCATAGGGGTAATTTACAGGCCGGAGAGTGACATAGGCTACTTTTTATCCCGAAAAATCAAAGAGTTCCCGCGGGAATTAAAAAACTAAATCCACGCGAACGAAGTCGCGGGCATCAGCTAGTGTGAAAATATTGCAGTATCATGTCTCTCCATGCAATCTCTTAATACATCTCCGCTTCAGTGGAAACATAACCTTGGTGTCCAGACAGATAAGAGAGCTTTTGAACTTCAAGTTAACCAACAGCAAATGGCAGTTTGGTTAACACGTTCATGGACAGTACGCCTCTGGGTGTCTTAACTGTGAAAATTAATACGACAGTACGCCTGTCGACGTCAAATTTTTTTCTTGTATAAAATCTAAGAGTGTCAAAAAAAGCTTCAAGCCTTGTTCGACAATGCTTCTTCGCCTGAAACTAGTCAAGACCAAGAATGCATTAAGACGTATACGCCACCTGTACTGTCATATCACATCATTTATTACTTTTTGCGATGTGACACAACACCTCTAGGCAATTTATGAAATTTTGTAGTGTCACAACACGATCAACCAATGACGTAATACTGTCCGTGGACATGTTAAAGTTCTACAGAATTTGACATAACTGCATCACAAGTGCCAACTACTTGTAGTTCGTTGTAAGGAAGAAAAACAGTACAGTACAGTTATGCTAATTGCGATAGATCACTCAACATCACAATGATCACTTAATGTCAGATGACCCGCCTACTTGTTTGCTTACTATTCATATTTTAAAATTCAGACACAATTTTGAGCACTGTTGTCTTATAAGTAGGAGGGTCGATGGTAGAATGCCTCCCCTCAACACACACAACACAAGCTCGATGGTAAATCACACAAATAATGCAGGCAGTTTCAATTTTTGATAGGCAGCAACAAGATTATAGAAAATAAAGATTGTTTTTCATTTTTAACTCAGAGGCAGAGTAGCTTTACGGTATTTCTAGGAAGTTAGGAACTTGGGAGATTAATATGCAGACCATAGACCATAGGTACCGGGAAAAGCGGTATCATCTTCCTACCGTGTTCCCAGAACATCTAGGAAGATGATAATTAACAATATCGATAAATTTCATACTTAGTTAGCTTCGCCTGAGCGGCGAGGGCTGCAGCCTGTTTCTGAGCCTCCAACTTGGCTTGGATTTCCATCTTTTTTTTCTCGATGATTTGTTCCTGTTTCGACATCTGTGCCCATCTTGTACTCAGGGCCGATTTCGTTTTATTATCCTTGAAATGTATCATCTTCTTGGCTATTAAATCCGTTAGTTAAACTTCTATTCTAATAAAATTATTTTTAAAATAAAAAAAATATTCACCATATCTGCAAGACTTTGACACAAACTTTGACAATTTTGACATCTTTGAGATAGGAGATATCCCGAGTCAGGCTGACTCGAGTACCGATTCGAATACTTAATAAGTACTCACATACTCGAATACTAAATTATAGGATTCGGATACACGGTGTAGAATACTGATTCCGAGTACTTTATAGAAACACAACTAATTAAAGTAGTTGTGTTTCTAATTTACTTGTTAATTTATACTAGTAAGTAAGTAATCTAATTTACTTGTTAATTTATACTACTGTCATTGTAAAAAATAGTAACGAAAATGAAAACGATGCAGGTAGGCCGATTACGCTGGTATGGTCGTAGGTATGAACATCACATGACGAGACGAATCATTGATATAGATGAGGGCAAGAGGCAGAGGTCGTCCACCAACTATCTGGATTAGAACCATTTTCAAAGACATGACAACGCTGGGCCTAACACCAGCCATGATTCAAGATCGCAAAGAGTGGCGATCTAATATCAGGATGGCCGACCCCTAATAGGGAATGCGCCAGGGGAAAGAAGAAGAGTAACGACGTGTATTAAATATTCGAATACTAAAGTATTCGAGTATCTGTCCGAGTCCTCCGACTCGATTCTTTTTTTAACGAGTAGCAGAATACTTGAGTCTTTAAGTGCCTCGGCACATCTCTACTTTGAGATGTACCTTAAGGCCCAAGACACGGAGCTGCCCGCGAAATTCTGAGTTTGACGTGAGCTACTCACAAATTAGTCATTATTTTGATTAATTTCTTAAACTGGATACTTTTACGTAAAGATTAGTATATAAAATTGTGAAAATGATACTGCCATTGGCGCAATTTGAATACCATAAGCCTACTTTGTCGTATTAGTTTACAAATTGCGAAAAACCAAATTAGGGTGGCAGACCCAATTATGGGCACTTTAAGAGTTTATCTAACTTCAAATATGTTTTTTAAATAAAAATTTTACCAAATCCTATAAATCACTGTAGTCATAAGGTTACTTATTTAATAAAATATATAATTAAAGAAGATATTGAAATATTTTTGTTTAAATCAACTAGAATTTTAAATAAGATTGAAAAATGACCCATTCCCCAATTATTCGCACATTTGTTACCAGTTATGGGCACAAAATTATCCAATTATCAACACTCAGATTTTAATAGGGTTTAAGGGAAATAAAAGGCTAGGCTACCTACCTAAGTCTTTTAGAATATAGATTTTTTTACGAAATAATATAAGGAAAGTATTATAGTAACTGTAGGTGACTTAATTTTTTTATATTTATTATATTTAAAACAAACACACTTACATATTTAATAAGAAAAAAAAAACATAGTCTTTATCAAACGATAGACGTCCACTGCTGGACAAAGGTCTCTTGCATGGACTTCCACAGGCCTCGCTCTTACGCCACCTGAATCCAGCGGCTCCCTGCGACTCGTTTGATGTCGTCGTTCCACCTAGCTTCCCGGTACGGGGTCGCTATTCCAGCACCATGGGATGCCATCGACCATCAGCTCTTCGAACTACATGCCCGCCCATTTCCACTTCAGTTTCGCTGAGCTATGTCCGTGACTTTGGTTCTCTTACGGATATCCTCATTTCTGATATGATCTCGCAGGGATACTCTGAGCATAGCTCTTTCCATCGTCCACTGAATGATTTTTGTTTCGTGCCCATAGAACTTTTCAATCTCTCTCCATACCTCTGGTGGAGAAGAAACGTGACAGCATTCGTCAGTTCTCAGCCGCGTCAGCTGCTGGCTCTGTCCGATAGATAGATCTCTCACGGATACTTTGGAATGGAACTTCTGTTCCACTAGATGGTATCTTTAATACACTTGGTATTCAAGGCCCGCAGGTCGCGAGTTCTTGCCTTAGAGATCTGCCTATTCAAACTATAAACCTACCAGCACGCATCCGCGTCTGCTGACGACTGAAGTCTCGTCTCTTGTCTGTCTTCCATCAGTTTGAGAGTATGGTCAGAGAACTTCTTAGTCCTTTTCGTGTGATGAGTCTTAAGAATTTAGACTCCACAATATGGACAGTTTACACACACTTGTTAAGATCGTCTACAGACTCCCAGTCTGCTAGGGAATCGAATCGGTTCGGAGTGTTGATAAACAGGAGAATCTCCAAATTTTGTAACCAGATACTGACACCCCTTGTTTTGCAATGAAATAACGGGAAAGTTTCATTTACTTTTTGAATTAGTAACTAATAATACTTAGAAAATCAATTGAAAACTATTATATTATTAAAACTCAGATAAAACTACAGTTAAATCATAATTAAGTAAGTACTGACCCTTAACGTCGATCAGTCAAAATGGCCGAAAATCTTCGGGAACTCCAGAACGATATCTTTCAACTACGATACTGACGTCATTTTAAAACATTCCAGATTAGAAAGGTTGCGATTGTGAATAATATGAATTCCCCTAAATATTTTTAATCTGAAAATTTAAAAACCACAATCAAAAACTTTTATTTTAATGTTTTTTGCCAAGGTGCGAATAAACTGGTGCAGTGCTAGCAATTGGGTTGGTCACCCTAAATTTGAATTTCGCGGGCAGACCCGTCTCTTGGACCTAACCTACACTATGGTTCAGATCACATAGAAAAACTAGGTACCTACCTATGCCATCTCGGTGCAATCCATGGAATTAGAAAGTCAGAGTTAGGTTGCGTGCCTAGTATTATATTAATACTGTAGTCTTTGGTTGCGCGCTCGCATTAAAAAATTAAAATGACGTCGGACCACAAACATATAAGAGTAATACTTACTTACTCTTATATGTTTGTGCGTCGGACGATGGATGCATGGATTAAAGTAAAAGATATTTTTAAAAACAATCCCCCTATGTGGGACAAGCAAATACTACTAATATTATAAATGCGAAAGTTTGTAAGTATAGATGGATGGATGGATGTTTGTTACTCATTCACGTAAAAACTACTGAACCGATTTGGCTGAAATTTGGCATAGAGATAGATTATAGTGTGGAATAACACATAGGCTATCCTTTTTATCCCGGAAAATAAGAGAGTTCCCGCGGAAATTACAAAACCTTAATCCACGCGAACGAAGTTGTGGGCATCAACTAGTAAAAATTATTTTAATAAAGATTTTAGAAACGAAACAATCGTAACGATGTTTGAAGCATATTTAGCTATAACTAGGTTGCCCGTGACTTCGTCCGCGTCAATTTCTTTTATTATGATCGCGATTAAGAAGTTTTTAAAAGAATATATTTTAAATATGTGATAATTTCCCCCGTTTTTGCAACATCTTTCACTGATGCTTCGCTCTTATTGGTCGAAGCGTAATGTTATATAGCCTAAAGCCTTTCTCGATAAATGGACTATCCAACACAAAAAAAAATTCAATTCGAATCAGTAGTTCCTGAGATTAACGCGTTCAAACAAACAAACTTTTCAGCTTTATAATAGACAGTTCAAAAAAAATTTAAAAATACGCATATTTTTACTTACTTACGTACTTCATTTATTTATTCATTTATTCTATATAGTACTTCATACTTCATTTATAATAATAATTATACAGTGGAGCGTCGATTATCCGAACGTCGCTTAACCGAACGACCGCTTATCCGAACGTAGTAACGCGCGGGTCGCGACGAAGATTCAAGATTTTTTGAAGCTTTAATTGTAATTAGTAAAGACTAGTTTTACAAATTGTCTGCACTTTTTTTTGTTTATTTCCTATTTGTCATTAAAGATATTCATAAATGTAAATAATATGGTTTTCATTTACCTGTACGTAAATTTGTATGGCTGAATCAATATATGTACACTAGTTCGATTATCCGAAAATACCGGTTTTCCGAACACCCATGTCCTCCAATTAGTTCGGAAAATCGACGCTCTACTGTAATTAATGAATTCATTAGCTATAATTTTTTTTTTCTTTTTTTGAAGTAAAATGACCGCAAGGGCCAATGCTAAACCTCTAACTAGACGGCTGTCGCGACCGAACTGAGAAAAGAAATCGGGCCGACGGCCCTACACACGTGCAGGGCGGCAGGGCGGTTGCCCCGATCTAGGGGCACCCTCGGGCGACTTTGTTGTTTTTGAGGAGGTAATGGAGGATGCCTTAAGGCGGCTATGTAGGTCATCAAAAAAAATAGTGGTCTGTGGAGACTTTAATATTGATATTTTGCTTCACACTCCTTTTACTGGTAGGCTACTTAACTTATTTAAAAGCTTTAATTTAGAGAATATTTTTGATGAACCTACAAGAGTAACTGCAAACTCAGCTACCTGTATTGACAACATTTTTTGTGATTGTAACATTATTGAAAAATCTGTTATCACTTATCTCAGATCTGATCATTGCGGTCAAATGATATCTATTCCAAGCAGTCAACAGAATATAACAAAAGTAATAAAATACAGGCCAGTTACCACTAAAAAAGTAAAGCATTTTAAACAAAACATCTCAGCTGGATTGCCGACGCTTGACCTTGCACAGGATGATCCGGATGAAATTTATACAAAGTTTTTTGATTTGTTAAGCTCACAATATAACTCTATCTTTAAGGTGATGGAGAAAAGACTGTTTAAAGATCTTAAGTTTAGTGACTGGGCAACTGCCGGCATCTATAAAAGTAGAAATAAGCTGTTTGACTTGTATGCAGAAAAAAAATATAATTATTCCCCCGCGTTTATTGAATATGTAAGAAATTATTCTAAATTGTTTAAAAATGTGTGCATACAAGCAAAATCACTTCACATAAAACAAAAAATTGTCAATTCTGATAATAAAATTAAAACAACATGGGGCATCATCGGCGATGAAATGAATAACCATAAGGTGCATAATAATAATAAATTGGAGCTTAAAATTGATAATCATGTAATTAACTCCGATATAGAAGTTGTAAATACATTTGAGAACTTTTTCAAAAATATTCCAATTACCACAACCAGTTCTCTAAATTCCTCGCCGGCAGAAGCCTATCGTCTTCTAAGAAGCAATGTCTCTGAGTGCAATAAGTTATTTAGGTTTGAACACGTTACCCCATATGACATAGTCAAAACATTTAAATCTTTACAAAATAAGAAAACAGCAGATCTATGGGGGATATCAGTTAAAATAATTCATAATGTAATTGATATTATTGCGCCGTATCTTGCTTTAATCTTATAATATATAAAAATGAATCGCTTAATGTGTTGGTAAGCGCATCACGCGTGAACGGCTGGACCGATTTCGCTAATTCTTTTTTTATTGTGTTTGTTATTGTTAGGAGAAGGTTCTTATGAAAGAAAAAATTAAGAAAATTGCGCGGAAAATTAGAAAATTTAAGAAATATTAACCACCATATTAAATTATTTCTAATGTAACCGCTTTTACAATTCAAACTTTTTTGATGTAACCTTATGGCGTTTGACATAACATTGACAGAATGCGTGCTGCCAATTTCGTCAAAGAGGATGTAAAAAAACTTAAGACAGGACAACGTCTGTCGGGTCCGCTAGTTTTTAATAAATCAGTAGATTCTGGATCTTTTCCAGATCTTATGAAATGTAGTAAGCTAATACCGCTTTTTAAATCGGGCAGCAAAAGTGACCCGAATAACTACAGGCCAATTTCAATTTTGCCAACTCTCAGCAAGATATTCGAAAAAATAATGCTCAACCAACTGCTTTTACACTTTAATTTAAATAAACTCCTACACACTGAGCAGTATGGTTTTACAAAGGGTCGATCAACAAACGATGCAGCCGCAAGGCTATTACAACACATATTCGATGCGTGGGAGAACTCACAGAATGCCATTGGTATTTTCTGTGATTTGTCAAAGGCATTCGACTGCGTTGATCACGAAACTCTTTTGCTTAAACTGAGCCACTATGGCATTAAAGATTTTGCACTTAGTCTCATTGCGTCTTATCTCAGCAACCGAGTCCAAAGAGTATGTGTCAATGATGTAAAATCATCCGGATCAGCCTCAGTAATGGGTGTACCCCAGGGTTCTATTCTAGGTCCATTCATGTTTTTGGTCTACATAAATGATTTACTTACCACATTTTGTCCAAAATACTTGCGATATTGTACTATTTGCTGATGATACGTCTTTAATTTTTAAAGTCGATAGGATGAAAGACAATTTTGACGATGTAAATAATGCATTATCTCAAGTTTCTGAATGGTTTACGGCAAATAATCTCCTTTTAAATGCTAAAAAAACAAAATGTGTTGAGTTTTTATTACCTAACACGAGAACTGTCAGTAAAAATTTAAAGATAAATAATGAACCTTTGAAAACTGAGGACTCCACAGTGTTTTTGGGGTTAACCCTGGATTCAAAGCTACAATGGGGCACCCATATAGCAACGCTTGCTGGCAAACTTAGCTCTGCTGCTTACGCTGTTAGGAAGATTCGACAGTTGACTGACATAGAAACTGCAAAAATTGTTTATTTTGCATATTTCCATAGTATTATGACATACGGAATCTTAGTATGGGGTAAGGCAGCCGATATTGGAAAAATTTTTGTTTTGCAGAAGAGGGCAATCCGCGCAATCTATAATTTGAGGCCGCGGGATTCCCTTCGAGAAAGATTTAAAGAGATAGGCATTCTTACAGTAGCTTCACAATATATTTATAACAACATAATATTTGTCAGACAAAACATTTTGAGTTACAAAAAAAAGAGTGATTTGTCCGATAGACCAAGTAGAAATCCAAATAGGCTCATGTTTCCTGGGCTGCGCCTCAAGAGGGTCCAAAAGACATTTGTGAGAATGGGCGTGACGTTTTACAATAAAATTCCACAGTCAATCTTAGACTTGCCTCTACACAAGTTTAAGAAATCAATTAAATCTGCTCTCATGAAAAAAGCATATTATACAATTGAAGACTATGTAAATGATAAAAAAGCGTGGATATAATTCGCTCCAGTGATTCATAAGACAGTAATAACTATCCTGTGTTCAATAACAATTGTAAATTTTTTTATTTTTTTTGAAAAGAGCAACCGCCGAGTTTCTTACTGGCTCTTCTCGGCAGGAAAGGCATTCCGAACCAGTGGTAGATTCATTGACGATTCAAAAGTGCTTGTAAAAGTTTATTTGAATAAAAAATATTTCTATTTCTATTTCTATTTCTAGGAGGCATCGGGTGCATTTCTGCTCCTGCCGGCCGATCTAGGAGGCGATCTAGGAAGCGATCTAGTATGACCCTACACACGACACGATTAGGAGGCAATCTAGGAGCCTCCCCACTCTTTCACCCTAAATCGCCCCTGCCGCAGTATCGTGTGTAGCCGGTCTTACTCTTATATGTTTGTGGTCTCACAGATCACGTGACTAGTTTATAGAGAATAGGGGAAATAGCGGGGAAAAAAACCAAGTTTTCTACAAACTCAGGTATTTAAAATATATAATAATTAATATCATCTATATTATTTTATGTAATTTTTGAATTTGTTAATTTCATTTCAATGGTTGACATTATTTATTTGTTTATTACTAGTTGATGCCCGCGACTTAGTACGGCGTGGATTAAGAATTTTTCATTTTCGCGGGAACTCTTTTATTAAGTAAGTCTTTTATTTTCCAGGATAAAAAGTAGTCTATGTGTGTAGGTAGTGATCTATCCCTGCCAAATCGGTTTTCGTTGCAACGTGATTGAGTAACAATCATCAAATGATCCATCCACAATTTCGTATCTAGGTATAATATTAAATAACTTTTATGTCTTAAAATTTTGGTTAATAATTATAATATTAATATATCTTGAGATAGTGTACTAATTATAACTATTAAATTGTGTACTAACCGTGTACTAACGTACTTTAGAGATGGTAACTTGACGAGGTAGGTACGAGACAAAGATGTGTTTATGCAAAAATAAAACAGCCAATATTCTTTGCATATTATTCTTTTTATATTTTTTCTTCAGTTTAAATGGAAAATACAATTTCATTTATTCATAATGTTGTCATTTATTTATTGTAAACAAATATATTATAAAAGATTTACATATTACTATCAAAACAAAATATTCACAAAGTGGCAGACTAACTAAACAATTAACTCAGTTGTTTTTCAAGCATGCTAACAATTGCATATTTTTGAGCTAAACAAGAAGGGAGAAAATTTTGGCACTGATCCCATAATACAAACTTAAATGAAGTTGGCATAAATGCAACTTGTAGCAGCACTGCCCGACTCTAAGTTAGTCTGTGTATCCAGATGTTGAATAGGTACCTTTTATAACAATACTCTCCACAATCTCTCTTCAGCTTATGTACTGTATGATATTATTATGACTTTGTTCTTTTTGAACAATGCCCGTATTTAAATCGTACTAAATAAAATGGTCAACGCCAAAGAGAGCCTAAACTTGACTATTGTTTTTGTGGTAACTCGACAAACATAATTAACTAATCGCTGCCTCATTAATCTTCGAAATTCAAAATGACTTAATTAAAAAAACAACAAACTCTTGCTCCTTTCATAACAATACAAATTCCATTGAATGGATTAAATCAACTCAATTGAAACATTCAAACAAATCATCAATCTATTTTAAAATAAAAAAAGTACCTCTTCTCATATCTGCATTACCCTGCCTTAACAAATTATACAATTAGACAGTTGACGAATTAAAACTTAAGCAATGGAAGAGGACATGAGCAAAATAAATCACAAAAGGAACATTCAAGGCTAAGTAGCTTGTTTGAATGCTCTATTAACTTGAAACATCTGTACAGAAATAAGTATGTGTATAGTTGATATCTGAGTAGCAAAAAGCTAAAGCCCCTTCCACTGTTAAATACACGAAATGCCGAAAAGAAAAGTATAATTCATAAATTGTACCTATACTTTGTTTTTATAATCTAATTTTTTTTACATTTTAATAATTTAAAAACAACCAGCACTTGGTCGAGAAATTTATATCCATTTTTTTTTTTGTGTATTTTATATTTTGATGAAATATTTAAAAGCTAATTAACGTGAGCCGATGTCAGGATTCATAGCTAGTCGTCGTTCGCTCGAGGCGGCCGCCGGCTGGCAAGGATCGGCCGCCGCCTGGCTCGAGCTGGTATAAACACTTCTATACACAATAACACTACCGCATCGTCTATACATCTCGACTCATATCATATATTATAATGCACTGATATTTCGAGGGGCACAAGGAATATCGCAGCATCGTTTCGGCCGCCGCCGAGCCTCGGCCCGCTCCGACGCTCGCCGCGATCACTCTTCCGTATACTCGCTCCTCTCACTCCCTCTACAGCGAACACACTTCAGCGATCCATACAAAATGAAAATACTACGATTATATCCCTTAACACGTCTAAATGTCTAATTCGTACTCTATTTACATCGACATAATACATAGTATTTAAGTTGTTCGGTAAATCGACAGTCTTGCGAGATCGCCGTCGGCCCGAAGCACGTCGGCGGCCATTTTCTGATTACTGTACAGCAAATTTACAATAACGTTCAATCAGAATACGCAAACTCAAACATCTACATCTAAACAAAGTATGTAAGGTTCTTCACGTAACGCCCGCCTAAGCCGCTATAATATCAGCTATGTTAAGTATAGTGTTAGATTTTGCGCATGACAAATACGATTATGGCTAAAACTTATACATAAAAATAGATAATATATAAATCAAATAGGCCAAAATTCATTGTAATGATCATAATATTATATGGGGTTAACACAACCTGATTGACTTTGAGACCTACTTAAGAACTTGGCAAATGTTATACACATGCTTTTATTAATAACAATTCACACATTATTATGACACATTATGTATGACAAAAATATGTATAAGCCATTTATAAATAATGGTGTAAATTTTCATTAATAAGGACCTGGAAGATCAATAACTGCGCCGCACCCGTATTTGTCAGGCGACAAAGTAAATATACATTTGGGAATTAGTATTACTAATATATCTCTAACTAGCATTTAAGAAAAAGTTGATGTTACTAGATTCTAAATATCGCCTACACTGTACAATGGACTATGATATTTCATTGAGATATTATCAATCGTATAAATATGACAAAATACAAATATTTCTGTCCAACCTCCTAATAACTTATTCGGTAACAATCGAGCAACGTTCGACATTTTATAAACTCCCTTTGTGACAGGATATTATCAGATATCAATTTAATTAGAAAGGCATTTAGATCAACTTTCTATATAAAATTTGTTATAATTTTAAAGTGGTCTGCACATTGTATGTCATAATTGATGCACTTTTATTTTAAATATATTGTAGATCACACGGTATACGCCATCGTAAATGGCATTCTTATTATATCTAATAGTAAATAGAAATATATCTAACGAGATGATAGCCGATATTTATAAAAATAAGGTGTAGGATACATCTAATCGAAGCAATGTCACATTTCTTTTTCAATATAGACCTTGTCATTTGCTTCAAATCTTGATAAAAGTAACTCAATACCAGAAATAGTAGCAGAAAATATAGTTCTACTTAGGTTAATATGATAGTTTAACTAGCTGCTACAACTTTTTTTAGCGTGGATTTAGGTTTTAAAATACCCCAGCTTCAAGCTGTCCCTATGGTTATCTAGATCTGTTCAGCGATTGAATAGAGAAAATGTAACAAATGGTATAGAATAACTTGGATATTCTGAAAGAAAATTTCGAAAAGTTATGTAATTTTCAGAAGATTCTTTTAATGTGTTATTTCTTATTTAGTCAAACTGTTTTCTATCTTCTATTAAGTAGGTACATTATTTCAATTCTCGAAATTCAGTGTACTGAAATAATTATAAAGTAAAGGTATCTACATAACTTTTAGGAACATATCTTCGTTTAGATGTAGTCCGAACCTCAGTGCATCAACGAACAGTGCTAAATAAAGGATCGGATAAATGGAATGCATTTTCACAATGTCCACTTCAATCATAACAGTTTTGACTTTAACATAATTAAGAAATCATCACCTCCTAAGAAACAAATGATTAATAGTAATTTATAGTAATAATATATTAAGTATAATAAAACAATCGACGCTTATACTACTGGTAACAATAACATTTTTTTAAACGGATTTGTTCTCAAAAAACCAAATTAAAGTTTCTTACGTTAAGAGAATGTGTTTTGTGATGAGTACGTTCGAGAATCGAGACGTTCCGCGAGCTAAGGGCAAGTAGTTTTACGTAGTTGGCACTCGATAAAACCAATAAGAGGCATAAATAATTCAATGACATGTAGAATTTTAAATGATTTTTTTAGTATAAAGTTAAAATAAATAGAAAAGAAAAATAAATTAAGATTTCAAATCAAAGTTTAATTATCTAATATCATGACCACAATATTGAGCATTTTAATGAGTAAAGTGATAATAAAATCATAACAAATGGTGTGAGCAAACAAAGGGCACTTTCGTATGAATTGACTGATTACTCGACACAGGGTAAAATGTGTCCTTACGTACAAAACAATTGACTTATATCAATGGAAATAAGGAAATAGCAACGTCGTTTGACATACTAATTGACAAAAATTAACTGAAACAACAGCATCAATTAACAGGGCTTCGTTAACTTACATCAAAATGCTTCCTTTGTTATATTATACTATGAGATATATATTAACTAGTTCAACATATAAGTATAATACATTAATATGTGGAAAAATTATCTTGTGTTATTATAAATTTTGCCTAATTTCGATGCTATGATATTTTCGATCAACATTGATGAATTACGCGAGTATTTTTTTTAAATTTTATAACTTGATAATTGATACTAGATAATTATTATTAGCGTAAATATCGTTGGTATTAATCGAGAATGCATCAAAATCAGGCAAAGTTGTAAAAACACTTTTGTGATGACTCTAAATAGTTATTAATGGATAGTTCACTTTAAAAGACTATATTAATGGCAAGTTGTTGAAACAGTCAAGCGCTTATTGAACCACTAACTTATTTATATTCTTTTTAAAAAAGTGAAAACTAGTCAAATTATACTTATTTCGGTGTCACCACAAAAAATTTAAACAAGTTGAACTGATCACTAAATTTGCCATTTGACAGGCTTTTGTGGTAAGATTTAACTTTATTGTCTTTACTAATAAAATAATAGTTTGTGTTAAAATTTTAAAGCTTTATCATAATTTAAAAATTTGTCGTTTCTTCAACTTGCCATTGTTTAGTTAATCATGCAGGCAAATAATGTTTTTAAACAACTCGAGTCACAAAAATCTAGTTTTCTTTCAGAGATAAAATCAGAATTACTTAACACTAAATCATTTTTCAAATATGGACGTTACTTTTAGGACAAAATACGAAAGACGGCTTTTCTTACACTTGGGCCAAAGACTGAGTATTTAAAATTTTCAAATTAAAATATTTACGACATAATTTCTGAAAGTTGTCACGTATCTCTTTTTTAATTTTAAAACCTTATAAAATTTGCGGTTTTAGGGAGGGAATTAATTACTAATAAATTTAAAATTTGTGGATGTACAAAATGCCTTCATCGTATTTAAAATTTCTCGCTGCAGTAGCGACTGTAATAGTAGATTGTTACACAAGGGACGTAAGTAAGCTATTACAGAACAAGATCCAATTTGGCGCCAGTGCGAGCGCAGCTCGCATAGGGCGCTAATGGATCGCGTGCACCCGAGATATTTAGTCACACGAGCGAGCGCAGCGAGCGAGGGTGAATATAGTTCGAGGGTGTAATAGCTACTTGCAACCGAGGTAAGCATTCTACTTTATATCATTCTTGCGAGGTAACTTTGGACTTATCCGGCAAAAGGTTTTGCATCATTTGTTCTGCTTCAAGCAAACAAAAATCAGGCTCTCCTCCTTTATCATCATCTGATGAAGTGCTTGACATTGTTGTAAATAACTTAAATCCCTTTACGAACAAACTTCACAAACTTTCAGATCAAATGAAATGCCGCCTTTTCAATTTTTTTTTTCGTAAATAGTTTTCCATTTTTTTTTACGGCTCTGAGTTCCAAGGAGTTTTGCATAGTTTGAAATGTATGGAAATTAAATGCCGCCGTGTTCAGTGTTTTTTTTTTTTCAGTAAAAAGTTTTCTTACCATTTTATAAGAAAAGAGATTGTTTACCAAGGAGTTTTACATAGCTTGAACTGTAAAGTGAACATTACAATTAAAGCATAGTGCGACGTAATGTTGCCTTGAATTGCAAACACCAACTTACAAGGAGACTTTCCACCATAGTAATCCCTAGTTACTGAGCAAGTATGATATAAAAAATGTTTTAGGTCGTGCTGCGTGTTGAACTCGCTCTATCGATGGATCACGATAACAATAATAATTTAATTCGTAATTAATAATTTAATCAAAGTAAATGTTGTCATATTAAGTCAATCATTAATTTATTGCTAAAAGAATTCTACAATTTATTTTTTAACTAGTTGATGCCCGGGACTTCGTTCGCGTTAATTCCCGCGAGAACTCTCTTATTTTGCGGGATAAAAAGTAGCCTATGTGTTATTTCAGACTATTTATCGCTGTGCCAAATTTCAGCCAATTCGATACAGACGCTGCGGCGTGATTGAGTAACAAACATCCATCTATCCATCCATACATCCAAACTTTCGCATTTATAATAATATTTTTTAATTTTTTAATACATATTTAAATTTTATTATTTTTAATACATCAGTACATACGAATAAAATAAAATAAAACACATCTCAATTCAATTCAGTGACATTTGTACAATTCATTACGTTCCAGTGATTTGAAACTATTACCTTGAATATATCATAAAAATGACATTTTCAAGGATAAGCGATGGAAAGAGCTATGCTCTAAGTATCCCTGCGAGATCAATAAATCAGATACTTAAATGACTATTTAGTTATAATGTAATTTTTGCCGATAGCATTAAAGACAAAAGCGATTAGGCCCGTAAGAGCGAGTGAGGGCGAAATATACCCTGCTACACTTACACGCGTTATTACTTAAACTGCAGCGAGATCTTGCGACTACTGTAATAATTAATAGTTAAAAATACTCAATTACAGTAAATCTGATAAGGCCGATGAACTTGTGGGTTTTAACCCAAGGTATTAACTTTTTTATGTTTAGTTTCCCTCGCTAACAAACCGTACCTACGCTCGCGTTTGTTCAGGACAGTTAACTCGGGATTAATAAATTAGGTTAATAATTGTATGTAGTCAATAGGCCCCAATGCAGACTAAAAATAACTACTTTTTATTGTGATTTGGAGGGTAATTCCGAAGAGGACCAGAATATTTCCTTACTTCTAGTGGATGTCCAACACTGGCCGGTTGTTGCTAACTCCGAGACGTAATAGCAATTAAAAACTAATTAAATATAAAAATGTATTTAAAGTTTTGGCAAAAATCTATGACCACATTACATCGCTTAGGCACCAAACTTCTATACGAGACAAATGATTGTCTATTTATATTGATAAGAAACCAACCAGGGTCTACTTATTATTTATTGTCGCCTGGCATTTTTTAACCAGAAACATAAGTAATTTAGAGTGAAAAATATATAATTAGAATAACCGACGCTAGAAAAAAGTTGTACTGTAAAGTATATTCATGTTACCTCGTAACAAATATAATCTAATAGTGTTGTTAATTCCTTTGTACGCTATCACTAAATTGACAAACTCTAATAAGGTGATCTATAGATCGCACTGATTGGCTAGTAGGTCACACAGGTCTGCACGCTCTATAGATTTTACCCATGTAACGCTAATCTGCTGCGGGATTGTCTAATAGTTTAAACGTAAAAATTCTTTTTACAAAACCGACTTCAAACACCACTACAATGTAGTATCAATTGTGCCCATAAAATTTGAAGTGTTCCCTCGATTTTTCCGGGATCCCATCATCTGATCCTGACCTGAATGCAATGGGACCACTTGGGAAGAATACTCTTTCAAACAAAAAAAGAATTTTCTAAATCGGTCCAGGCGTCTTCGAGTAATCGGGGAACGTACAAAAAAGATTCCGACGAACGGAGAACTTCCTCCTTTTCCAAAAGTTAATAAAAATGATTGCTACAGTGTGACGACCGCAAATAACTGATTGGCTGATATTATGGCGTTCTTGCTACATTTTATTTATTTTATTTTTATTTTATTTTATTTGGGTTTACAAACAACATCACAATATTATATTATTACTAAAAATTATAAACTAATATAATTAGTTGTGGCGTCAATTACATTAATGCATTCTAACCAATAGCGAGAGAGTAACGGGCACTCAGAGATGATTGCGATCGTCACATTGTAGCATACACTTCAGAGTTCCAAAGGGTGCCAATGGGATCCTATTACTAAGCCTTCGCTGTCCGTCTGTCTGTCTGTCAGCGGGCTGTATTTCATTCACCGTACATACTTGAATGTGAATGTCTATTGTCGCTATAACAAGTAATAAAAATATAAAGGGGGTCCCCGTGCAAGAAACGTCATTTTTTCGGCGTTTTTTGCTCGATTTTAACAATCGCTGTTACGATGGTACGGAACCCTCGTGTGCGAGTCCAACTCGCACTTGGTCGGTTTTTAGACAATCCCACAACTGTTCCACAGGTACCTTTGTGAAAAGGATAGCAATACTTTTAGACCTGTCGATTAAGTTAAGTTTAGAGTGTGTACAACTGATACCTATGATAATAGAAATCTTTCACCTAAGCGACGATTAAGACTTGTGTCCATGTTATTCCCGCAAGTGTTACCATACAAACGATGGATCTCATTTGAGAGTTGTTTTTTGTGACATCAATAAGTGATTATTTATTAAAGCCGATGAGATATCAAGATCTTCATTTGCACGGAAATAACACGTCACGACCTTACGGAACAAATACAATATAGATATCATTAATAATATATTATGTGTAATATGTAATTATTAATTTTATTATGTATTTAAATTTAAGACGAGAATAAAACTGAAAAATATTACACTACCCACAGTAAAAATTTAACAAGAACATGATAAATCTTTCTATATATAATGTTACTATATACAACATGCAAGCTGGGCAAGACGCGTACAAAATGAACGTCCAACGTTAAAAAATGGATGGATTGGTTCGAAGCGAAAGGGACGATATTGCGCTACGCAGTAAAAGATGATTTGGGGCGGAAGCAAATCCGAGCCGCGAAGCTATAGTAGCGGAATAAAAGAGCATAATAAATTGACAAGTAAAACTGCCTGTTAAGACCTCCAATAAGATAACCTCCTCCTTTTTGGAAGTCGGTTAAAAATACGATAGGATGTGTTGTATACTTTACACATATATTACGAAAGCAGCTTCAAAATATATCATAGCGAATATGTCTGACTCGTTTTTAGTTTAGTTTTGAGTGTATTCATTAGAGAAATAAAATAGATACCAACATCAATTTTATGAAATGGCAATACTTTGGCCGACATTTTGGTTATAGGTTACGTTTGTAAAAGTGATATTAGAAAAAAATTAAGTTTCTTTTGCATGCTTCTCTGTAACGGATCGATGCAATATAAAATTTTATAAGACTTTTTTACTCAATATTTGCAAATAAATGATTAGAATTTGATTTTTTTAATGCTGCATATAATTTATCATCACGATGGGTTGAGTTACTAGTTCTTATATTGTAGCGGGATGAACGAACAATTCTATTTACTCCCCAATTCCCATCAAAGGTTCTAACGCAGACATATATTGACTTTGTTTCACGGCGATGTGCTTCCACCCTTATCTTTTCAAAATGGCCGTTCTTCCGTCGAATAAGCATCATCAATTTGCAGAAATCCACAATCGATCCGCAGTTCTAAAGGCTTTTTTGCGAAATAATTCCAAGGACAATCTCTATAAGCAAAATTTATTTGGACAACAATAACTTCAGACGGCAATATTACATATTCGAGTGGAATAAAACGTGGACGAAAAAATATCCTACTATTGGACTATTCTGCCCTCTTAAGACAACAGCTGTAACTTCAAGAAATAATACCTTTACGTAAAAAGAAAAATATAGAAGTCGATATTTAATTGAAAATATTTGTATTTAATTGGTGTTAATTTTTATCAAAAATACGTTAAGCAAAACTATAATATCAAAGAATTACCTAATTTTTCGTGGAAAACCTAGTTAAGATTGTCTTATTTAAGAGGGCAGTATTATGTACTATTTGATATTACCATATAAAAGATTTTCAGTTATTTACATTATAAAAACCGATTGATAAAAAACAAATTCAGGACCTAACAATGTTGAATAGTTGCTTGTAATAATTAAGATCCCTTCACTACTAACAATAGCAAATAACATTATGGTACAATATTAACCTTTGTATGTTTTTGCTTCGGTTATGACCCATTGACTGTTGAGTTTAATATAACCAAAGCAGAAATACACAAATCACCGGTAAAAAAATAAAGTTTGATATACGTTAAATACAGTTTAATGTCCGAAAATACGTAATAATATAATTAGCTAGGTTTTATAAATGTTTTCTTAAAAATTCAATATGGGCCCTCATATCCGGTACAACGCGAAGACCTCCGCTTGGTGTCTCGATCACATCAAATTAAACGTTACGTATAAAAATAATGGAAGAACCATAAAACTAAACGTATTTTGCTGCAATATAACAATATATTTTTTTTAACTAAAGACTTCAGACCAAAAACAACAACGATAACATTTACCAAATTAGCAGAAAGCCCATGTGTGTACGAATTGTAAATAATATGCGATCTAGATAAGTATTGAAATGATAAACCGCCATTTTCTATTTCTGTCCTGCTCAGTGTGAGACACGCGCGAGAAAGACGGAAATAGAAATGGCGGTTGGCATTCCTATTGTTATCTCGATTGCACTATACATCCTCTTTATATACAAAACCGTTCATCGACGACCAATCCGCACAATATACAACTTCAAAAGTCAATTATACTTTTAACTGTATGTTTTGAGTTCAGACCGAATTAAGGCAGCATCAATAGGAATCTTGATAACGGAAAGCTTAAAACTACCGTCGTTTTAAAAAATACACACATTTACAATACTGCAATTTGGCTCGCACTGAACTTACGTCACGTTCGAACGTGCGCTCTGCCACTAGAGGGAGACACTCGTAGAAAGTCTTAGTTACGTTAATAGTCCAACATATCTGCTGCGATGCTTGGGTGAAGGCGTGTTACTGTACTAGAGGCATCGGGCGGGCGGCGACCTCAGGTGTCAGTATGCTTGCGTCGTGCTAGCCGCCGGGACGCGCTCCGGCTTTAGGTTGCGCTGCAATACAACACACTCGGTTTTTAAAAATCCCGCGGGAACCCTCAGTTTTACCGGGATAACAGGCAGCCTCCCAAGTCCTCAACTATACCCATGCAAAAAATCACGTCGTTCCGTTTCTCTGTTGCTGCACTATTGAAGGAAAAACCAAAATTCATAAATGATCAAAAAGATATTATATTAATTATTGTTATTTCTTTTTATTCCTACATCTCTGCGCTTAGGAGAAAAGATATTTATAGCTATTGGCGGCAATTTCAACGGAGACCAGACATGTGAGCATTATGTGGCGTATTGTTGGCGGCGGCAAACAATATTACAGGGCATACAGCAGGGCTAGCATAGGCGGGAGAAATTTTATCCCCGGGAAAAGGATAAAATGTTTAACCCTTCGCTTAGTTAGTTGTATTCACCCGTCGAGCATGGGCACAGCGGTGGAAATAACACTCAGTGGATGTACTTATAGGAATATACTTCGCCTTCTCCTCTGTCGGCATGCTTTAACATACGAAGAAGATAATTTGTCAGTGGATAAAATTGGGGGATAAAATTTTTATCTCCTGCCCATGCTAGCTATGCAGGGGTTTGGTGGATAAACCCTATCCGCTCGCCGCTCTTCTCTCTCTTCGCTTTGTCTCTGTCACTCACCAGTTGGTCGTACTGGTGCACCATCCGCTTGATATGGTTGAGCTTGCGGTGCAGGTAGTTGACCCGCCGCCTCTCGCGCTGGTACTCCGCGTCGTTGCGCATGCGCTGGTACTCCTCCACTATGTGAAGCTCTATTTTCTGTAATAATTATTACGTGTTAGGCCGCAATTACACTTGTAAGTTACAAACATAAGCCGCTTATAGTTTGCGTCGGTAACTAACGAAATGTAAACGGTCCTATAAGTATATATCGTTTGCTAATGTTAGTTATGTAAGTTATTTGGGTAAGCTATTTTTGCGTTAACTTACAAGTATAAATATAGTTACAACTCGTTCTTAGTAAGAGTGCTTTTTCCAATAACTTATTTCAGAGCAATTATAAAAAACCTTATCTACTATATAAAAATAAGTCGGGTTTTCCTTCCTGACGCTATAACTCCAGAACGCACGAACCGATTTCCACGGTTTTGCATTCGTTGGAAAGGTCTCGGGCTCCGTGAGGTTTATAGCAAAGAAAATTCAGGAAAAATTGGAATCTAATTCCACGCGGACGAAGTCGCGGGGGCAAAAGCTAGTTTGGTATGAAAATGCATTTCCTGCCTACTACAGTCTGAACGAGATGTAAATCAATTTTGTATTACCATGTTTTATGGATGGTCTTGTTTTAACATCAGATACAATTGGTACTAGTTCAAGTGCTATAGTACTATTTGTTGAAGAAGAAAATACCTAATTTGACAGGCCTAAAACTGCTATCTTTTCATACTGTTCCCGGCGGTAAATGATAACATTTAGAACTGTGAATTTAGAAATTGTTTACAACAGAATTATCACCACAGTGAGAGGTCATAAACAAAATTTTATAGAAACAGAAAAGTTTAACTTTTTTGTTAGTTAATTCAGTGGTAGAGTCACTTGACGATTCAAAAGCTATATGTAAAAGTTTATTTGAATAAAATAAAATCTTTTCTTTTCTTTTCTGTTCTATTATGCTATGTCACCGCTGGAAAAAGCGACGTTTTGAGTTACCCAAGACCCTCCCGGAAACACGAAAATATTAAGGGATATCTTGCATTCTTAGTAAAAATTTGGATCCTGGCCAAAATGCCACAAATAATATACAATCTGTTAGACTTTCTGAGTAAAACATAGCGGGAATGAAGACACGGACTCAGACTATTTTTGTCATCTTCCTTTGTTCGCGATAAAGAGTTGGTTAATCACGATTACCGATAAAATTTCGTAAACGAATGAGGAAAAAATAAGTAGGTACCTATAGCAAGAGTGTTGCAACAAAAGAAAACGAATTACAAAAGTAACAATGCATTCAGTACAATGCATTTTTTTTTTTCAACAAATCGTGTAAATCACGTAGGAATAACAACTTCTTGTTTCCCATTTTTTTACAGATTTAATTAAAACATACCCACTTGACTAATTGAAAAGAAAAAAATAATCACTACATAGTATATAACAAAGTCGCTTCCCGCTGTCTGTCTGTCCCTATGTATGCTTATATCTTTAAAACTACGCAACGGATTTTGATGCGGTTTCTTTAAATAGATAGAGTGATTCAATAGGAAGGTTTTTGTGTATAATACATATATAATATAGTAGAGAAACACTGATAATTTAAGAGGTTTCTAATGTGATGTCATAAATAAACTCATTTTTAAGCGCTTACATTGCAAAAGCTGGTTGAACCCTAAGAAAAAGATCAAAGTAATGTACACCTTATTATTAAGTATTGTGTATTGTACCTTAAAAAGGTTTACAAAAAAGTCCGCGATGTCTATCTCTTAGGGATTAATCCACAATAACAATTTTTTTCAACACACTTGCTCATAAAATGGCTCCCGGTTCACCGCAATTAGGCACACAATGACACCTTTAACTCAAACTGTGACTTTTGATTACTATTATTCACAATGTGAGTTATAGAATTTTTTTTTTAATTTTATTGGTTGAGTTGCTTTGTTCTTTAAAAAGTTTCTATTACAAAAAAGATCCTACCTATTGCCAAGATACCTATTGCTTGCTCATTTCATACAACTTCGTATTTAAATAGATAATTTCAACTTGTACGTGTTTAATAAATAAAACTTGTTTTTTCTGTAATAAAGAAAACTGGAAATTCCCCATTTTGTACGTGGCTATAAGAGAAAAGCCAAAAAAAAAGAAAACTCATTCTTTTAGTCTATGGCCATTAAAGGTGCGCGCGCATTCCGGAAAACTGATTAAATCAAATAAACACCTGAATAGGCTGTATGGTCGTCGATCTTTGCCTGCCCTCAAGAGCATCTCAAGAGGGCGAACAAAAGAACAACATTAATTTTTCCCGCCATTGCGAAAAAATTTTCACAACTCGTTTTCACTGTTTTGTACCATAATGTACTATTTTAGTATTATTTTCTTCACAAGTGTGTTGAAAAACGTCGTATGATACACGTGTATATTGATGATTACCGTCCTCGGCTACCTTAAGACCCTCACCTTCGGCTCGGGTCTCAATAGCGCCTCAGCGGTAATCACCAACTTTTACACTTGTACCATAATGTACTATTATCCTTTACTTTTTACGAGAAATAATGGCTTATTTACGAAGCGATTTTAAGCAATACAGCATTAATCCTTATCTAATTAAGTACCTTAAATCCATTATGCATTTTATATAGCGTTGTGATCGTTGTATATTACATTCTGTAGTGTAGTTTAGTATCAGCATTGCACCCGTGCGAAGTCGGGGCGGGTCGCTAGTGATTTGTAAATAAGTAGGTTTATTCATGAGACCTTGAGTGGAGCTGACTGTGTAACCTTTTAAAGACGCAAGACGTTGGCCTTGCTTTTTACGAGGTTCACGAGATTGTCGACAGAGAGAGTGTTGCCGCTATTTTTTATACAAATATTTTACTGCATTGCAATCATTATTGGTAATGGTAACAAAAGACAATAATTATAATAATCCTTCTGCCTTCATTAAACTGTTGCTAATTGTTATGGTGCTCCTGTAGTACAGTTTTATCTAGTGATGCCCGCGACTTCGTTCGCGTGGATTTAGTTTTTACCGCGAAAACTCTTTGATTTTCCGAGATAAAAAGTAGCATATGTCACTATCCAGATCCTCAACTATACCCATGCAAAAAATCACGAAGATCAGTAGCTCTGTTGCAGCGTTATTGAAGGTCAAACCAACAAACAAACACACTTTCGCATTCATAATGTTGGTAGGGATGTACTACTATGTAAAGCACTCATTTGACTTTTTATAAGGTCAAAGTATTTTTTTTCTTCAATTTTTTTCTGCTGCAACAATTTTTGCTAAATTGCAACAGTTTTTTTTCATAAAAACTTTTTTGCAATCAAGATTAATTAATTACATTAAAGATTATTTATTTAATGTTGTTAACTTGAAGTCTCTCTACATGCCGCTTAGCTGCGTGACGCATTCGATATAGATATCGCTGTCTCTATCAGTGGTAATGCGTCTGCTTGATTTTGCACGAATTTTTTACAGTTCGTAATTTGGTAATTACCGAAACAATATAGTATACTATCTTAGTCGTAGTTAGTTTTTAAAATTATAATTTACAGAATAAATAAATAGTTCAAAAAGCTGCTGTCCTTAAGCTAAATTTCGTTAACTACCAAGAGCATATTTCGAGCTGATCCAAAAAGCGGCAGTTCAAAAGAAATGACGCCATTTGATAACTGAAAAACTACGTTTTTTGTATTGCTATATTTCAAACTACAGCATTATGGAGAAATCCGCTTCGATGGATTGATAGAGAATTAACTATAAGTAAGAGAACATTAAAAAATCATATTTGGCCAAATGTTGGTTAATGGCGTTATAGCTTGAGGAGGGCAGAAAGGGCGCCTTTGCTCTCTAAAACCAGTGAGCAAGTTTTTGCTTTTCTTGAGATAACACTTTTTCTTATTGAGTCTGTCTGGTGGGAGGCTTTGGCCGTGGCTAGTTACCACCCTACCGTCAAAAACGTGCCGCCAAGCGATTTAGCGTTCCGGCACGATGGCGTGTAGAAACCGATTAGGGGTATGGGTTGAATTTACACTGCTATACCCCTTCCAAGTTAGCCCGCTACCATCTTAGACTGCATCGTCACTTACCATCGGGTGAGATCGCAGTCAAGGGCTAACTTGTCATAGAAAAAAAAAAAGAGTGAGCAAAAACGGCTTTTGCTCACTGGTTTTTGACAGCATATGCACTCACCCGGTGCTGCGGCGACTTGGGCTCGGCGCGCTTGAGCTGCTGCTCGAGGCGCGTGAAGAGCGCCGCCACCTGCGCCACGCGCGCGTACAGCGACTGGTACTCCGTGTACAGCGTCGCGAACTCGTTCTTGTACAGGCGCCGCGTGCTCGAACTCGTTATTGGGGGGTATTGCCTGCAAACGTACACATTCGTATTGAAGCTATGTTGGAATCCTTCGACCATTTAGCCAGGACTTGGCAAGCGCACGCATTCCCCTCTGCCGAACTACATGTACAAACATACGTGTCAGCTTGTAAGTGTGACAGCTTTTGAGTTAGTGTGCGTTCATAGAGACATTAAGTTTTTTATAAGTGTGTGCGGAAGAGAGTACGTAGGCTGTCGTGATAACCTCACCTCCCGCAGAAAGTGGCAGAATATATTCAGTATTAAATCTGCGTAAAGGCTCGTCCCGGCTAAATGGTCGAAGGGGAATGGACGGTATACAGTTGGATTGATTTCACCAAAGTAAAATAAGTCTCAATCCGAGCATAAATTTGACATTTTGGGAAATTTTCAGTAAAAAACTGTCAGAACTCCCAATTTATTCCTCGGTTAAGTCACTCGATGTTCATCACTTAATGCCAATTTCAACATCGCAGAGTAAAGTTTAACCGAGAAGTTATGACGTCAAGCTTATTCTTCGGTTAAATACTACTCCGCGAAGATAAAATTGATAGTAACTAGAGTTTAAGACTGAAAACTGAAAGGTATATAATTCCCACCTGTTGCACTATTATCCTACTCACTTCAAGTAGATGCTTGTAGCTTATTTGGAGGGGAGAGGGGAATATAAGTCATATTCAGCATGACCTATATTATTTTTGAAAGTGAGGGTCATAGTGATTTAAGTACTGTATTAATATACACCATGCATTAATAGACTACTTAAGTCACTTGTCGAATCATAATGAACTATTTAAGTTTGTAAAAGTTTAACAAACGTTCTACGTTTTCGGTACTTATATAAGTAAAAAAATGGAGTACAGTGCTGAAATCTGCTTTAGAATATCTGTATGGAGGTTTTTGTCTTACCTTTCTATGTCTAACAATTCAGTCGTGTTTTCCTCAGGCACAGACGTTAAAGCTGTATTTTCTAAATGTTCCGTATTTGTGATGTCTTTAACTGAAATAATTCAAATGTAGCTCAATATTCAAAAATTCAATAACAATTAACAGTGTAATGCGCTGCGGATAAAACTTTGGATGATATTTTTAAAAGTGTTAATAAAAAACAAATATTATTTTATTCATGATTAAGCACATTAATGAAGAGACAATCAATGTTTGGCTAGTACCTGTTTTCACCAAAGTTCCCTAACTTTTACGGGCCACCTAAGCTAAGTTAGGTGACACTTTCTATCAATTTCGTTTCCTAACCTTTTCGGAACACCTAAAGGTGAAATTACATTGAGTAAAGGGTAGTATTTAGGGGTTACATATGTAAAGAGACAGTTTTTTTATTAAACCCATACCCCTAATCGGTTTCTACACACCATCGTGCTGGAACGCTAAATCGCTTGGCGGTACGTATAATTCTGAGATCGATAGAGCGTGCTCTGATTTAGTTCCGACTTAAGATAGTTAAAACGAGACACAAATATGCTCTGTCATAAATTTGTCTCTTTTTAACTCTGTCTTGAGTCTGAGCAGAGTCAGAGTGCGGTCTATAGATTTCAGCCTTAGGTAGGGCGATGACTAGCTACGGCCGAAGCCTCCCACCAAACAAAAATCTGCACCCTTAATAAGATAATCCTACTTTATTTATATTATACTTATTATACTATATTATAAATGTGAGTGTGGATGTTTGTTACTCAATCACGTCGCAACGACTGAACCGATTCTGCTTTAATTTGGCACAGAAGTAAATCATAGTCTGGAATAACATATAGGCTACTTTTTATCCCAGAAAATGACAGAGTTCCCGCGGGAATTAAAAAAACTTCGGTCCACGCGAAGTCGCGGGCATCTACTAGTAAAAAAAAATTAAAAAAAAAAATGAAATAAAATAAATAATAAAATGGCTTTAAAAACAAATGTACCTGTAATACTAGTTTGCTCTACAGGAGGACTACTTCTACTAAAGCCATTCGCCTTCACAGGACTGGGGCAGATATCCTTAACCGTAGTGAAGTTGAGAGTGTAGCCGTTATCCTTTTTCACTGGAAACAAAAAATAATAAATAAGCAATCCTCATATTAGATTCCTATCAATGTCAAGAATTATTTCATTCAAGTTTAAATGTTAGAATGTGCTGATCCAATAGTATTATATTATGTCGTGTGAAAGCAGTGTTGGACCGACGACATCAGATGAGTCGCAGGTCGTTGGATACAGGCGACGCAAGTTCAAAATCAAAATCAAAATTTATTTATTTCATGTAGGCCAACTTGTAGCGCCTATGAAACGTCACAAATCTACCACCGGTTCGGAATGCAGATTCTGCTGAGAAGAGCCGGCAAGAAACTTAGCAGTTGCTCTTTTAAAAAAAAAATTTTTTTTACAATTGTTAAAAAAAACTAGGCTATGCACACAATGTTTCCACACAGAAGTTTCAAAAATGCACACCTACCACAACCTAACACATGTTAACATGGGTAGACACAAAGCAGACCCATTCCCGTTGGCGGCACCCGTTCACGAGCATGACGCATGATCCAGCCATTGCTTCGTTCAACCGATGGACGGACGGACGGACGGACAGCGGAGGCTTAGAAATAGAGTCCTGTCGGTTACCCTTCGGTCACAGGGTATGGGAACCCCAAAAACGAACTAGTGATAGTTAAGGTTTATTGGAACAGTGTTAATAATACAACATTCTCTGCTATCTCGCTCTAATCATCAGAAATTAATATTTCAATAAATCCCTCATAAGCGATAAAAAAGAATAATTGTTTAATTGGAAAATTACGTCCTTAAGTTACAATATAGCACCGTGCGCGGAATGTATTAGATAATGCTCCAAGTATTACTTGGACGGTAATGTATGGAATAAAGTCAATAACAAATTATCGCATGAGTCCAACTTAGCATGGTGTTATCAGCCTCGCTTGTAAACAAGTCTATTTATGTGCAAATTACTGTATAGAAGCATTGGTCTAATTTTCGTATTACATATTAGCGGGAAAATAACAGAAATATTATGTGTGTTCTAATATTTTATTATGACGTTTAAAGTATTTTTTTTCTTTTTTTAGGGTTCTGTATCTCATACAAAAAAAAGGAACTGTCATTGGTCATCGGTCTGTGTCTGTGGCACTTTTAATATACTTATTGTACTTATGAGGGTATAAGTAAAGATGGAACTACACTAGTTGTTGAGATTTCTACGAAATTCACATGAGTAACTCTAATTAATAGACAATGCAAGCTTAACCTCTGAATGCGCCGGCATCAGCTTCCTGTCCTTCTTTGCTTATAATATGTTCCACTTGCACTTCCTGTATACTGGCTAATGAACAAAAACCCTTTTCACAAGGGGAACAAGAGTTCTTAAAAAGATGAACACCAAAACGAAAAGGATTCTTCAAAGCGGGCCCATCTTAGGCTGCATCATTACCAAGCAGACAGGTAAGATTGCAGTCAAGATGCACTGTTTCTTTGTCACCAGTGTATCGTCGACGTTGGCATCGTTGCGTTTGTCGGCAACAGGAAGTCGAACGGTCGGTGTCGGTGAGAGCTGGTTAATCAGACTCACCTGTTGTCCAGTGTCCAGTCATCTTCATTGTCGGACGCGTGCCTACCGCCGGAGGCGTTGGTCAGGTAGCCGAAGGATGTCCGCCTGTAGTGTGAGATACGCTGCTTCTTCGTCGTCTACGGTTGCGCTTATGCTTGTGGGCAATGGGCGACGAACTTGGCCGAGAGCGCTAAGTTAGTCAGATTTACCCGCTGTTCGGTCATTTTCATATTCAGACGGATGCCTATCGCCGGAGGCGTTGGTCAGGTAGCTGAAGGATGCCCGCCTGTAGTGCGAGATACACTACTTCTTCGTCGTCTACGGTTGCGCTACTGCTTGTGGGCAATGGGCGACGGAATTGGCCGAGTCGACGCTTAGAGCGCTAGGTAAATCAGACTCACCCGCTGTCCGGTCATCTTCATATTCAGACGGATGCCTATCGCCGGAGGCGTTGGTCAGGTTGCTGAAGGATGTCCGCCTGTAGTGCGAGATATGCTGCTTCTTCGTCGTCTAAAGCTGCGCTACTGCTTGTGGGCAATGGGCAACGGAATTGGTCGAGTCGACGCTTAAAGTGCTAAGTTAGTCAGACTCACCCGCTGTCCGGTCATCTTCATATTCAGACGGGTGCCTATCGCCAAAGGCATTGGTCAGCTAAAGGATGTCCGCCTGTAGTGCGAGATATGCTGCTTCTTCGTCGTCTACGTTTGCGCTACTGCTTGTGGGCAATGGGCGACGGAATTGGCCGAGTCGGCGCTTAGAGCGCTAAGTTAGTCAGACTCACCCGCTGTCCGGTCATCTTCGTTGTCGGACGCGTGCCTTTCGCCGGAGGAGGTGGTCGCGTACCCGGAGGAGGGCGGCGACGGCCGCCTGTAGTGCGAGATGCGCTGCTTCTTCGTCGCCGGCGCGTCGTCGGGGGTGGCGCCGTTGCGCTTGTTGGCACTGGGCGACGCGCGCGGCGACAGCGAGTTCGCCGAGTCGCTGCTTAGGGGTGGTGTTAAATTTTGAGGTTTCCGCCTGTAAGTGGAAAATAATTCAAAGTAGAATAAGTACGAGTTCAGAGTAGGGCTTGAGAGCTCGCTCTAATCGGCGTTATTCGCTTTTATTCTTTTCCATCAAGTCGTAACTAAATTTAAAGTTTGTCCATTAATCCATTAGAGTATTCTTTACTTATACAAATAAGTAATAAGTGGTCAGGGTCACTTACAAGTTAAAAGCTACTTAAATCATTTAAGAACTTCCTAGAGAAGTCCTAGGTATTGGCTTTCCATTCACTATCGCCGAGTTAACTTCAATTGACGAATTTACATCTTTATTAACTTGGAGATGGTGAAGGCCCAAAATCTAACACCACTATCTCTTTCTGAATATTAAAAGTGAATGAGAGAGTTAAAATGTTTCAAAGACGCACCTCTTGAGCATACGTTTTTCTTCCTCTGTATAGAACGGCCATTCTTCATTGACGTCATTCCATATGTGCCTACGTAAGTGGTAACAATTGTCCTTGAGAGTGCCAATCTCTGGCAGAATTTTGTTCACCATAATACGCTCCTTGTCCTTAAATCCCTCTGTAATATATTGTAATGATTAGGCCGTTAAACGCTTGAGTGTAGTGATAAATAGCAAATGACTAAATAACCGATCAGTTGCAAAGCTACTACAGGCTTTGCAAAGTTGATACCTATTTTAGAACGGTTGTCATAAGAGAATAAGATACAATAAGAAAAAGATTTGACTATGAGCTTATTTCACCATCGCTTATTTCACGTTTCACCAGGGAGAAATTTGTTTTCTTGTGTTTTTTGATATACATTTTCACGTTTTCAAAATACGTAATATTTAAAACGTAGAGCAACTAAAAGTTATAAAATATGCGTTGCAGATCATGGATTTGTCCACTGGCCTACCTGATGGAGTTCTGTTTTGTCTACCTACTCGCCAGTGCTTACAAGACAAGACGCGAGACACAGGTGCAATATAAATACTACTTGTAGTAGTCAATACACTGCATGTTTATTGCGGGATAAACTTTGTCGAAAAGACAGTGAACTCACTGTCTTACTCTCAGTCTTTACGATAAAGTTTATAAAACCATTCACAAGCCTTAACGTGTGAACGGTTCTATGGCTCATGTATGTGCCACTGTGTTTTCTGTAAAGTTTATTTTGAATAACGTGCAGTAGAATGCAATGTGAACGTAGCTTAAATATCAGAGCACGTTTGCATGAAGCTTAACGTCTCTGTTCGGTTATTTACTCATGTGCTAATAGTATGCATTAAAATAGATATGTGGCTTACCGCTGCCGAGTCTCGCGTATAGTTCGGGCTTCTTGAAAGGTTTCAGTGCTAATAATTGTATAAGTCTTTCTCTGAAAATAAAAATAAAATGTTTGCTTTAAACTGGGCTGCGACATTGTTGGCCACGTTTTAAAAATAAACTTCTAACATATTTTCGCCGCGAAATACATATTGTGATACCACAGAAGTTTCGCTATGAAATGATCTATGATATGTGAAAGTTCGGGTTTTTAGCAAAAAGTTATTGCTTTATGGCTGATATCTATAGAAAATATTCTGGCTTGGGTCGGACTTGACATATTTGTATCTGTCTTGAGCTTAAGTATTACGTAAGTTCGATCTTTAAAAGAGTGAAAAATGACTAAGCAAGAACTATGTGGAAGAAGATTCACTAGTCTAATTTGCTTATTCATTTTCTAACTAAGTTAGAAAGCGCATAAGCCGAATCCATTCAACTAAAAACTCAGGAAAGCCCATCTTTTGCAGTAATAAACAATATTATGTTCATTAGTTTGATATTATGTTGTAATCTAAGCCAAACTACCTACCCTACCACCACTCATTACATCAAGTAGGTGTAAATCGCTAGTTATAACCAATTAGATGTTAATTAGTTAAATACGAGAAGAAGCAATTCACCGACACGGCGCAAAGAAATCACGACTATTGAATTATTATCGCCTTGAGTTGTTTCAACTTAATAATTCGTACACAACCTTGGTTGTCGGCATGACTCAGTTCGTCGCGAGCACTAATCGCCATGTAAAGTTAGGCTTGTATTACAAAACCAATAATGGAAAGCAGGACGCCATTTTACCTTATTGAAATATTGGCAAATCGTGACCCCAAAATTCGACCACCATTGTGTCTATCCTTATATTATGTGTGGTGTACAATAAAAGTATATTCATTCATTCGTTCATTCATTCACCATGGGGTATACGCTTACTTTTTATCAAAAAAGCTAATGCCCACGACTTCGTCCGCTTGGATTTCCGGGAACTCTGATTTTTCCGGGATAAAAGACTTTTGTCATTTTCTAATGCTGAGATCTATAGAGCGCGCTTCTAAAATGCGAGTGAATGTGAACTGAGTCAATCAGCTCACATTCACTCACATTTTAGAAGCTGATCAAAGCAACTACATTATGCGATAATTTATAGCTCCGTTCTCAAACAATGCCTTATCAATCAGTTTATCAATTAAAAATGTTTTCAATTCTGTTAAGTGAACGTGGAATAATTTTTTATTGCACTAGCCACGTCCTGTACGTAGCAGCCGCATTTTATCACATTTTGATAAAAAGATAATTAGTTTAACCAAAGTGTTATTTTTTCCACTGTCAAACATTTCTTAACATCTTGTTTACTTACTACCAGAAAAGGAGGAGGTTCTCAATCTGTTTCCATCCAAAATGTTAGTAGGTATTGGTAGGTAAATAGTAACTAATGACTACATAATATCTTGGGTTAGATACCAAGATATATAACGGCATTCCGAACAGTGGTAGATTCATTTGACGATTCGAAAGCACTTTGTAAAAGTTTATTTGAATAAAAAACTATTCTATTCTATATATGTATTATGTAGCCTAACCCTTCGCTGCGAGGGAGGAGACATGCGCTCAGCAGTGAGCCATGTAACACGTTTTACAATACAAGTAATACAACACTTCAATTTATCAATTTATTGATTGTTTATAGAAGTGAGCTGATAAATTGGCGGTCAATATTTTTTGCACACATGTTTACTTTATTCAAAGTTCAAACAAAGATAATGAAACAATCGAGTCCAATTTTATTATCAGAGAAAGGTTTATTCTTAGGGAGGTTAAACATGACATTGTAAGAATTTTACTGTAATTTAAGAACGTGTTGGCGAGATTTTAAGTATTCGCAACAAGTTTTTCAAAAAATTCAAAATTATTCATTGTGGGCCAACCTGTGGCTCTTATGACACGTCGAGAATATACCACCAGTTCGGAATGCAGATTCTGTTGAAAAGCCGATTTTTTCCAAACTTGATAATATAATAGTACCTATCTATAGCTGAGACTCACAACATCGTAAGGGTGGTTGCATAGTCAAACTATCACCAACGCGGGCGATAAGCGCAGCTCGTAATCTCGCTGATGAGCGATGACCCGCGCAAAACTGTGACGTGTTTAGTAGTTCACGCGGTTAAGCAGTGCCGACATTGATTTACGCATTTATTAACGAACCGCGCGCGGTTTGCTATCAGTGCGGTTTGCTAACGTCAATTTCAATGAAACGATACAGGAAACTGTTAACCTCTTGCGTTTACCTTACACGCTGCCAAAAAGCTTGACTAAGCAACCACCCTAAGGCATGGCGTGCATTAGGCCTTGAATCCAACGACGGACGAAATGAAGGCCTAAGGCGGAAGAAGTTTGTCTCATACTCACTTTATGGGCCGCCTCGTAAGGTCTGGGTTGGGCGGAGGCCGTTGCGCCTGATGGGGGTGTGGTTGCGGATGCAGCTGCGGTTGGGTGGGAGGAAGCGCGGGCGCGACTGCTGGCGGGCGGGTAGCTGGCGGCACGACCGCGGGCCTTTCGACTCGTTCAGCTCTGTCCGGCCGGTCGGGTCTATCGGACCGCTCTGGTCGTTCAGGACGTTCGGGACGTTCTTGCCGTTCAGGTCGCTCAATCCGTTCTGACCGCTCGGGTCTCTCGGGCCGATCTGACCGCTCGGGTCTCTCGGGCCGTTCGGACCGCTCGGGTCTCTCGGGCCGCTCGGACCGTTCAGCCCTTTCGAGCCGTTCAGCCTGAGTCGGCCCATTTGAGTACGCCGGATGTATCGAGCGAACTTTGACTCGTCGCCCTATATCCGTTTGGTTGGGTTTTATGACGCGGGTGCTGAAATTGCAAAAGTACTTTTATGTGTAATTATAAAATGAATCATAGTAATTTTATTGGTAAGTATCCTTGTTGCGATTCGTCACGTCGATAAAATCGTACAAATTTTAACTAGTAGGTAATATGACAGAAGTCGAACCATTTGCTCTGCTCCGCGGCGATGGTCCTGGACATGCGGTCCTTGGTGGCCTCGTATGAGTCGTCGTTGGCCTGCACGCGCATCCGTCGCGGCAGCGGCCCGCACGACTCCAAGCGCCGCACGCCGCCACTCCGAACGCACTCAAACGAACCCTGCAAAAATACATTACGACCAATCAATAAATAGAAGAAAAAAAAATTGTTTGACTCTGTTACGGAGTCATGCACTTCCGTGTAAATTAGTTTTGCTGTGGTAGAGTGAACCGTGTGGCTGTCACACCGCGGATTTTTCTAATTAGGATGCTGCAAAAACTCTCAACGCATTTCTGGGACAAAATCATTGCGCTATAAAAAGTCTTAGTACCTAGTCGATTTTTTTCTGTGTAAGACGCCGCAGCGACTCCGTAACGTAGAGTGTGGTATCGCTCTAACTGCTTCAACAATCTTAGCGTGTATAGTACATATCTTCCAAATATTGGCATCTCGCCGATGACAGGGCAAACTACACACCTTGCACTTAACTTAAATTTTCATTAAAAATTTAAATATTTTATGTAACTATGGATGTTCAAAACGACTGACCCATTAAAAAAATAAGGTAGTTTTATGATCTCAGAACGAGCAACAGCATTTGGGCGAGACATTCGTTTTAATTGCTTCCTATGTGCCCAACCTTGTTTTCGAACTTGTTCTCAAAAATACACTTCAACGATTAATACCTAACCGTAATAGCCTTGTGACAAGACACAAATATTAAAAATCAGCTCGAAATAGAGGGCCATCAATATCATAAACGATTTGTTTGCATGCTCTTGTGTCAAATCAAATCACTGCAGTTGCGGGATTGTCTAAAAATGCTTGTTTCCTACTTGTAAGTTGTAACAGTAACCATCACATTCACCTTTCGCTATTGGTTAAAATTAATTTTATTATTCCAGCAAGATTGCCAAAACTCAACCAATCACTACAATTAGTCTCGAAAATATAGAGCTTCTAAGTTTCCTGTCAGAAAAAGTGAGCGCTATTGCAACATGACGTCACGATTCAATAGCTCCATACACTCTCCATACAAAATTTCGTTTTAGAAAGAGACGGATACAGTCGCAGTAAAGTAGCTTATAACTTATTTGATCTTTTTGTTTTATTTTCTGTTTTTACTAATGTTATTCTTACTACATGTTACATTTTCGATTGTAATTAATGAATATCACAACAGTCAAATTCCCAATTGAGACTGTAAGAAACGATGATGCAGCTTTTCCATGTAATCTACCAGGCGAAAATTTTTTTTAATGTCTCGAACCACTAGTCGTTCTTTATACTGAATCTGGACTAGAAGTTCCTACTTATTGTGGTAGCATTTTGCATGTATTATATAATTATGTTTATGTGATCGTAGTTTACTATGTTAACTGCGAAATTTATTTTGAGCCTAACTTTGTCTGTCTACTTATAGAGACTTACAGTTTACAACAACGTAGGTAGATAAGTATGCATAAGCCGCATTAGCTCTCTAAAACCTGTTACACACATTCATAAACATAGATAGTTCACTTCTCTTCGTGTTAGTTTATACACAGATTCTAACATTTAAACTTCGTATGACGTAGTTATTTGGGTCTTTTGCATTTTGGCAGACATCATAATCGATTGGGAGATAAGCTACTTTATTGAGTATCATATTTTTAAAAGTTAATTAATTTGAATCATACATTGACTATGTCGATCGTTTGTATTCAAAATATTTAGGGCACTAGGTTTTAAGTTCCTGTACCAACAAGTTCTCGGGTTAAATGGGACTCTTGACGAATTTGGTCACAATTTATTCAACAAGCAATCCGCGACCTACAACAAGAAACGAGATACGCCTTGTCGGTGAAGCATTGTATAGTTTTATAGTTTATTTTGATAGAAAAACAGTATTTTGTGCTATTTTTAGCCTGGGTAACACTATTGATTCACATTTAATTTCAAGTAAAGTTTTATCATTATCAAAGGTGATAAATCTTAATTAGGCAAATGAAAGTTTATTTCATAATTACTTACTGGAAAATACAAAATGGAAGAAATTAATAAATTATGCATCAATGATATTAAGTATGAGAAATATAATATTATGAGAAATTGACCTTTTATCATCTTATCAGTGACATGACATTGGTTTCTTCACGTCAATAAATAATAACTTGGTACTTAGTTGTTGCTGACAAGAGGCAAAGCATAATAACTTTACAACTACTATTTGCATTAGGTATTCTTCACCTCAAACAGTCACTCTTGGCAGATCTTTTGGGTTGTCTCTTTTTTTTTAAACTACCCTTGTATTACACATTATACCCCTGAGCCATGAGCGAACAAAAAGAATTAAAAAATTAAAATTACTAAGCCATTTTTGAGTTTGAGTCAGATTGACAAACAGCAGTAATGATTTCTACATAACATATAGATAAATTACCTAAGTATTTAAATACTAATTAACAGTGAAATAATAAAGGCAAATAGAACGCAAAAATTATACCTGTGGACCTTCCATTTCTGCATTGCTATTGATACTGAATTTGAATGTGGACTCGCTTGGTGACCCGTTGCCACTCGTCGGAGCCGGAATGGAGATTTTCTGTAAAAAACAAAGATAATTATTAAAGGAGACACTAAAAAGTCTAAAAACAAATACCAGTGAAAATACTCTCTTCGTTATAGAACTAAATATATTAAGAGCCTCATCTATTAGCTCAAGTTCCCATACAAACTTTCTTTTATTTTTATTATTTAAGTATCAAAAAGCATTAAAAATAGAAAAATAAAACAAAAAGAGTTGGAGGAATTTTTAATTTTTTAGACGATTCGTACTGGACTTACATTTTTGTGTTCTATTATGGTTCACCAAATTGTGCAAGTAGTCGCAAAGTTTGATATCAATCCGATATATAGTTTCTAAATTAAAGAAGAACACATTGGTATCTCAATCTTACGGGGGACTCTTAAAAGAAAATCGACGACGTATAGTACTCAGTAAAATATAATTTGGGGAATGTAATGTCGCGCCTACGAACTTTGGCAACTGAGTTCATGCACAGAATGTGAATCACAGCAGTGGCGAAGATTAATTTATCTATTGTTAGATATGCTGCAATAAAATTATAAGAAACTTCAACTTCAATCTTTAATATTGCAATTGAAGTTACTCAAGAAAGTTTGGAACATGAAACCTTGATGAAATTACCCAGTATACTTGAAATTTTCCGAGCAATAAAGATATAACACATAAGATTATCACAATACAGATATCGCTTATAAATTATTCATTTAATTTAATACGTTTAAACAATTAGAAACATCGGTTCCTTAAAAGATTGGCGATTATTGCAATAAAACCTAATAATTTCGTACCTACTTTTTAATCTAATCCCTGTGTGTTGAAGCTTTATCTAAACATTAGCCTATTTCATCGTATTTGTAGCCCCGGGATAAAAAGTGTCCAGAATGCAATGGGGCACAGAGGTCGGTGTAGAAATTTTAAGTCTGCTTCGTCAACCGCATAGATCACTTGTAGGAACTTTTGCACGCCTCAAGACTTGCCCCAATTTTTTGAGTATCGACGCGTGAAAAAGTAACAAACACACTTTCGGATTCATAATATGCTAGTTTTTGCTCGTAACTTCGTCCGCGTGAAGTTACGTTAAAAAATCTCCTAGGAACCCTCTGTTTATCCGGGATCCCTATATATCACTCTCCAAGTTCTCAACTTGGCCCATGCAAAAAATCACGTTGATCCGTCACTCTGTTGCTGCGCGATTGAAGGTCAAAGTAGCAAAGACACTTTCACATTTATAATATTAGTAAGGAAGTTGAGGAATTGGAGAGGCTGCCTTTTATCCCGGAAAAACAGAGTATTTTTAAAAATCTTACTCCACGCGGACAAAGTCGCGGGCAAAAGGTAGTTTTTTTAAAGAATATTATCCGTGCTGAACATCACAAATATTCTCCTTTCCTCTCCGACTAAGCTAAATCTTGTCATAAAACAATCATGCAACAGGTGGGGTTTCAAGTTTGGACCAGCGTCCTTTCGGTTCTTAGTTGACACGTTGCGCTAGAGACAAGTTGTAATATCATATTGGTAAGGATGGACGTGATATGCGAGGGCCGCAGTAGTCTAGCGATGTGTAATGACTTTCATCGCCTGGAATGGCAACGTCGCGGCGCCCCAACCCGGCCCGCTCAGCGCATCGTACCGTTTCGCCACCGAGTGGACGCTTCGCACGCGATGTTTAATGAATTTGCACGAGAACGTAATGTGCAATTGTAATTTGATCGTTATAGACATTTTGCTATTGCTAGAACTAGTTTCGAACGCAATGAATAATATGATTGCATTGCTGTTCAGATATCACATTACATCGTTTCAAATCTGTACGCCATAATGTAGCTAACAAACACTTGTGACTAAACCCCAAAAGTACATGTTTGCTAAATATTAGGTACTATGTCCGCCTGTCTGTTAACTTTCAACGCCTAAATCGTTGAACCGATTTTAACAAAATTTTAGCAAGGAGATAGCTCACATCTTAGGGACGGACATAAGCTACTTTTTTCCTAGAACATGAAAGAGAGCGGGTTTTTTTAAAAACCTAAATCTACGAAGTCGCGGGCTTCAGGTAGAAGGTAATAATTAAGAAGCACTCATTCAAACCATTAAGATAGGTAGGTACGTGTTATCAGAAAAGAATAATTATGATAAGATTGCTCAAAGTGTCCGGATATAGCGCGTCGCACGTCACCTACATACATGCGTGGCCCCGAGCCGCTTTTAAGGTCGCGGGTCGCGGCTGACGACGATTGCCAGCACCACAATGCCAGACAATTAACTCTTTAAAATAAGTTGTGGGTAATACAAACTAAACTCAACAATAACCTAATGTCCAAGCTGCGGACGCATTATAAAAATTGTTGAAGAAATCTGATAGGTGATCTTACGTCATACTTAACGAAGTAAAAAACGCGGTCAATTTGTTGCAGCTTTGGAGTTCTTTTTATTATATTTTATTGATGTGTTAAATAAAAAATATCAATATGTAGCGTATGTAGCAGTAGTTACTTCTCGCAAACGCTCGTCAAAGGTTCAGAAAGCATATCGCGTGTGATGAACCCAAGGTGAGATATACTTTATACAATTATAGAGATAGAGCTGATGAGGAAAAAACCCGCTACAGACGAGTGCGAAGGCATAGCGGGGGAGCGCGGGGCGCGGCTTTCTCTGCGGTAGCAACTCCGGCCGATATAAGCGGGCGTCGCGACGGATTACTTCGGCATTCGGTGCGCAGCCGTCTCGCCCGCTACAGTTGCAGACTCCTGAATATCCGTTGTTTTATTTCACTGTTGTTGTTTTACAAACTTTTAAGGCGAATTAATAAATGTAATATGATTAGATATCCATTTGTAGGTAATGAGTTCAATGCATCAGCTGCTGTTCGTATCATGTCAAGGTTGTTAGTTTCATTGTTTGTCTTTTAGCGAAGGTCGTTCGACTCTACACCTCGGTTGGACCGGAAAATACGAGGAAATTCATCATCCGCTTTTCAAGGCATTACTAGAACGCTGTTTGGACGTTTCTTTTTTTTCATGCCTTATCCAGCTGGACAACGATAACTTCGTCTGTAATGATGATTCCGTGTTATTACATCATTCTGTCAGTAGACTATGCAACTGTTATCGTTAATTTTATTTCGAAGGAATTCCTTATTGTACTTTGTCCGACGTGCACAGCGACCAAGGCTTTTGTTGCTTACCTAATTTCTCAGCAAGCGGTACACGGAGTTGCGAAGTGAGAGGCCGACCGAACCGGTTCGGTACGCTCGAACAAGATACATACGTACAAAATAGCCTTAGCTTGTTTTGCTGCCTCAGAGTGGTTTTATTAACTAGGTATGTTAGAGCAGGTAGCATTAAATTCTGATTTAAATTTCAAGAGATTGGTTTATAATAGATTGTATGTGACAAACCCGGACGCGAAACAGGCAGTCGCCGCAGCCGTACGCCCCAATCGAGCCAGTTAACGTGTTGTATCTTATTGACGTAACGCTGTGGAGGTGGTATGAATCGTTTAATACAATTTCGACTTTAGTAGCGAACATATTGAATGTATAATACATTACGTTCAAACTGGCTCACATCAGCACTGAACGATAATAAATAGTTCTCAACACGTAGCGTAGCGGGAAATCCACGCAACTGGGTTGTGATCGGCCCCACGTTAATTGCTTACAGACTTCTTATCTTATTTTCTATATACTCAAGATATTATTTGTTAACAAAAATTACAATAAAAGTTAATATTTCAATCCGTTGCCTCAACATTGTTTCTCAAAAGACGGTAAAACTACATTCATACGATAATTTTTTATCATTTTATCATTAGTTAATTTATAGCGCCCATTTTAATCTCTTCTCTCATCCATTTAATACCGTTTATAATAGGTCATTATGATTGTGGTTTTCTGCCACAAATGATCTTTATATAACCTTGTTTGAACTAGCAACAGCATTTTAGAAAGCATATTTTGGAAAAATACCAAATTCGTCGTGACAATTGAGATGAATTTATTGAATTTTTAATCGCTCAGAACATGACGTGTACTCTTATGAACTAATTAGAAATAAAACAGTTTTCTATCTAAATCTAAATAACTCTAACGCTTATCCCTTACTTCTAACTAGGGCGTAATAAGTTGTTTATGAATACACAAATAATAAAACGTCAGAATCAATGACGCGTCGATAAACAATTAGTAGATACGTACTTCTTTACTGAATCCAATAAGGAAGATGTTGAGATATAAGCAGGTTATCGCGTTCAATTTTATGAGATCTTTTAACTGTTTGAACACGAGATCTATTAATTCAGCACTTTGTAAAATTCGGAAAGACGCCCGCGAAAGAAATTGTTCTAACAATTACTAACGGTAGTCATCACTTTCATCGCAGACACATTTAAAGGCAAAGTGAGTGGCCAGTTATTCGTGAGGTTTCTACAATACTATTTGCATATTCACCGACTTTCTAATGGACGATACGGCCGTCTTGTCGCAATCGTTGGCAGTGGTGAGGTAACATCAATTCATTTAATTATATGTCCAACATACGTGAAAAATACGATATTCAAGTCTCGCGTATTGTCGTCACTGAACCGAGTACCTACGTATATTAATAGCGCGTTTAACTAACCTATAAGCTTGTCTTGAAATGGCTATGAAGAGCATAAAAATAGCGCATTTAAAAACTATAACTCCGGTTTAACGATTCATTCGATTACGGTTTAAGCAGACTACTGAACCAAGGCATACGATCACGCTCACCGAACAGTTTAATTACAAACGTTGCATTCTCTGCGTTTGCGAAAATGCTAAAGATAATCGCATAACGTCTACTTAGGAATTGAAAACAAACGATTTCTTAAGTAGGTATACATTTTGAATCACGGTGAATGAACTATTCCTAATTTTTCTTGTGACTGATTAGATTAATAACACGCAGCCCCACTTGAACGTGTAATTTGTTATCATTTTACGATAACAATGGATGAACGCGTCAATCTTTATGATTGTAATTTGCAATATCTAAAACAATTTTACATTAAGAGTAGCTTGATGTCCGCGACTTCACTCGCGTGGATTTAGGTTTTCCAAACTCTTTGATTTTCCGAGATAAAAAGTGTCATAAGTCCGTCTCCAGGATAAGGGATAACCCTGTGCCAAATCTGTTCGTAAATTTCTATTTCAAATGTACATAGCTGTGTAACGTAAGAAAAAAGATTACAACCTGAAACCCCACTATGGAAAAATGGATATATCTAACAAACCATCCGTCATATTGGTTTTGGACCATAATAACAAATCGATTGAACACATTGATCAAAATCGGCTCATTACTTTAGGCGCTACAGTAGTGCATACCAGCAGTGGTGAAGTCACCTACAAGATACAAAGACTGTAACACAACCCTTCCGTTTGGCGTTGCTGTAGTCGGGTAAAAATAAATGTGTTTGTCTGCAATAAAGCTGTTTTTGGGCGTGTCTCTAAAGGATTCATTCCAGCGCCGTTCTCCTCGCGATATCTGCCTGCGACCTTCCTATGTTGGTGGGGCGCCTCTCACTGGCGACGTGACTGCAACCGCGGCCTTACGCCGCGCCGCGAGGCTGTATCGAAACCTCTACGTAACCAAGCGGTTACCCAATATGCCCGATAGAAGTTCAGTCGATGTCTATATTATATAGCTGCATTACCTACACATTAAAATCACTAGGACTTCACGTGAACATTGCGTAACAAATAATTTCCATAATAGACACATATCCAATTTATAAAAAAAGAAAAATCTGTTTATTGGTTTGTCTTAAAATTACACTGCAACAGCTACGGATCAACGTGATTATATGGGTATATAGTTCAGGACATGGAGACTAGGAGAGTGACTTTTTATCTCGGAAAATCAAAGACAGACAGCGGGATTTTAAAAACTTTATCCACGCGGACAATGTCGCGGGCATCACTAGGTACATTGTGTTTGTTTCAAAATTAGGTAGCACATGTATTTGTTTCAAAAGTAGATTGCACATTCCTAGATCTACCTACTAATAAAATTTGATGCATTTATGTAATCGCCTGAAATTGTGTGTTGTCTCTGTGTGTATAATGTACATGCGAATTCTCTTTTTAGCATGATTTCCAAAACAATGGATAAGTAAAAGGCTAGTGTGCATTCTCACTAGACGACCGACTTCATTGTGCACTCATTCATGGCAGAGTTACTTTTACTAAGCGAATAACAAATTTTAGTTCCATTGTTGAGCAACTCATATACTAAGAGAACATTAATTAATTATTAATAAGATAAAAACTAATAAGCCAATTTGCAAATTATTATACCACTAGTAATTATTTATTGGGAAATATTGACACTATTTAAAATTCAGCCTTTATTGCTGTTCAGCCAGTAGATATGGTGAAAGGGACTAGGAGATTTGTAGAACTTATTAAAAACATTTATGTGTGTTAGCAAAATTGCGCAAGAATGTTTCATAAGTTTATATACTGATTTAACGGACGTTAATTACGTGAGGAATCAAATGCAAAGTATGTACCTATCTACAGTCCAAGTTGAAAAAATGATAGATTAATAAAGTCGTACAAACTAACTACACGATGTCTACACAATGTCGCAAGTATTTAGATCAAGGTGTAAAACACGCGCCACGAGGTTTCAAATTGGAACCGAGGAATTTTTGACGATGATCACCGATCACGCCATTATTCAAGAGGCATATTTTTATTGACTAGAATGTTGTTTTAAATGATTAGTCACTTTTTTTTAAATACGAACTTGTTAAGAATAATAATAAATAATGAACTCTATATGTTTTTAATCGACAAAAAAAGGAGGAAGGTTTTCAAGCTTGTTTCAAGTCATCGGCAATAGCAATAAGGGATCTATTAGAAGTCCAACCTAATGCATATAAAGGTGGAAAGTTTCATTTAATTTAAATGTATAATTCATACAAGGGCACATTGCATAAGTCGTCGCATTATAAAGCTGTTTTGTAGTTTCGTTTCTCAACAATAAACAAATCCATTAAAATAAACTGTACTCTAGTTAATACCGGCGACTTTGTTTCCGGGGGAACTTTTTCCAACCGTCTACAGGATGCAAGTTTTATCTGTGTAACTAGTGTCAGCTTAAACGAATGAACGGCATGCCGAAGGAACAAACAAAGAAACATACATTTTTAAATATACCTATGAGTAGATATAGTGGGTACCTAATAGAGATAGATTGATAGATAGGAAAAAGAGCAAACAAAAATATATTTAAAACTACGCCTGCATCTACTAAATATTACGATAGGGTTGGCGTACTAGCTGGTTAAAACCCCAAAAAAATAGATTGAAAAAAAAAAAGATGGCCTTATTGCTAACAAAGCACTACAACTAGCAAACTACCAGGCAACCTTCGGTGAAAATACGTAGGCTTAAAGTCTACAATGGATGTATTCTCTCTAAATCAACAATGAATGGTGATTGAAGAAGCAATCTTTAACACCGTTCAGGGGCTATCATATAAAGCTCAGCGAAAATTGATTGCAAAGTTCAATAGCAAAAAAGATGTGTGTGAAATTTGGATGTAGAACAATCTTCTAGAGACGCGGCGCCGACGCGCCGTGACGAGTGCCACGCCTCCGTCTGAGAGATCTATAGTATATGGGTTACTTGTGGAGCTGATGTTGATGATACAAACATTACGTACTCCAACGCTACGCATTACATACCTAAACGATCATCGTGCAACGCCTCAAGTTACAAAACAATTCTATTACTACTGGGAATTGTTGCCAATTTTTGTTTAAGCATGGGTGGATAGCTTCCCATGATCTCATACAAGAAAAACGTATTTTGAATAGCAAATAGTATTTATCAGGAGTAAAGTAGTTGAGCTAAGCTTAAATCTAAAAATTATATCATGGACATCTATTTAAAATAAATAATTTTCACCGATGTTATAACGAAAATATTTCTTCCAGAAACCCAAAAAATGTAGGATACTTAAAAGAAAAACCTGAGTAGGTACTGAAAAAATAATGCTTATTGTTCTCGCAAAAGGCCTACAGGCACAAAACATGATGGTAAAAAAGGTGGTAACGTTGGTAGGTACGTCTTTTCAAAATAGTCTTTCGATTCGAAGTAAGAGACTGCTGCTAGTTAAATATTAACCATATGGAAATCACAATGATAGCCAAATCAAATGAGAAATATAAACAACAATAAACAGCGCACACAATCAAGCAGACAAATTGACTGCGAAAGCCCTTGCGCGTTGGTTTAATTCAATACGCGTGAGCTAAGTAGGCGTGCCGCTTGCCGTATTGTCCAAAAGCGGATATCAAAACGATTTGTACGTAGCTATCGATCTCTATAGTATATCGTACTAGCTTAAATCTTAAAATCTTTATTTTATAAAACGCGACCTGGGTCTTATTGAAATCGCCATTTGGTTCCCTTATTTGGTATATTATGTGAAAATAAAGTGATAAAAAATGTACAACTTATAACAAGACTGTCAAATTTTATATTTTAGAGCAATGCCATACAGCCCGTTGCGGCGCCGCAACCTCATGATAGTGTCGGATTGAGTGTCACACGCCTGGCGTGGTTCGCAAATGACAATGTTATTATGACAAGTGACATTTTGGCAGCGCAACTTGTGGCTTACCAAGGCTGTATTAAACGCGGCGACATCGCGTGGAACACCACGAATATTCATGTAGGACTTCGCAGCGGCGTACCTGTCAATGCTTTAAGAAAATAATGTATTTCAAATTCCAAATCAGAAACATACCCACAAAAAACCGTGTCTTTGAAAGTAATTTATTGTCTTTGAGCATGACGCAGGAGACAACTCAGTAATTATGGCTCGAACAAAGTTAAGTGTATGCTATTAAAAACCACAAACATATTTTTCGCTTGCCACGTTTTCAATAAAAATCATGCGCGGCTATTTGTCATCTGAATGAACACAAATGTCACCGTTTACTTAATTTGCACCGAGCTGTAAAAAGTTTCACTTTCGAATACCATTTATTCACTCGCTTTTTGAATTTGTGTGTGAAATGTTTAACATAAATTATGAGTGGTGGCGTTATAAAGTAGTTATCTATACGATTATAAAACAGTACCTTGGTTGACTTACTGCCAGGCAACGCAATCTAAAGCTTTGGATATTTTTAATTTGGAGGAAATACTCCTTGAATAACCTTCTTCTTCTTTACATACGTCGTTGAACACAGGCCTCCTCATTCAGCGTTGTGCCAGTCTCATCAAAGTCTTGCCTACAAGCTTGATGACCTCATCGGACCAGCGATATGGTTGCCTCCCAACTCTATCCTAGGTGCTCTAATTAGTAGGTAATTGGTAGAAAAATCGGTTAATGCCTGATGATGGACCGGGAAGGTAAGATGATGTTCGGACGTCATATATGGGCCCAAATATTCGATATTTCGGGGGTTATTTATATTTTGAAAATACTTGTAATATTATGAGTACCTTTTTTTATGCCACTAGCAAGTCTGGCGTTACAATTTGCTGCGGACAGTTAGATGAACAAAGAAAAATTATGTGCAGCAATTAGATATGCGCCATAGGAAATTGACCACGTCGGGTGTAGTATAGATACCACGTAACAGTTACTCTTGGTTCAGCTAATAAGATTTGTTGTATAATGGTTGTTACGACTTACGAGGCAGGCGGCTACCAGGGCGAAAACAATTGTGAGCGAGACCGGTTCCTGACTTATTTAATCTTGTATATGCAAGAGTTTGAAAGGAAAATATCCTGAAGTAAAAATGTAGTCTTACCACTTCAACGGAATTAAATCCCAATTATGAAAGATCAAGGTATTTGAACCATGAATTTTTTAACTGTTGCCATAATTTTATTTGCGTTACTCTACTAGTAGTAAAACACAAGTCTGTGTTTATTAAGGGTTAATAAGATTTCTCTTTAATTTTACATTTAAATAGATATTCATTACTTAACTCACTACTTTATTTTGAAGAAATAATTACTACAATTAAAAAATTCAATAATAATGTTTAAGTAGCAATTTTTTTACCATTATTAGGAAAGGTTGCTGGCTGTGGCAATGGCTGGCATATAATTCGAATACGTTGAGGTCCCAAGGTGCTGAAATGGCAATTTCGTACCGGAAAGCGCAGTACTAGCAGACCTTGCACTTTGGTGAACCGAAGATATCAAGGAAACGCTGGACACGAATGGATTACTGCGTCAGGCGTGTGTAAGACGTTTATCGGTTAACGACGAAGATGTGTGAAAGCACCAAAAGTAGAAAGATCAACATTGGCGCAATGTTACCGAGTTACAATTAGCTTAATGTGTTCCATCATTAATGTTTATACCTTGAGCCACTATTTAAAATTACTAACAATTGGCGATCGTGTCAATACGAACTAAAATGTGTTTTGAGGCGAAGGCTACTCTGAGTGTTGCATACGTATTGGAATATTGAAGCTGGGGAATGAATCAATCACCGCACTTAATTACAGTTCATATGCAAATATAGACATTGGACGCTCATGTTATTGTGTTTAGGTTGCAATTTAATTTTCTCGCAAACTGAAGTTCAAAATAGTTACCGGGCGAGCGGTAACTTTTACCTGGCTTACGTAAGTCCGCCAGGTGTAATTTATTATCGACTCCATAGCGAGCTTTCGTAATAATATCTAAGTTGGCTCTATTTAGCCATTGCATTTTGTCTATTTAGTTGTCTAGATTTTGCAGATGCTGAGCGGATAGGTTTACGAGTGACTTATCAAACATTCTCGTAATAGTTCTAATCAAACATTTTTTGCCCAATCTTATGAAACATCTCGCTATGTAGACTTGCGTAGGAACTGCTTATTATTTTAATTTTCTTTTTTAGATATCTTGGATTGTCCAAGGCAAAATTCATAAAGTATGTACATTGTACCTATAATGATTTAATTAAAAAATATCAGACAGACGAGGTAGCATCGAAAGGTTGGTCAAAATAATAATTCTGTTATCAGTTTTACAGTTTGCGGCTGCCAGTGGTTGCCGTGCACTAAGTAATATAGTAATATTATTATTGATAATGATATTGTTATTGAACGAGCAGATTACAAATATAATTAGTATTTTATAAAGGAGATAAAAATCTCTTGGAATAAAAAACCAACAAACAAACACACTTCCGCATTTATTCCTAATATCACTAAGAACAGTAATGTTTAGGTAAAAATCTGGGGATTTAAGATTTTCTTATCGTATGATGAAAATTTGAGCTTATTTTCAATCAATTGTATTAGTGGGAATGACCCAAATTGTCTTTTTTGACTTACTGAAATCTTTGTATTATATCTATCGCTCATACTATAGAACAAAGAGGTTATTTCCAAAACTCGAAATTGACTTTTTGATGCCATTAGTAGCAATAGTACATGTTCTATATATTAGGTCTCATAGGTTTAAAAATTGTGCTTTTTCCTTGGATAGATACAACTAATTAGTTCCACCGCTGAACGAATGGGACTTTTATTCCCACTAGTTCAACTTTTAAAATGATTTAGACGCAGTTGTACTATTGGGACAAAATAGTTGAACTCGGGTAGCGGGTGCTACTGAATATGGTTGTCTGTTGAATCATTATTTACGTTCCAAGTCTTAAGCATCTAGGTTCTTATACGTTCTTTTATATAAGCCATCTGTAAATAAAGATAATAGCACTTCCTGCTTAGGCATTGAAAGCGTTATTAGCTGAGTATGATGTGCACGCATTCTGAAACCAGGCGACTTTCCCTTCTCTAATGGAAAAACAGCATTTGTCAACCACCTTACGGTCTATCTTGTGCTGCAGTTGTTTGCCACAACTGAGGTGGATCCAATAATGAAGGTTTTTGATAAGTAAGAACACCTGTACATGACATGCCATGGTTACCATGTCCCACCCTTCGAATTAAAGTGACCTAATCAAAAATTGCAATCTGTGAGCAATGAGCTAAAAAGAATTGAAAAAGGTATATTTTTGAGTAAATTTAAATGTACCTTTGCCGTGTCTTATTAGAAAAAGTTGTTTTTTGCAGATCTTTATATTATTGTGTTAGCAATTTTAAATATTGTTAGTACATTTTTATAGTTGGTCAGTATACCTACCTCATGAAATGATAAATACAAGCATGTCAATATACCTTTGTCAATATACGTTTCATGACGTTTATTGACAAAGGCTAAACCTTTATTAATTTGAAACGTTGGTAGCCGTGTCGTTATGTGCTTGTTTCATGACGTACGTATAATGACGAATGAGATTGGGCGGTTTTTAATAATTGAGCAAGATGCCAGTCTTTTGTCGGCTGTCGCCGTGTTCGGACATTGTGTTAAATATTGTATAGTGAAGTGATTGTGTGATAAAGTTGTGAAGATAAATATATTCATTTGATACGAGTTATCGACCTATTATTTTAAAATTACCCTTCTGAGCTTTCAGCTCAGAAGTGGGATGCCGGGAAGATAGTTTTGTTATCATCTCGGTTAAGGACTACGCCCAAATAACAGGTGAAGTATTACTATTCTTGTTTGATTTTTATTACTCTGTCTTCTTAAAGTAAAAAGTTCAATTTAATTTTTTTTATTATCTTACTTTTATAAAATAATAATATAATAATATAATATAAAACAGCGTTCAAAGCAAAGTAAATTTGTTATGGTAAAGTTAATCAAGGTTATAAGAATGTATACAGTGTATTTTAATTTTTTTTAGTGAAATATGGAAAGATCAAGGCCTCGGAAACGCCTGGTCATCCCGGAGGCCAGTTCAGAGTCTTCACGCTCGCGCAGCAGATCGGGCAGTCGGTCGAAGCATCACTCGGCCACGCCACGTAAGCGGTCGCGTCGGAGCAGAAGATCTCAAGAGCGTAGTTGTCGCCGAAGGGTTCGAGGCAGCACGCGCGTGCTAAATGCAAGTCCGACACCATCGTCGTCAGCGGGTCGCGCCAACGATGATACTTCAAGTACGGCAGGTACGTCGGATAAAGCACTTGTTTCTACGCTTCTTGAATTCATGCAAAGTTTGAAAAAGGACAATAATAGTGAACGCTTTCCTGTAATGAATGTGATTCCCGAATTTGATCCATCCAAACGGAATCAAACAATTCACACGTGGATTTCGAAAGTTAACGAATGCGCGTCCATTTATGGTTGGACAGACAAACAAATAGCTTACTACGCGTTACCAAAGTTAGTAGGATTAGCCCAACGATGGTATCAGGGATTACCTAGTGTAAAATTTTCATGGCCAGAATGGGAAAAGAAATTAACTTTAGCATTCCCTAGTGAAGAGAACTTCGGACAATTATTAACGGAAATGCTTGCTTGCAAGGCTCGTTTTAATGATTCATTAGAAGAATATTATTACGATAAAATGGTTTTATTAAATAGATGTAAAATAAGTGGAAAAGATGCCATTGACTGCATCTTATTTGGAATTGAAGACAGGTCCGTCCGAACTAGCGCCGAAGCAGCTCAGTTCAGAGAACCTGATAAATTGTTAGTATATTTAAGAAATGTGAAAGCTAATAAGCGGTCAGAAAAATCAAACATAACCATGCAAGCGAGCACCTCCGATAATAATAAACGTGTTAAGCGAGTAGGTCAGAATAATATTTCTAAGTGTTATAATTGCGGGGAGGAAGGACATCCATATTTTAGGTGTAAACAACCCATTAAGAGGTGCGAAAAGTGTCGTAGGGTAGGTCACTTAGGAAACGAATGCGTTATTAAAACCGAGGGTAGTTCGACTCGCTCTGATACCACAAATAATAAATCTGTTTCGTGTGTATATCAAAATCAAGACAGCGATGAAAAGTATTTTAAGAACGCAATTGTTGAGGGTCGTGATCTAAATTGTTTTATCGACTTCGGAAGCCAGTGTACTATGATTAAAGAATCTGTTATTAAAAGTCTAGGTACAACTTGGTCTATTAATGATTTACCAGTTTTGAGAGGTTTCGGTAACTCTCTAGTAAATTGTTTAGGTAAATGTTCCCTTTCTATAAAAGTAGATTCTGTTAGTGCTCAAGTAGAAGTGCTCATTGTGCCTGATAGTTATCTGCGCGAACCATTATTAATTGGACAAACATTTACAGAACAAGATCACATTGTAGTATACAAAACTAAAAATGAATTAAAATTGTTAGATAAATGTACACAATCTAAAGATAAAATTCAGTTGTTTGTTTCCGAGTTGGTAACGGTCAAAGGCCTTACGGAGATTAATGTTTACTCTGTACCTGTTCATGATGGGGACATTTGTAGAACCGAGTGTTAATCAACAAAAGAAATATCAATTAATAGAGTGTATTACTAAATTGGAAAATGGTAAGGGCAAATTGGTTATAAAGAGCCTTAATCAATCTGGCGTTGAGTTACATCAAAACACCTTATTGGTTAGAGCTCAACCATGTAAAGAAATTAAAACTTTGCTCATAAATAAAATTGATTTGGACGTTAAATCTACCCCAGACGTTATTACAGACAAAATGGTTAATACCAGTGAAAATTTTGACAGGACTGAAGAATTAACTAGTCTCTTGAATCAATATAGAGATTGTTTCGCTTTTCAAATTAAAGAACTAGGTTGTGTAACAGGAACAGAAATGAACATTAATCTAAAAGACTTTACACCAGTAGTTTACCGACCTTACCGTCTATCTCACTCGGAACGAGAAGTAGTACGGGATATGGTTAATGATTTAAAAGAGTCCGGAATCGTAAGAGACTCTAATTCAGAATATGCGTCTCCTATTTTGTTGGTTAGAAAAAAAACTGGAGATTATCGGCTTTGCGTTGATTATAGGAATTTAAATAAGAAAACCATTAAAGAACATTATCCTTTACCGCGGATAGACGATCAATTAGACAATTTGGCCGGTTATAAGTACTATACTACATTGGATCTTGCTTCTGGTTACTATCAGATTCCCATGTCGGAAACTTCAAAATATTTGACCGCTTTTATCACACCAGATGGACATTTTGAATTTAACAGAATGCCGTTTGGGTTAGCCAATGCGCCGTCTACCTTTCAAAGAGCAATCAATAATATTTTAGGTAACGCTAGGTTTAAGGAAGCCTTTGCTTATATGGATGACGTTATTATTCCCTCAAAAACTATAGAAGAAGGTTTTCAGCGATTAGTCAGTACGCTAGAACTATTTCGTAATGCCGGGTTAACACTTAAATTGTCAAAATGTAATTTTTTTAAAGACTCCATTGATTACTTAGGTTTTGAAGTTTGCGAAAACGGTGTTAGACCGGGCAAAAATAAAATTGCAGCCGTAGAGAATTTCCCTGTACCAACCGATCAACATAAACTTAGACAATTTCTCGGACTTGCTAGCTTCTTCAGAAGGTTTATTAGAGGTTTTGCGATGATCGCTCAACCTCTAACTAGGCTTCTAAAAAAAGATGTTAAGTGGCAATGGGGTGATAGTGAATCAAACGCATTTCAAATATTAAAAAGAGAATTAATCCAACGTCCCGTACTAACATTTTATAATCCTGAACACGAAACCCAATTGCATACTGACGCATCAAAGAACGGGATAGCGGGAATATTACTTCAGAGGCCAAATAAAGATTCTCCTTTCAGTGCTGTCGCTTACTATAGCAGACAGACATCCCCGGAAGAGAGTCGGTTCACTTCCTATGATTTGGAAACGTTAGCCGTGGTAGCTTCGATGCAACGGTTTAGAGTGTATTTGTTAGGGATACCCTTTACGGTCGTTACGGACTGCAATTCTCTCCGCGCTACTTTTGAGAAAAAGGATATGTTACCTAGGGTTGCTAGGTGGTGGGGAGCAATGCAAGAATACGATTTTAATATCATTTACAAACCAGGTGTTACAATGGGTCACGTCGACGCTCTTAGTCGAAATCCTATAGCGGATAAAGAAGTTTTGGACATTTTGAACGTAGATTCTAATTGGATAATAACAGTGCAGCAAAGTGATCCGGAAGTACAGCGTATCGTAAATATTTTAAATGACCCGGAAACTAAAAACCTTGCGGAGTTAAAAAAATAACTTTATCGTAAAACGTGGATTGCTATATAGGAAAACTAGCGATGGAGACCGTTGGGTAGTTCCCAAAGGGGTTCGCTGGCAGATCCTTAAAGCTAACCATGATAACATAGGGCACTTCGGCTTTGATAAAACCTATGATAAAATTCGGAAGCAGTATTGGTTTGCTAAAATGAGGCGGTTTATAAAAAAATACGTAGATTCGTGTTTAGAATGCGCGCACAATAAAATACCATCCGGTAAAAAGGCTGGTGAATTACATCCTATCCAAAAGGTTGATTGTCCTTTCCATACCGTTCACATTGACCACTTAGGCCCATTTGTACGCAGTAAAAAAAGAAATTCTTATTTACTACTAGTAATTGACGCATACACCAAATTCATTATGTTATTTCCGGTCAAAAGTACTAAATCGATTCATTCTATTAAAGCTATTAAAAATTATTTTCACACTTTTGGTGTTCCAAAACGATTAATATCAGATAGAGGTACTTCTTTCACATCTAAACGTTTCGAAGATTTCTTAAGTCAGCTTGGGGTGAAACATGTTTTAAATGCGATAGCGACACCTCGTGCCAATGGTCAGGTTGAGCGGTATAATAGGACAGTATTAGCGGCTCTCTCGGCTAGTAATCACGGTAAATCTGAACATCTGTGGGATGAATGCGTGTCCGAAATACAATGGGGTCTAAATAATACGCTTAACAAAGGTATAGGGAAAACGCCAGCTCAAGCACTTTTTGGTACAAACCTCGTAGGGACTTCTGACTATTTGGCAAATATTCTTGATGAGATAGGCAGTAATAGCGTAGATGAAGTAGATAACAATGACGCTAGAATCGATAGTTTAGAGAGTGTGCAGACTGAAGGTTTAAAAGTTATTAGGGACGAGATATCCGAATATGTCACTAAAAACCAATCTAAACAAAAGGAACGCTTTGATAAAAAAAGGATTAAGGCTCGTTTTAATTTAGGCGATCTGGTAAGAGTCGAAAGGGACATACCATCAACTGGTGCAAGTAGGAAGTTAATTTCAAAAATCCGGGGTCCTTATCGAATAACTGAAGTTCTTCCTAATGATAGGTACATAGTAGAAGACACCCCTCTGTCTCGAAAAGGTAACAGGAGTTTTAAGGGTACTTTCCCTGTAGATAAAATTCACCATTGGTTAGTTTTTAATAGAAACAGTGAAGGTTCTAGTGATGACTCCAGTATGTCTGATGATTGAATCGTTTATACAAACAAAATTTATCTATAAATGTCCTTCTCTCCTTACGATTATGCATTACTTTGTATTGATTTTAGGATAATAATTGTTATTTTAATTTTTAAGTGATTGAATTTAGTAGTGTAATGAAGTAAAATAATGATTATGTACATATAGACTATGTATTATAAAATTGTATAATAATCACGTAGATAGAGGCAATGACTGTTTAAAGATTTATATACATTGATTGTATAGTTGTGACTTGTGATTTAAGAACTAATAATGAATTATTGATTGTAAGTTATTTGATCATGTCAATGAGGTTGACGTTGTTAGAATTTAATGATTATTTGTGAATTAAAATGATGCCGTTTGTGTATTTGGTTAAAGTGAACATGAAGGGGTCGCTTTAACAATAACTCAAGTTTTGTTTTACTTGTTGTGAACATGAAGGGGTCACTCAAGTAACATTTCAGTTGATGTGAACATGAAGGGGTCACTCAAGTAATATCTTAGTTGATGTGAACATGAAGGGGTCACTCAATTCATTTTTACTTGTTGTGAACATGAAGGGGTCACTCAAGTAACGTTTTAGTTGATGTGAACATGAAGGGGTCACTAAACTGATTTACTGGACATGTCAAGAGAGCTATTCAATAATTAAGAGAAATGAAATCTAGTTAGAATATAAGTTACTTTATATTGTGAATGCAAAGGTTACTCTGTTGTTTCACGAGACGTGAAAACGGTCAGGAAAGGCCGACTGTTAGCAATTTTAAATATTGTTAGTACATTTTTATAGTTGGTCAGTATACCTACCTCATGAAATGATAAATACAAGCATGTCAATATACGTTTCATGACGTTTATTGACAAAGGCTAAACCTTTATTAATTTGAAACGTTGGTAGCCGTGTCGTTATGTGCTTGTTTCATGACGTACGTATAATGACGAATGAGATTGGGCGGTTTTTAATAATTGAGCAAGATGCCAGTCTTTTGTCGGCTGTCGCCGTGTTCGGACATTGTGTTAAATATTGTATAGTGAAGTGATTGTGTGATAAAGTTGTGAAGATAAATATATTCATTTGATACGAGTTATCGACCTATTATTTTAAAATTACCCTTCTGAGCTTTCAATTGACCTTTTAAATATGGATCACTAATATTAAATTAAATTTTAGATGTATTTATACCGAAGTTACATGAATTTTTAGTTAGGTCACTATATTCTAAAGGTGCGATGTTACAAAACTTCTCCTAAATTTATGGTTATTTGTAAAATATATTCTAATAACCATAGTTCATTGCCTCAAATTACAAAACCCACGGGGAAGTTCCACTTCCAATGAACGTCCAGAAAATTAATCATTTCCCCGATAATAATATGATTAACATTAAAATAACGTCTCAAACAATCTTTGTAGGTGAACGTTCTCGGGGAAATCCCGTCGCAAGCCGTACAATAACAAAAGTTGGTAAGTACCTACAAATCATTGAAATCGGTTCCAAGGTATCATAATAATATTGGTGAAACTCAAACGTACATCAGGCACTGCATAAATAATGCAACTATTTCGGATGGCCCGTTTCAAAAGAGTCGCAAGCAGCAGCTGGATACAAGCGCCACATGATCATCTTCTGTGGCGATTTTTGTACTGCATCTATGTCCAGCAGTAGACCTTCATCGATTGAGAAGATGATACTTGAACATAATTATTATTATGTTCAAACAATTAAATGTTATATAATATCACGTATATGTATTGCCATATCAGTTTAACAGTGGTTCTTTCTTTAAAAGGTATAAATCACTACTTTATATACTTTTGTGTACTTATTTAATGTTCCATTTCAGAGTTCGTAAACTTAAGGGTATCGATCATGGCATGTCTTAATTTCGACATTTTCTCACATCATGACATGACATTGTTCAGACTCATACAAGCCAAGACGTATAAATTGCTTTCGGTCAAGAATTATCTTATGATCGTCAGCGTCTATGTGTCCTCAAAGGTCGGACGGTATTCGCATTAAGGTCACGGGTTTTAAACAGCTCCTATTGATTTGTTCGTAACTATCTAATTAGACATTTATGTAGTAGATTAATTTGGCGAACGACTGCACGCGGATAAGTATTAAAAGTGAAAGTTAAGTAGGTCTTTAACCACCTGTCTATTTAGTTTTATTTTTAAAGCGTTAACCTACACTTAATAACAGCGTGGTTTAGGTTCATAATTTGTGCAGGCAAAACGAAATACTGCTCTAGGTCAGTTATGGGGTTATGATTTTTAAAACTTTATATTAATTCTATAGATATTCTTATCGTTATTTTTACGTGTTTGTATTGAAGGTACAATAACTAGGTAATTCCTTTTTGTAAGTATGGACTATTTACCCGGGCGGAAAAATTATAATATTGTGCATAGAATTTAAGATTCATATTACTTTCGCCAAAAAAAGAAATTCCCGTGAATCGAGTTTAATATTAGTTCTAGTTTATCTTGTTTGACAATAGCACGAAAGGAACATAGATGCATAAAATAATGTCTGCATTATTACAGGCAGTTTCACTATAGTTTCCTTTATATTTCAATTTATTTGACAGCGCGTTTGGTTTCACCGCGTAAATAATATGTTTATCGGCCTTTATTTTTGGCTAGTAGTTATAACGTATTGTAATATGTTAGCCATATTCGGATTGAGACTCGAGAGTAAATAACGACAACAAGGCATTTATAATTCGAATGAGGTGCAGCCCGAAAACAATGGGAACGTATTGCGTCTACGTAACCTTTGTTGAATGCTACCGCGTGATATGCCTGAGTGTAATCTATCGTCCGGTGGTATCCAATAGCACATGAGTAAATAACTGAAAAGAGGCAAAGATTCATACGATCGACCTGTGATATGTACGCTACTAAAAGACTTATGCGCCGCCGTGGCTCGTCACATAGGTACGCACTGCGAGTAGACAACCAATTTACGTCGGTTTGGCTAACGGACAAGTTAAGAACTTTTTCAACACACTTGCTCATAAAGTGGCTCCCGGTTCACCGCAATTAGGCACACAATGACACCTTTAACTCAAACTGTGACTTTTGATTACTATTATTCACAATGTGAGTTATAGAATTTTTTTTTTTAATTTTATTGGTTGAGTTGCTTTGTTCTTAAAAAAGTTTATATTACAAAAAAGGTCCTACCTATTGCCAAGATACCTATTGCTTGCTCATTTCATACAACTTCGTATTTAAATAGATAATTTCAACTTGTACGTGTTTAATAAATAAAACTGTCACTCAAATATAACTTTTGTTTTTTCTGTAATAAAGAAAACTGGAAATTCCCCATTTTGTACGTGGCTATAAGAGAAAAGCCAAAAAAAAAAAAGAAACCTTATTCTTTTAGTCTATGGCCATTAAAGGTGCGCGCGCATTCCGGAAAACTAATTAAATCAAATAAACACCTGAATAGTCTATATAATAGGCTGTATGGTTGTCGATCTTTGTCTGCCCTTAAGAGCATCAAGAGGGTGAACAAAAGAACAACATTAATTTTTCCCGCCATTGCGAAAAAATTTTCACAACTCGTTTTCACTGTTTTGTACCATAATGTACTATTTTAGTATTATTTTCTTCACAAGTGTGTTGAAAAACGTCGTATGATACACGTGTACATTGATGATTACCGTCCTCGGCTACCTTAAGACCCTCACCTAACGGCTCGGGTCTCAATAGCGCCTCAGCGGTAATCACCAACTTTGACACTTGTACCATAATGTACTATTGTGATGCACGTTGTGTTTGTTTTTGTTTTCCGATTTTAAAGTAACGGCATTTGAAAAAATGTTACTATAAAAAATTGTGATATAACATTTAAAAAAAAACAATTTTGACTCTACCAATATGATGATGATGACCTAAAGCCTAAAGTCATGAGCTTTATTCGCCTTTTGCTCGCAAATCCGGTGAACTTCAGATCTAATGTTGTTGGTAATGTATCGTATTGTAATATTAGGTATTAAACCCTTGAAGGCACATTATGGTACAAATGTGAAACCAAAGCCCATACAAATTGGCAATATTCTTTTTTGCACGGTATTCAGAAGCTTTGTCTCTGGTTCGGTTGTTTACTCATGTGCCAATAGCGAAGCGCGCTACTGTGCGCGGTGCAAAGTGAAAGTGAATAACGCGCACGTACAGCTCGTACTCCGAATAAGACGACACCACCGTCCGCATACCTCCGCAATTACCACGAGGAAATCAGAACGGTTCCGCCGCTCCCAGCACCTTCGTAAACACGATTCGTAAACATTAGATCATGTCACATGTGCGTCTGCCTTTGCTCGCGGAGCAAACGATCCAACCATATCGAGAAAACACAATTTTTAATAGACTTCACAAAAGGTTGTTCTCAATTAGACTTTTTTTTTGTGTACTTATACGATATCTTCGCATTTAGAGGTTAGTTAGATCAACTAAAGGAAGTATTTGTATTGAAAACCCTACCGTCAAAAGGCGCGCTGTCAAGAGATATGGCGTCCGTTTAATTAAAACTATCATACACAATTCCAAGTTAGCCCGCTAACATCTTATTGAAATTCATTTATTCATTGAATAAACTGTGTACATAAGATGTTAATATTTATGGCTCTAACAGTTTGCCAATTTCTGGCGTGCAATCTGAGACACGCCAGAAATTGGCAAACTGTTAGAGCCAGACTCCATCGCCACTCACCATCAGGTGAGTTCGCAGTCCAGGGCTACCTTGTCATCGAATTAAAATAAACATTAAAAGGTACTTGCCTAGAAACAGTATACATACATAAAACCACCTAAATTAAACTAGATAGCATTTATCCCGTCACCTCTTTACGGGAAAATTAGAGGGTTTTAAAGTTCTTATAGCTCATATACAAGTAATTAAAAATCATATACTTGAACGATAAAGGAAAACATCGTCAAGAAACCTGAACACCTGAGAGATCCTGAAATTCGCATTGGGCCAGGGTGGTGGACTATGGTATACAACCCTTCCTGCGCTCAGTAGTGAGAAGTTACCTAATGGGTTGCTGATGATGATGATGATGGTGATGGTGATGATGATGATGATGATGATGATGATAGGAATACAACGGAATAACTACAAATTACACACAGGCAACTTGCGGGCGCAGCATATAATTCAGTACTTTAACCATAAACAATATTTTTTTTATATAATTTTCCGTAAGCACGACATTATTAGTTATTGATCATATCAATTGCAATGATATAGGTACAATGTTATTGTTATTATTACGTCATTTAACGCGATTTACGACGTCGTTAGCTAAGCATGTAAAGAATTTTAGTAGGTACTAATTAAATAATAGTATGTACTTTGCAATGAATTAGATAAATGTGCACTATATTTTTTCATATAAATCATATCAGTAGGTAAGCATGACTTATTAAATGTAACATATAAATATTGTTTTTAAGGTGATTTAACTTATTGACGTCATAGTTAACCACGCAGGTGAAGAATTAGTGCTAAATGTACTATGTACAGGACAGGAAAATAGATTACTGCATAGAAAAATAATAACCAGATGTTTTTCTTAAGAACAAACATTAAACTTGCGAAATTGTAATTAAATGAAGGAAGATCTATTGTTTTGTCTCATGAGTCTTGATAACTTTGATTAATTCAAAAAGGCGCGACTTTTTCTGCGCCTTTTTGAAATATCAAACGAAGACAAAGCTGGTGACTGTTAATTTTAATTCGATGACTAAAATAGACATAATCAGCGATCTCACGTGATGGTAAGTGACAATGCAGTCTAAATTGCAGTTTAAATTGACATAGCAACTATAACATAAATTATACCTACGAATGAAGCGACAAATATAATATACCTACCTATCGATCGAAATTCACTTGAAAGTTTATTTGATCGCATATTATTACATCGGCAGAGCTAGTTTATATAGTAATGACATGTAACTATAGATTTACGAACGGGCAGAATATAAATGATTTATTACTTCCGCGAATCAAAATCTAAGTAGTAATCTACACTAAGAGAAACCTAGGTCTCTTTACACTGGACTTTCATTCATTCAACAGGCTGTCCTTGCGCCGAGTGTAAACACCATTGTTTGATCACGTGGCTGAGTCCATTAAAGTTTGATAAAGGCATTAGCGGCGGTAGCATTTGCATAAAAGAGTTTAGAGTTATGGCAAATTTTTTCTTTTTAGATTTTAGATTAGAGGAGAAGATAATCGTAATAAAACCGAGTAGCAGTTCGGAGTGCGAGTCGGACCCGCACACGAAGGGTTCCGTGTTATCGTACAAGATTTAACACCAGCTATTTATTAAGATGGAGCAAAAACAAAAGTTTATTGTATGAAGACTTATCTTAATTTTTTTATTATTACTTGTTGTTACGGCAAAAGAAATACATTTTGTGATTTCAAGTATCTATCTACCTATTGCGGTTCATGAGCTGACAGACTAACGGACGGACGGACGGACAGAGGCTTAGTAATAGGGTCCCGTTGGCACCATTTGAGTACGGAACCCTAAAAATTGAGGGAAAGCGTGAAAGGGAAATGCGATTTTATGGGTCGCATCAAGAAAGCTGAGGGAAACTGAACAAATGGCCAGCGATAGCCAAGAATGGGCATACTACTAGGATGAAAAGTTACGAAGTTAGATGTTATGACTATAAAAAATCGCAACAAGACGGAATTCATAGAGATAGCTGGGCATAAATAAGAATGGAGTCATGCTAGTCAAACAGCAATGCAGCTTTAAAATAAAAAAAGTTGCGAAGTTAGATGTTTTAACATTAAAAGATCGAATAAAGCTTACAACATTTCATGGACATGGATGGATAATGTAAGTTCGTTTCTCAGTAAGCGGGCAAAACAAACACAAACGTGCAAACGTTTGCAATTTCAAATCATTTATTAGCCAGAGAGTAATATTCCACGACCAAATTAACACGCTAGTTAGAACTACTATAACTGTTTGATCTGCCAATAATAAATTGCTCGTCACTTATGTGTTTGAAATGGAGATGAACTAACAAAGCGCGAAACTGTTCGTTTCAAGTTTTAACCCACTGGTCTTTTACTAATTTTAAGGACTACTTATTCAACAAGGTAACCTTTACAGACAGGTTCGTTTTCACAATACTTTAGGGAAAACCTTTAGTGAAAAAAGGTGAAAATAAAAATGAGGCTACATTGTGGGCCTACCTACGAGAAGAGATTTCTACTTAGAGAATGATTCGTGAAAACGAGCATAAATCTGTCAATTTGTATGGACGAAAAAACTGGGTTATTTCGTCAATACAAATTATCAATTTAATTCCGCTGCAATGTAACATTTTATTTCTCGAAGAGCTTGGTCACTTAGTGACCATGATGGTCTGTTAGTTCATACATTATTACTATTTCTATTCCTAATTCTAAAATACTTGTTAACTAATGGGTGAATCAATTTAGATGGATCGCATAAGGGGAACGCCAAAAACCCAATAAAACCAACAATACTTAAATTATAATCTGACTGATTTGATCCGAACACATTCCAGCAGCACGTGATTATATTATATCCTCAGTTACCCCACTTGGAAGTTTCAGACTTTTTGATAAGATGGTCTTTTTATTGTCTAGTGGGAGGCTTTGGCCGTAGCTAGTCACCACCCTACCGTTAAAGACGTGCCAACAAGCGATTTAGCGTTCAATGGCGTGACGAAACACGACAAAAACACTTCCAAGTTAACCCATTACCATCTTAGACTGCATCGTCACTTACCACCAGGTCAGATCGCAGTCAAGTCAAGGGCTATCTTGACATCGAATAAAAAAAAAGGTGGCCAAAGTTGGTTGGAATGTGTCCGGAGCAAAGTCGTAAGGCTGTAATCACGCCAGAGCGATTATTTTGAAATATCAGTAACGCACGATAGCGCGAACGAAATGCCGAAGACGGCGCGCGTTTTTCCGTTTGCATTTTTCCGTAAGATTTGACCCCGGCCCGGGCTAACGTAAGGCTATGTTCACATGTAACGCGCGTTAACGCGCGTCAACGCGCGATCAAATTTGAAGAGAGTTCAGATGATGAGCGCTAATGCGCGTTGCGAGAGTACTCGTCAGTCTAGTTCGGTAGAACGTAGAAAATGGACGTGGAAGAGGCTATTATTTTGTGGTTATATTATAAAGAAAAATATAGAAAAAGAAAACGTACACATTGGGTTCATCCAATTTTGAAAATTCCGAACCTATATTCCAAATTGCTGGCCTTTTTTCTACTTCATCGATTAGTAAGTCGATGTCAATATCTTCAATTTCATTCATTTTAAATGCGAAAACAAAATATAATTACGAAAATTAACAAAATTACATGCGATCGCGATGAAAGCGCGCGCTCAACTGAACAGCAAACGGACATTACATTAATATCAAAGCGCGAGTCAACGCGCGATTGTCTGCGTCTAGAAAATTTTTCTCTGAGCGCCGCGTTGACGCTCACTGACGCGCGTTAACGCGCGCGCATGTGAACGGTTGCTAGGTATATATTAGGATGTCTAAGCGCGCGATTTGAAAACGCGCGTCGCAATTCAGCCATCTGAACATAGCCTTAATCGGGTGTCACTTTTTTTTCCACGCAGCACTTACACCAAAGGCTCACATAAAGAAGTTTTCATGACAAAGCGAAATCCTGTTTTCAAGGTTCACAATAACGGACTCAACCGGCGATGGTGTAAATAAAGTGACTCGGGAGGACGTCGACCCGCCGGATCAAATCGTATTCATGTTAGGTACATTAATAAATAATACAATACACAATTTTGCATTACTACATTGGGTTCATTGTACATAGATTACTTGGTGATTCATTAGAACTGATGGCATAGATAATATCCGATATTACCTACTGTCATTTGATACTAACGGAAATCGGCCGTTGCAATTTATTTTGATGCTACAAGCAGTATTGACAATTACAATATGATATAGATTATAGGTAGTTAATTAACCTTGCGGCAGTTAGAAGCTTAGGCAATAAATAATGTACTTAGTATTCATCTACGTTTTATTATGTCTAGATTTAGTAGGTGACGTCTTACTTCTAAAGTATTGTTACTTAGGGAATCTTTCTTGACTCTATATTGATCACTTTTCACAAGTTACAATATTATAGGCTCGATCGGATTTTTGAAAAGAAATGATTTTACTATCCGTACTAATACTATAAAATACGAATGTGTGTTTATTTATTGGTTTGTCCTTCAATCACGCAGCAACGGAGCAATGTAATTTTTTGCATGGGTATCAGGAACTGTAAAGTGATGGGCTTACTTCTATGCCGGAAAATCAAAGTTTTCAGGGGATTTTTAAATCTAAATACAAGCAGACGATGTCACGGGTAATGCGGCCAAATTAACTACTAAGTATAATATATTTGGAATAATAAATAATAAATAATAATATATCTATTTTATTACGAAACTCGAAGGAATTATTTATTTAGTGGAAGTTTTAATATTATTACGAAATAGGAATCAATTAAGTATTCTAAATTACGTAAGTCTGTGTTAGGTCTAATGCTCTACCTAGTAGCAATAAACATGAATATTTAATGAAAATTTAATCGATTGTGTTTTAGAACTCTCAGCTACAGTAACATAATATTCAAGAATTTTAAACCAGCTAGAGTGTAACAAGAAAAAAGTTTAAAAGTGTAACACGACTAGGTTTTTTTGTTCGTTTAAAATATAGCCTACGTCACTCGCACCATAACAATAAATCGATTGGCGCCTCATTCATCAAAACAGCACAGTAGTTAAGGTGCAACTTCGTTAATAGACCTATACATACATACATACATAGACTACTAAAATCATAATCCTTTCTTTTGGCTTTGCCGTAGTCGGTTAACAACGAAGTAGCGGGGCGTGCACTAGTGTAACGTTAAGGGGACATCGGCCGACGCACCTGGGAGGTGCAATCGCTTTGCTCGCTAGGCGACTGGAACTGTTTCTATTTTTACACCCTCCACAAACTTATTTACTATTCTGGTCCGCCACTCATTGAATTGTAGTTATTATGTGCATGTTGGATATGTGCCAGCGAGTCGGACCTAACATCACAGATACCAAGATATTCGAGGAATATTATGATGACGGTTAAGTGGGTTCACTGAAAATTATATCGGGACTATTTCTGTGTAAGTTTTCTTTTCACCTTTAAAACAAAGTCAAGGCTGAATAATTTAAAATGTTAAACTAAATAACAAATAGTTTTGTAAACAGTTGATTTCTCAGAGAAAAATAACTAACAATTTAGAAAATCATACTTAATCATGGCTCTAGCTAAACTGTCCAGAGGAAGCGGTCGAAGTAACTTCTTTCAAGCTCCTGGCCCATAAACTCTTATGTGCCATTCTATTCTATCAATCGAAGAGTCTATAGGTCCTCAGTTTCTTCAACCAGCATTCGGGGTTCTTATGCCGTCCATGCGTCACTCATGTCCTGTCAAAAACATATGGGTTTGCGTCACCGTCTTGCTAACATTAACAGTGATAACCGAATGAGTATGACGTGTCTTTGCTTCTATCAGCAGACCCCATGACTGCCCATGTTTTTTTATGAGCATAAAGTAGGTGTTTAAAGAAATATGTACACGTAGTATTGAGGTATTTTATAAAACATCGTTTTCTTTCACCCATGATCGGTTGCTAGGTGAGCGCTTGCCCCTCTCGGTTGGACAGGTTATACCCAATCGTGCGACACGTTAGAATATATTTTATGTAATGCCGCGATGATATTCGTGTACGAAAATAAAAATAATGAGGACAATCGAGGTCATTTACATACGATATGGACAAGTGAGAAAGAGCAACAGAGGAGATCACGTCAAACCGGCGAGCGGGCGACGGTGGCTAACTGAACCGGTCCACGGCGCCGCGTCCGCCGCCGCGCGCCGCCGGCGCAGGATCGCCCGAGGATTATCACCTTGTAAACAGTGTTGCGTTACGTTTTTTGTTACAGGTAAGCTAATGCGACTTACGGCATTGATCGATGGGGGGTGTGACCTGGGGCCCAAGTCTGCTATTTTACATGTCATTGTCATTGATCCGCAATACAATTACAATACAATTATCATTGGTCCAAAATTTCGTAGTCTACTAAATTCACAATGGTCGTTTGATTTCTTATAATTGGATTGTAATTCAATCATACCTCGGTATTGCTATTAGCTTAAAAAGCGTTTGCCGAAATGAGTTTCAAAAAAAACTACATATTAAAAAAGTTTATTTAAGCTAGATTCAAAGCTAGATGTGTCAGTGGCAAACCATCGGAAAACAATTGTGACGCCATTGAATTAGTAGACTACCAAAATTGCTAAAAGTAGCAATTGGGATGTCATTGATAGGCAATGTAACTACAATTGCAATAGCAGACGTGGGCCCCTGGTTGCGACTTGAGATTGTTGGTCTATGGTGCCCATTGCGCTGGTTAGGCAATAGTTCCACCAAACCAACCACCGAATCTCTAATTGGAAACATTTTATAACATTTCGTCAGAAAGTATGTTTTCCCGTTCGTCTTCCTATGGGGGTTGTCTTTTTTTAAGGGTTCCGTATCCGAAGGGTAACCAACGGAACTCTATTACTAAGCTGGCCGTCCGTCCGAGTACCGGTAGAAAGTTGAAATTTTCAGAAAATGTGTATTTCTGTTGCCGCTATAATAACAAATAATAAAAATAAATTAAAAATTACAGGAAAGGGGGCTTCCCTATTAGAAACGTGTTTTTTTTTCGGCGTTTTGGTATGGAACACTTCAAATGCGAGTCCGACTCATTTAACCGGTTATTTTTATTACGAGATAGATTTGCGCTCGACGACAATCAATGATGGAAAGCATGATGAGGTCTAGGTTGTAGCGCTCTTGCCTAGAAAATACCTAAAAATGATTGCATCAGTGTGACACTTGCAATCACCTCCGATTGGCTAATATTCTCCAGCTATTGGTCAAAAAGCTTTTACGCAGTAAGAACGCCATAAATTCAACCAATCAAAGATGGTTGCGAATTTCACAATTTCTAGACAATCTGACAGCTGGTTCTGACTTGCGGTTGTCGAGATATATGGTACCAATTATGCTAGTTAAGCAAGGTTCCACCAAGACGCTAAATGGCTTTGTGATGAAACTTTGATGGAAACATTTGTCACATTTTATAACGTTTCATCAGAAATTATATTTGCCCATTCGTCCTGGTTATCAATAATAATCATTATCACCTATAAAAACTCGAAATTCTCGCGAATCTATCTTTAGATTGGAACTAAAAACACGAAGGTGTCTATTTGCACATATCATTAGTAAAATTATTATTAGTCATCTGTCTTATTTTAACCGTGTGGCTCTTCCCACTTTAGTGCCTTGATCTAAGAACGTGTGGCCTATTAAAACTACTGAAATATTGACCAAGATTCTTACTTCACATATAACACCAAGATCGGAATTGACATGAAGTGTGTGTATGTATGTATGTACTCAAAAGAAAACTCCATAAATGGGAAAAGGATAAAAACCGCCTCCATTTTTTTTTTTTTTCATTTTCATACGTCCACTAACGCAAAACGGCATTTCCTATAAAATATAAGAAACACCTAAGCGTTTAAATCGTCAAATATATAGCAACCACCCCAGTTTTTATCTAGGTATACTTATAAAAATAAAAAAGAACAATGTAGCTACAAAGAGAATCACAATAGATGTTTGTGCGCTGGCGATGAAAATCAAGTTTTATCTCGATAATTAACCAATGAAGCGAGGCTAATTCACTTTTCGAAATAATATTAGGGTACAAAAAAAAACTTTTATAGAGCAACCGCAACGACAAGCAGCAAAACGAAATCGGTTAAGTGGGTCATCATATAATTTCGCAAGCGTATCGAGTGCCGCAAGCGTTAACTGGTACACCCGAGGCGACTCAAGGCCCTACGTCGACGTCAACGACGTCTATGGCTCCTGCTTCTCATTGCCTTCTTGTAGATAACGGAACTTGGCACATCACTATTTTTTTTTTAAAGAATATTAGCCAAGCTGAAGTTGACTAATATCCTCCTCTCCCCTCCATATAAGCAGAAAGCTTGTACTAGGAGTGGGTACGACAATAGTGCAACGGGTGGGATTCGAACCTGCGACCTTTCAGTTTTAAAGGTGCGGACTTAACTATTTCATCATCTCAACAGATGGACGTCCTCCATCTGCTCCGTGCTGAACATGTCTCTTAAAATGATCGCTACAAAACAAGATCCTCATCCGCAGGCATCCAGCGGCTGCCAGCGACTCAGCTGACATCGTCTGTCCACTTAGTTCCATCATCATCGTTACCTACCTTTTTTTTTAATACAAATAATTAAGGAAAAACTTACGTTTGACATTTATTTAGCGTGATGAAAAGCATTGCTTTTATACACGATATTGCACGATAAATCTTACCAAGAGGATGTCTATTCATTCTCACTTGGAAATTGAGGGTACTCAAATTGTACATGGCAGAATGTACTCACATTGTACATCATAGCTGTTCGTTATAGAAACTAAAACGATTCGTAGAGTAGATTCAACGTCTACCACGTAAAGGAATCTCAAAGTTGTGTATTAGAAGTAACGGTGAAGGAGGACCAAGGAACCTTCCATAGGTAAATATAATAAAATAATATCTTAAAGAATCATGAGGAAAATGTTGATTACGCAAAACAAATTATTTTATTCTTAGAAGATTGGAATTTTTATTACATAGCTACTTTTTTACAAAAAAAAAAAACATGATTGTATAGTGCTATAGCGGTTAAGAAATTTATTGATTGACGTCACTACCTGCGAAAAGACAAATCGGACTAAGTACTATATATATAACAATCAAAACTTTTCCTTGCAATTCCGATGTAATATTAATATTCCTTATTATTAATATTTTTTTAATCCCCGCCAACCTGAATGTACTTTAGTCAGTCATTCTGACGCACACTCTATTACCTAAGTTATACCTAACTCAGACTGTTTTAGGTTTAGATTCTGAGGCTAGGAACTACTGAGCGTGCTCCGAATCGGTCTCCTTTTATATCTCTATCTTAAGTCTGAGTAGAGTGAATATAGACTTCAGCCTAAGAGTCGAATATTAAGTAGGTATATACTCGTATTATCCAAATAGATTATTTTTTTATTTCGGGACGATGATGTCAACATTAATAATTTTATTGTTTACAATCTTCAATTAGTTCTTATCATCGGTAACATTTTGTTTTACTTAGTATTATAATTATCTAGTGTTTTAGGATCATAACAGGTAGCCGGAGTTATGAACTTTTGCCACCTAATGTCAACTTGAACAATAGTCTGCTCCAAAGTTAACACCTACTAGAATTTATTGAAGAATTGAATATTGCTTAAAAAGAGTTAAAAAGGTTAAAAACATAACATCCAACTGAAAAATCAAATAAATAGTTGCTTTTAAAACACCAATTTTAGAGCGACAAAAGAAGCTATAAACCGAGAATTATTTTTTTTCTTTAAAAAGAATATTAGCCAAGCTGCAGTTGACTAATATCCTCCTATCCTCTCCAAATAAGTGTTGTATTGTGCTAGTACGACAATAGTGCAAAGGGTGGGGTTAGAACCTGCGACCTTTCAGTTTTCAGTCCGCAACTTTAACCGTAGGGCTATTGAGGCGCCAATTGGCAAGGAACTACATAATTTAATGTTCATAACGGCATATTCTTTGTCTAACGTTAAATTAATTCTGTTTGGTTAGCGAGCCCAATTTTATTCATAAGCTTGCCATATTCTTGTTGTTTACATTAATCTCTAAATCAGGAAACCGCGGAGTAAGTGAAATAGGAAAAATTACGAGCTTCAAGTGAATGGAAAAATTAACATGAAGCTTTCACTTTCACTGGTCAATGTTTGGACACTGAGACCACAAAAAAAAAACGATAAAAAAGCTATCTTTGTGTTATTACGTTTTTTTAATGTACAAATAATACACATAAAAAAAAAAAAAATAATAGACTAGCGCTTAGCTGCGATCACACCTGATGGTAAGTGCATCTTCACTTAGATGGAACGCGCTTGCCTAGAAAATGCCTATTCACTCTTGATTTAAAGATAAATTTTAGTAATAAAACGTTACTTAATTGGAGAATTCTATTAATTACAATGTAAAAGATTATTAAATGAGAAAAAGCCCTGGGTATAAGTTGACCGTAGTATAGGTACCTATAATATTTTTTACTTTATTTTGTGAAGTTTTTACTTTGAAAATAATAACGGAGCAACGGATCGAAGTGATTTTTGCATGAGTATACATAGTTGAGGACTTGAAGAGTGTTAGGCTACCTTTTATCCCGGAAAAACAGATTCATCAAACGGATTCACGCGGGACTAAAATCTAACTCGCGACGAAGTCGCGGGCAAAAGCTAGTTTAAAATAAATATTTAGACGTAGGTAACATCAATATGTTATATTGCAGCACTGGTACTGCTGCATTACCCGTAGGTATATTGATTTCATAATAGTCATCTTTCCTAATAAAATTATACTGATAAGGTTATCCAGTGTTATGTAAAGTGTATGGATAAGTACGTGCTATTATTGTATCATCAATCATATTCATAAGATATCTAAAAAGAGGTAAAGGTCTTCTGATGATGTATTACAATTCAGTAACTTACGCGCAATACTCTTTAATGCATTTCGTAAACTTGGATTTAGTAGGTCTTTTTAGGTGATAGGTCAACTCGACAATGGTCACACAAAAGTTTTATAATGATCGCAGTTAACAGCCAAAAGCCGCACGCATGTAGAGTTGCCATAATAATAGTATCCAAATGAAGGACAACATCTGTTTTACCACAAATTGACCTCCCCTCCTTCCCATCTACTTAATGTTTGTTATTTTCAAATGGTGCCCGTAGGAACTCGGAAAGGTTTGTCTTATAAAAAGGACTTCAAATAAAAAAGATAGCTTACATCCTGAGGAAGGCCCTAGTTACAATTCGTACGATTTTTCTTTAAATCTAAATACAGGAAAACGAGGTCATGAGCTAGTATAATTACAAATATTTTACAAGCAAATTCTTCAAAAAAAAAAAAAGTGCGGTGATTCACGCAAATCGGTTTAGAAATCACGGAGATATAGATGAACATAAAGTCGGTTAAAAAGTAGCTTATGTAACTCCCAGTTAAATCAGCTATCTACCAGTGAAAGTCACTTCAAAATCGGTCCGCCCGTTCCCGAGATTAGCGGCAACAAACAGACAGACAGACAAAAATTTTAAAAATTGTTTCTTTGTTATATGCAATTAGTAAAAAGGCTGTTTTGATATTACAAACAGACACTTCAATTTTATTTGTGTATAGATTTATTGGGTATTATATATACTCTCCCTTATTTTTGTAAGTCTCAGTTTTTTACGAAATCTGCCCACTTTTTTTATTTTACCATCTGGCAACCCTACACGCGTGGAACGCAACACATTGTCTTGTAATGATAAAAATTCTTTTCAAAAAACCGACTTCAAACGCCACTACAAAGTATAAAAATAATTTTATTTTGTACACGTTTGTTGAAGTCGGGCGGCTTAAATAGAAACGATATAATAATATAAAAAAATGTTTTAAAAAAACCGACTTCAAACGCCACTTAAAAGTATAAAATAATTTTAGTTTGTACACGTATGTTGAAGTCGGGCCAGCGTCGCGCATCGGTTTCATCGTTTCAGGGGCGAATTCTACAAGTATACCTGCCTAATGTTATTATATTATGTACGATTTAATAATTTTAGTTTGTACACGTATGTTGAAGTCGGCTGGGCTAACGATGATACCATTGCGCGACGCTGGCCCGACTTCAACATACGTGTACAAACTAAAATTATTTTATACTTTTAAGTGGCGTTTGAAGTCGGTTTTTTTAAAACATTTTTTTATATTATTATTTTAAGCTTTTTAGTGTAGCTTCATAGGACTAATTCACTAGACCATTTGTTTTGCTCCTTAAAAAAATATTGAAATACATATATTATTCCGAATAGAAATTTAGCATATGTATGTATGCTATGAAGTTTGCATGGTTAAAATCCTACACACACTCTGATTACGAGCGATTTGCTCTTATTCATTGAGGAGTTCCGTCCTCCATCTCCGAAGATATTTATCAGATTTTCACCAAACTTAAATTGGACTAACCTGACGATACGTCCTTTGAAATAAAAAAAAAATATTGAAATCGGTTCAGATTTGACGGAGTTATGGAGTAACATCGACAAAAATTCGGTTAAAAACAATATTGAAATGCCTAATAGAGCATATGTATGTATGCTATGAAGTATGCATGGTTAAAATCCTATACACACTCTGATTACGAGCGATTTGCTCTTATTCATTGAGGAGTTTTGTCCTCCATCTCCGAAGATATTCATCAGATCTTCACCAAATTTAAATGGGACCAACCTGACAATACTTCCTTTCAAATAAAAAAAAAAATATTAAAATCGGTTCAGATTTGACGGAGTTATGGAGTAACATCGCCAAAAAATAAAAATAAAAAAAAAAAACATACGCGTCGAATTGAGAACCTCCTCTTTTTTTTTTGAAGTCGGTTAAAAACCGATACGCGATGCTCACCCGATTTCAATAAGCGTGTCTCTTATATGTCACCATAAGGTAAGCGTCGCGCATTGATTTCATCGTTTCTAGTTAAGCCCGCCCGACTTCAACAAACGTGTACAAAATAAAATTATTTTTATACTTTGTAGTGGCGTTTGAAGTCGGTTTTTTGAAAAGAATTTTTATTTTAAGCTTTTTAGTGTAGCTTGTTCCTGCTCTCTTTCTCCCCTCTCTCCAACGCTACAGTACTAAAGTAGTCTATACTTGGTACCTACAGTACTTATTAACAACACACAATTTCTAAAGAGCTAGGACCAGGAGGTCCATGATGTAGTCCATGCTTGGTACCAAAAATATCAATTCGAAAGCGACAGTTCGTAATCCCTCCAACCCTGCAGCATCAGGATTGAGGAGCTAGAACCTTGAATTTTATATGTAGTATATGCTTGGTACCAACAATATCAATTTGTAAGCGACAGTTCCTAAATCCTCACAGATTAGTTAGGCAGTACCCCTGCAGCATCAGTATTGAAGAGCTAGGACCTTGAGCTCCACGACGTAGCCTATGCTTAATACTAACAATATAAATTCGCAAGCAAAAGTCCCTAAATCCTCACAGTTTAGGTAGGCAGTACCCTGCAGCATCAGGAGTGAAGAGCTAGGACCTTTAGCTCCACGATGTAGACTATGCTTAATACCAATAATATCAATTCGCAAGCGAAAGTTCCTAAAACCTCATAGTTTAGATGGGCAGTACCCTGCAGCATCAGGATTGAGGAGTAGGACCTGAAGCTGTAAGATCTAGTATATGCTTAGGCCAAGCATACCGATTCGTAAATGACAGTTCCTAAAACCCCATAATTTAGGGGGAAAGTACCTCTGCAGCATCAGGCTTGAAGAGTTGAAGGTAAAAAATTTTACGGGACCATTTCGCGAGCTTCTTCTGTCGATTAAAAAAAAAATCGCGTGAATCGGTCCAGAAACCCCGGAGTAATCGGCGGGCATACATAGAAAAAAAAAAAAAATATACCGGCCGAATTGATAACCTCCTCCTTTTTGGAAGTCGGTTAAAAATGTGAATGAAGTCCGCAGCACGCGTCGACCCCAACGACAAAAGAAATACAACCAACCAGTTGCGTATTTATTTTACGTAATCTGTGATCAGCTTGTTCTGCTGACATCATTCGCATTTCAGTATTCACTGAAATCAATGCGTTGCACTTGGTGCGTGCGGCTCAAGCTCATCTACTTTTTTAGGATGCCTGTCCCGACCAATCAGATTTTTGTGCAATATGTGATTGGTCTGCTGAACGCATCTCCGCTCAGTTCAGACACATACCTTTAAATGATAATATGGATACTCCTAACTCTGTAATCTTGGCTTTTAGAGGTACCTAGAGCTACTAAAGAGCTGCTCTTGACTTTTTTTTGAATTAGTATTCTCCAATTTGACAATGATAAAAATCAAAAAATATCAATACGCAGTTAACGAAAATCAAACGTATCATAATCACAATAAGGCAGCCACAATAATTATATATTTTCTTAGTCGGGATTCGAACCCAAGACAAGTGTTTGAACCGCTACGCTGAATAGGAATTTAAGCGGATAAATAAAATAAAGTATTGTCTAAACTTACCCCCTCATTATTGGGTAGGAACTGTATTTTAGGTTTTGCCAATTTGTCCTGAAACAAAAAGAAGAAACTTGTTAGTATGATTTTATTTTATTCAGGTGGTAGGCAATTTTACAGCGATCACAGAAGAATGCAATTTTACATCTACCAATAGGATACCTAGCCAAATCTATGTATGCTTGACAGATTTTGGGGCTGGTAAGTGATAATATGATGGATCCTAAGTTAAAATGTACGGCGCTGTTTGGAAGAGGAATGGTCATTACTATAGATATTTTGCTTGACGGTTCTTGAAGTGAGGTGAAAGTTACGGGAGAGAATGGGTAATGGGGAGGGATTTTTTGTACATAGACAAAGAGGATATGGGCGCAATGCTCAACCAGGGTATACACTTTGTTCAACTGACTTGCTTATCAGTTGATTCAGTTATTAGGAAAATGACGACAATTACCAAACTTTAGACATAGTTGGAGAAGAAAGACAAACTTATTTCTAGCTAATATATTTTAAAATTTTCCTATCTTAGCAATGCTCTTTACATTTCACATACCTACATTACTTATATGTAATATTGTTTGGTTGCGACATGACTTCGTTATAATATGAACCTACGTAGGTACAAACTAAATGTAAATACATATATTATAATTCTCAATATAGAGGAACTTGGTTGTGTTCTTTTGAGAAATAAATGTCTTTAAACCGAAGTGTTTGTTGCGGGGTTTGTTCCTTTAACCACGTAGCAGCGCGTCGTCTTGCTTTTTTTTCGTTTTCGTTTAGGCTGCTTTTTATTCCGATAAAAAAATGGGTTACCGAGAGATTTTTAAATAACCTAACTCTGCGCATGCGAAGTCGTGGGCAAACTCTAGTCTTGCATATTAGTTATTATGTAGTTACCGAATAAAACACCTAACCAGCAACTTGTTATAATACGCAACGCACAGTTGAAGTAAATTATAGCTCCGTAACCACATAGCGCACGAGAGGTAAACATTGCAAAATCTCACAACATAACAACATTGACTTTTGATAACATTTAAAGAGTCCATAATCAATTATTTACAATAAATTATACGTTTGCCTACATAACACACTTGGACACTGTTGGAAAACAACTTCATGCGAAACCATTTCAATATAATATGTACTACATATGTACTTACTGAGTTACCATTCGCATGTACTTTTGCTCGAAAACGCTTATAAATACTATACTCGTAAATAAACATACCTACTAAGTTTTCCATACAAGACAACGGCTTTGGTGTTACGTAGATCGGACTTTGTTGGACAAATAGTCCAGGATTACTTCAGAGCAATCTACTTGGCAATACTAGAGACACTATAGTTATTATTCTTTAATAACTACATTTTTGAATATTTCACTAGTTTGTAGAAACATTGTTTCATCACAAAAATCCCGATTAAAAAAAAAGTATCTTAAAGTTTCTTTTAGTTTTGAATATTTTATAGTAGTCTTCTTTGAGTTTCCTTTTAAACTATTTGCAGAGAGCATGAAATGGAAATTTTTTAATCACTAAGTAGTCTTTCGAGATAAAACATTGTTACAGCAAGTCATTTGTTGTGGATTGAAAAAATATCACCTGCAGGAACCTAAACCCAACAAGCATTAATTGTATTTTACACTTTGACCATTTTTGTTTCTTGGAAATTTAGAATGGCTTTTTGTTTATCCAGGCAATCTGTCAACTTAGTCATACTTAGAACCTTAATGGATTTCATTGAGGTTTTTACTGATAAGATTCACGAGGCCAACTTTGCAAGTGAAGTGTTTAAATAGGGTAAGTTAAATCAGAAAAAAATACGATACTATAAATGGATATAGAAATACGAAATCAAATAATTTTCCCACAGAACGTTACTAGTAAAACTTTCTGCACAATCGTTCGCCAGTTGCGATGCAGTTATGTCAACTGCAATAGAACTGCAGGCGCTAATGGTCTTATATTTTGGGCCCTCCTTGTGAGAATGGGCTAATTTAATTTAATCTATATCTTTGTTTTTATTTACAATCAAAGTATTCAATTTAATACAGAAAACAGATAAAGGATTAACCATCTTCACTTATCAGGTGAGAATTTGGCTTGAACGAAAACTAGTCATCGATAAAAAAATTGTTCGATAACTCGCTCAATTTTTTTGACGTCAACACCTCTTTATATTTGCTAAGTAGGTACGAAAATTAATACAATATGTAGTTTCTTAATTAAACCAAAATTACGTTTGAATGGGGGTTTATGGAAGACTCTACCGAAGTAGGTAATTTTAATACAAAAATCAATAACTAAGTAACAAGTAACATTATGCAATAGCACCTATTTTAGGAGAATTACCTTGGGAAAACACAATGATGCAATGATGCGGGGACTTCAGGCAACGGTTAGCTGATAGCATCCGGACAATGTCGTATTACAATGCTATAATTTTCATACGCCAGGAACTACCGCGAAGTATGAAGTACTCTGTATGAATCATATCTGACATTGCATCTTTTCATGACCATGTGTAAATTAAGGATATTAACATTAATAGCAGTTAAAGATCATACTCGGAGTCATTGTTATCGGTCTAGTTATTAGTCCAGTATGACTAGGTATAATCTAACTAACGGTATTTGCTTAATACCTAATGAGCCCTGAGTGAAATTTTTCACTTCTACTAAGCTTTTTGTCTTTTAACTGGCACGGATTTTTTTTTTTGGAAAACGTAATTTTTGGACATCTCCATACTAAATGATGTACCTACTTTAACAGATAACACATAGTTATTATTGTTAACTCAAAGGTTACAACACCCTCACACAGCCACCAAAATGTATATCAAGGGTAAGCGACTGTTTTTTGACTCTTCATACATAGTGTAATAACAAAGGACGAAATGCCAAAAATTCAACCAAAACAGATACCTAACTTTTGAGAATTATATAATGTGTTTTTAAGCAATTAAAAATCACTTGCTTCAACGGCGAAGGAAAAATTGTGACGCAACCTGAATACCATGATATTCTCAAAGACATGTGAAGTCTGCCTATCTGCACTTGGCCAGCGCGTTGATATGATTTAAAACTTTCCCATTCCCAGAAGAGACCCGTTTCACTAATGAAAACTACCCCATTATATTTTATAACGTTTGTCCATAATCAAGCCCTATCATGCCAGGTAGGTACAATTTAAATCAACTTTTCGAATGCAAAGTTAAGACTTTCATTATAATACCGTAAACACGGAAAAGTATTTACGAGGCATACACATTCATTGCCAAGAAATTATCGAGCATCTGTATTCTATGCCATCTCTATCCCATTATTATTAACAATAGTCGCATCTGTTTATTGACTGATAAAATTGAAAATATAAACAATAACAATTTAAAACATAAACAATAAGTACGAGAAAAACGTATTTTGTATGTAGACTACGAAGTACATCAATTTAGTACTTACAGCATCTATGGCTTGGAGTCCCTAAAAAGTTTTTAGGACACGTTGGATAGGAGAATCACTTAACATAAGCGGGATTTTATTTAGGGTTCACGTAATTGAACCTTTTGGAGCATACATATCTGCTAGTAATGAACCTAATGAAACATTGTAATTAGATGACAAAAAAATCTAACTAGTTGGGCAACTAGTCGGGCTGGCCACAATAAGCAAGTGTCGGCAGGTTGCGGCGTTGCACAACGGCGATGGTCGAACGCGAGAAACATAACTAGGCTGGGCGGCAGAACCGATGATGTAAACTTAAAAATTGCTTTAGTTACTTACTTAACCGAGCTCGATGTGAAATTTACAGAATTGCATCGCGGTCTAGACGTTCGGTGGGGATGACCCGGAACTAATGTCGTAGACCCTGACTCTAATTAGGTTGTTTCCGTCAGACATACTCGTAACAAAAGGATTGCCGATATCGTGCCGCTTAAATAGGTAAGGTGTATTCCGCCTAACAAACCAATGAAAATACTAAAAGGTGTTGACATTGATTCTTTCAAGTTTAAACTGATTAGAGGAGAATTTTGTTAGTCCAATTGGAGATAGGTGTGTGTCATCTATATTATAATGTTTCCGTCTTTTATTACATAACTCAGTGAGTCGCGGAGATGAAGTGGAAATGGGCGGGGCACGTAGCTCGAAGAATTGATGATCATTGGGGTCCCAAGGTGCTTGAGTGGTGGCCCCGCATTGGAAAGCGCAGTGCTCAGACCAGACGCAGATCTGATGTCGTCGGTCCACCTAGTGAGCAGACCCTCACTAGGTGGACCGACGACATCAGATGAGCTGCAGAGTACGCGAGGCCTGTGGAAGTCTATGCAAGAGACCTTTGTCTAGCAGTGGATGTCCATCGATTGATAAAGAAGAAGTCTTTTATTTAATTTTTTACACTTAAGCATATTCTAGACCTCAAAGTTCGATAGTTAAATTGAGACCAACAATATGTTTAGTTTACTCAAATTTAGCCTGCTAAAAAAATAATTACTATTGAGTGAGTACCAAACCAGTTTTAACTTACAAAAACGTTTGGATCAGGAACTGATTAACATTATTTCATTTACCTTTTGTATCTTGTAAGTATTACCTTAATGTTATAAGTTTTATGCAAGTCAGAATTACAATTAAATAAAAATTAGCCCTTCGTTCTTCACACCTAAACATTTGAGTAACGTACTATTTACATAACTCTTTACTTAATAAAATAATTAAGCAAGCTTTCACTCAGTCAAATTAATTGCATGCAAAAGAACTATTCACACCAACTAGTTTATAATTGGTAGAAGTAGGTTGGTACCTACCTATTATGTTCAAAAGTTAATTATATGATGGCAACGATAGCTAGCTAGCTATTTCATTACAAATCTTTACAATAAAAATCAAGTTTGTTCGGACTTCATTACATACATATTGACATATTTTCCAAAGAACACCAAGTTCAAAAAGCAAGTTTATAAGGTGCATAAAAAAAATTAAACTCATAATAAACCGTTTCTTTAATAGTAATAATGTTTTTTTGTTCAGTACTTATATTAAAAATACCTATGCTTTAAAAATCCTTAAAGTTAACTTAAAAATACTTGCAACATATTATTAGCCAACGAAAAAAAGGAGGCCTTTTTAGAATATTCGTAATATCGTTTATAATATCGTATTTATAGATTTGTATTCTTTGGAAAATAAAAGATACAGATAAAAAAAGATTAAGATAAGTATACTTGCTTAGGCAAGGAATGTCATTATAATATTAAAAGTTGCCAACACAAAAAAGTACAAGGTCGGTGGCGTGAGGTGTACGGTATTATCGTTTTAAATCAATTGTTAACTAGAGAGAACTGGTGAAATACGAGAATGTTTATAATACTAGATGTTATTAATAAGTAGCACCAATAATCCCAATAACATAATGTTGCAACTTTCACTTGGACGATGACAATTAGTGACGTCAAGACAAAAATGTGTAAAGCGGAAGCCTAGTTATAAATAGTAATATGCGTTTGTATATTCTTTTGGAAAGTTTAATATACTACCTACTATTAAGTAATAAATGTCTTATGCCCGTTTTCCCCAACAATACCTTAATCATCCCCTAGTAGGTCTCTTTACATAGGTACTTCCAAAATGTTCGTGAAAACGAAATCGTCAGACAGCGTTACCGACCTTAGCTTAGGCCCGTAAAAGTGAATGAACTAAAAATATTTGAAATACTATTTACTGATTTACTAATATCCCCCTCTCCCCTCCAAATCTTGTGCTCTAAATGTAAAGGTTGTGATAGAAATGGGTACGACAATTCTGCAACAGACGGAGACTCTATTGTCGATCTTTCAGTTTTCAGTCTGCACCTTAGCTCCCGTTACTAAGGTTATTAATTAATTTTGGGACGATCCTTATAAAGAGCTATTTAATTTTTAAGACTCGCTTACACTGGGATCGACAAACCGCTAGATACTTCAATATCCGCTTTCCATAAAGTAGAGAGACAAACTGTGACCATTTAGAATTTTCCAACTAGGCACTTGAACAAACCTCTCCGAATTTATCAAGATTCACGTGCAGAGTCATATTCTGACATAATAGACATCGCAAGCAATTTCTATCACGCAAAATAAACAGCAGATTTAAATTAAAATCCGCGGGAGCACAAGCCACTTTACATCTTTGAAGTTTTCTGCTATTTATTTTATTATTGTTTTAAGATAAGATAAAACGTACGAGGTACCTACTTAATATGAAAATTAAGATGCTATGGATTGAACTCAGGTTTATTTAGCTATTCTAAATACACAGTTGTTCTTATTACACACCTGTTGCTATTCGATTTTCTTGGTAAACATTAAACAATGAACAATAATTTTGGTGAAATTCATTTTTAATTTACCGATTTAATGTAGAGCCTAGAAGATGTTGCGACTTTGTCATTAAATAAGTTTTTCAACAATAGTGCAAAGTTGTTTTCCACATTTAGATGTAAGATAAAAGTCTTAGATAAAAGTCGTTGGATTCGTTTATGCATTACATAAAGTATTTAATAAAGACTACCGATAAGCATAATTTATAATAAAGAATATAAGAAAAATAGTTATTGCTTCAAAGAGGAAAACTCAAAAAAAAATATATAACCAAATGCCAGTTGCATTGCAATTCATAAGTTACCTACCGTTAAAGTTGTCCACCAAAAAACGAAGTGCAGAAGTTAATATTAATTATACCAACATAGTTAAGCTTATGGGCTCGGCCCGACTTTGGTGAAAACTTTAAGAACCCTGACTTCACCAAACCCTATATGTAACTATTTTGAACGCCTGGTTTGCAACTGGTCCTAGGTTTGTGTTTCTGGCTTGAGTGCGCTTTATCTGCGCGTGCTTGTTATTATTGCTTATACTTTATCAATATAAAAATACAAAAAAGTAATTCCGACCTTGTGTTGAATTGCTCCGTTGTATAGTGAGGCAATAAATACGCGCACAAAGTGACCTTAGCGGAATATACCGATGACCTTTTACTATAGCAAAAAGAAGCTTTTACATGTCTAACTCTAACATTCATAATTAAATCTGACAGAAACTTTTTGACTTCTAAATAGTGTCCGACCGAACCTTGGGCTTCGGCCACCTTCGACCAAACCTTCGCCAACGGCCAAAACGGACCTATGTTTTTGGCCGGAGAGATCGCCTGTGAATAACTAAATAAAAACAAAGACACTATTTCAAAGTGTTATTAATTTTTACAAGTTGCAAGGTAATTTTAAAAATATATATTTTATTTACTTTTAGCCAATTGATGCTGAACGGAGTTTGTAAGGGATATTAAACCTGTGGCTTTGGCTTCGACCGAAGGTTGTGGCCACAGCCGATTAATCGGCTTTGGCTTCGGCTAGAAATCGACTTTCAGTCGGACACTACTACTAAGTAACAATATTGTTTTATGTCATAAAAATTCTTTCCCCGATTAGTTCATACACTCACGTCATCCTATTTAAACACAAACTTTCACCGAGTCCCGAGAAGATAGGCCGTAAAATAAAAATAAGATTGTGACATGAAGCTCCCCAGCTTCACAAAAGCAATAAATACAATCTTGAGTTGAATACCAATAAGTTTGTGCAATGATTTAAAAATTATGTACAGCATGGTCATTTTTTTATGAGTGAAGTACTCATAAATATCTACGTTAAGTTCTCCCAAATAAGCTTAACGTAGATTTTTTCTATAATACAACAACATTACTAGCTGTTCAAGAGAAAAATAAGAAATTAAAATCGCGTCCTTCGACATTCAAAACGCAATTGTCATGAAAAACATTTCCAGAAAAGAAAACTTCCGTCACAGACGTGATTGCCGTAAAAATAAAACTAATGATTTTTATCAACAGTACCGTATGACGTATGATTTATAATTTAATGTAGAATACATTATGTAAATAAACATATCAAAAATTCCCCGTTTCCCAAAGAGCTGTGGGTTCTTTGTACTGTCTTATTATTCGGCATTATTTGTCATTATTTTATTGTTCAGGTCTCCTTAATAAAGAATCATATAATGTAAGAGAAAAAGTTCTTAGAAGTGATCAATATCATTTCGAGGTCGTATCAGCCGTAAGGGACTTTAAAATTTTAAAGATAAGAAAGTGTAAAATCGCAAGGCGGGGCCCAGCGAGACGCAGCACAAATCTTAGCCCGATACAAGTAGGCCCGGCGACATACATTCTTTGAAAACAACGCCCCTTCCGATAAAACCAGTACATTTTTGTTATTTTTATATGTACATCTGTGAAAGTAGAGAATAAATCAGTATAAGGATTACTAAGAAGAATTGGCGAGAATATTGCAATTTAAAAACGAACGAAAAATGCAAACCGATTTGTTCAACACACAAAGTAATGTTAAAGCAATAATTTGCCAAAAACTCAGACTACTACACTTGATAATACCATTGATGATGTTAGTATAAATTACCTGTATATATTTTGGAAATATTAACGATGGGCGCTATCAATATAATGTTACCAATGTATCTACCCATAGGATTCTACAATACGACCTAGGAATTGTCACCCAAAATCCTTTAGTACTATTTACTATTTTATTGATTTCATTCAACCTATAGTTTCGCTGACAAAACCCTAAACTAAACAAAAAATACTAAACCGACCTCCTACCTATCCGATTATACTACAAGCGGATACAGAACAGCTTATCTGCAAAAACGACGCATCCTTATATGTATCGACTTCAAAATAAACAAAGCTGACTCAAAAGGATAAACCTACATCTTACTTATTTTCTAAGCAGCGTGTATCAATAACTAAGTTATTATGATAATTTATGGGGCTTCGGCAAATTATTTCGTTTTATAAATAAAAAAATTATATGTAAGGAGTGTAATAATTATTTTTATATTTCGTAGTCATTTTACTTAGGATAATAAATCCAAATATACTTAATAGTTATCTAAATATATAAAAGGCAAAGGTGACTGACTGACTGACTGACTGACTGACTGATCTATCAACTCACAGCTCAAACCACTGGACGGATCAGGCTGAAATTTTGCATGTAGATAGCTATTATAACGTAGGTGTCCGCTAAGAAAGGATTTTTGAAAATTCAACCCCTAAAGGGATAAAATAGGGGTTTGAAAAATCGAACTTAACGTGAGCGAAGCCGCGGGGAAAAGCTAGTTTAAATATAAAAGTTGTCCATAATATATTATTAAATAGTTTTCAATAGATTAGCAAAAATAATTGGTCCCCTTACGGGAATATCTAAATGAAACTTAACTTAATGTTTTTGGTAGGTATTTACGCTAATAATACGCTGCGATCTCACCTGATAGTAAGTGACGATGCAGTCTAAGACGGAAGTGGCAATAGCTAAGTTTCGTTTTTTTTCTTCTTATTTTTATTTCAAAAAAAAGGATACTGCCATAATGAAATTGAGTAGTATTCTCCTCTACCTTCCAAATAAGCGGCAAGCTTGTGGTAGGAGTGATGGAACAATATTGAAACGGCCGAAAAGTGGGAATCCACTTTACAAATTTCAGTTTGGGCTAATGAGACTTATAACCTAAAAAAAAGTAGTTTTAAGCTAGAATAGAGAAAGTAGCTAGAAAAACCGATGGATGGATCTCAACGGGTCCCCAAGGTGCTGGAAAAGCGACCCCGCACGGGTAAGTCTGCTTTTTACTGAATATAAAAAAAATAGTCATTATCTTTGTTATATGTTCTTGCCATAATCTTATCTATCGCGCTGAGAAGTTCCTAGTGAATTAAGAATTGAAAGCAGTCGTCCTCGTCCGTGGTTTTGTAATATTGTCATTGGATTTCAGTGTCAGTAATTATTTCCATTTTTATCATAAACTTGCCTTTGCCCGCGGTTTCACTCACGTTAAGTTCGATTTTTAAACCACGATTTTAACCCTTTAAGAGTTGAATTTTCAGAAATCCTTTCATAGCGGATGCCTACGTCATAATAGCTATTTATATGCCAAATTTCAGCCCGATCTGTCCAGTGATTTGAGCTGTGCCTTGATAGATCAGTCAGTCAGTTAGTCAGTCAACTTTTCCTTATATTCAGATAAATACCAACTTTCAGTGATTTATAACCTTTTTTAAAAAATCTCGAAAACTTTTTTACACGTTTTAAAATTTTTGTTCATGATATCATTTTAAATGATATTGATTCTACAATTGTCTTTTTCTTTCTAATAATGTTTAATACTGAAACTGAAGACTAAAAAAGGTTTCAGGTTCGATCCCCATCCAATGCACTATTGTCGCACGCACTCCTAGCAGAAGTTTTCCGCTTATTTGGAGGGGAGGGGAGAATATTAGTTAAGTTCAGCTGGGCTAATATTCTTTTTAAAAATATAAAAAAATAGCCAGAATGTAGACAGATAGATAAAAACTTTATTGCACACAAGAAAGAAACAAAAATTAATAAAACTTAAAACTACGTATGCAAATGTACTTCAGTAGTTAGCGTATAAGTTAATAATAGGCGCATAGCAATAAAAATACTAATGTCATACACATTTGCTAGGCACATACATATTAAAGAGGTGGCATAAACTTAGGGTCGGCGTCCCTTAACCTCCCTTTCCTATCATTTGTTCCTTTGTAGAGGAAATTGTCTCTTAATGTACCGTTACTTGGTAATAATGAAATACTACTATAACAACTAGTAATCTGACTGTGAGTCAAGTAGGCCGATTTAATCAATGTACGTTGCAGAAATCGGCCTTTAAAAATATTATTTAAATACACATATCTATATTATATTATTTAAATACAAATATCTATAAATATCGATGATATTTAAGCCCCTTTAAATCAGAATTACGTAAAGTGGCGCGAGCGCAGTAGGAGTTACCCTGTAAACGTTGTCTGGCATTTCGCAAAACTCGTTTTATTTAACCACGTTATTTTAGACACAAGATAGAAACAGGTGTTCAAAGATACAATATAAAATACCGTGTTTTACGAAATAGTGAAACTTAATTATTGGTAAATCAATAAATAGCTAATTCCTAGATTACTAATGCACCATTGATCTGTTTGACGATATTTGATTGTTTGATTGTTTCGTTTGACGATAAAAAATAATATCTCAGAAAGACTGCGAATCATCTAGTTTGTAATTTCTTAGTCAACTTTCTGAACTGCTTCACCAAAATTGGACAACTTCCTCGATGATACGCACTTTCCAATAAAGAATTATTAAAATTGGTTCAGGATTGATGAAGCTAAGGAGTAACATCGCCAAACTATCATCCCTTATTAGAAAAATTAAATTTGAAGGGAGTGATCCCTTCAAATTTAATTTTTCTAACAAAAGGTAGCCTAAGTCCTTCTATCTAATTCTATTCTATACCAAAATTCGTCAAAATTTATTCGGCAGTTTAGGCGTGAAAGCAAACAATCAGACAGGCAAAAAGCATTTACAAATAGCATGTACAACTTAAGCAATTACAATATTAGTTTGGATTTGGATTATTTAGAAAATAAAAGTTCATATAACTGGAAAACAAAATGTAGGATTTTAAAAATAGAACTAAGTAATGAAGGAATTACTTGAGAGACTAACATCTGTTCACAAGGGACAACCAGGTGCCAAGGTTTGAGGGGACAGAGGGTGCGACGACCCCGGACCCTATTCGATGGGCGTATCACTCCCCAGACTAATCTTAACCCTCTTGTCAAGTGGTAAGAGTCAAACTCAGTGTAGGTATTTAACACGATTCGACCATAGAAATCATATCTTGTTTATTCGACGACAAGATAGTCCTTGACTGCGATCTCACCTGATGGTAAGTGACGATACAGTCTAAGGCTGAAATCTATAGACCGCACTTTCACTCAGCTCAGATTCAAGACAGTTAAAACGAGACAGATTGATGTCAGAGCCTATTTGTGTCTCGTTTTAACCTCTATCTTGAGCCTGAGCTAAGTCAGAGCACGCTCTATAGATCTCAGAATAAGATAGGTAGCGGGCTAACTTGGAAGGGGTATGAGAGTGTAAATTCAACCCATACCCCTAATCGGTTTCTATACGCCATCACGCCGGAACGCTAAATCGCTTGGCGGCATGTCTTTCACGGTAGGATGGTAACTAGCCACGGCCAAAGCATCCCACCAGGAAAATCATTTTTTTAATCCTGCTGTGCTATTGTCTAAAAATGATTGCTACTGTATGACGATCGTTATCACCTCTCATTGGCTGGATTTATGGTGTTCTTGCTGCATCAATGTATTTTAACCAGTAGTGAGTTAGTACCAGTCATATAGGTGATTGCAATTATCTTTAGACAATTACACAGCGATCGACTTTGCTCAAAGCACAAAATTAGCCTTATACTTTGTCCATCGAGTTTTTAACGGTAGCAAAAACATCACGGTTTTGATCTGCAACTGTTAAACGAAAACTTATAAATCCGTCGATATAAATAAAAAACTTACCAAGCCTGCCCTTGGTAAATGAATTATTTATGTAGGCCGATACCTTGTTGTGCACCAATTTATGTTAATTTTTATTTATTGTGTATCATTATAAAAACAAGGCCCATAATCTTTAAATGCCAAAAGAGGCTTATAAAAGTGAAACGAATGTTACCAACATTCATCCAATCAATCAGAATAGTTTATTGTAATTTACAAGCTTTTTTGGATAAACGGGAATCATTATTATATACTCAGTGTTTCGGATCGTAAAAGGTCTAGTTCATTTCATATAAAAGCTAAGTTAAAAATACTTGGTTTTAATCACCATACCAAACCGTACCTATGGTGTAAACCTGATTGTTAATAGATATTGGAAATATTGTTAGTGTTATTTCAAATAAATAACGAAATGGGGCTACTGGTGCATATTTGAGCCTCATTAAATTATTTTTTCGGCCTCTCAGGTAACATCCAAGGCTCATGTCCATTTCGACGTCACTGACGCTAGTTCAAATTTATTTAGTAATTTGAAATTATATTGATTAATTAATCGAAACAATCAAAATTAATAATTCGTAAGTAAAGGAATCACCACTTCGAACCCTTTTAATAGAAGACGGGAGCGAAGCCAAGGGCAAAAGCTAGTATTTTATAACATTAATAACGGAAATTGAACATCTATACGGGACAGGATAGGACCAGTAGGGCTCGCATGTTAGCCCTACAGGATAGCATTAAAAAAACTAGTTTTTATGGGACAGTTCCCACGCGCGGCAGGTGATCTCTCTATGTCCAGTAGTTCATTACCTACCCTAACTTGATTTTTCTCTGTGTTATTCAGAACGAAAATGGCCATAGCAATAATTATTATGTACCTTTACAACAAATATTTTTCCTGATTAGTACTGGCCTCTTACTTTCTTTAAGTAACACACACACACACACAAGGCACAGTAATTTTTTCGGAAGCAATGGTCGTCTAAATGGTTGGCTGGTTACCTTAACAAAAGTGATTCACAACTTTTCAATGGGCGCTATGCCCAGGAAAAAAGGCCAGGTGGCACGTTCACAGAATGGTAACAAAAAAACGTTTGTCAAACCGTACCGCAAAAATTGCGATTTTCGACCTAGACACGTGGGTGAAATGGTTCAAAGTTCTGTAGTGAGTTTTAGAAGAGGTGCCCGTAATCTATAGCCTATAGGCGGTGAATATATCGCGGTAGAAACACGTGCGTGGTGCAGGGATCCTCAGGTGGCCAGGCAGTTTCGTCGATTCGTTACAAAATAAATTGTTTATGTTGGCAACTTGGCGGATTTGATTTTTTTGAAGATTTCGCAGGCATAACATCTGCTTTGCTCATGCTCAATTGCTCAGGTACATTCTCAAAATGATATTATACACATATTTTTTTTATTGCTATAATTACGAATTTAGTAACTTCCTTTTTAACTTCAAAGAAAAAAGTTTAAAAACTGTGAATCAACTAAGGAAAATTGAATGTAACACCCGTCATTTTATAGTGTGCGGTATAAAATGACATATGTATATCTTATTGTATTAGAATATTTAACTAATAAAGCGATGGACATCAAGTAAATAGGTAAAAATTTTTAGTAACATATAAATAATAAAATTTATGTTCGCCAATCAATATTAAAAATCGTTATTAAAGTTAACATTCTCTATACTTAATACTTATTAATGTCTGTGTCAGAGGAGACAATAATTCAAAATAAACTCGATAAATGAAAAAGATAAAATCAATCACACTAGCCAAGTAACGGACTATTTTAGAAGCCTAACGGTCAGCGATTAGAGCAAGTGGATCTATACCAAGAGGTCGCGGTTCCTAATTCGAATATATCGTCAGGATCGTAGAACAACGACGGATCTGCATGTCAACTCTACATTATACAGCCATTTGAAATAATTTTCAAAGTTTTGTTATCATAACTTTTTAAATAAAAAAATCTACAGAAGTGAAGTTTCACATAATCATTAAAATGGTTCTCATTAAAATGGTTTCGTTTTAAAATAGTAAACAAGTAAGTTTTTTTTTAAATGTGCTAGTAAAAAAAAATTGTATCCTCCTTTAAAAAAAGGAGTAATGAACTTAATGAATAACAAGCTTAGTAGATATCTTATTTTGCGGTTAGGTAGGCAGGTACTGTACGACGTGTTCGACATAGTACATAAATATAGAAATCGAAGTGCTTTCTCACAAAAATTTATCTATTCCTAAGCAGTAAATATTCGACGCATGTCGTGTTCAGTTTCGCAAACTCAGGTAGGTTGGGTAAGCGAATTAGGCGCATTGCCCCAATGACAATGTTGGTTACGGTGAAAGTCACTTATTATAAAATTATACCTATGCTTGAAAGATGCACAAAAAAAACTAAGAGCTAACATTAGGTTAGCTATAATTCTTTGCAAATTATATTATTAATATGAAGAGTGTAGATTTGTAGGCTAATCCTTAAGCCACCTGTAACTTCTCTCCCTGCGTCATATTACTCAGGGTCGTGACCCTTTTTCGTAAAACACATAATGCGGATTTCTTGGGATAATCATGCGATGGATTACCTTGTGTTGGGATAATAAAGGATGGATGTTACTTTCACATACAGCTCCACTATGAGATTTTGAAGCTGATTTTTATCAAATGTAATGATACTGACAGGGACCGACGACTTAACAATATGCTCTACGAGGCATGTAAATGTGTAGGTCCGCTTCATCGTTCGGTGTAAGTCGGTCACCCATCTATTTACCAGCCCGAATTAATGTTGCTTAACCAGCGCAATCGCCTAACTACACTCGCCTAACTAACTACACTGTCGCAAGTAGGGCACACTCACCACCAAAACATGAAGATTTACTTTTGTGTGAATATGAAATGCAAGTGGATGCAAAAGGTCCACAATTTTACTTAAGTATGGTCAGGGAGATGATCTATGATGTGAATATATTGCGGGTCAACCACACGTTATAAAAACGCAATAGGTACCGAGTAAGTTTGAAGATCAATCCATGTTATGAGGGTTGGAATCAAAATGAATTTTAAAAAAATATTTTCAATATTCTTTATACGCTCAGATCTTTAAATGATGAAAATAAACATTGATAAATGCTAACACAGAAAAAACCAACATTAGAAAAGTTTTTAGTATGGGTACCTCGTAGAATAGTGTTAAAGCTTAATTATGTTTTGGACATTCATTGGTTATAGGGATGTTTCAGAATTATACTTTGCCTTATAAGGTAATTTTGGGGATGATTTTGTTACATAAAATGAAAAAAGTCGTCTTAACTTTATTGGTAATGAGAAGCTCGAACATTCAAGTGGTCAGATCATGGATTCACCAAACTAGTTTAAACATAATCTTAGAATAGCAATACAAAAATCCTATTGGGTGCATTTTCAACCTATTTTAATAATATGATTCTGAAAGAATTTGAAATACCTACCAGTATAAAAAATTAAAGCGAATAATTTATAAAGTCAAGGTTATTACACAGTTAATTAGTTTCTTAATGACAAAGTGTCGCCTGAAAGCAATTAGCTTTGTTTCAGCTGGGCACAAGATGATTTAATATATTCAAGCTCAAGATCAACTGTTGAATTTATGGCTAGTTCTTAGTTTCAACTGCATTCCGAACCAGTTGTAGATTTACTCGACGATTCGAAAGCACTTTGTAAAAGTTTATTCTATTCTATTTATTCAATAGAGCCACTGGCAGGGCAAAAGATTGAAAACTGAAAGGTCAACAATTCAAACCTTCACCATCCATTTTATACCTATGCTTACTTAGATAAGGATTAGGGGATAGAATATTAGTCTTATTCAGAATGGCTATTATTCTTTAAAATAAAGTAATAATTTACTAGTTTTTTATATAAAAGCTACAAATTGTAACAGTTTTGTTTTGAAAAGTGTAATTGTTGAAGTTCTTACCAGCCCTTCGCAGCAGAATTTGCTTATCGGATTTGCTGCTAAAACCAATTGTAGAGTGCGTGGATTTCATTCAAAGTTATTAGGACACTTCAATCAAATTTTTTGGGACCAGTATTCCACCACAAAGCTTTTTCTTATAAAAATATTTTTTTTTTTTCTAAATATATGAAATGAAATTAATATTGGCACCATTACCATTACCACTTTAGGAAATAATTATAGTCAACAAAATAAAATTGTCTGGGATAGTCTAAAATGATTTACCAATCCTGTTGCGATATTAGCTAAAATGCAGTTGTAGCAAGAACATCATAAATTCAACCAATCACCACAATTGAGAATATACTAATGATTGATGCAGCTTTACCATAGTTAATCAGCACACAAACGTGAGAGAGAATTTGCTTACGTGAGTCAATCAACTTTTGTGTCATTCCAGGAATCAAAAAAAATGTTACCAGGTTTACTTTGAATTCAATTATATATAATATGTATAAGTAATTTATCTTTTGCTTTTTAAAATGTATTTGCTCGTTGCCTAGAGACTTATTACGCCATCTATATTAAATTGCAGGTTTTTTTAGCAGATCAATGAATGTGTGATTATACTATAAAAGAATACTTTTGTCTACCTACAAAAATTGTTGATTGACTTCAATTGACTGACCAGATACTGAACTGAATTCAAAACAGTGTAGGTATATTTTTGATGAAGATACCTAAGTATATTTTAAGCTTTCTTTGTTGAACGAGTAACAGCAGATTTTATGAAATTTCTACTCTGTTTTTCTCAATAAATTCTTGGTTTCAACTATTTCTCTATACTAAAGACACAGCATTTAATAATTAAATAACCAAAGAAAAAGGTTTTGTAAAGTTTTGTATATACTCAAGAACCCTGACATTATCAACAACCAACCAGAATTCATATTAGTACAAAATTCCTGCTGTCTGGCAACAGTGTTTTCAGTTAATTCATTTATTATAACCATTTATTAACAGTTCAAACAATGTCTGATAAGTTGATAAAAGCATGAAACTGTGTGATAAATACCTAACAAATTAAGTACCAGTAAGTAATTATTTAACAATGATAGTGAATAAAACTAAGAATTTAATAAAATATGTACAATATAACTACATATTTAGCATTTTTATTTGCTGATACATAATAATGAAAATAAAAGTAAGTATAAACTAATGACAGATATATGTAGACAAAAGTAAGTATTTTATTGGGAAATTTCAATTTTTGGCTAAACTTGGACATCAATGTTGTAAATAACATTACATGGATACACACAACCCTAAGGTCACAGCAACATATAAAAAAAATCTAACTGAACTACAGCACACTTAGCGATTAAAGCGAGAAAAACAATCTCACTACCATGCTATGCTTAGTCCTTAACCATTAGGAGCTTACTTATTAAAATCAAAAAGTGATCAAAAACTTTATTTTTCACTTTTTAGTTTTTATTGTCTGTTACATTTTTGTCACAAAATTATAATTTTTTAATGATTTGATGCTACCAAGTACCTAGTTACCTTGAATTAAACTTGCAACACCCTGACCGGGCATCATGTTTGTATGAATGTGAGATATTTGTATAAATATGATAGCAAAAAAATAAAGAAATAGAGTTGAACTGTTTTGTCCCACTAGTACAACTGCGTCTAAATCCTTTTAACAGTTGTACTGTGAAAAAAAGTCCACTAATTCAATGGTTGGAATGACCCTTAATTTTTTATGAACAAGCTATAGAATAAGATCAAAACTAACCTTAAAGCTACCATACTGTAATAATCTGCAACACCAAAGATGTAAGCCAAATACATTGTTAGCCAAAAAGAAAGTTTATATTTGTTCGCTTGTTGAAATAAATTAACTGTACATATTATTATGCAGCTTATCAAATCAATAAAACAAGTTTTTGCCATTTAAAAAGTAATTTTTGATTAACTGCAGGTGAAAATTGCCACTTCTGTCTGCTACTACTGGCTGAAACTAATATAAGCTGCTGCAGGATTGTGTAAAAAGATTGCTAGTGTGACAATCACCTTTGATTGGCCTATCCTTTATCGCTATTTGCTCAATGCAGTGTTGCTGCATAAATTCAGCCAATCATCATAATTTATTCTGATTCAAAGATCAATGTTATAGTATAATTATAATAGGCAATAATTATTACTATGTAAGTTGATTTACATTTTAAAATTTGTTTTACAAATTGAGCATCTGAAAATGGAACTAAGTATATCAATGCAATTCTAATGATGGTGGTGGAATGGCCTACACATTTGTCGAATAATTGCTTTAAGTAGTCACTTAGGCTATCCTGTACTAAAATAAGAGCAGGGTCAATACAATGGACCTATCAGAGTTTTCACTAGTTCCATAAGAGAGTTATAATCCAATCAATACAACTCTTTTTCACTCCTATCACCAATGGTTGCCTGGTAGAGATTGCTCTGTAGCAATAAGGCCACCTTTGCATGCGTAGTTTTAAGATGTATTAAATTTTATTTCATTCTTGTGTGCAATAAAGTTTTTATCTATCTATATCTATCTTTTTACAATTTGAAAGAAGATACTTTAAGGATTGGTTTGGTTTAGGATTTTATTGATTTGCTTGTAGAAATAAAATTAGAAAAGATCTGTAGCAGAACCAGAATCACCAACATAGCTCAACAGGTTGTAAAGCTGAAGTGACAATGGGCTGGGCATATTGTTTAAAGAGCTAATAAGCATGGGTTTTTTGGTGATAAATGGGAAACATGCACCAAAGGCACAGTAGGCAGACTATCAAAACACTCTACAATCAACAGGTGTTCTCTCTTAGAAGTTATAGTCCACCACACTGGCCTAATATAAATTGACTTTTTTTTAATTATGAATAGCGGGCAAACAAGCAGGCGGGTCACCTGATGTTAAGGGATTGCCGCCGCCCATGAACCCTTGTAGTACCAGGGGCACCACCAATGCATTGCCAGCTTTTCAGGAATTTATTGGTTCGCCCAATAACCCCTTGACACGCCTTTGAGAACATTATGGAGAAATTTCAAGGGTATAGGTTTCCTCAAGATATTTTCTTTCACAGTTGAAGCATGTCATACTTAATTGCTTCTTGTAACAAGACAAAACCTTATTTCAAAGGCCTTTAAACTCTATTTTAAATAGAATCAAAAGGAGGTGGGTTGATAAGGCCCAAAATCCGCCCCTCATACACTCGAAAAAAAAAGTTCCAGATTCCGACAAATTGTAAATGTATTTATATACTTGAAGATATAAACTTTATTTTAATATAAAGTTTAGGTGATAAAAAAAATAGTAAGTTACACAAAATATTACCCAAAAAGAGAGTGTTTCTTTTACTTTTCTTACATTTTCATACATTTTAGTCGTTTTTTAAGCTTTGATTTAATATTTTAGAATGAGGCGCTCCATGAACCAAAATAAATTAATACTCATATAAAAGCTTATAAAAAGGAGCATCATTATCAGTTACGTTTACCATGGTTCATGGAGCGCCTCATTCTAAAATATTAAATCAAAGCTTAAAAAACGACTAAAATGTATGAAAATGTAAGAAAAGTAAAAGAAACACTCTCTTTTTGGGTAATATTTTCTGTAACTTACTATTTTTTTATCACCTAAACTTTATATTAAAATAAAGTTTATATCTTCAAGTATATAAATACATTTACAATTTGTCGAAATCTGGAACTTTTTTTTTCGAGTGTGTGAGGGGTGGATTTTGTTGCCTTATCAACCCACCTCCTTTCCTGTGCTCTTAGAGCTGGTCTATGTGAATGGATTAACAGGGTCAAGGATTACTTAAATGCAGATTAAACCTTGAGGCTTATTTACTCTAATAGATTTTATATTGTGAGATAATATTGATATAGGGTATAACCGGCTGAATCTGTACTGCTTTATTCTCAGATCAGCACGAATTTGGAACCCTCCCATAGTTTTAGTTTAAAATTTCATGAATAATGATTACCTTTACCTTACTTGCAAAATGAACATTAAAAAGCATACAGTATAACTTTAAATAAATATTAACTCTGAATTTGTTTAGGTAAGTTCATGATCAGTATTTATAGGACTAGTGCTAGGGGATGTCCCCTTTTATGGACAAGGACATATTTGTAACTGATTGTGAATCTCAACACTCAAATAAACTAAGTGAAACTTAGGTGAAGGTTTAAGGTTACAATAGCTGATGTTTAGGCGGAACGGAATAGTACCAGCTGTCATCCTTTTTTTTAGCAAGCCTGAGCATGTTTCCTTTAACATATAAAAGCTTGTGTTAAGAGTTGGAATTGCTATTGTTCAGCTGAATTGATTCACCTGTGACTTTAGTGGAATATGACAGGTGCAATTAACATTTCTTAAGGAGATATGAAATTTATGTAGTTAATTTAGTTTTTGCTTATATAATCTACTAAAAATATAATAAATCAAAGTCGGGATGGATACACCATTTATAACTCAAGAATGGCTGGATTATATGATCTTTGATTTGTCAAAATGTAGAATAACTATTATAACATAGGAAAAATTCATGGAAAAAATTATGAAGAAAATTCATTTTTCAATTGATTTTGTATGGAACAGCTTTTCCACTGATATCTTGATTACGGATTCACTGATTTATATATAGTATAATTGAGAGCAATTAGTGTCACCTTTTATTCCAGAAAAACAGAAACCTAGCTGTTGGCAAAAGCTTATGATACATTATAAATACATAATACATAACATAATATAAATTAACTAAAATCAAATATAATTTGTTGTGTTAAATATAACATCAGTTCATTTATAAGATTAGAATCTTACCAAAATTGTTATTAATAATCCCTAATAATTATGCAAATGTTTCTTAAAATGCAATTTTTGCATCATGTGAATTAAGCATAAAAAATATTTACCATATATTTTCCTATTGACTGAAAATAAAAATTCAAGGAATTTTAAGCTATTTTTAATAGAATTTAATTGCTATGCAACTATTATAGGTCAAAGATAGACTTGAGGTTAAAAACTTTTTGGTGTTTATTACATCACAAGTAGCAAGTATTGATAATGAAATTTAATGAAGCGCAAACTTTGAAACGAATAACTTACAAACTTGTAGCTACTGATAGGCTATCAATTGGAAAGATTTGTTTTTATCATTCCGAAAACAATTTTCCTCTATAACAGTCATTAAAACGTAACTTTATCTGGAGGCGTTATTCCTAACTATCGCCGAAATCAGTGACAATAAGACCTGAATACTCTAATTATAGCCATTTGAAATGTAAATCTGTGAAAATAACAGAGCAAATTTCTACATGTTGACGTGGCGTGACATTGTAAAGAACATATCTGTCGTGGACCTATTTAGAAAAACTGACACAGAACCTGGTAATAACGATCTTAATGCTTGAGAATTTGCAAAAACATTACAATTTCGCAGTTTCATTTTGATTACTTGTAACATAAGTATGGCGCCTGACATTGTTGGCCTGTTTTGGTGTTACAATATGGCGATGTACTTACCCTATTATTTCTAATGAAGTCTTCTATAGCTTTCAGTGCTGAATCCGTTAATTTCACAAACACTAGTTCCTTGTTTTCTTTATAACTAGACTCTGATGATAACGCATACTGAACACCTGCTGGCAAGGCCGCCATTTCTTATTCACTATTCGCACTGTGGACCAGCTGACTCCTTTGCTAGTCGTCACGATTCATATCATTCACACATTTCTTAACGTAATCACAGATTCACAACCTATATAAAATTATAATTACAATAACAAAAGGGTTTTATAAGTCCAAATTAACAATTTTTTGTAACCCCATCGACTCGGCCTTTGTTGGCAGCGCTCTTCAGTCTGCAAGGCCGCACTGACTGTCATGCGCAATGGCGCTTTTGACAGGAAACGCTAGCATTCACTGCAACAGTAGCGCCAAATTCAAATTCAATTTTTAACACTTGCATTAGAAAGTTTATTACCTACCTACGAGATTTGATTTTCTTGTACTTATAGCAATTATGGTATCAAATATTTGTTTAGCGATAGAATTCAAAGCTTAGTTAAATCTTTTCCTTTACTTAATTTTTTAATAGATAAGTGTGAGGGAACGTACAATAGGTAAGTACATACATAAATGCTTTTTTGTATGGATGAGAAAAATGTAAGGTAGTTTTATTATAAATCAATGAATAAGTTTTATATTTATCATTATTAATATATTAGTATATCAGTTTTATTTACTAACATTTTCCCATTTACTTATAAAAAATTATAAAACCTCCAATGTTTGTTTTCTGTTTGGTTTTAATTCACAGATTACGCTTGAAATTTCTCAAAGTTGTGATCTACCTAAATAAGTTTTATTAGATTGTTATAAAATACGATTCTTGGATAATTAGGTATATTATTTTTGACACAAATTGCCGTTAAAAATTGCCGTCAAAAATTGCAGTTAAAAATATTTATCAAATATAAAGAATGTAGTCTATATGTATTATCTATGTAAGAATGTATTACCGTGGTATTACCCTTCCATCTCAAGTTGGCCGTCATCGACTGTTACAAAATGACGTCATGCCGTAGGTACTATTGACAAGAAAATAATAATTGTAATTTTTACTGTAGGTAACCGCAACTATGACGGAAGTTTTTTTCTCTGGCAATGCTTTTCATGACAATGACATCTTGAAAGCCTATTAGGCGTTAGGCGTAATTTTTATTTTTTTTATTTTTTCCCCGCTTGAAAAAGTCTAAAGTAAAGAGCGTGTGTATAAAGGCAGCTATTAGTGAAAGTCATATTAAAGTAATTTATATCTGCGCTACCTATGTAAAACTTTTCCTTTTTTATTCATCGTAGAAAACGATACGCTAAAAATAGTAACCAAACAAAAATAAATAAGTAGGTAATTTAAAGTTAACAAAAACATTCAAAACGTAATAGTAGCTCATTAATTTTGTTTGTGACTGGCATGCTTTTGTGCGATAACAAGCATGTGTATCACGGGCATTACTGGTAGAATCTCGATTACGAACGAATTACGTAAGACACTCGTATGTCAAATGTGGTGCTTCAAAAAGCACCACATTTGACATGCGAGTGTCTCTGGAACTAATAATATTGCAAATGGTTATGAAACCATAGATTAATTTTATAGAGGATGGTGCGCCCTCTGCAATATTATTAGTTCTAGAGACACTAATATCTTACAACGCCAAGATGACGTCACTTTTGGATTAACAGTGACGTCAATCAATTAGGTCAATCAATTAAGTAGGTAAAAAAAAAAGTATATCGGTTGATGTGAGTCGTATTCATATAACTATGAAGGGTTTCGAACCAAAAAACGCCAAAAAAAACTTTAAAAGTTTCTAGTAGGGGAGCCCCCTTTAATTTTTAATTTATTTTTTATCTGTTGGTATAGCGACAACCTGTGGCAACAACAGAAATAGATACCAAAGACTACAGTAATAGATACTACACATTTTTCTGAAAACTTTAACTGTCCAGCTATTACAAATCATGAGATACAGCCCACTGACAGACAGATGGATGGACGGACGGACGGACGAACGGAGAGCACACAAGCGCATAAGTGGCAGCTTGGAAGATAGTTAAAAGTTGTGAATTTAGTTTTTCATGATATTTCAAGACTTACTGAATCATATTTATTATTTGTGCGTTAATACCACAAATATGTTTGTGGTTAATACTTTATGGATGGAGCTGGAGAATCCTAAATAAAGAATATCTAATTTATTTAAATATACGCGGTTGCTGATTCTATTACATACTTATTCTATGTTTTTTTTTAACAGTGTGATATGAATCTTGATTCTGTAACTCAGTGCCTATTAAAAACTGAAAGCCACTGACATATATTTTTTATCCATTGAAGGTTTACTATGAAATAGTAAATAACATATTCTCTTCAAAGCTTCAATGGATAATAAAAAAATGTCTATCGTTATTGATAGGCACTGAGTTATAGAATTAGCCCCATGTTTGCCACAATAACATACCATTATTGGTCTGTGACACCCATAGACATTATGTCTGTGGTGACACCGTAGAGAGAGAAGACATAGAGCCAGTGACGATTTCTTTCTCACTCACACTAAAAAGAGAGCAGAAATAAAGTTACTAATGTGATAAACAGAGATGCAGCTACCCAATTTTTTGTCCCTCATCGTGTAACCAGTTTTTTTCAAGGTCGGCACACTTTTGTGCGAAACAAACTGACAGTTATAAGAAAAATTTAGTACCTATGTGTGTTGCCAGCTTTAGGTACCTATACAATGTCCCGATTTTCCCTATCCTACTAATATTATAAATGTGAAAGTTTGGATGTATGTATGGATGGATGTTTGTTACTCAATCACGCCATACTAAACCGATATGGCTGAAATTTGGCACGGAGATAGGTTTTTTTAGTAATGTCCTCTGACATACCGTAACGGCGGGTTACTTTGGCTACTTTTTCAATTTTTTTTTTTAAATTTTTGTTGAAACAAAATAAGGTCGTGATGGAAGAAATGAATATTATGAGAAAAGAAAAGAAAGATGATGGATACTACATAATATATGTCGGCGATGATTAAAGTGTATTCAGTTAGATAGTGTCGGTTACTGTTCTGAATTATCCTGAAGTTTCGTTCGAATGTCCAACGACCAGTCGAGAACTGTTAGCGATCTTAAGAATTATTTTATTTGCAAAGTTCTTAATTTTTAAAGCCATTTTTAAATAGCTAGAGGCAGACTTTTTATGTTTTTTTTTTTAAATAATTATTAACTTAAACTTTGAAGAGTTGCAGTTTTATACGACTGCCTGAAAAAAGGAATATACTGTTAATTTCATTCATGATGATTTTGATGACTAAATATACAATTTTTGTTGCTTTTAATTCAATAGCATTACGTCGCCCCAGTTCAACAAGGTTCTATCTAGCATTTTGTCAATTTTCGAGGTTTTTGGTTACGCTGGTAGAATATTTTTTTGTGCTTCTTTCTGTAAAAAAATCTTTCAAAAATTCTCATTCTGTAATGAGATATTATCAAAACAACGAAGTTCTATCTGCATTTTGCCTGATTTTGAGAGTCACAAGGTTCTAAGTGAAAATTGTATGGCAGATAGAACTTTGTTTTCCAATTATGGGCAATAACTTGTAGTGGCCATATTAATTAAATTTTAAAGTAAACATTATTTATATGTATAAAAATTGAAATTTAATGTCTGGCCAAGCTATACGAAAAATAACTGCGCAAAAGTACTTGATATTAACAAAATTATTAATATAATATAATTAAAAATTTCGTTATTTTTGTGTCACGATTTATTTGTTTACGAATTTTTACCCCAATCTTACTATTTAAAGGGCCAATGAGTAAAAATGCTTTTAAAATAGAGCTACTCCAATATTCTTAAAGCATTAAAAAATAAATCAGCCATATTGTTTCGCCAGACGAAGTTGTTAAATATGCGCGTCAGTTTTGAAAAAATACAATAATCAAGATTTAATGAGGTTAGAATTATATTTTATTACTATTACACCATATTTGTTAACGAGTGTATTCATAGTGTAATTAAAAGTATTCATCAGCGTCTAATTATAGTAAATTACCAAATTATAAGCTAAAATTAAATAAAATATGTGTTACATTTGTGTTATTGTAACACATATTTTTGTGTTACGTATCACATAAAATCTGTAAAGCCTCATTAATAATGATAATAAAACTGAATTGATGAAAATAATAATGTATTTATGTGTGATTCTAAGTACAGCAAAAACTCCTTATTCGCGCTTCCTTCATTCGCGTTTTCACTATTTGCGGACAAAAAAAAATGTAACCCAATTCCTATATTCATGGCTAAAAATTTCTTTATTCGCGGATCTAATCGATACATCGGAACATACATATTAATAAAAAGGATTCCAATAGTTATCTAACCCAATATCCTCTGTAAACGTGTCGTCAAATGGATTAATAAAAAGTAAAATAGACTTTATTACAAATTGTTAAAAGATATCGTCGCTGTATTGGTTCGGCCTTTGAAAGCCGCCTTCGCCGCGGTTGGTGTTGAAGGAGCTTTTAAAAACTGCCAAACAAGAAAAAAATACAAAATTCTTTAAACCATTGCCTAAGCCTAAAGATAATAATTAATAAATATGGTCAAAAACTTCAATTAATTTTTTTTTTTCATATTCACATTCGTAAAAATTCTAATCAATTTTATAAAATATCTGACATTATTAATTATCATTTTGAAACAAACTTTACGCAAAGAATGTGCTTTTTTTGTGTTACATTTGCGTAATGACAACACAAAATGTTGTTGTGTTACTTTTGTGATATAATTGACAATTTTGGTGGCCTTGCCCACTTATTTAAACCCTGCTTTTTATTTCTAGTTATACAATTCAGTCGTATTCATACAAAAAATATTAATAATTGGGGTTCTATGTGAAAGAACTGATTTTGAAGCGAGAATTTTGGATGTAACAAGGTTCTAACTGTTTTGAAAATATGATAACAAAACTATATTATTACATAATTAAAATGAAATAAGGAAGTTTAACATATTTTAAATACGGTAAAACTAAAATTGTAATGCAATTGTTTATCATTAGAGAAATACAAATTTTTAAACCTTTGATTAGCCATTCCCAAAACCTGTCGTTGATGCACTTAGAACCCTGTTGAACTGGGGCGACGATTACTCGATCGAAGGAAAATCATAAACTGTTCTTTACAAATTATTTTGTGTAACATTCTTACTAGTAACTTGTGAAACGAAAAAAAATATTCCTTTGTGTTACATGCATCTTTTTTCAAAATGACTCACATATGTTAAAGGACAATGGGCACTTTTGTATGAGTTGCGTCCCCAGACTGTATCAAGTTGTGATATATGTCATTTTAAAGGTCATGATAATAGCTTCATTTTATTGTATGACACCAACTATGAGACACGTGCAGGGAAAGAACTATGATTTTTTTAATTTTTTTATAATAGAACGTATTTATTTTTGTTTTTTTGTTTTTTTTTTTAATACAGAATGTATGCGTTATTTTAGGGGTTTCATTTATTTAGTATAAACTCAAAAAAACGCTTAAACCCTACCTAAAACCGTCTCCAACCGCCCCTATAACGGCCCCTGACCTCACATCTAATCTATTATACGCGCGTCCTTTGTACAGGCTGTAGTTGGTAACTATTAACTACGCGGCGCGCACATATCTTTTGCTCTTTAGGATCGGTGCTATTTTGAGTTTTTGACCTCTGTCCTCTGCACGTTTAACGGACTTGATTTTTCTGTTTTTGCTTTGATTGTGGCTAGTTGGTACGACGGTAATTAGTTTTATTTTATAAAGTGCGGTGTGGCTGCTTGTCTGTGTTGCACCTTCACCTCCGTGCTTGCATATCTACGCAGTACCCCTGCCTACCTGGGAGAAACGACGCTGTACGACCTGTGCAAGAAACTCACCGGAACCGACTCACTCGTCTACGCTGTACTAGACAGCCAGGGTAGGCAAAAATACTCCGTCCAGGATCGTGCTGAGATCATGGCGGAGTATATGGAGATACAATTTACTCCAAACCCACCGGCTAGTGACAATGCGTACAGGCACCACGAAGAGATCGACCAACAAGTGCGGGAATTCCTGTCGGCCCCGACTCCCCAGCTCCAGGGAGGCGAGTTCATCTCCCCGTCTGAGCTGAGGAAGGCCGTATTCCGACTCCCCAAACGGAAGGCGCCAGGCTACGACGGAATTCCGATCGCCACACTTCAGCAGGTGCCCAGAAGAGGTCTCGTTGCCCTAACGAAACTCTTCAATGAGGTACTCCACACCGCACACTTCCCGGAGACCTGGAAAAGGGGGAAGGTCATCACCATTCCCAAACCGGGCAAGAATCGCCACCATCCAGGGAGCTACCGCCCCATCACCCTACTGCCGCACATCACCAAGCTGTTTGAGCGTTTATTGCTGCGAAGGCTTGCCCCGTACATCCAACTACGGGACAAGCAGTTCGGCTTTCGCAGCAACCACTCGATGACGCTCCAGCTGGCGAGAGGACTTCACCACATCGCCAGTGAGAAGAACAGGGGGTACTGCACCGTCGGGGTCTTTCTCGATATCGAGAAGGCCTTCGATCGCGTGTGGCATACCGGCGACCTCTCGACCGACCTACCACCAATGATCGTGTGGCTGGTGGCTTCTTTCCTGGAAGGCAGATCCTTCCACGTCTCCGTGGAAGGCGCGGACTCCCAGCCGCGCCGCATACGTGCAGGAGTACCCCAGGGCCGCTGCCTATCGCCGTGCCTGTACGCATTGTACACTAACAACATCCCTACCCTCGCCGGACATCTACGCGAGGGGGAGGAAGGCGTGCTGTTGACGCTCTACGCCGACGACAGCGCGTATCTCGCTTCGTCGTACCACCAGATCGTCGTCTGCAACAAGATGCAGCGCCTGCTGGACCTGCTTCCGGAATGGATGGTCAAATAGAGGATGACCGTCAACGTGGGAAAGACGGCCGCTATCCTGTTCGACATCCGGAGACCGGAAGCCTATGCATCAACTCCGCTTCCGAGGGCAGGACATAGTTTGACGAACTTTGGTGTGCTACTTGGGGTGCCGCATCAACCTCAGCCTTAACCTGATTCCGTTGGTCAACCAAGTTGTAAACCAGGCCAAGGCGACAGGGTCGATGCTTCACCAAGTCTTCAATTCAAGCCTATCACCGAAGACCAAGCTCCTCATCTACGGAGCCTATATCCGCTCCAGACTGACGTACGCGGCACCTGCCTGGTATGCGCTCTACTCGGCAAGTCAGAGGAGCCGCCTACAGGTCCTCCTGAATAAGTGCCTCCGTCTGATCGTTGGAGCTCCAAGGTACGTGAGGAACGACGTCATCCATCGCGACCTCAAGATGCCCACCGTGGAAGAGTACGTCCACTCAGTTGCGCGGCGCATGTTAGCGCGCCGATTGCGGACCGTACCAGCACCTCAACGGCATCGCACCGCCAGCCGACCCACGACCGGACGTCCCGTACCTCGAGAGCTCCTGCGATCGCCAACACCGAGGAGGCACGCTAGTGACTCCAGCGACGACGAAAACGATGCGAAATCCACTGGACGATTCACTCGCCCATAGCGCGGAGCCACCCACCAGATTTGACATCGCTCCGCACACGGCGGCGGAATACCCGCCCGCGGTGCGGAGCCCCACGGATACGACGTACCACAGGCTCCTAACCAACGCCAGTGAGCCTCGGCCATAAGGCCGAAACTCAACACCGGCGAAATGCTCTTTCCCGTGCCCCGCCCGGGCCATGAGGCCATGCCTCGAAGCGCGTATCCCCTCAGGCCTCACGGACAGAGGAGACGACCCTGCTGTATGTGTTTAACTAGACAATAGATTAAGCAGGTATTAAGGACCTTAATACAGCCGCTTGCTAGTCAAGGGGTAAAAGATCCCCCCACAAACTACACGTACGAACTAGCCACAATCAAAGCAAAAACAGAAAAATCAAGTCCGTTAAACGTGCAGAGGACAGGTCAAAAACTCAAAATAGTACCGATCCTAAAGAGCAAAAGACCGAAAAGATATGTGCGCGCCGCGTAGTTAATAGTTACCAACTACGGCCTGTACAAAGGACGCGCGTATAATAGATTAGATGTGAGGTCAGGGGCCGTTATAGGGGCGGTTGGAGACGGCTTTAGGTAGGGTTTAAGCGTTTTTTTGAGTTTATACTAAATAAATGAAACCCCTAAAATAACGCATACATTCTGTTTTAAAAAAAAAAACAAAAATAAATACGTTCTATTATAAAAAAATTAAAAAAATCATAGTTCTTTCCCTGCACGTGTCTCATAGTTGGTGTCATACAATAAAATGAAGCTATTATCATGACCTTTAAAATGACATATATCACAACTTGATACACTCTGGGGACGAAACCGCCCATTCTCCTTTCTATTCGGCATTTCAATATTTTTTTTAAGGAGCAAAAAATTATCTAGTGAATTGGTCCTATGAAACTACACTAAAAAACTTTAATATAAAAAAAATATTTTTAAAAAACCGACTTCAACCGCAATACGTGTACAAACTAAAATTATAATTTTAGTTTGTACACGTATTGCGGTTGAAGTCGGTTTATTTCATACTTTTAAGTGGTGGTTGAAGTCGGTTTTTTAAAAATACTTATTTTAATATTCTTTATTGCACACAATATTAACACGTTAGCTGTCCAAGTTGATTTGGTCAAGTGACACTCTACGTCTAACTTTTTTTTTAGATTATTTCAATAAAGATTATATATAGAGCTTCACGAGATGACGGGACTATCTCCAGGTTTCATGAATTTGTATTACAGGCTGAATTTCCCTATGCCCTACATGTAGTGCACGGACTTCTCAACTTAATTTCGATGCACTATATGTAGTGCACGGACATATCACCAGGAACTGCAGCTATATTTTAGTGTACTATTTGTGGGTATTTCTATTTTTTGTATTTTCTGAGCGTGAGGCATAGACAAGAAAGTATCAGACAGCTGTTTAAAAGTTTTACTGTCAAAATATAACGTAATTTCGAAAATTTACTTAATTAATTTAAAGTTTAACGGAAAGTGGTAAGACGGTAAATGAAGCAAGGAGACAAAAGCGAAAGGTGGTTACAAAATGTATTTATTGTAAAAAAGACTTCTGCCTGTCATATTTTAATGAATGCCACTGAAAATATTAATGTTTTATTTAATAATTTTTCCTCATTACCCTCTTTCCAAATTACCCTCAACTACCGCTTATATTATTAAGATTATTCCGTATGTCCCTCGCGGTTTTATTTACGCAACTCCTAATCCACACGTCCACCCCAAATTCAATAGTCTTTTTCGTACGTCCAGCTCAAGAAATAACATTAATTTCGAACGGAGCGGTGCCCTAAATATAGTGCACGGACGCTATGGCTAACTCCACAGTGCCCTATATGTAGGGCACGGACAGTTAACGTGTTAAGATATATGTAAAAAATAGAAGCTTACCCTAATAGGTATATCTCTCCCAGACAACCTTATATGTGTAGGTATGTTATTTAAAAAATAAAACAATTCAGCATCTGTTTTGTCGTTTTATTTAAAAATCCTGGGAAGAATTTTCCATCTAATTTGGGGTAACAGGGGAGTGCAGTTATTGTGGCAACATTAAACTCAAACTTGTCATGTGACGTCATCGTTACGTCATGTTATCTCTATTTCAGTCGCGGTTACACAGTACCTTGGTCTATTGCCTTCTCTGTCTACGGGTGACACCTAAGTTAGGTTAGGTACCTATTGCACATGCCGCTTGATTCTGTAACTAACTCTAACTAGTGCCTATCAAAAAATGAAAGCTAGGTACTGACATATATTTTTTATCCATTAAAGGTTTACTATGATAATAATATAGTAAATGACATTTCTATTCAAACCTTCAATGGATAAAAAATGCCTATCGTCCTTGATAGGCACTGAGTTACAGAATCAGACCCATGGTTTCACATCATAAGGCCTAGAATAGACATGCTAATAAAAAGCCACAAACATATAAGAGTAAGCAGACCTAACATAAGAAAAAATTGGCGTTCCAATTACGCCTACATACAAATCTCACGCACACATTGACAGTAAACAGAGCCGGACTTCGAAAAGCGAGGTTCAGCGAGGTTGAAGGGACTGGAGAGTATTTAATATCTGTAATTTGAAATAATATGGAAACTACGGAAAGTTGCCATCAAATTGTAGGTTAAACCCTTATTTTACATTCTGTAAACTTAATTCTATAAATTAATTCTTAATTATGAAAATGGATTCTAATGTGCTAAGTTTCGCGGTTTTGTAATCAAACAAGTAATAATGTTACAAAATAATATTTAATAAAATCAAAACAAAACATGATTTACAAAATCTACCCAAAAGATATATCTATTAGATAAATAAAACAAAATCAAAAAGCAACTTTTTCTCTAATATCTTTTAGAAATACAAACATTGACAATACGATAACATCAACAGTAGTTTAATTAACTCTTACATTCTATTCAGCCTGTATCACTCATTTCAATAACCTTATTAGAATAGTATTACACATTTTAAACTTATAAAAATAACAAAATAAACCATATAATAGTATTACTCTATACTCTTTATTAATAGTATTACTAGGCTGTAAATTTTGCAAGTCCATCAAAACTTGATCTCCAGCAGCTTTTCTTTCTACTGGACCTTTTACTGATGATGTAGACATATGCTGAAAACAAGAGTAATAAATTATCAGTTGTCTAGTATTAACAATTTAATAGGTAATACAAATAGGTACACAGCTATATATATATATGGGTATAGCTGTCAATATTTACGTTTAAATGGCAAGATGTTTTGGGTTGGTACCTAAATATAAGAACAACTAGAAACTTACTTGTAATGATGAATCAAAAATCATTGGGATTGCATTAGAAGTAAGGACGGTACGAAAACCACTGCAATCCACTAAATGTGCTTCAAAATGTTCAGAACATAGCACACTCGATGTTTTGTGCTGCCAATTTTTTTTATTCGTCTGCATCAACCAGGCATTTTTTATATTTTCATCCTTTGGAAAGCTAAAAAATGATTTAATTTTATAATTTATCCTTACTTTTATAGAAATAGAAATAGAAATATTTTATTTCAAATAAACTTTCACAAGCACTTTTGAATCGTCAATGAATCTACCACTGGTTCGGAATGCCTTTCCCGCCGAGAAGAGCCAGCAAGAAACTCGGCGGTCGCTCTTTTCAAAAAAAAGTAAAAATTTTACAATATTTAATGAAACTATGCTATGTATTGCTTCCACGATTAATTTTCCTAAGTCCAATACAATACAAATAAAAATTAATACAATCCAATACATCTTAAAACAGGCAGGCAAAAACAGACTAATTATTTAATCAAAATATACCCACTAAACAAAACTTGCGCCTGAATACGGCCCTGTCAAATTGTACAAGTATATGAAACGACAAACAAGATCCTGATATTAATTAATTGATAAATATTGCAACAGGAATATACTAGAACCAAAATTACTATAACTGTCTACGAGTTTTGCGTATATAATAATTAGGGACTGCTTCTAAAATGCCGAGTAAGCATATAACCAAATTACGAGTCTATAGCACATCAAAACTTACCGATGAAAAGTAATTGCAGGTGTTTTCCTATACGGAGAATTGCCACACAGAGGTGCACAACACTTCACCATTTTATTTCAGAATTTTTGATTCTTTAGACTCGATTTTAAAGCAAATTTAAAAGAATAAACAACTCGCAGGTTATGTTGTTGTTTTTGACAAATTGACATATTCCACCATACTTCTCTTATTTGTAGCTTACGAATTGCCTCAAGCTCAATTATGTCTATGAGTGCGTAAGTGTTGCAACAACAGAAGTAAAAGAGATAGAATCATATATTTTTTGTTGGAGAGAAGCAAGCGAAGATATTATTTATTCGTTTAGATGTAGTTGTGAAAATTATGTTAGGTCTGCTTACTCTTATATGTTTGTGTAAAAAGCATACTTGTTTGCTACTAGATAGCGTGCTCATTTAAAGCATGCTCACCGAGTGTGTATATTTGCTATACATAATCATTATTAAAAATGGACGAATCTTTGCGGAATAAATTAAATTCCATTAAATTATTACTTGCAATGCAATTAATAAAAAGACTATAGGATACTTTAATATGCATTATCTCTCGAAATTTTGTTTTTATAAAATGGCGATCGAACATTCCACCAACATTTATTGTTTCGGTATAGAAATATAAAATTAAAAGTGTTTTCTTTGCCCTATCGAGCCATCGCGATTCGCACTTCAATCCTTTGCTTAAACTAGTGAGTAAACGGAGTGATTTTATCAAGTTATGTACTCAGTGTCACTGAGTATAATGTAATCACTCGATTTTATTTAAAAAAAAATCAAGTAGCCTTACGTAGCATGCTCGCCTAATACCTATACGTTCTGACATGTTTTTGAGCACACACCCCTCCACCCGCGCCTCACACCGTATGCTAGTAAGCAGGAAAAAATAGACCGATTTGTGATTAGGTAGCGTGCTGTTTCAGAAGCACACTCTTTTCGTACACACATGCTCATTGTATGCTACCTGCAAGTAGTATATGCTAGAAATTAGCATGCTACTACATAAGATGTGTATTCTACGCTTAAAACACATTTTTGACTTGTCACAAATTGTCAATGTCTGTGATCTGACATGTCTGTGACTTTGATGGTTGCTTTGCTTTGAGACTGCTTGTCAATGATGTCATAGACTTGTGCAGTTGACAGTTGTGAGTTGTCATTTGTCACTCTTCTTTTGGAATCGTGGAACGTTTTTCAAGTGCCCGTTTCGAATGAGGTTAAAAAATCAAAATAAAGTTATGATTCCTAGAGATTGTTAAATATTGATAATAAATATTGTGTCGAAAATTACAAACTAGGTAGTTATATGAATATTTGACTAGGTATGTACTAAGTTAAGTCTTGTATTAATAATTTAATAATCAAGTATGTATTCCCATATTTCGAGTGTTTCAAGCTTTGTTTCAAGTGTTCTCATTTCATTTACAGCTGCATAAACGCTGCAATGGAAAACTGGCAAGAGAAGAAGCATCTTATAACTCGCAACTTGCAAGAAGTTTTGGGTGATGAAAGGCTCACCGAAATTTTGAAACAACGTGATATTCGCCTGTATTGGGGTACAGCCACGACAGGACGACCTCATGTGGCCTATTTCGTTCCTATGTCCAAAATTGCCGACTTTCTAAAAGCAGGATGTGAAGTGACCATTTTGTTTGCTGACTTGCATGCCTACTTGGACAATATGAAGGCACCATGGGAGTTGTTAGCATTACGGACTCAGTATTATGAAGCAGCAATCAAGGCCATGTTGAAATCTATTGGAGTCTCATTAGAAAAGTTAAAGTTTGTCAGAGGCACTGAGTATCAGCTAAGTAAAGAATACACTTTGGATGTATACCGTATGTCATCTGTTATTACTGAACATGATGCTAAGAAAGCTGGGGCAGAAGTGGTTAAACAAGTCGATCATCCCTTGCTTAGCGGTCTGCTGTATCCCGGCCTTCAAGCCCTGGATGAAGAGTATTTGAAAGTTGATGCTCAATTTGGTGGTGTGGACCAGAGAAAAATATTTACATTGGCAGAGAAATACTTACCTCAACTGGGATATGCCAAAAGGGTACATCTTATGAATCCGATGGTACCGGGTCTCACAGGAGGAAAAATGTCAGCCTCTGAGGAGGATAGCAAAATTGATTTACTTGATAATCCTGCAGCAGTTAAGAAAAAGCTCAAAAAGGCATTTTGTGAGCCAGGTAACATAACTGAAAATGGCATACTATCTTTTACTAAATATGTAATATTCCCATTAATGAAAAAAGATGACACTTTTCTGATCAGTAGAGCTGAAGAGCATGGTGGAAATGTTGAGTATTCTAATTTCGAAGACTTAGAAACTGCATTTGCAAAAGAAGAAATTCATCCTGGAGATTTGAAAGCCTCCGTAGAGCTAGTTATCAACAAGCTTCTGGCACCCATACAAGAAATGTTCAAGGAACCTAAACTACAAGAGTTGACTAAGAAAGCTTATCCACCACCATCAAAGGTGAAAACAAATACTGCTACTGCTGGATCAGATGAAATAACACCAAGCAAATTGGATATTAGAGTTGGTCGCATTGTGGAAGTGTCAAGACATCCTGATGCTGATGCTCTTTATGTTGAAAAGATTGATGTAGGTGAAACTGAGCCTAGAACAATTGTATCAGGGCTTGTAAACTTTGTACCTATAGAGGAGATGCAGTTAAGAGATGTAGTAGTTCTGTGCAACTTGAAGCCTGCAAAAATGAGAGGTGTCGAGTCAAAGGGTATGGTTCTCTGTGCATCAATAGATGAACCCAAACAAGTAGAACCTTTGACCCCACCAAAAGATAGTAAGCCTGGCGATAGGATTGTTGCAGAAAGCTATGAAACTGGTGAACCTGATGATGTATTGAATCCCAAGAAAAAAGTTTGGGAGAAGCTACAGGCTGGCCTGAAAACAACTGAAGATCTTGTAGCTGTGTGGCAGGGCAATAAATTGATTAGCAAAGCTAATGGAAACCCTGTAACAACAAAATCTATGAAAAATGCTCCTATCAAGTGAATTTATTACTTTTAAGTGCAGATTTTTTTATTATTTATTTAGTTTATTACTTTGCATTTTATATATTTTTTTTTTAAATAAAATATTATTTAATGAAATAATATATTTATTACTGCTATTTACATAAATTGTAAGCTAATATTTACATTTTTTGGGACAAAACTAAGTTAATTTCTATCATAACTTATCAGACACTAAGCAGATAGTACCTACTGCTTGGACAAGTTTAATGCAAGCCATGCTAAAAACCATGCTTATGTATCTAGGTTGCGCTTACCTAAGCATCTTCATTGATTAGATTACATATAATAATATACCATCTCTTCATTTAGTTGGTTATACAAACTTAATCGAATTTAGCTTAGTTTGATGTATGGCTTGCAGCTTGAGCTCTATAATATAACAGTAAAGTGTGAACCTAAACAATTTTTGTTACACAAATGTTAAGTTTATTTTTATAGTTAAATTATGAATATTAGAATATGAAATTCAAATACATAAATTGTTAAAAAATTTTGTACTGGTATGCTACACGATAAAATATAGTATTTTTTGTATAAGCTTCTTTATTTTTTGTTCTATTTCTATAGATAGTTCCTAAAATCACAAAAATTGCTGATTTTTACTTAGGCCTATTGAGTATAGGCGCTTCTTTTAACCGAAATTGCAGTGTTTAATTAATTTTCTCTAGTCATCCGAATAATAAAATTTATATGTATATGCTTCGCCTAATTAATGTCTTTAACCAAAAAGTGTGAAATGAAAATGTCTAAATTTTCAAATGTACTTAACCAGAAACATTTCCATATTTGGTGCTTATAACTTATTATAACTCTTAAGTTATAATAATGAAATACTTAATAGTAGGTATTAGGTATATATATTCATAAAGCTTCTGATTTCTTTACAGTGAAATTATTATCTAATTCATTTATTTCGTCTAATAGTCCAAAAATTCTCCTGCGGAACGTTTTCATCTGCGAATTGGAAAAATCTGCGATTTCAGGCAATAAACTGAGAAGAAACATTCGCCTTGGATCCTCTTCAAATGGACGCGTATCGATGCTTTGGTCTGGTTTATTATAATTATTATTATTAAATTGTGTTTCGTATGTTTTAGTCTTCTTTTTAAGTGGTTCTTCATCATCAGAATAGCTTTCTACGAATTGAGTCATGTCAAACGAATCCCTCTCTAGAGGATCTTCATGATCTTCTATATTAGAGTCTTCTAATTCTTCAACGTGATTTGCTTTTATTACTTTTGACTTCGATATAGAAGTTAAGTAGGGAATTAAGTACGCCATATCGTCGTGCAAGTAATATTTCTTTTTCGCTGAACCGTGTCGTGAAGGTCTGAAACTTCGCAGCAATCCATATCTCAGGTTCTTCCATTTCTCTTTGCATTCCTGAACTGAAAAAATTAAGATTTAGTACTTAGTTACCTACCATTCCAGCAATCCACATTTATTATTATAAGTAGGTACGTATAAAGGATCATATATACGATATTACATAGGATCGAGTTGCAGGGAGTCACTGATACAAGCGGCGCAAGTCCGAGACATGTGAAATTATACAAGAGACTTATGTCCAGCTGTGAAACCCAACGTTTCCCAAAATAATATTTATAACCGCATTAAAAGCGGTCCAGGATTTTAGGAACAAACATATATACCTACTCTAAGATCAAACGCATACCTTATACCGTCTGTTGGGTTCGGTACCTACATGGGCAATGAATAATGATTTATAAATCAAACAACAGTAAAATAAACTTTTAATGAGTAGATAGGCACGAGTAGGTATCAGTCTGCAGTGCAGTGTACAGTTTTTGGGATGCAGTAAGGTGACATAAACATCCCTTACTTAACCCGCACACGAGACGAACGCAACAAAAATATCTTTGGTAAGTATATTTTAGAAACCATAGTTAAGTGTAATATTATTGTGTTATGTACCTATAGATAACACCGTTACATCATTTGATTATATACCTACCTACCTAGCGCATATATGTGTAGATAGCGGATATACGTGTAGAAACAATATGATTGCACTGAAACAAAGCAAGCTACCACGACTCACCTGTGAGGTCTAATTCTTTACTGACTTTAAGCCAGGCTTGATCGGTTAAACTCCTCGTCGAATACTCTACTGTGTCAGATTTGTATAGACAGGGGAATTTCTCCACCATTTTGACTAGCAACATGTTTTTATCCATATTCATGTTGGCGACAAGCGACGCGACGTGTCGTTGCGAGACAATGTTCGCGGCGAGACTGGCTGCCCTGCCCGGCAATGCGGCGCCTCTATGTTGCCAGCTGTTGCCACGTGTCTGGACTAAATAGCAGTACATAATATCCCCGATGTACCTAACAATGTTTGTTGCGCGACATGTGTATAGATAGCGTGATCTTATAGCGAATGGAATAAATTATTTATTTTCTTTCACGATGAAACAGACACGGTGTATAATAATGAATTTAGAGATTGTAGTTCGAAAAACTGATCGTCGTTGAGGTCTCAGGATGTTGGAGTGGCGACTTAGCACCAGAAAATGCAATGTGGGCAGAATCTAGATGGATGAAATCAGACGAATCGCAGAGAGCCGCTGAATACCTACATGCGGCGCAAGACCGATGCGTGTGAAAGTCCATGTAAGAGACCTTATGTCCAACAGTGGATGTAGGACAACAACAAGAAGAAATCAACGCAGACGAAGTTGGGGACAAATGCTCTAGTGCGTCGTAAATTCGTCCTGCGGCCTGCCTATGATACAAATTATAGGATAGTTTTACTACTATACAGGGTGCGGTGATGTCTGAAGAGTAAGGGTGTTTCCACCGGGGATGCAGGGGGGCTCACCGGCACTAGGGGGTGGTAGTTAGGCTTTCATTACATAGCTGTTTTTTTTTTCAAACTTTGAATTCGGGTTCAGTCGTATCTGAGCTGCGTAGATTTTTTAACCATGTAACAATCTCAGATTGTGACGAGCGAGACCGTTATAATTTTATTAAAGTAGTACTTATTCAAATTCAAAATTTATTTATTTCATGTAGGCTAACTTGTAGCTCTTATGACACGTCATAAATCTACCACCGGTTTGGAATGCAGATTCTGCTGAGAAGAGCCGGTAAGAAACTCAGCAGTTGCTCTTTTCAAAAAAAATTTTTTTACAAAGCTATGCTATGTATACAGTGCTTCCACAATAAAGCTTCAAAAATGCAAAAATGCATACGTACGGGCAGTCAAAGCAGACCCATTCCGTTGGTGGCACCCGTTCACGAGCATGACGCATGATCCAGCCATTGCTTCGCTCAACCATATATAAGTAACTTAAGTATGTAGGTAGGACGAAAGTAAAATGATAGTTATACTTTTACACTTCTTTAAAGAATATTAGCCAAGCTGAACTATATTATTCTCTTCACCCTTCCAAATAAACGGATAGTGCAACAGATGGGAATCGAACCGTCGACCGTCCCTGTTTTCAGTCCGCACCTTTAACCGTTAGCCTATTAAATTATTCTTTTATTTAGGTACTTAATAATTTTTAACCGAATTAAAAAAAAATAGGAGGTTGTCGACAGGTATGTACGTAATATTATTGGAACTGCAAAATATTCACATACATATTTCCAAACAAATATACCTACATTTTATAGGTGTATGACTGTATTTTTGTATGTATGTATTATGTATGTATTTTGTATACTTATATGTTTGTATGTATGGATGTTTGTCCATGCATTTCTCCGAAACTAGTAATGGAATTGTGTTAATTTTTATTTTATTTGCTTACATTTATTTCAACTTAGGGAACAGTAAAGATTTTATCAAAATCGGTTATGTTATTTTTATGATAAGGAGTAAGGACTACCAAATATGTGTAAACGGTGTGGTTTATTGATACAAGCTACGGGTATGGTGTTTAAAGGGGAAACGAGTCAATAAATATTTTGAAGTCGTTTTAATTTTTTTTATTACTTTCCTATTATGTATGTACTTATAATACTTTTACTTAATAGTTTTTTTTAAACGAATAATAACTACCTAAGTAAGTACTACTACTGAATATGACTAATATAGGGAAGGGAATATTAGCCAATAGTCATATTTAGTATGCTTAGGTAGCTATTTTTCTTCTTTAACTAAGCTTAAATCTTTTCTTAGGGGTAGAAATTTTCTTGTGGGAGGCTTTGGCCGTGGCTAGTTACCACCCTACTGTCAAAGACGTGCCGCGAAGCGATTTAGTGTTCCGGCACGATGGCGGGTAGAAACCGATCAGGGGAATGGGTTTAATGTACACTGCCGTACCCCTTCCAAGTTAGCTCGCTACCATCTTACTCTGCATCGTCACTTACCATCTGGTGAGATCGCAGTCAAGGACTAACGTGTCATCAAAATATAAAAAAAAAGATATGATAAAGCTGCAAGGGGTGGGTTTTGAACCAGCGACCTTGCGGTTTTCAGTCCACCCACGCCTTGCACCGTTTCGCTATTCCATACTTCGATCACAGAAAAAAAATATTCCATACCGGTCGTCTCGGTTTGTCGCCCTATCGGGGTATGAAAGTGACGGAACAGGGAGTGCATTTGTTTTTGTGCATATCTACACTTGTGTACTAGGTATATTAAGTACTTAATATTATCTCCTACTTACATAGTTGGCTAGTTTTGGCTCGTTGAGATTGACCGCCGCGCCGTGGTCAAAATTTAGTGGTAAGCTTCGTAGGTTTTGGGTAACTTCTCAATATTATCTCAATTGCAAGACAAAACTTACTACATTTGAGCCATTTTATGAACAGTGTTTTTTATTAGTTAGAGCTACTTATAGCTCTATCTGGCCTTACCAACGAACTCTGGAAGTTCGTTGGTAAGGGCAGATAGATAGGAACGTAAAAGATAATGTGAACTGCATTGAGAACCCCTATTAGAGAAATTATTAGCGAATAATACAGTTTAATAACATCAGAGTCATTCATGGAATGTCAAATGTCGAATACTTTTGTCACTTGTATTACTAACGGCCATGGTGTTTCAAACTCAAATCCATAGGAACCACGTGTTTAGTCTGATATACCTACCTAAATAATTCAGAAAAAATGGAGATAACTGTTTTTAAAATTTTCAGTTATATCATCATTGATAACACTCATCAACCACAAAAAGCCTTATAGAAATATTTTTGTTTTGTATCAGCCCGTTTTTCTCTAGGTAGAGCCAGTTCATGTCTATCTATCTATAGGAGTGTCGGATAAGTAGCCGGCAACAGGAGACACGTGTCGCAATGGGAATGCCGCGACGGCCCCCGGGGAATGAATAGCATTAACCCACAAAACGGTCGAAAGAGTTCACTATAAGTAGTTGAGATTAAACGCAACTCGGTTCGCGTATAGCTACATCAAATGCACGGATAAAATTAGATATTCAATAATGGGAAGGGGGGTCGGAGGTCCGCCATTTTGGAACTTCTCTCGGGCGAGGGATATAGGGGGACTGCGCATGCGTAAAACGTGCACCCGCACCCTGTCTATAGGGCCGGGACCTTACCGAATGTGATGTCAAAAAACAAGTTATTCTCTCCCCTCATTCCACTAACCTAGTACGTCTTAATAAAAGCGATTAATGATTAACGCCCTGCTTTCTGTGAGTCGCCGGTGATGTGCCGTATCAACAATCTAACCGCAAATATCCACAGGGAGTGCAGTTTGGAGAGACGTTTATCTCGTGAACAATGACAATGAGTGGGTGAACCCTTAGTGATTTATTACGTTTATCAGTTCTATTGGCGTTTCCTGGAACTATTAAATTACTTTTACTTTATCAGAACTTATGTGTTGATTTAACATTAATTGTTGTTATAAGTGCAGTTTGTGTGAAACACTTCACCGCGTCGAGTGCATCGGGCGGTGGACGAAATATAATGGGATGACAGGAAATACGGATTCATGGAAAAGGTTTGGCGTCGAGTCGGGCTCCATTCCTCCCGAAAGAAACGGGATGGAAGTGGAACTAGCCGGGAAGTGACGACGTCTGCCCCGCCGGAGGCCGAGTATCAAAATATCCATACGCTACGAACAGCTGATTTGATAAGACAGAGACAAGGGGAGGAGAATTCGACGCTACGCTCGTCTTATATCATTCGCAACGGGGATAATTTTATTTTGGTCGAGAGGAGAAGACGCCGGCGACGCAGGAGTGGTACCAGGGCATCATCAGGTGGAAGGCATCACACCCCACCTGTGGAGGATAACGCTCGTACGGAGCAGAAGCGTCGACCTCCAGCCAAGTTAAAGATATTTGGGATTCAATGGCCCTTACACTCTAGTGATTCGAGGCAAGTATATACATAACGTTTTTAATTATTTATATCTCATTTGTTTTAAATTTGACTCTTTTTATCGTCATTCATATAATCAAATTGGTGATGGTTCTAGCCGACAGAGAGTGAAGACACTCTAGATTACATAATACCTACCTATGAATAAAAGGTAGGCGAGTGTATGGCAGATGCACATGTGAGTATTGAGAGAGAACTGCTTCTATGTGCATCTAACTGGAACACAAAGTCCCTTGACGATACGTCCTACCTAACTTCGTAAGCTAATTGGACATCCAAGTTGCATAATTGGAATGCTTAGTTGCACATCTGAGTACCCTAGTCTGTGGATTGAAAGATACCTAGTCAGCTTTCTTATCAGACTGAAATTCTGATTTTGAACAACCACGGCTTATATGTATAACGTTATTTACTTATTTGGTAGAGATATATTATACATACTTACTAAGTAATAAATACGTATATCAAGCCTCATTGGTCCAGTAGCTAGGTTCCAAGTTTGAGTCCCGGGTCCGGCCAAATAAGGTTTTGGATATTTCTTCAGAGAAAATCTCAATAGCAGCTCGGAGTTGGTAAGTTGGCGGTGCTTACACCCTCGAGCTTTTATTTGGAGAGCACGTAATGATATCGTACTATGAGAGTCTAGAAATAAATACCTCGCTTCGAAAATCTCCCTCACGATTCGGCTACTCGTAATTAAAACTGCCATACTCCTTAGTCCTTACTAAGTTAGCCTGATATCAGCCTTAGACTGGCCTGTCATTTACCATCAGGTCGCACTCAAGGGCTATTTTGTCATAGAATAAAAAAAACACTGATCTTCTGCTCATATTTGCAAACTTTGATACCAATTAAAACTAACTATGTTTGTATGAAAATTCGGGTTCACTCAATTTTACGGAAGGCTGTTAAAATGTTTCGGTTACGAGTTGCGATAGGATTAAAAATACGGTAGACTCTGCGAAGATTCCACTTGACGTAGATAAGGGGCGGCTGCACGAACGTGCCGCTGCAATTCTTATTCGACTACGGGAGGAAATACTAGTACTTTTTGGCAGCTATGTGTGAATGTTCATCAGTTCTCTCATAATAGCAAAACTACTCATTTGATAAATACGCCGTCGATGTTTTGTCATACATTATAATGTGACGTCATGATACATTCATTATGGCGGATATAACGTAGAAAAATATCTTAAGAAAATTTTAAATATAAGAGATAATTTTGTAAATCTATAGAATTTTTAAGATCTCGAGAAATGTCTCGTTATGTAGATTTTAAAAAATACATTTTTTGAAATATGCAGCTTAAATAAAAGGAATAGTCCAAGGAAATCTTGTTTTGCAGTATACATACTTAAACAGCAATATTTAAAAATTATACTGAAACTCACAAAATAAATATTTTAATTTTCAGCAATAAGAGTACCGTCCCTTAGACCTCATTGTCTTACACTTTTCTGTAGGCCTATTTTCTATTGGCCATCGAAAGTTGCTAACATTGAGTTCTATGATTAATCTATGATTAACTATGGAGAGGTTGCTGTCATATTTTTTGGACCAACTTGATTGACTCTTGAGTGAATGACGATTGAGTGTCTCTGGAATTAATAAGATTACAAATGGCGCACCGACCTCTATAATTAATCTATGATTTCAAATTGATGGAACTATGTTTCAAGAATTTTCTTAAAACACGGTTTTAGTTTATAATTCACCGGATTCTACGTGTAGATAAGCCTTTATTAAAACTGCAATCTCGTTCGTTGAGCGCAGTCTCATTTCAATATGTATGCTGATTGCAGATCATTGAGCATTCCATTGTCGAATAAAAATAATAAGCGCAAGAGGAAACGGAATTACTTATTATTATTAATTACTTTCCTCCAGTTAATTAATCATACGAGTACATACCAATCCACCGTCATCTTTTTTTGATATGTATGTAAATAAACCATAGACACAGATTTAGTTTCTAGAGCGTGTCTATAAAATTTCATTGAGTTCTAATTTTGTGGGTATGAGGCGCTCTCGAGATTAACTTAGCTTCGCCTCGGCGCCACTCGTATGCGTTGCCTTTAGCGATTTCAAGGATAGGTTAACAAATAAGTAAATTAAAAACAGAGTTACACCATGTAGAGTCACCAATTCTCCACAGATTATACTAAGTACTTATCGTAGAATTAATAGGGACTAATGACAATAATTTGGTGTGATGTGAATGTCTGTTACAGGTTTTCGGCATGCGAAACGTTAGGGTGACGTTAAATAAGCACAGGGCTGTTATACACATTTTCTGCTGCGAATAGTGTAGTCGGTATAATGAAATGTCTGCGTTGCAAGAGGCAGTTTCGCTATGCATTCATCCTTTGTCTCTTACTACAGTTGCTAAGGTTTTGTTGCGAAGATGTCTAACAGCCTGAATAAGTAGATGTAAATAAAATAATGTCCTCCCGACCGAATCCAACCACGACGGCCAATCTCCACAGAGATTAGCCATCTGCGCGGGAGATATTATAGTACACAAGTGTGTGCGCAAACACAGGAGCAATCTCTGTTCCCTCACTCTCATAGTCCGATGGGATGGAAAATCCGACACGACCGGAAAGAGATCAGGCAGTATTACTGGTACTAGCTCCATGAGGTGGCCCTATGAGGGTGTTATGTGGTAGGGTGGGTTATTAAAGATTAAAAAAATTATAATATTAATCTTATGAAACATTTTACATTTCAGACACACGTCAATCACCCGCCGCTTCTGCCGCGGCCGCCGTTCCCGGGAGGACAACGAATTGTACCGCTCCAACAGCTTCAAGTTCGAGAGGTTTGCCCGGGAACCGCCCACCGACGAATTTAGCACCGGATCACAGGTAAGGACTAATCTCTCTCTTTGCATATTATTATTCCTCATTCATGAGCGTCGTGACTCCTTTCCATCATTCATAATATAATGGAATTTTCTTGGAAAACTAATACAGTATGTTTCCAGTGTGTCGATTCTCTAAAAATGATTGTATCAGTGTAATGATCGTAATGGTCTCTGATTGGCTGAATTTATGGCGTTCTTGCTGCACCAATGCATTTTAACTAATAGCAGGAAGGTGCCAGCCAATCAGAGATCATTGTGATGATCGTTACACCCACGCAATCATTGTTAAAGAATCTACACGCAGATCCTTCACCATAAAGAATTAACAAGTAAGACGCAAACTTAAAAATTCGAAAATGTTTCAAAAGTAGGTACCAATATCCATCGTTTTTGCTAAGATTGTTCTCCTACTAAGATTTTCAATCGTGATGTAGGCCCTTTAACACACTATAGGTCCTATATTATAGGGTGGAAACCATGAATGAAATATTGTTTATTATTGTGCATCAAAATAACATTAGTCAGCAAAGCTGAGTAGCGAGTAGGTACTAGGTAAGTACATCATTCGGCCTTATCGCTAAGTTTACCTACTCAGGTTTATCAATATAGGTAGATAGTTATGCAAAATATTTAATACCGGTGTTAGAACTTAGTCACCTGAAGTGAAGTTAATGGATAAGTATTAATCATGATATTTATTGATCTCCAAAAAAACTCTCAAAAAAGGTAAAAATTTACCTCCATCTTTTACATTAGAAAGAAACTGGATCCGATTTATCGAAAATAGGAGGAACAACGCCTAACTATATTCTAAATTCTAAATTCTATTCTATTATGTATCAGTCGTAGATTTTACAGCGCAAATACTACTACTAAGTATCAGTCGTAGGTTATATTAGAGCGTAAATACTACTAGTAAGTATCAGTCGTAGGCTATTTTACAGCGCCAATACTACTACTAAGTATCAGTCATAGGTTATTTTAAAGCGCAAATACTACTACTAAGTATCAGTCGTAGGTTATTTTAGAGCGCAAATGCTTCTACTAAGTATCAGTCGTAGGCTATTTTACAGTGCAAATACTACTACTAAGTATCTCGTAGGCTATTTTACAGCGCAAATACTACTGTTAAAAGTAGACTCCTTTAACTAATAAAATTACATAAATAATAATGCTATTAAAATGGCCTTTGCACATTTTTGAGTAGGTACTTATGCATATAGTAACAATTGATTTTATTTTTTTCTTCTTGTTGCGATAAAGATCTATCCATTTTAATAATTTATACCAAGTAAAACATCCTACATTTTTGTAAATAGAGCTCTTTAGAGAACTCGTGTCCACGAAGTGTCCTTCTTTGAGGACGCAGTTCACTGAAAGCGTTACCTACTTATCTAGATGACTCATCTCAGTGACGAGTGACAAAGGGATGCTTTCAGCCTGTGACACAGAACACACACTCTGAGTTCACCTTAAGATCTCCGTGAGTCATTTGCTTTATGTAAGGGGAAATTTTGGGAAAAAGTTAAATTTTCAGGAAACTTTTCATGGAACCTTAAAAAGTCTATGTTGTTTAAGATGCTATTTAAGGTTGAACAGGACAGGGTTTTTTCGTTTTTTAAGAAAATTTAACCTTCAACTTTCAAAATAGAGGTTCGAATATTGACATAAGCCTGGCCCCTTAGCTACGAGAAACGAACGATAGGAGCCTACTTGCGGAGAAGAATCCCAGAAATTCGGTGAAGCATGTGTTTTAAGGCAAGTGTTACTTTTATGTATAACCGCCTGAATGAAAGAATGAAATGATTGACATTTGGGGTGGGTTGCATATTAGGCAGTTAAAGGGCTGTCTAAAGTAATTCTATAATCTAAAAACCTGCTCTAAGCTAACTAAAATGCAGGAAACCACATCAAAGTCAGCCCAGTAATTTTTCAGGAAAAAGTTAGAGTAAAGAATAAACTTTAGGGTTAAATACTTAAACTTATAACTTTAAATTAAACTTCTTAGAATGCCATGCCATGCCCGCCAAGTGTTGTACTCCTGAGAGCACGGAGGACTCTCGTAGACTCTCTGTAAGCGTTACCTACTTATCTTGATGAGCCATCTTACTCACAAAGGAACCGTTTCACGCTCTGCTCGCTTCAAGGTTTCCGTAAGTCGTTTTTAGAAAATACTGCAGAAGAATCACTGAAAATGTTTTGCAATAGAAAGACAATAGGTACCTATCTAATACCTACTTGGTTCATTATAAGAAAAGATTATTCCGCACATTCTTTGTTCCGCACTTTACTTATTATTTGGTCCTCATAATAATGTTTTTGTCAGTACCAAAAAACAAATCGGCGCTCCATTCCCGCAGTTTGCTTCATTAAAATAATAATTATTGTTGCAAAATAAAGTCAGTAGGTACATTATTTTACTATAAATTAACTAAACAAATAAAATAGATTAGCTGCTGACTGACCATTTAACTTTTTTCTTTGATTTGATTTTATTTCACTTACAATTATTTAGGTAAGTAGGTATGTTGTTTAGATCAAATCTTACAAACTGAATTAGAACCACTTTCTGATGATTTTCTATTGATCTGACATTTTGCATGTAGGTAGATATAATATATCTATATAAATCGGATGAAAATGTAGGTAGGTAGGTAACCAATTACCTAATGGTTATTGTGATATGTAGCTATTTTGATGATGGATCCGGAAGGTGGCTATGGGAACTCTGTAATAAAACAGTGCAGCACTTTGAGCGTTGGTTTAATACTCAAGGATGTAACCATAAAAAGTTTGTTTAAAAAAAATTTTTGACGTTCTAAGCTCTAACGTAGCTGGTTGGTTCAAAATTCAAACAACTTTCTATTACAGTTTGCAACGACAAAAGAACGTAATTTTTTACATGTAGCGCCATCTAGTTGCGTGTATTAGCGTATGTTAGGTACTAGGTTACAACGTTTTATAAGGCGTATACGATAGGTGGCGCATGCTACACATTGAAGCTGCCACTTAACTTCCGGGGGCTTAACGAGATGTCGCGGTTATTTTTAAAAGTTAGATTTTATCATCGATGTAATTTTTTTAATATATTTATTGTAAAAATGATTCACACATTATTATAACAAAGTTTTCATTTTCCTATCCCATAGTTGTGAATTTAATTCACGAAGTGAGGTCGTTATTGTACTAAACAAAACTCTTATTTCTAAAAAATATTGCAATTTATCAAGTTAGCTTAAGGTAGGTACCGATTATGAACACACTATTTTCAGCTTTCTCATTAACAAAACATAACGTTCTATAAAATATCTGTCCATGCTGTCTACCTGTCTGCAGTCCTAAAATAATTGAATCTTTCGCTACCCGGCGGACTTTGCGTCGGGCGCAGAGTCGACGACCTCTCCGGGGCTGCGGCGCGAATGCCCGGCTCAAAAGAAAAAGCGAAATACAATGGAGGCCTCTGAAATCCAGCAAAGCGGCTTCTTTTCTCTGATTAGTCTGAGTGGTTGTCCCTTCCTTTATGAAACCGCACCGCTACCATCGATTAAAACTTTATGAACATACTCCATGACCATACAGCACTAAATTCGGGACAAATTTTCATAAAAGTAGGTAGGTAGGTAACCTACCTGTTATAAGTTGAGGTAAGTTCTAAGTACCCTTAGCTAAAAGTTCGGTTAAATTACCTTACCTTATACCTATCAAAACGTAGGTATTTATTGTAGCACAAGATCTCAGTCACACTGAAAAATTAAATTTTACCTATCTAGATCTACTGAACTTAAAGTTTCATTAACACTCATTATCATCAAGCAAGCCTTTGTGTTCAAGCGCAAAACCTTCATAAAAAGTTCAAACGTTATTAGTTTATTCAATTTTCCGTCAGCCCTCACACCCTATATAAATCACGTTATATCCCGACTGATCGCGATTGCCTCATCAACATACTAATGCGTCGCGGCAGATGTTCCTGCCTAATGAAACCCGGCTAGACTGATGTAGCCATTTTATATTTTCAGCAAGAGGTTCTTGGTGCCGTGTTTTTTTATCTATTTACGCATCTAGTCGCATCTAGTTTCTAAAGTTTGGCGCGAGCGTTTGCTTAAACTTAATATTCAATAGACTATTCAATAGAGCGTCCTGTAATGTGCTCTGAAACTCTCTATTGAATAGCAGAATAATTCGAAACCATCCATAGATAGGCTCGTAATGCTGAAAGTTGAAACGCTGATATTACCTACTAGCCAAAAAGTGTTAGCTATTTTAATTTCTTGAATGTGTCTTGAATGTAATCGAGTAAGTAGCAAACTATTTCTTTGTTTGGGATGTTTTCTATAATAGACTAGCTTTTGCCCCCGCGACTTCGTCCGCGTGGAATTTTTCCTGAATTTTCTTTGCTATAAACCTCACGGAGCCCGAGACCTTTCCAACGAATGCAAAACCGTGAAAATCGGTTCGTGCGTTCTGGAGTTATAGCGTCAGGAAGGAAAACCCGACTTATTTTTATATACTAGATTTGTATTAAAATAATCAATGTAATACAGTTTTAGTAGTAAAAAAACGACGAGCTACATATCCTATTTTATCCGAGTACATAATTATGTATGAGTAATGAGTATGGGTTTTATTAAACTACCATACTGTAACGACCCTAGTGCTTCATACTAAGGAATTATACATGAAAATTATACCTAAAAATTTTCGATTAAATCTCATCAAAATCGGTACAGTAGATCAACTACGTGATGTACATTCACAAACAATCATAGAAATAATAATATTAGATACTTTAATTTTCATGTTAAATAAAGCATCGTTGACGCCATTTAGTTACGCAATATATAGTATGGAAGGCAGCGACGTCCGTAGCGACCGACGACGTCGGAAGCGCGGTGCGTCTATAAGAAAGAACATTATGCTTGTGTATTCGGGCGTATGTTCAGAGATTTAAATATGAACAAACTGATATATTAGAAGCATGATCTGTGATATTGCTATACATGCATTACAAGGGGCAATACATGAATCCTTATGAGTGATACCTAATCTGACGTTGGAAGCTTCTTTAGAGATGGGGAACTCTAGCGCCTTTGGTGCTTTATGAACCTGTCTTTGGGATAGTAACCGACGATCTCAGATGTAATTTGATCTATGTTACGATGCTCTGTGCTGAGTGTTGTGTGTACATTCGAACTAGCTCTAACGTTATGTTGGGAGCCTGTCACCACTTCGTGGTGACTGCACTTAGTATAACTATTAACATACTGTTGTTGATGCCGAGGTAGGATGAAGCTAGTGATGGCGGTGCTATTATGGCTTTGTCCGGTCCAGGTGTCCGACAGTAATCTCGAACTAGATTCTAACGCTCTGTTAGGGTCCATCACCACTCTGTGGTGGCTTCACGCAGTATAACTATTAACGAACTCATCAGAATGCTATTAACAACTCAACGAGAGTGGAACTCACCACTATAAAAAGTCTCAGTGGATCACACCACTATAAAAAAGTCTTGTGGAAACTCACCACGGTTAAAAAGGAGTCTTCAAGTGGATCACACCACTCTAAAAAAGTCTTGTGGAGCACACCACGGTTAAAAAAGCCTCGCACATTCGTGTGAGTGGATGATGCACAGTGTGGGGGGGGGGGGGGGGGCTCATAGTTTGATGGTATTTCAAGGACTTATTCACAGTTCTGATCTATCGTCAAATATTCAAATTAAGTAATACATTACGACTAAGCTACAAACTCATTGCGTCAATTATCATAATAACTCGTTATTGTTTTAATGGGCGCAGTGCAGTGGTCCTTGACGTACCACGAAAGGCAGGAGCTCACCATTGTTGGCGTGCAGGGAGCCAACGATCATCATCTCATTTTTTATGATGAAATGATGCCACCTTCTAAACTAGAACGTTGCCTATGGACTCAAAGGAACTTGAAACAACGACATGTACTATAGACGTTCAATGTAATGTTGGATGTCGAAGTGCATAAGTTGCGACGTAGGTTCTTTTGACGTTTACCCATAGAAAATCTTGTGTCTCACGACGTCAGCGTTGAGTCTCGTGATAATGGAGCAAACCGGTATCATTCATTCTGGATTTTAACCATTCTTTAATAAGATTCTATACGGGAACCGACTACAAGTCAATACACGAACTTTTGTACGAAGCGTCTATGTCTTTTGAACTCATTACTTCCAATGCTCTAAAAGTTCTTGGTTTAATACGGTCATAACATTATAAAGGGTCTTACCACTAGCGATTCACGTGCCCCTCTAAAGAAATAATTTAAAAATAGAAAGATCAATAGGAATTATAGGGTAGAGATTTTCATAGGTCAGTTAGTTCAGTTACAATATGGTGCCGTGACCAGGATGTCAAAACTGCTAAACCTATTATAGATAGCGACCAAGATGGTCAAATGGCTGATTAGGTATATATAAAGTAGGCGAAAGCCTACAATATGCTGTCCGTGAAATGGAAAGAGCCTGAGGAAGTTTGAGTTCATTATGGTTGGGGCGCTGTGTGCAAGAGTTCGGTTGTAGGGTATTAGCATTGGTTGAAGACGAATGATAGTTAGATTGGGTTAAAAGAACTTAATTGTCTTATTGACAGGGGGTTGTGGAAATTAATGCAGACTGTAAAAGTATATCTAAATAGGCATGATAATGTATGAAAATAATGCATTTATAAGGCGAATAGTACGAAAATCTTTGGAAATGTGAAAATTAATATACATCAAATTGACTTCAGGTCTGGGGGTTGTGTAGTTGAAGTAACATACAAAAGCTAGTTTGCGAAAGGGAAAATGTGTGATAAATGTTACGCTGAGGTGCAATGCTTGGACTAGGTTTCAAGTATGTTTATATAATTCAATTTTCGTTACAAGTGACAGAGATCTGGAGGTTGCGATGATACTAAATAGAAAATTGCGAATAAGATGTTTCCTAACGTAAATTCTATTCATCATGTTTCATAGAAATGGATCTATTTTGCATGTTTCATAGAATTTAGGGGGTTGAATGTAACGACCCTAGTGCTTCATACTAAGGAATTATACATGAAAATTATACCTAAAAATTTTCGATTAAATCTCATCAAAATCGGTACAGTAGATCAACTACGTGATGTACATTCACAAACAATCATAGAAATAATAATATTAGATACTTTAATTTTCATGTTAAATAAAGCATCGTTGACGCCATTTAGTTACGCAATATATAGTATGGAAGGCAGCGACGTCCGTAGCGACCGACGACGTCGGAAGCGCGGTGCGTCTATAAGAAAGAACATTATGCTTGTGTATTCGGGCGTATGTTCAGAGATTTAAATATGAACAAACTGATATATTAGAAGCATGATCTGTGATATTGCTATACATGCATTACAAGGGGCAATACATGAATCCTTATGAGTGATACCTAATCTGACGTTGGAAGCTTCTTTAGAGATGGGGAACTCTAGCGCCTTTGGTGCTTTATGAACCTGTCTTTGGGATAGTAACCGACGATCTCAGATGTAATTTGATCTATGTTACGATGCTCTGTGCTGAGTGTTGTGTGTACATTCGAACTAGCTCTAACGTTATGTTGGGAGCCTGTCACCACTTCGTGGTGACTGCACTTAGTATAACTATTAACATACTGTTGTTGATGCCGAGGTAGGATGAAGCTAGTGATGGCGGTGCTATTATGGCTTTGTCCGGTCCAGGTGTCCGACAGTAATCTCGAACTAGATTCTAACGCTCTGTTAGGGTCCATCACCACTCTGTGGTGGCTTCACGCAGTATAACTATTAACGAACTCATCAGAATGCTATTAACAACTCAACGAGAGTGGAACTCACCACTATAAAAAGTCTCAGTGGATCACACCACTATAAAAAAGTCTTGTGGAAACTCACCACGGTTAAAAAGGAGTCTTCAAGTGGATCACACCACTCTAAAAAAGTCTTGTGGAGCACACCACGGTTAAAAAAGCCTCGCACATTCGTGTGAGTGGATGATGCACAGTGTGGGGGGGGGGGGGGGGGCTCATAGTTTGATGGTATTTCAAGGACTTATTCACAGTTCTGATCTATCGTCAAATATTCAAATTAAGTAATACATTACGACTAAGCTACAAACTCATTGCGTCAATTATCATAATAACTCGTTATTGTTTTAATGGGCGCAGTGCAGTGGTCCTTGACGTACCACGAAAGGCAGGAGCTCACCATTGTTGGCGTGCAGGGAGCCAACGATCATCATCTCATTTTTTATGATGAAATGATGCCACCTTCTAAACTAGAACGTTGCCTATGGACTCAAAGGAACTTGAAACAACGACATGTACTATAGACGTTCAATGTAATGTTGGATGTCGAAGTGCATAAGTTGCGACGTAGGTTCTTTTGACGTTTACCCATAGAAAATCTTGTGTCTCACGACGTCAGCGTTGAGTCTCGTGATAATGGAGCAAACCGGTATCATTCATTCTGGATTTTAACCATTCTTTAATAAGATTCTATACGGGAACCGACTACAAGTCAATACACGAACTTTTGTACGAAGCGTCTATGTCTTTTGAACTCATTACTTCCAATGCTCTAAAAGTTCTTGGTTTAATACGGTCATAACATTATAAAGGGTCTTACCACTAGCGATTCACGTGCCCCTCTAAAGAAATAATTTAAAAATAGAAAGATCAATAGGAATTATAGGGTAGAGATTTTCATAGGTCAGTTAGTTCAGTTACAATACCCCTTTCAAGTTAATCCGCTTCCATGTTAGACTGTATCACCATATTTTATTACCAGGTAAGATCGAGATGCTAACGATAGAATAAGTGCTTTTTCAAAAACATCACTTATCCGAATTCTTAAGGAATTCGTCTTGGTCATTTGTTTTCTTAACGTTATTTCATGATGACATAGTAAAACTATGTACCTACTTACCATAAACATATTACTTACTACCTATGGTATTTAGTATTTACAAATCCAATTAGAATCGCTTGTGGGATTAATTAACCCCAAATTAATACGCCTGACATGTTCTGAAACAGGTTTATGTTTGTCTTTTTGTCCTTATGGTGTTGTGGGTGAGATCACTGGTTATATCTACGGTGTTTGTCCCCATAGTAGGTACAAACGTTGAGATTGCTACAATCCCACTTGCCGAAGACGCAACTTCAACTGTGGAAATCCTCTTTTTTTGCTATTGAGAAAGCTTCATAGACCAACGGTTAAAGGTGCCAACTGAAAACTGAAAGATTGACGTTTTGGTCCCCACCCGTTGCATTTTTGTCATACTTAGGGTAGACTGGGTACGGTTGTAACGGGGTACAGTTGAAACAACTCAAATATTTCCGAAACTATAAACAACACAGGAAGGGGTACAAGAAGAGAGACACGCGGATTTCAAGTGCCAACATGATTCAAAGTGTTGTGTTGCACTCTGCGCACTTATAACGTTAAGAAGAAGGCCTATTGTGTTTTGGCAACCAAAAGTAAGTATTTTTGATGAATTTCTTCACGATATAGCGTGACTACTAATATAATTTTCATATTTGAGTATTAATATATGCAATTGTTGTATTTAAGAGATTATAATGAGCTGGTTCGTTTTTATATACGTTATTAGGCCTCATGCCTGTGTCCGTTTTAATGCCAAAATAGGTGGTGGGTACGGTTGTAACGATTTTCATGGGTACGGTTGTAACATTTAGTTATACTAAATTTTCGCATTTCAGATACCTGGGAAACGCGTAAAAAAGACTTCAAGAGGTAAAGCGATGTTGTACAAGAACGCCTATGATGAAATAAAACTTGGGGGCGTCTTTGAGGCAAGCTATAAAAAATAAAGTTCTACGAAAAATAAATTTAATTGTTGATTTCATTTTAAACTTAGATTTTATTGATTATTTAGTTTTGTTTTATATAATAATTAGAGATTATGTTCGTTTGGTTGAGTACCGAAGCATTTATAGCGGAAATATTATATATTTTTGTTAATTTATTTTAACTCTAAAAAATTACCTAAATAACTTTTAAAAATGTGCTTAAGATATTGTGATACTGGTTAAAGTACATTTAAGGGTTTTTAAATAATAAAGCTGGTTTAAATACTTCAACTCTGTATTATTTTTGCTTGTTACAACTGTCCCCCATCACTGTTACAACCGCCCCTGGTATGGGGTCGATTGTAACAATCGCATGCACTCAATAAAATTATTCATATCTGCTAAATTATTTCACCTGTGCATGTGTTTTTGATATTAATTTAAAGAAAAATAACCTGGCTTTCATATCAAGTGCTATAACTGTTGTTTATAGCAAAATTGGCAATGCTGTGGGTGTTCAAAGGGAAATTGTTACAACCGTACCCAGTCTACCCTACTCCTAACACAAGCTTTTCACTTATTTACAGGTAGAGGAGAATATTACTCGACTTTAGCTTTTATATATTGTGCAGACTGTCTTCATAATATTAAGTACTTATTAAAGAAGTTAAAAAAATATAAAGTACTTTTTTTAAGTACAATAATTAATGTATGTACCTACTTATTCCTTTTTTGTGCATAAGTTAGGTACTTAAAAAATGCCACTTTAGTACCTACACAAGATTATTCGCATTCGAAAAGAATAGGCAGGCATTTTCTTTTGATTTCGAGGGTCTTTATAACGAGTGAGCAGAATCATTTAAATGTTATTGACCGCAATGATCGTTCAATTTCAACTCTACATTTGTATCAGAATTTACTTAATGATATAATCGTATGATGGTAATAAGAAGTATAACGCAGGCACAAAAAACTGAACACGAAACATGTATAATAAGTCTATGACACGAAACCTTTTTTGTTTTGTTGTTATCTTTAGTTTGAGCCAAAGCATTTCATAGGCTCACTTCTTCCAGTCGGGCTAAGATGCGCGCCACGTGAAATTTTTTTCTACACGTTTACTTCCATTTTTCTCCATAGAGATTCTCATAGAGATTACGAGTAAACGTGTAGAAAAATTTTCTCGTCGAGCGCATCTTAGCCCTATAGGTCCGAGGTCAAAGTTTGGCTCTGATGACGCTAAGGAAAAATCTTTGAAGACTACGTTTAAAATTGTGATTAAATTATCTTGATATAAATTTTATTATACCTATAAATCTCAACTCTGGCACCTCACTATCATGTGACACATCATTGTCACCAAATATACTCGTAGATTGGCTATTAGTGAATACTTACTTCATTTGAATATACAATGCACTTTTTAATTTTTATAATTATTCACAGTAATATTAAAAATAAATAAATTACTTAATTAAATCAATTAAAACTACTATTAATTATATTTACAAAAAATACACGCCGTCCAAGTGGTCGTTTATGGGCATGGTGCCCAAAACATTGGCGCTATTCCCTCGTTGGATAGCGAGGCCTAGACGTTGGGCTAAATAAGCGCCAGCTCTTTGGTCACCTGGTGGATCAGTCTTTGGGACACGACACTTTTTATAATAATATGTATATTTGCACTACATGCCTAAAATAGAATATAGGCCAAAACGCTACTGAATTTTATTATTTCATTTCTGGAACTCGATAGCGAGAATAAAGAATCCTTTCATAGTAAGCCACTCGAAATTTGGAAACAATAAATTGATGATGATTAAACAAAACAAAACTAGGATAAAAATAAAGCAGTAACAAACGCATTAGGCTAAATCGGATATTTAGATGTCTTTTCATTAATGAAACGTCATAACTCTGATTGAGATCAATTAATTGGATATTCGTGATTCCGATTGGTCTGAGGTCCGAGTCAAATCTCAACAGTTTTTGCTCAATTATAGGTCAATGACCTATATATACACGTACTATATGCTTAACAAAATAGTTTGAGGAAAATAATAATTAAACGGAGTTTGACATAATCTTTACTGATAGGTACTATACCTAAATGCAAAAGTTTGTTTGTTTGTTTATTTGTTTCTCCTGCATCCATCGTTCAGCTATGAATCGACGGATTGACGTGATTTTTTGCATGATAGTTGAGGATTTTGAAGAGTGCACATAGACATTTTTTTTATCCCGGCAAATCAATGTTCTCGCGGGATTTTTAAAACCAAGTTCTATAGGTAATATTATGTCTATTTATTATTTTACCTAGCATATTCAAAGAGAAGTTATTTGGTAGGTAGGTATATATTTATGTTTGTATACATTTATACTATTCATACACAAAGTCTATCATTATTTTAAACCTTGACATTTGGCGTGTTGACGACCACACAATATCATCTACTATGTATCTATACTTGAAAGTAGTAACGTGTTACAGTTGTCTATTCAGAGTTTCTTTTTAATTGGACAGAATAAAGAAAGATCTAAAAATATATGGAATGTGACGAACGATTTTTAGAGCCCCATGCTCTATATCTACTGGTTTACAAAATCAATTCTTTGTAATTCTACCTAAGCAAGAGGAACGTTTTTCCTTTAAATATGATATGGAAAATATTTGTCAAAGTAAATCAAATCTGCATCTGAAGATTTACCATTACTCGCGCTCTTAACCCCTCATTTTAATTATTCCCAAAAACGAATATTCCTCAACAAAGAACTCCGCTAATGAGACAGCGGAATATGATCACGCCATGAATCAGATCTGCGCATAGTTTTTAACTTTATTACCGCCACATTAAGCCCGGATATTCCCTTCGGCCGTTCTGTAATCAAGTTCTGTTTCGGATAGCTGTAATTGAAAATGTCGAACGGTGCGATGTTCATTTTCCACTAATTAATCACTGTGATGACATTCGTCCCCTGTCCCCGAGGTACACGTTATATCTACTTAAGTGAAAATTCCACTTTATATATCCTACCTGTTTAGTATCGATGAATGAGTTGCAGGAATCCGCAGAATGCAAGAGGCGCAAGACCCGGGTAGATACCTAATGGTGGGACGTCAAACAAAGATAATGTTATGTGATATGATAATGTTTCATATAGTATGTATGTTGAAGTGATTACAAATCTAAAAGAGTATTTTTCTGAATATGTATTTTGCTCAATATTTAACTCCCCAAAAATACCGATATTTCCAGTAGGCGGTGAGGATAAATATAAATAGTAGATTGTTACACAAGGGACGTAAGTAAGCTATTACAGAACAAGATCCAATTTGGCGCCAGTGCGAGCGCAGCTCGCATAGGGCGCTAATGGATCGCGTGCACCCGAGATATTTAGTCACACGAGCGAGCGCAGCGAGCGAGGGTGAATATAGTTCGAGGGTGTAATAGCTACTTGCAACCGAGGTAAACATTCTACTTTATATCATTCTTGCGAGGTAACTTTGGACTTATCCGGCAAAAGGTTTTGCATCATTTGTTCTGCTTCAAGCAAACAAAAATCAGGCTCTCCTCCTTTATCATCATCTGATGAAGTGCTTGACATTGTTGTAAATAACTTAAATCCCTTTACGAACAAACTTCACAAACTTTCAGATCAAATGAAATGCCGCCATTTCCATTTTTTTTTTCGTAAATAGTTTTCCATTTTTTTTTACGGCTCTGAGTTCCAAGGAGTTTTGCATAGTTTGAAATGTATGGAAATTAAATGCCGCCATGTTCAGTGTTTTTTTTATTTTTTCAGTAAAAAGTTTTCTTACCATTTTATAAGAAAAGAGATTGTTTACCAAGGAGTTTTGCATAGCTTGAACTGTAAAGTGAACATTACAATTAAAGCATAGTGCGACGTAATGTTGCCTTAAATTGCAAACACCAACTTACAAGGAGACTTTCCACCATAGTAATCCCTAGTTACTGAGCAAGTATGATATAAAAGTTTATTATTTGATATAGATACAAGATACTCGTAGATCAATCATATCGCCCATTACTTTTTTCCAGACATAGGTCGTGTGTGGTTTGGTTTTTATCATTGACAGATTTGTTTGACTGATCTTACGCCATGGTAAATGATAATGTGAGTACCAGGGTGAGTACTGAGTACCTATCCGTACATTTTGTGTCATTACACAGATATACTTCTTACGCTAACTAAAAGGATGCTAAGGAGTTGCAAAAGATTGTTATCGTCTAAATAACACTACTACTACTACTATTACTACTACTATATAGCTATAGTAGGTATCCAAAATATTGTGCAAAACTAAATCACTTGGCGATACTTTTCTGCATATTTTTTTTTCTGGTAGAGTCGCGACATACTACCAAAAGATGTAGGAATACAAAAATTTAAAAAAAGGAAAGGTTTTATGCTGTTTCTTTACTTGGTCAATAACCTATTCAATATAATGTGTTACCTAGTTATCTTTTCTCAATCCAAACTCCTTGCTTTAAGGGGGGGGTAAGGTTAATTCGCTAAAAAAAAGGCATGTTTTCAAGATTTTTTTTTGGCAATAGAGATGGTGTTAGTTTATTCAGTCGATCCATACATGATAATGTAACAATAGAACAATATTCTCCTAAATTTTCATTGCAAAATATTAAAAATTGAGCGAGTGACAGTGAATTTCCGGAGGCGCCTCGAGAAAAAGTTGTTTTGCGGTGTCCATCATAACTTGCAACCAAATCATCTGAAACAAAAAAATCAAAATGCATTCGTTAAAGGAGATGTTTGTTGAAGTATTCACGAGAGGATTTTTTTTTTTTCGATTTTTCGATTTTTCGTAGCACTTGGAAGCCAAAAACCAGATTTTCGCTAAAAAAACGGCTAATTAGCTGTTGTAAAAAAATTGATAATTATTGAAAAAAAAAAAGCTCTCGACAATACCTGGGGAATTATGTGAAGAAACACTGTGCAAAATTTCAAAATGATTGGTCCAGTAGATTTTTAGTTATGGTGGACACGGACTTCAAAAATGACAAGTCTCAGAAAAACGCTTTAAAGTTCGCGTACTGAAGTATTCAAGATAAAATTCGACAATTTTTTTATACTCACACAGAGTCGTCGATGCCAGGTCCGTCACTTGTTACTGCTCAGCACAGCATACAGCGTTTAACTGATGCATAGATCATGCCTCGAATATACCTACTTGACTTTACCTGAACAGACCCGTTTGGGGCGGGTGGGGCTGTAAAACCTCAGGCTGGCAACGGACGTTGAAATACTCATAACTTCGTCAATTTTGCCCCGATCGACTTGAAATTTTAACACAATCTTCTTGAGATATTATGCATTCAATTAGAAAAATAAAAAAAAAATCGAAAAAAATAAATTTTAATACCTAACCCCCCCCCTTAAAACCTACTACACAATATTTGATTAAGACTAGGTAACCTACAAATTAATTTACAGAACAGACAGAAGTAATCCACATCGTTATTGATCCTAAGTTTGTATTTGAGGCGGAAAATACGTAACACTTATTTTTTTAAGGGATCTTACACACCGGGCTCTTCCAACCCTTCTGATTAAGACGTGACCCGTGCCCACTTGCCCAGTTGTGGGCTAGCGAGTGGGTTGAGATCTGGTTGAGATGATTACACGCCGGGCGAAGGCTTGGCATCACAGACGTTATCTGTATAATGAAAACACCTGCATAGTTTTGCTGTAAATAATAATCGAACGACAGAATTAAACTTTTTATATTATATCAAAGCCAAAAGATAATAGATAAGCATGGCTAAATCCCTAAGTGCCTGAACACGACTTCGAAGCATGGGCGTTAGTTATAATGGGTCTGATAAAAAAGCTCATGATCACTCATCGGGCGGTAGAGTTGTGCTCGGAGTATCTTTACGTGTTTAAATCAGAAAAGTAGAGATTCGTGGAAGTACCTACTAGAGTAGCTCCTTAGCGACTCTGGCAACAGGCCCAAGTCTAGCCGTAGAAATCAATTGGTAGAGATGAAGACGACGGCAACGAAGCGAGATTTCTGCGACACTTCATGGCAAGAAGTCGAAAAACAGAGGCATCGCATTTTTGTGTAGTGTATAGTTACCTTAAATCTTGCAGATGTTCGTTGTGAGATATTATCGCACTCTTTTGTTTTGCTTCAGTATTGTTATCTTGAGAAGAAATCTAGGGTCAAGATCACTTCACATAGACACAGCCGGCGGTCTTGCTAAAATAAGGAAAATCGGCGGATTGTCTAACCAAAAGAAACTTTTGGCTTCTTCGAATATTGTACCTATTTACCTAACATCATGGAGCAAGGTTGTTACTACATTGAACTCGTGTGTATGTAATGAATACATTTTTTTGTACAACTTGGCATTTGCCCGCGTGGAGTTAAGTTTTTAAAAATCTCGCGGAAACTCTTTAATTTTCAGGGATAAAAAATAGCCTATTTCACTCTCCAGTCTGCCGATCCTCAATTATACCCATGCCAAAAATCACGTCGATCCGTTGCTCTGTTGCATCGTGATTGAAGCACAAACCAATAAACTACCATACAAACACACTTTTGCCTTTATAATATTAGTAATGATTAGTAACTAATTAATTTTACCTACAGCTCTATAAATACATTGCTTTGATATTGTTGCCTCTTTTGACGCTAAACCACCTTTATTTCCTCAAACTTTTCCCGATACGCTAAATAAATAACGTGTAAAATGTTCTCCCCGATATTGGTAAAGTTTGGAACAAATAGTTACAGTAAATCACGCTAAGACAAATGCAAAGGGGCAAATGTCACGAAAGCGAAAGGTAGAGAGTATGGGGAATTTTCATTAAGAAAGATTAGTGGATTTTTACACATTGAATTATCTTGTGATGTATCTTGCGCCCTCCAATCTGAATCTGCAAAAGTGTTTTTTATGCTTCCTTTGAGGAGTTAGACATGATTTATATTAAGTTCAAAGAATATTACATTACATGAAAGTTAAAGTAATATTCATACTACACAGAACAGCGTAAATGTATCAAGTCATTTTCCTATTCGTTCTCGGCGTAAAATAAATCCAACTTCAAAATCTGTCATATTCATCATGAAGTTCAAAACCATGCTAGTATCTGGTAGTAGGTATTTGATATACCTACTACCAGATACTAGCGTGGTTTTGCAATGTACTACCGCTAACATGTTAGAATGCGTTGTCACTTACCATCAGGTGAGATTACAATCTTGGCCTTTTTTGTCATCAAGAATAAAAAAAATATGTTTCCGAAAGGTATCCTTTATCCAAAAAAGGAAGAAAAAACCTTCTTAGCACATTTTTATAATCACAAAAGACGATCCTTGCGCAGAGCTATTTCATTTGTTACCGACGATAAATGTATCGTTAATAGCCCAACTTCGCGCATTTGCGATTATTACCGGCATACCCTATTTAATGATAAACACTCCATAATAGTGAATAGCGTTATATTCGGGATTTATTGCTTCAACTATCTTTGTTCTTGGTGTTTTCGGATAAGGTGTTGAATACACCTTTGTAAGAGAAATTCTCCTTTGAATTTCGTTGTTCTGTTTGACTTCCACTGCTGAACAAATCTTGTATAGACTTTCACAGGAATCGGTCTATCACCGCTTGTATGTAAACTGTTCCCTTCGTCTGATATCACCGGTTCACTTAGCGATGGGTGTACCAGAGGGAGTGGGTTTTATTGAAGTGCTATGGCTGCAATTTCGCACAGAGATAGATTTTAGTCTGGAATAATTCATAGGCTACTTTTTATACCGGAAAATAAGAAAGTTCGCGCGGGAATTAAAAAACCCTAATCCACGCGAACGAAGTCGCGGGCATCGACTAGTACATAAAGGAAAAGCCACAATCGTACTGGAGCAAGAAAATAAAAGAGCAAAGCGAAAATCAGACCGCCACGCTCTGCCTTGCATTGACTTTGATCTTGCCATCGGTTGCATTAAAATTTACATATTTTTCTCTCCGTGTTTGTTTCCACTTTGATGTTGTTTTCAATGTGGTTTGTATTCAGGGGAAATCGATCGGCTGCTGAAAGTTGTTTATCCCAAGCGACACGGCGTAACTCAGTTTGTGGCGCGGCCTTTGTTTTGAATGAGAAATATTAGAATACTTCAGCGAATACAATAACTGTAGTTATTTGAACGCGATATTTTGTCTACTGTTTTGTTTGTAGACATGAAGCGACTACTTTAAAATTGGCTATCGTTATTCACACATTCACAAAAATGAAGATATTGTGTTATAGTTCCTGCATTCCACGAGGGCGCGTGAGCTTTACTTGTGGTTATATCGTGTACACATGCACATTGCGTAAGTGTGCGTGCCTTTTAGGAGCCTAGGTAGGAGCGGTTAGGCGTGAGCAAGCTCTCGCTCCCACTTATTTAAATCATAGAGAAAAAAAATATCTCTACTCTCTGTATAGATACGACACACACAACCATGAGCCACGCGCCCTCGCAAATTGAAAGAACTAAAACATAAAATCTTCATAAAATAGTATTCTTACATTTTTACAGCTATTGCATTTGATTATTTGAAAAAAGAAAAAAAAAAATACCTAACTGTTGAGTGTTAGCTGGTGCTGGTCTCCTCACAACAGATTCTGCTTTATGAGCCAGTTGTATATCCTTTAATTCCCATAACGTTTGTGATGCAGGCCATCGCATAATTTTTTTTATTTTGACTTTACTCCGACACTGCAGCATCTTCACGAAATGTTGACTCTACAATGCACAATCTCAACGTCAACACACTTATTTGTTTCTCTCCGTGAGTTAGGAGTTCGTCGTTCATCGTGGATTTTCGCTAAGTGGCGCACAAACGCTTAAATAAATGCTTGGCAGCTTTTTTTATTAGGTACTAGGTAGGTTTGCACTTGACGACAATCAATGATGGAAAGCACTGATGAGGTCTAGGTTGGAGCGCGCTTGCTTGGAAGATGCCTATTCACTCTTCTCTTGACGGTACTTAAATCATGGGTAGCAGGAAACACGGACGCTGGAGGGGCGTTCCACACCTTCTATCCAAAGTTCTATCCAATATATCTTTTCTTTTTTCAAGGTTCAAATATTAGAATGAATGTATGAAAGCCTAATGAATATCAATATGTCTATAATCCTATATATTAGCCTGTACATGATTAGAGGCGATGCCACACTCACAAACGATGTTTGTTCAGACAATTTGCGTAGTCTGGCGTCGCGGCGCAATCAGACGCGCGTATTGTGAATTTGTAACAACTTCAACTTATTATATTTATTATGTGCATGAAATGTATCTACTAGACTAGAGTCTAAGTAAGTCTAAGTGAAAAAAAGTGTTTTTAGCACAGAAATATGTGAAAATAGAATGGAAAAGAGAGCGACCGTGACTGTATCACTAAGAATGATCTCTGCCTATAATATACTTTCATACTCATCATAATTTGGAAAGTTTTTATATATTTAAAGTATGTATTTATAAGGTTTAGTTTAGGCCTCAGACCAAAGTACACAAAGACAATTTTTAAAATATCGTTTGTAAAGTATTTAATTCTTATTTTGTCTATTAATGCTTTACTATTTTAATGGGAGATATTGCGTATAAAACGAACTACCTTGTCTTTCAATCCCTAGATTATTTTCTTATTCCAGAACTTGTAATTTATTCATTCAAAAATCAATAAGCATGGCATTTTATGCATCGGCGATTCTTCTATGAATAAATCTGATCTCAAATATACAGAATCGTTCTACACTACGAAAGTCTCTAGTGGCTACTCTATTATTATTTTTTTGTTGCTCTTATTTTGTTCTGTACATCTCAAAAATAGTACGAAGAAATGGGTCCCGCTTACTGCGACGTAGGAATCAAGCAGCCAGTGGTCAGAGCTCCAGACAGAGGAACCTCTTCAAAATGCTTGCCGTCTCAAGGAGCACCGCTTTTTGCCCTGCCCTTGATCCAAATACCAAGCGAAAGTTTATTTATAGGTGTTGTTCAAAACTATTATTTTGTTCGATTGTTATTCTTTTAATTTTAGTTTAGTTGATTCATTCTATTATTATTACGTAGCAGATATTTTATCTCTTGAAACATTAAATCGTTTCAGTCTGAGCTGTTTTAATTTAATAATATAATAATTATGTAGTCTATACAATATTGAATTGTGTAATAAATAAGGTACATTTTTTAATGAATATTGGTCATATGGCCTCTATAACATAACTTACCGTATAAAATTAATTATATCACTGATACTTCCCTTTCCCTTAAAACTACGTGTTAAGTTAGTTTTATTTTAAGTGTTGGTTTCCGATAATAGTGCAACAGGTGAGATTTGAACCGTTGATCTTTGAGCTATGGAGAAGCTGTCCCACTAAATAACATGTTATTTATCGTGAGCAGACAATAAAAATGAGACTGCAATTAATATGGCAATTAAAGAATTCAAAGAATTTTCAACTGGTCACGCTTTCAATACGGATAGTAAGATTTTCAAACACGCGATCTTTCTTCTCAGAGATGATTTCACATTTATGATACTACCATTAGTTACTTACGCCTGTAGAGTTAAAAATAGTCATATAAATCCATGAAATATTTTTTATTCAATCAAAAAATGCCTTATTTAGTGATCAAAGATTCTTTCTTAGCATTAAAAGCCAAGATTGAAAAAGACAGAAATGAGGAATATAGTAATATAAAAAATAAATTATTTTATTTATTTAGTTACGCTGTAGATTTAGAAATAAAACCATCAATGATCCAAAACCATTTTCATTCAATTAAAAAAGTCTTTTATATAGACATAGGAATAATTGGATTGCATGAACAATGATGAATGTTTAAAAGATTTTATTTTAGTTCCGTTTTCTTTTCAGAAAACCCCCATTTCCTCTGTTTGTGATGTCAGACAGCTCCTTCCTGTCTACGGTCGATTTTTCAGCATTTCGAATAATAATAATCTTAATGATTCAAAAATTTGAGCGCCATTAATGGATACAGTTTTATTGTCACTCCCCTTTATTTTTCTTACTAGCTGATACCCACGACTTCGTTCGTGTTCTTTCCCTAGATGAAACGGATTGAAAAGTATCCAAAAAACATTTGCAGTTTACAAGCTATATCTGTGCTAAGTTTCATACAGTAGGATGAATGGTTTAAGAACGCGTATGAGTTATACTTACGTCTACACAGTATTTAAGATAAACTATAGTAAGATAAAACAATGTTTTTACTAACAATAATTTAATAAAACTAATAAATGCAACATGAAAAATTATTTACAATAAAATATTCTAAAATGAATCACAGCAGATTTATTTTCTATAAATATGTTGGTGGAAGGTAACTTTTCATTGAAGGTCCTGCTCGACCTAGTGGCGGTAGATTTTGCGTATGGAATGCTTTTATATGCCTCTGAGGTTCTGAAGCAATTTGAGGCCGTTGCATATTCTTATGACGTTGTAGTACTTTATAATTTTTAATAAGACCTTGTAACTCTTGTTGTTGTTGACGATTTAATGTTCTGAAATCATTATCTTGTTTCTGTATGTCTTCATCATTAGGTTCCACGTAATAATTGGCAGTTTCTTTTATTGAAGTATAGTGTGTAGGTATATCTTTAACATTTGAATTTTGGATAAAGTGTTGTACAGGTTTGCTTTTTTGCTTTGTTTTAATTGATTCAAAGTGATTTTTTAGTACTACATAATTAAGGATGTTGTTTATATCTAATGGCTTCGATTTGACAATTTTGATATCATTTTGAGGCTTTTCTTGCATTTTAATATATCTCGATTCTTTATCTTGTTCAATTTCTTGATTCTTGTTATTGGCGCTATTTAGAATTTCTCTATTATTTTCTATAGTTGGGTTATTAGTAACTTTTTCTTCTTCTTTAGATGGTTTGAATAAATTTCTCAAGAACATATTTTCTCTCAGCATTTCGTTTATGGAAGCTTCCGTTGTTGCTTGCTTTACAGCTTTCTCGCTATTGTACGTAAATGGTCTAAAGCTGCTATTTTCTTCATTCATATGGAAATTCAACGTAGTCTTAAGTGTGTTTGGTATTGGATCTACAGTAGAAGGCCTTTCAATGTGATTTGATGAAAGATCATTATTAGTTGCCCGTAAATTTACCGCGGTATTACCATTGGGCACCATTATTTTTGAAGATTCAAATGATGTCTCATCAAAATTATACGACTGAGTTGCGATTTGACTCTGTGGTATAAAGTTGTGACGACTGATTATTTCTGAATGAATACCTGAAGTTTCTTTCTTCGGTATTGAATTATTCTGTTCTTTGTATATTTGTTCCTGAATATCATTATTCATGTTTTGTCCTTTTGTCATTTCATCGATTTGTTGAGTGTATATATTAATTATTTCAGTTGTCACGTGAGATCCTTCTGGTCCATAAAGTGTCGTGTTTATGATTTGATTTGGGTAAGATGAGTGATACCTATCTTCATCCTTGAAGTCAGCATTATTAAGTGATTCAGCATTTTGAGATAATATTTGAGAGTGTATCATGTTGGTGTACTGATCAGGTGTCATATCGCTGAAATTTATTACAACATCATCTCCTTCGGCAAATGAACGGGAGATAGAATTTTTTGACTTTTGTTCTACATTATTATTAACACCGTACTGCCATCGCCATAAGGCTTTATTTGCTTCTAGATCAGAGTCTTTTATATCAGCTTCATAGTTCATCAGCTGTGGTAGTGGGGATTTTTCCGAATTTGCTGTTTTAGTACTAGGTTGCGGTTGTATAGAAGGATTATGGGCACCTTGTGATGCTAAAAATGTTATTTGAGGTGTTGGCATTGGGTTGACTTTTGGCTTAGATTGTTCCATTTCATAATTTGGTTTACCTGGGATTTGAATACTTGATGCTGTTACTAAATTATTTTGTGTGTTGGAACCTTGCGAAAATCCAAAAGAAAATGCTTCCGGTGTTTTGCCGGTAAAAAGGTTACGTGGAGGTGGAATATTATTGTAAAATGTTCGATCATTGATTTCATATTCCTTATCATCATTTTCCCAAGATGCTTTGAGGTGTGGTGGCCTTTTAGCTTCCTCAGCCAAGTTATATTGAACTGCCCTAAAATAACAATATTATTAGCTGAAACCTAAATATTAATCAAGGAAAGATACTAAAAATTGATACAATATTACCTTTGTATAATCTCTGGAATAGGAGGCGGCACTGGCAAGTGATCACCCGTGGCTCTAAAACCGTTAGAATCAGCAATGTAATGGACTGTGTATGTACGTCCATCGTCGCCTATATAAGAGTACGAGCCTTCTACTACTTGTTCTTCTTTATCAGATCCCATATTTTCCATGCGACTGTGTTGCACGTAATGAGTCTGATCTGCTCCCAGAGCTCTAAAATAAATATATTATTGTATTCAAAAGAATTTCAAAGATTATTATTATCATAGATAAACCACATTTTATGACTAGTTCTCTAAAAATGGTTAAGGTTATGTTAACTCACTCATAACTAAAACTTCCATCTAGGTCCATTTCATTAGACAATCGAAGTATTGGAATCGCTGGTTCCGCTGTCGATGAAATGATAACACCCGGTGCTTGAACGTACTGGGGAGTTATATACGAAGATGCTTTTGATTGATCGGGATTTTGATCAGATCTTTGTATTTCACTAGTTATTATCATTCTACGGGCAGCTGGATTTAAATTTTTTTGAGCTCTTTCATTTGGTCCAATAGTCACATAACTGGGTGTTTTAACATCAAATCTTGACTGGATGGACTGACTTGATCGGTGTACTGGTGGTTGATGATTAGACATTCTTGAGTTAGACATGTTATCTTTTTTCTCTTGTGCCTGTTTTACTGTATTGTTGTTTGTTCGGTTGAAATAATTTTGCGTGATTCGGTTTGTAACTGCATTATTTTTTTCGTCATTATCGTTTTCTTCATTTTCTTCATCGTATCTCAGTGTAGATGACATGTATATTGGTGAAAGGGAAGGAAATATGGATGGCGTTTTTGTCCCAGTGGGTGGTAAGAATTGGAAAGGAAGCTTATTTAAATTGTTCATAGTGAAATAAGGAATAGGCGTATGCGATTCCGGTGGTAAATAAATAGAGTTATCTGAAGTATATGCTGTGCTTGGAGTTTGAAATTGAGGTGAAAATGGATATTGGTCTTGATGAAACTTTTGACCACATATCGTAGCAGCAAAGTTAATGAGTAACGTACTAAATAATATCTGAAACAAAATGATTGGTATGGTCAGTATTTTTCTAAAACTTACGGTATTTAATTCGAAAATCCAATATCCACAATATCACTTTCACTCACCAGCTTCATTTTTGAAGCTGATATAGTTTTTTTTAAAGCAGAATAAACGTCACTTCTTAGCACAAAAGGAAAATAAACTGGTAATGAAAATGAATTCCGCATACATTTATACACACGCAAGCCTATGGCCAGGCATTCGTGAAGATCTCGCTCAAGTGATGTTGTTTTCTCCTGTCTCGTAAGAAAGGTTTATAACTGCGCATTATCAGAAACATTTACATAATCCTATCCGGGCGACAAAAAAATTAAAAATTATTGCAATTTTCGTTAAGGTTAATGCTCTTACGAACTGGTTTTAGTTTTTTCTGGCTTCATGTTTTCTAGAAATAAATTATTTTTTGCGCGTGGAAGCAAATGATTATTATTTGTTTATATACATAATTTTATAGTGATCTTCGATGGTCAGCATGTTGTAAGTAATCCGACAACATGTTGTAATATTCCGATATTTAAAAAATGCCCAACGGATTTAAGGTTGACGTGTAAATCTTGTTTTTTCAAATCGATGTGCGACGTGCGCACTAACATTTTTTTCACTTTTTAAAGCAAGCGGGTTACGGTATGTATTTATTAAAACAAATAAATAATTACTTAAAAATGTATTATTAAAATAATTATACGAATACATCACATCTATCACTGGCGAGAGTTTTATCACAAACTGCTTAAAACCTCAATCAGTAATCAGGTTCACAATTATTATAATCGTGAGCGAGATGACTGAATTCTTGAGGAATATCAGGTGAGGTAATTTGATACAATTTAAATGCTATTCTGTCGTTTTTAAATCTTCAGGTCAAAGCTACTTCACACCTCAAAATGTACATACAATGCTTAAATACAAAATCACAAAAAAAAAAATTGCTACTTTTAATTCCTACAACGAGAAAATCACTTTGCATTCATATTGTAGGCACATTATTACTCCAACATTATTAAAACTCTTGTAAAGTATATTCATACAAACGATGTTTTGTGTCAAATGTCAAGCACTACTGTAGCCTTAACCTAAGTTTATTTCGTTTCGTAAGTTACCGGCGACGGCCGTATCCTGTCTGAGGGGGATAGTAATTCGTTGGTGGATAATAGGTTTGCTGCTGCGGCTGTTGCGGATAGTAAGTCTGTTGGGGGTACTGAGGTTGGGCTGGTTGCTGGGGAATTATTGGTCTGGGTGGCTCCTGGCCCGTGGGGTAGTATCCCTGTTGTTGCTGTTGTTTATTTTTCTCAGCTTCTGCTTTCGCCGCTTCCTCTTTGGCGTTGGAGTCGATCGATCTGTAAATAAAAGTAACAACAATACATATTTGCTATTCATAAGGTAGGTTGCACATCAAGCGGTAAGAGTGAGGTGATGGTTAAGGTTAAATGCCACCAAAAATACTATTTTAGATTTTTACTTCGAGAAATAGTGAGCGATTGCACCATTGGGTGATTGAAATCCTACCTACTCGTACGAAACGCTTTAGCTCAAAGTTTCTGAAGCGAACCGCTAAGGTGTGGAACGCACTTCAAGCTTCTGTGTTTCCGGCCACGTATTAATTTGAGTACCTTCAAGGAAAGCGTGAATAGGCATTTTCTAGGCAAGCGCGTAAGTCTGTCTCATAATTAAAAAAAATAATATTAAAGGCGGAATTCTATAAAATCTTACTAACTACATCTTGGGTTTAAATCAGGAGTAAAACGGGAAGGAAGATCGCAGTCAAGCGCTAGTCTTCAAATTATGTATTAAAAGAAAATAATTTTATAATGCCTTGCCAAAGTTTGACCTTCAACCTTAACCATGAATCCTAACTTATGCAATCTACTTGACTTGTTTCTTGTTGAGCAAGCTTAACCTTAACGGTAACTTAACTTCATCCGCCTGACGTGAAACTGACATATAAGTACACAAAAAATCTTAAGTCATATAAGTCGCTACATCACGCTTGACTACCTCTGTTATTGTATTGATCTGATGTATGTCTAATAAATATTTCAATTTTGATATAACATTAATATTACATAAATTTTTATGTAGAGAAATAATACTAATGTCCTCTTGAGAATTGGCTATTGCGTGGGATAGATTCTGCCCTCGTAATTGAAAACATAGTAACTTAAATGTAATTTCTATTTAACTTACTGTGTTTTCAATTACGAGGGCAGTATTATAGTGAACAAGTGTGTGCGCAAACAGTCAAACACTAATGAACTCTCTATTCCTTCACTTTCATAGTCGAAGTAGATGAAAAGAGTAGTAGATCAAGTGCAGGAGCGATGGCTTTACGTGCTCTCCGAGGCACGGGGGTGACACACCACCAGCTTTCTTACTCCGGGCTAGTACCGAGATATTCTTTACAGTAGAACTCAATTTTTTGGTCCGACCTGAGAATCGAGCCTGGGAACTCGTCTTTCGCAGTCGAATATGCTAACCGCTAGACCAAAGAGGCAGTTTATATATTTTTATACTTAATATAATCATCTTGAAAACCGTTAAACATAGTAGGACTCGTAATAAATTTTTATGTTTTGATCGAATCTTGGTTCGATAATTTCTTGTATAAATCTTAGTTTAAAGCGTTATTTATGAGACCACTTTATTTAATACAATGTATTAACTTTTTTATCATTGAAAAACTGTTAGATTTACGAGCATACATACGAAATAGAAGTATAAAGTCACAGTTTACAAAAAGCAATTTTTCATTCATGAATAATTTATGTGTTTAGAAGTCATTATACTCATGTAAATGCAAATAATACGTGTTCGAAAGGAAACACGAATCTGTATTGAGGACCGGTCATTAGAACATCATTATTGATTTTCTCGCTGCAGGCACTGAATGAGTTGACTGTAGTACTATGGTCATCATAATATTATATAAATAGTCTGATGACCTGAGGAACCTATGTGTCTGCTTTTCGTGAACTAAGGTTATTTCTTACAATTCACGAAGGCGCGTGGCTCATGGTTGTGTGCGTGTCGTATGTGTATAAGTGCGAGCGGGAGCTTGCTCGCGCCCACCTATACTAGGCTCCTGACAGGCACGCACACTTTGTACACAATGTAACCACAAGTAAAGCTCACGCGCCCTCGTGAATTGCAAGAGCTATACCTACAAGTTAGTTAGTAACATTTGCATGTACACACACTCACATAAGCAAATAAAGGATTGAATTGAATTTAGTTTTTTTTTTGGAATCAACTCTACCGCCGAGCTGTGTGGGTTTGCAAAATTGCCGCACTCTCCAGGTAAGTGCATTTATAATATTACTTTAGCATTTATTGACCTGCGAGATCGCGTTGAAGTTAAAACTTGTCATCGTCTTAATAAAATCCAACTATAAGAAGCGGTGCCGAATAAAAACTCAAAAGGTATCTTGGCACTCATATTATACTTGCAATAAAATAAGTCACATTTAACTGCCTTAAGAAGAAATATTTAATGGGTTCATAGAATTTAGATAAGATCACATAAGAAACCTTTACATATATTAGGTTTATCTTGCCACGGCTGACATGTTATTCTAGTTTTGGAGGTGGATCATCCACGCGAAAAAAAAAATTAGGGAGTTCGGCAGATGGCAATATCTCACCCCCGTGCGTCGGAGAGCACGTAAAGCCATTCGCGTGTATCTTGATTTCTTTTCCGTCTAATTGAATAAAATTGTAGTTCCAACAGACTCGGAGTATTATGGAATAATATGTTGGAAAATATATCTATTTGTGCGCAAACACTTGTATCTACTATCCTTTCTTCCTTAACTAACATTACAAATGCGAAAGTGTGTTTGTTAGTTAGTTCGTCCTTCAATCACTCCGCAAAAGAGCTATGAATCGACGTGATTTTTGCATGGATATAGTTGACGATCTGGAGAGTAACATAGGCTACTTTTCATCGCGGAAAGAGTTTCCACAGAATTTTATAAGACTAAATCCACACTGACGAAGTCGTGGGCACCAGTTAATAATATAATATCTCTTCCGTAGTTGGTTCCTTTAAGATAAGTCGCCGCTAAAGAATTAAAAACGCGATCTTCGACGGATACAAAAAGGGCTAAAAGAACACAAAGGTATATTATAACTTACGCCTGAATCGCTGGCGGGATTGGTGGCGGTTTGGGCAAATGGTCTCCAATGGCATGGAAACCGGTATCATCAGCCCAGTACGTGACGGAGTAAACTTTGCCGTCAGCCGCAGTGAAGGAGTAAAAGCCTTTCTTCACAATGCTCTCTGCTTCTGTGTTGGGGTTCGTGAAGTAACCCTCTTCTGCTACGTGAGTTCCGTCGGCGATTTCGTATCTGTTGAAATAGTAAGATTTCTTAGTATCAGAGAGTTATATTGGCTAGAGTCAGTGATGTCCTACTAAATAGTCCTAACCTGTCTCTGATTATACCTATATGGAGACTAACCGATTTTTTTCATTATCTACTAAATTGTGGACTTACTTCTAGTTTGTCATTATTCACTTCCAATATCTAACGCATTTCATCATTAATGGTGCTATTGTTACGCAATGGTCTACGATTTTTTTAATAACGAATAATAACCAAGCTGAACTTGACTGACATTTTGTAGAGTACAATAATAGAGCAATAGCAGATATCGAACTTGCTGGGTTGAAAAACCAGGTAATAGTGATTAATTTTGTGGATATTGATTGATGTAATCAAAGTGATTGTAATATTAACTAGTCATAACATAAAGATCTCCATATTTTACACGAGTAGTAAGTCTAAATGAATGGTCATAAATCAGTGTTGGAAGATAATTAAAGCGTTAAAAAAACCTCTATTTCGGAAGAACGATAAAGCGATCCCGTTCTTAAAAAGGCGAATAAAATTAGCAACTAACCAACCAAGCCCATTATAGCGGATTACGTGGGGCTTGTCTGTGGAAGTTTTATTTTAGGACGTATCTAATTATGCAAAGTTTTAGGAAGGAAATTTTGAACAGTTATATCGGCAATAAAATATCAGGTTTTTGTTAGTTATTTCTACGTTTTTTAAGGTACAATAGTCTACACCGTTAGGGTCTCATATTGAGAGGATACACCAAAAAAAAAAATAACGTTGCAAATATTTGCATAAAAATGATTCATAAGTTATTGATCTTTTAATGGTTGTGGATACTTACAGACGCTTTTAAAATTATAAAAGAACGATTTGAAGTATCAATTCTTGCCTAAAGTAAACAAATTTTTAAAAGGTTTTTAATTACTAAATTGATCAGTGATTTGATGTTATTACAGTCCTGTTGAAATAAATAAACTGATTGATTTAGGTATTGCAAAGAAGTAACGAATTTAGTTAAATGTCTTTAAGCGACCCTTCTCTGGATTTGAAGGTACCGTCGATATATTAACGCGAAAAGGGTCAACCATCTTGATAAGTTATAATGGTATGTGCTGGTGGGGTATTTTGTATCGGACAGTGTTAAATGAAATGTGTGTAATAATTTAGCCTTGGCTGTTCAGGTAAAAAGGGTTAAATTCCCTTTGAGAGTTATGTGGTCTGATTTATAAATCTTCATTAAGCTTAGTCATACTTCATTAGTCAGTTATGCATTAGCATTGGTATTAATATATAATTTAATATGTAAAATAAATACTATTTTCGCTCCCTTAGGAACGAAATTAAACAAAAATACTCCGTAGTACACCTCTGGAAGAATAATATTTTCCCCAAATTTCAAATCCTTGGGTTCGCCCTTGGGTTCGCCAGTTTAGACGTGCTCTTAAGGTTTAGACTGTGCATTGTCTGTCAGTTGTAAATCAATCAAGTCTTACTGTTTTATAGCTAAACTTTGAATATTAGAATAAGAAAATATGAATGATTTTGAAATGTTTTTGGGAACCATTTTGATTTTGTTGAAAGAGGTGTTACGATTAGAGGTTAGGTTACGGATACTCTTTTCCTCTTTTGGATTTTGTATTTGGTTTTTTATATTACCTAATTAGTCAGTCAACATAATTAGTTTTGCATCAAATGTGATTTAGGAAGTTATATTTTTAATGAAAAATATATTAAAACTTGATATATTATGAGTAGCCAATCCTTACTAATATCTAAAGTGTGTTTGTTTGTTGGTTTTTCTTCAAATATGCAGTATCAGAGTAACGGATCAGATGACGTGACTTGTTTCATGGAAGGACTTGGTGAGAAACATAGCCTACTTTTTATCCCGGAATAAGACAGGGTTCCCGCGAGATTTTTAAAACCTAACTCCCACAGTAGAAGTCGCTTGAGAAAATCTAGAATATGGTACTTACTCATATTTGTAGCTGCCATTTTCTCCCAGAGAATGTTCGTTCTTTATGATTGCGACTGGAGTTGTTGTGGACGTCGACGAAGGCGTTTGGTTCCAGTTGTTCCAATTATTTGTATTCTGATTGTTCCAATTGTCAGAGCCCGTGCCTGTGGGTTTATTCCACGTGTTTTGGTTGTTCCAGTTATTTTGCTGGTTATCCGGAGGATACTGGGGCTTCTCGGTCCACGAAGTTTGCGGATTGTTCCAGGTGTTCTGATTTTGGTTGTTATTCCAAGAGTTTTGGTTGTCCCAGTTGTTTTGTGGGTAGTAAGCGTTTTGTGGAGGATCGTTGTGGACTGGGAAGTAGCCGCCTTGGGAAGGTGGAGGGGAAGGAACGGCCGGTGCAGGAGGTACAGACGGGACGGACGGAATTGCAGTGTTATAATTGTTTGAGGGACGACGAGGAGGTGGAGGTCTTGGCTGACTGTAACGGCTAGATGCGACATATTGTTGTGATTTCTGAAGATCCATTGAAGCGGCCGCCACCTGATCGTACATTGGCTCTTCATTCATTTCTATATCCTCCGCTAGCGAAATAGCTAGGGTAAAGGCGAGAACGACTAGCTGTGAAAAGATGAAATTTTTTGAATTACATACTTAAAACTCTACTAGGTATATTGGTGCATCCACACTGCAGTTTTTTTTTTGAGGAGCAACATTATGATAATATTAAGCAATAGTTTTATACTTCTCACAATCGGATTACCTTCTAAAGTGGCAATGTTACTCTACAAAAGGAAACTGTGATTTGGATGCATTTTATTATTGTTATATCTAAAAATGATTTTGAGTCTTCTTTATCTGTTATCTAATAGATTGTTCTTAGTACAAACATATTTTTAAACTGAAAACGAGTGTTTAGAATTAATTTTATTTTAATTAACGAATGAATTTGATTTAATTTTAATTAAAGGTCACTTTTCAAGTTCACAATATCACTTCCTAAACTCATACAATCAATGCGTATTGCAATTAGAATTTTGAAAAATTTGTAATGGCGTGTTAATTGCGCGTGTCCATTTTTGTCACAGTCCCAAGCACACTCCAAGTTATTTTCACTTCACAAAATTCCAAGGACTCACCAGCTTCATCTTGTTGTCCTTCCGAGTCCGCGTTCTGGTCGAAACTGTGGCTTCAAGGGGTCGAGGCACATTTTTATAGGAAATACTCGTATGTCCTGCGTCCTCCGTTGTAAGCGAACCACGGCAACTTAACGCGGTATACAATGACCTCACTTTTGATGTCTCCGATTAGAGATACGGATTTAGGAAAGATGCACTTAGCTCACTGGCAAAATTATGTTCTAAATCTTAAATTAATCGAAGGAAGGGTTAAAAAGCTGAGCTTATATGTTTGTCTGAGAATAAAAGAAGATAATGGGTAATCTATCACATGTTTCAAAGAATTACCTCATTCGCGGCCTACATAAGACAAAAAACTTATACTAGTCGCAAATAGTTTTGTATTTCAAATTTAACTTATGGAAGAAAGTATGGAAGACATTTTTGACTGTATTATTTTAATTTTTACGATGTGTAAAGCGTCAAACCGTTTACATTTACATAAAACTATAAAACATAACTCAAATACATATTTTCGGTGATTTTTAATATTAATAAGCTTTCATAAAGAGTAGCAGTAGACGCATTAATAATTTTTAATTAGACATAACCCGGTTTTTTGAAATTTTAAAAGCTATAGGTATGTAAAGTTCGATATGTATCTAGTACTTACGTGTAGAGCCGTTAAGTTGTAGTGGCAATGTGTGTGGCACATAACTTTAAGAACCCATAGATGTTGGGGTCCCAAGGGGCTCAAATGGCACCCACTACCTACCGGGAAACGCAGTGATATCCTAGTGGTCAGGACTGCGGTCTCCTATTCGGGGGATAACAGGTTCGATGCCGGGCATGCACCTCTGACTTTCTGAGTTATATGCGTTTAAGCAATTAAATATATGATTATGATTTGCATAGTAATTAGATTAGTTAAACTATAAGTTTTATTGTAACATTTAAAAAATAATTTCACAGAGATAGATTATAGCCTGGAATAACACATTAAAAAACTTTAATTGGATTAAAGTTTTTGGTTCTGTTAGTTCATTTCATATAATATCATGTCCTCAACTAATATAAAATATGTACCTATGAAAAAAAAAATTCATGTGATAGGTAGGTAATGCAACACCAATAGGTCGTCGTCAAGTACACTATATTATTATTCTATGAATAAATAACGCAGTTGTACGTCATTCATAAAACTTGTAGGAGTTGGCTACACTTGTTTGCAATCCGCTTAGCAAGTGACCGAAATTGTATCGTGTGAATTGCTCTAATGGGTTTTAGAGAACTATTTCATTTGAAAGTGTGATGTTCACCTTAACTAATTTTGATTGCTTTTATCATAGAGCAAGAATTGCGATTGTTTTTATTCACGACAAGCTAGCTCTTGACTGCGATCTCACATGATGGTAAGTGACGTTGCAATAGAAGATGGCAGCGGGGTACCTTGGAAATGGTGTGGCAGATTTAATTAAACCCTTAACTAACTCCTCCATTTCTACATGCCATCGTAACGGAATGCTAAACTATCGTCTTCGACAGTAAGGTGTAAACTTCCCGCTAGAACAGACCACCAGACATTTCAGAAATTATAAACTAGACGATGCCCGCGACTTCGTCCGCGTGGATCAAGGTTTTTCAATTCCCATGGGAACTCTCTAATTTTCCCGGATAAAATGTAGCCTATGTTTTAATCCTGGATATGAACTATCTCCATTCCAAATTTCAGCCAAATCGGTTCATTCGTTGTGGCGTGAAGGAGTAACAAATACACACACACACACACACACACATACACATACAAACTTTCAGCTTTATAATATTAGTGTGATGTGATAGTGTGATGTGATTTTAAAATTGTCCCCGCCGCCCGGGAAGCAAACGTTTCTATGAAAGGATTTTTGAAAATTTAATTTATCCTGGAAAATCCGCGGTCAAAAGCTAGTTCGCTATAATATGTCACAGGCAATTGTTTATCTCTTTCTGCGGAAGACCCATAATCTTCGCCCGTAATTTGCTCTCATAAGCGTAAAAAATTACGAGGCTTCGTTATTTCTACGTTCACGGTCAAGCGATATTTTTTATCGATTTTTTGCCTGTCTATCTGCCGTATGAATCATCATTAAAGAAATCGTGCATTACGTCGTGTAAGCTCTAATATTCGTACTTCACCAAGAAATAAAATAAGTTAATTAAATTTATTTAGTCTTTCCACGTCTTGACCTGCGAATTTTCACTCCAATTAGTTCAACTGCTTATTGATAAGATAATTTGAATGAAAAAACTACCATTTTCTGTTTCGTAGAAAATGGCAGATCACATTTCTGTGGTAATTTTAATAGCATTATAAGATAGCACAGTTAATCTTTATCCTTAATAATATTATAAATGAGAAAGTGTGTTTGTGCGTTTGTTGGTTTGTCCTTCAATCATGCCGCAACAATGCAACGGATCGACGTGATTTTTTGCATGGGTATAGTTGAGGGCCGGGAGAGTGTCATTGGCTACTTTTTATTCCAGAAAATCCCGGATTTTGAAAACTAAATCCACGCGAGCGAAGCCGTGGGCATTAACTAGTATAATATAAATAGACAAACAATACAGTTTTATAATAGTACTAATACTAGGAATCGTTTCTTGCCGGCTCTTCTCAGCAGAATCAGCATTTCGAATTGGTGGTAGATTCTCGACTTGTCATAAGAGCCACAAGTTGGCCTACATGAAATAAAGAATTTTGATTTTGAATTTGGACCCCCTGTTTTTAAAAGCCAGCCTACGTGATTCAAGGACAAACCAACAAACAAACAAACTTTTGCATTTATAATATTAGTAAAGTTTAATAAGGATATTAGCAAGGTTAGACCTTAGCAACGTATGTTATCCATATAAGTGTATAGTTTCTGTCATACCATCCATCTTAGTTAACAGCGAAATGCAAATGGAAAAACAGTGTATCACCAGTCACCTCATGCGACAATATGCGAAGTGAACAAAAAATGTGTATTTTGGAAGGTATTATTGATGATTTTTGAGCTTATTATATAACAAAACTTAAATAGCTTATATATTTAACCATCGAAGACCACCCTAGATTTTAATATCGATTTATAAACTATTCAAAGAAATTAAAATATTCATAGAGTATCAGCTGCTTGTTGATACTTGATTCATAACTTTGTTTTTGTCTGGTGGGAGGCTTTGGCCGTGGCTAGTTACCACCCTACCGTCAAAGACGTGCCGCCAAGCGATTTAGCGTTCCGGCACGATGACGTGTAGAAACCGATTCGGGGTATGGGTTGAATGTACACTGCCATATCCCTTCCAAATTAGCCTGCTACCATCTTAGACAGCATCGTCACTTACCATCAGGTGAGATCGCAGTCAAGGACTATCTTGTTATCGAGTAAAAAAAGAGAAATGGGAACTCTTTGATTTTCCAAGAGGCGAGATGCCAGCTACGTTTGCATCAAATTTTAAGATCGGTGCAACGCTTATGTTAAATGTAAACCTAGTATAATATAATATTGAATGATTTATTAATACACACAGTGATTCTAAATATTTCCGGGATAAAAAGTACTAGATCACCTCTTGTACAATGCTGTGAAAAACGCGTCATCGATGTTACTTAATTACTACAAAATCCTCGGAAATGCCCCTGGCATTGACTGCCGCGATTGTAATCACTAAGGGCCGATTGCCTGAGTGGCCGTTTAAAGTTAAGTTAAAGTTGTAACCGCGGCTACATTTAACTTTAACTTTTTCCGTAACCGAGCTCTGAACTTCATTATAGGCGTTGCACAACGCCAATTTTGACCCCCGTCAAAATTAACTTCAGCTAATGGAGCTGCCAGTAAATAATGATTCCCTTCTCGGTTTTTTAGTCTTATTATGTTGAATTATTTTATCAACATGCAACATTATGCTGAAATAACAGTCAGTGTTCTAGTCTGTGATTATGTGATAGTTGTCTTTTCATCTGTGTTTGTTGATTGTCAACACGGAGTGATTACATTCTCTTGGATTGTCAACTAAAAGATTTTTGTCGAAATAGTCATTTTATTTAGTTTTATTACAAAGAAAAATAAAATGCATGTTAATGCAAAGTAAGTGACACTGATCACGGAAAAAGGGATTTTTCACAGTATTATTAAAAAGCGTTCACACACACTGGTCCCAACTATACTTATTAACATGTGCCCCATAGAGCATGTGAAGGATCATTTTATAAATATATCAATAAATGATGATTTTAAACCACAAACTGTGAGTACCTGTTTATATTTTAACTAGACTATCTCGGAACTTCGTCCGTGTGGATTAAAGGTTTTTAATTTTCGCAGGAGCTCTCATTTTCCGGGATAAAAATGTGTTAACTACTGAGCCGATTTTAATGAATGAGGTATCAATCGATTCAGTCCAGGTCGGTCCAGGTGACACAGGTTACATTATACACAAACAAAATCAATATGCCTACCAAATATTTTATGGTAATTAATGGTAATTATGAATAAAATACCATACCAAAATCAAGACTGTAAATCATTGACGACTCAAAACACTGGACGGATCATACTGATTGGCATACAGATATGTATAGCTATTATGAAATAGGCATCTGCTAAAAAAAGGGGTTTTGATAATTCAACCCTTAAAGAGGGAAAATAGAGTTTTAAAAAATTTAACTTGATGCGAGCGAAGGTGCAGGCAAAAGCTGGTTTGTAATTATTTATTTTTACAGGTGACTGAGGAGTCAATTGGAACTGAATATTCAGACTTAAAAGAAAGTCAGGAAGTCACATTTATTAACAATAATACAGAAATAGTAAGGAAATAAACCATTTTTTGGTACTTTGTTGTACATACATACATTGTAAGCTAAATAAAAGATTTTAAATAGAGGTTTTTCTTTTATTAAAAAACATATTCTAACTATTTACAATACTGATACAATGTTATAATTTAATTAGATATTCAATAGCTTTAAGTACATAACTTATTGACAATATCTAAAGAGCTGTTGTTAATTAAAATATGTAATAACTAGCTAATTCCCGCGACTTCGTCCACGTGGAAAAAGTTTATAGAGTGACTTGCAACTCCACGAGAAGTTATGTTCTCTATCTCCGATAATACTTATTAGACCTTCACCAAAATTGAGAAAAATACTTCTAATAGTACACACATTATATTAAAAAAAGAAATATCAAATTCAGTTTACAGTGGACAAAGTTATGGAGCAAAATCAACAAAAACTTTTATCCCCTATCCCGGATAAACCCTTTCGTTTATAAGGATAAAAAGTATGCTATATGTTGATCCGGAGTATCAGCTATCACTATACCAAATTTCATTTAAATCTGTTCAGTAGTTTTCGCGTGATGCGCGCACAAATAGACAGACAAAAAATTCAAAAAAAATTGTTTTGGGCTCAGTATCGATACTATAATTAAAGCATCCTCCGAATAAAATTTTCAAAATATATTTAATGTATGGAATTCGTCCCGTTACACAACACACATTAACAGTTTTATCACTAGCACTACAGCCGACGAGCAGCTAGCTCGGACGTGGTTTGCGATGGATCCGCTTCCACAAGAGCCTTCAATTCTTCATTATCAACTTTGGTGTCCGGCTGTCCACGGAGCTTGTTCTGCAGGTCGAAATTTCCAAAACGAAAAAGTTGGAACCAAAAACGCACTGTGTTTTCTTTTGCGACACCGCCACCATACACATCATTAATCCCTCGAGCCGTTTCTGCACCACATTGAAATCGACGATTTCTGGTGAAGAGTCGACAAGAAACTCTGCATTTGCTCCTGCTGCTCTGTTTTACTTGATCTGCTACGGACATTGATTTATTTGTGTAATGATTTTTTTCCTTGGAAAAGATATTCTACCCATTATATTTTCTTCATCACTGGAACTCTCATCTTCAATTTATTTTGCGAATAAACACTTCGGAAAATACTCGTAGATAAGATTATTTATTTTATTTGTACTTTTAACAAAATAACAAACTGTCACAATCCATCAAAAATATTGAAAAATGTCTATTGAAGTTTTATTTTGAGGTTAACTTGACCGTAAACCCTCGCATTCGGCCGGTAAGGTTTAAGGCTAAAGTTAAAGTCAAAAGTTAACTAAAAAAGGACTCGTGCAACGCGATTTGCTTGTTTCGGCTGTCACATTTAGCTTTAAACCTAACTTAGCCGTAACGTAACCGTGCCGGCCACTCAGGCAACTGGCCCTAAATGTACCAGTAAGTACAACTGTTAAGCCGCCAGCGGAACAAGTTTATCGACGCTTCTCGCAGTGGAGCGATGAATTAAGCTTTTTGTAATGAATGCCAAAGCTTTCAAAACATCATCAAAGGATAATGGGTACTTTAGTGTGAATTTTTTATGAACTACTAGGTGAGCCTGCGACTTCGTCTAAATGGATTAAGTTTTTAAAATCCTGCGGGAACTCTTTCATTTTCCGGGATAAAAGTAGCCTATGTCACTTTCCAGGTCCTCAACTATACCCAATTATTATCCGCTGATGCATTTTTACGGCCCTTGAGTACCTATTCGTCATTCGGACCTTGGAACCCAACAAACATCAGTTTTATATGTCCCGCCCTTTGCCACTTCAGCTTCGCTATTTGATGAGCTATGTCGGTAACTCAGGCTCTCCAATAGTTCTCCTGTACCTGTTCATAAGATTTAATTTTTTGTTCTCTCACCTTGGCTTTTACCCTGAAAGCCTCGGAAGAGTGATGAACGAGGCGAACGTTTTCACCAAGATATTAAGTGCTTCGAATTAAGGTACCAATGGGATAACCATAATGATAGACGATTACTATTTGTCTAAATTACGAGAACTCCATAATCACTTTAAAAGGGGTGATCTGATACATTTATAATTTTTACATCTTTAAAAACTTGACTTTCTAATTTGTTTTCCACTTCGGTATCCAATTTAGTTAATTATTGTACAAATACCAATTGGTTTTACCATTGTAAAGTAGTGTAATTTATAGCGAAAGAATTATAATACCATAAAAAGAATAAGAGTTCTCAAAAGCGAGTGCTTTGTGCAAACAAGTCAGGGTCAAGTGGTTAAGACACCATAGACATGTTGGAAAAAAGTTCTTGTGTGTGTGTGTGTAATCTGTGGTGAGCTTTCTGGCTTCCCACAGATTTTTTGATTTACTAAATAAGTTCGTAATTGAATATCAAGCTTGAAGGTAGGAAGGTATATTGCATAAAGAGCATAGACAACATAACAACTGATTTACTTAAATTATCGTATTGGAGATTACACATCTAAAGATTGTAAAATATAGAAAACGCTCAAAAAATATATGTATTTTAGACGGAATTTTAAAGTTATTTTCTTCTGCTGACTTACAACTGTTAAGAAAATCATGAAAAAAAGTAGAATCAGAGCTTTTCCTTAATTACAAGTGAGAGAAGTATCTCAGCTCTTGGTTACACTTTTGGTTTATTTTAGGTAATATTTTTATGTGAAGGTAGATTATCTTAGAAATGAATCACCTCAACAAGAGTGTCAGGGTGATTTCCGAGAATTTTTGTCCTTAAACTTATAATTAATTGCAAGTGATAATGTTAAGTAAAACCCAAGTAGGAAAAATGCATGTTTTAATTAAATCCTTTATTTAGTTGGTAAAGACAAAGTTAGATAAGGTGATGATGATGTAGTACGAAATAAACCCGCTAACATGAATATTTAAAATAAATCAAATTGATTGAACAGAGAGCAGATGCATGGTCATATTCATTTATTATCATTATAATTTACTAGTCGATGTCCGCGACTTCGTACACATGGATTTATGAGTTTTTAAAATCCCTGAAATAAAAGTAGCCTATGTAACTCTACAGGTCTAGATGGTCCCTTACAAATGATAATATCTGAACTTTGAGATTTCTGAATTAAATTGTTGTGAGATGTACCAACAGACAAAAGGACTATTTTTTTTTTATTCAATGACAAGATAGCCCTTGACTGCAATCTCGATGGTAGTGGGCTAACTTGGAAGGGGTACATTCAACACATATCCCTAGTTGGACTAGACGGATTAGGGACGGATATTCCGTGTTTTACCACGGAACCATAAAAAGACCGAGGTAAATACACAATAATTTGTTCCCAGGAGTGCAATAACATATTACAAGAACAGTATCACAAACCAATAGGTACTAAACCAATAACCAATCAAGATTATGATTTATGTTACCTTTATTACAAACCAGATTAATTTATTAAAATGTTATAATACGCGTAAAATCCTGTATTATAACCTTAAAATCCGAGATAATTAATCTCGGTAGCACTGACACGTCTCACTTTATTATATTCTTAAAACGATTCATATTAACATTGTGCATTAATTAGATTAAAAAATCCCTAATCCTTTGAGTTGAATTAGGGTTATCAATTCACTAAACCTTGCTTATTTCAAGGAACGTTTATTGTTTATTTGCAGCCAGTTTTATTTGCTGTCAAAAAAGATCCTGCTCGCTTTGTAAACATAGCGTGGCTGTAAAAACCACTTTGTAATTACGAGTATCTAGCCAAATCTGCTGCCACTATTGGCACATTGCTTTGGATAGTCTGCTTTTTGCCAGCAAATAAACTTGGCAATTATTTTAATATTCATTTAAACAACATAAGCATAAAGCATACAAGTTAAAAAAATCTCATGAGGAAAGGGGTCATAATCTATATTATATATTCAAAGTAAGATAGAGAAACACCTAAAAACAAGAATAATCGGCAATAGCTTTGTTGCTAATATTTTTATTTTACTAAACGCTTCGACTACAGAAAGACATACCTATTTAAAATAGCACGAATATTACTGGCCGCAAATCCTATAATAACATAATATGAACCGTGATATGAATCGAATCCCAAATTACCGATCCATTCATTATTGAGACCATTAAATGCCAACCCTAGGATATTGACACGTACTTAAAGCTCTGTAATAAAAGACATAATTCGATTTTATGTTTATCTTACCCCTAAGTGGATTTATATCGTGACAATAAAGCAAGGTATCATATCAAGGATGAGTGCATTTGTAAAATTTGCATGTGACACTTCCAAATTCATTTGCGGATTCAAGCCGCAAACCCCGTGGGAACAGATTGATGCCATCAAATAACTCAATGTTTATTTATTAAAATGCTTTGGCAGGTCCATTAGGATGATATGGAGGACTAGCTTTTGCTCGCGGCTTTGCTCACGTTAAGTTCGATTTTTCAAACCCCTATTTTACCACGCGCTTACGTCATAAAAGGAACCAACTGTAAAAATTTCAAGTTTCTAACTTCAGTAGTTTAGGCTGTGCGTTGATATCTCAGTCAGTCAGTCAGGACTTTGAATTTTATATATACAGATATAAGCCTACTTTTATAAAACCGACCACTTCTTTCAATATTGATGAAATAAAATTACTGAAGAATGATCTTCACAATGACCATTTTTATTTTTAACCGACTTCCAAAATGGAGGGGGTTATAAATTCGGCCGGTATTTTTTTTTCTATGTTTATTCGGGATTTCTCCGGGGTTTCCTATAAAAATTTTTACCTTCAACTCCTCAGGCCTAATGCTGCAGGGGTATTTTCCTCCTAAATTATGGGGATTTAGGAACTGTCAATTAGAACAAATAATTGGTATGCTTTGCCTAAACATATATTCAAGAAACGTGTACAAACTTAAATTATTTTTATAATAATTCGTTGTAGCGTTTGAAGTCGGTTTTTTAAAATAATTTTTCTTTAACAACCCCTTAATTTTTTTTTCAGTACGTGTAGAGTTTTTTTTAGTCCAAAGATGAAGAAAATATGTCATGCAAGCATTTCCATATATTGATAAATGGAAGACAAAGGGGTGTTTTGGCTAAGCCGATTGTAATAATATAAAACGTTGGGAGTACGTAAAATAAAATAAAGACATCTACAGATCTGAAGAAAATATTAAAAATACAATTTCCTTTATTGTTAGGAAATTTGATTTTGAATTAATTTGAATGGATGGGATGGGATGTAATTCCGTAGGCATGCTTTGCAATAAATTCAAAAACAAATAATATGAAGAACAGCGCTTATCTCTACACATTTATTTCTCCCTTACGTCACAATTCGTATGGGAATGTTCATGAAACATTATTGAGTTAGTGGTTTATCTCGGAATGTCTCTGCGGTTTCTGTATAACTAAGTAGGTATAATAAAGCGTGTGACACAGTGCGTGGGGTCCTTGGCATGTATTTTGAATTATATTTTAATGTTGTGTCTAAAGGAGACCGCACGCGGCCGCAACACCTGCAGGAGACGCAAGAGTTGGAAAACGCGCGTTTCTCAGTACTAATAATGTGACTTAACATCGCGACTAGTTGGCCTACGGTGGCGTAGCTACGCGTAGTTTGACAGTTGCAGTCTCATGATCGCAATCACTCCTGATTGGTTGACACCTTAGATTGAATTTTAATTTATTTTAAAAAGGCAAACCTGTACGCGTACCAAGCATAATATGCAGCGCGTATTTATGATTCATGATAGCGTGTATTGTTAATGTATGCCATCGTAGAAAGCGATATTTTTACAGCACATACTAATTGCGTACGGTCACAGTGGAGTATGTCAAAATTTTCAAGTAAATATTTTTGAGTATCCATACTGTAGCGTGGAATACCGATTCATTTACTCTTAGCTGACACTTTCTTGGTTTTAACGCATTTGCAGCAAAAATACCATGAATTCTGGTAATCTGAAGTGATCGTTATAGGTGATATTATAGTACTGCAGCCGTCAAACTACAGCTATAGAAGTCACATCATCCCTAATGACGTTATCATTTTGATACGCCCGAGCCACATCTTGCTGCTCATCTCAGCCTTATTTTCGATATTAGAAAATGCGCCTCTTGAGCCTTTTGAGATTGTCGTTCCACGATATACGATCACCTTTAATGTACCTAATTTATTATTTTGATGTCCAAAATTATATAAAAGAACAGTCATAAATTGGGCATCCAAGTGGAATTTGTATAATATCAAGTGCCTGGGTTAGTGGTTGCTAAATCAGCATCAGTTTTTAATAAATTGTCTCGATGAAAGTAGGTATCGTTCTTTAAGTAGGGTTTCGGTTGCGTACGGTAGCGTAAGTAAATATGTTTTGGTTTCGTCCTTCGTAGAATTATAATTTTAAAAACTTTATTTTCCTTATCAATAAAGTAGTTATATTTATCAGATTCTACTCTTAAGTAATATAATATAGTTTTTTTTACAAAATTTATTCAATGATCTACGATGACGACTATGCTATCGTTTCTACTTACATCTACAATACTAATTGACCTGGGAATTTAAAGTTAATGATGATTGAGACTCCATGACATCTATTCTACAAATATCATCTATTATATAAATTTTACTAATGCTTTTTTCATGTTTAACTGGATGGTTTATTAATTAGTAAACATAATTATTAACGGGTTAAGAGACGAGAGTATATTGCCATTATAACGGTATTTACACATCGTTATGCTCCGTTCATGCCATAATAATATACGCACAAAAAGCAATAACTAAAATGTAAACTAAATTGACAAATATTACAAGTATTTATCTAACTACAACAACTATTTATTCTTTCTTATGTTCTACAACTAATATTTGTTTTCTTATTATAATATGTTATACCTTTACTTTTTGTCGGTATAGTTATTTAAGTGCTGTCTAAAGTTTATTTCTCAAGGCTTGGATGTATGCCATTTTAGTGGATGTAGTATCTTCAAAAATTTTATTTCTATAAGTATCGTCAGCGAACTTATTTTATTGTTGAAGTTGTGCCGTACAATTATTTATTGTACTTTGAATTCGACCTCGATTCTTTTAAAACAGTACTAGTAACTTTGGCCAGTTGATTCGTTCCGATTTTTGTTGGTAATAGGGTATTTACCCAGATCAAGGTCTTATATACATTACTTTTAATTTTTTTTGCCATATATTGAGTTAATTAGTATCTATTTTATGATTCCATTACTATCAACTCCTCGAGAGTCATGTCACAGCATCAGCCAAAAGAGGAAAGGAGGACATGGAAAAAAATCGCTGCAGCCTCATGATTCACAGAGGGCTAGAAGGATAACGGTAGGTTATATTAGGTTAACAGCTATATGACGGTACTAAATGCATACCAAATCCTTGTAATCCCTCGGTAAATGTCAACTACTTTGATGCTGGTTGACTTGTATGTTCTATCCTTCCCTCCATAAAAAATCGGATCTGACTGTCGTGAGTTGGTCATACTTGCTCCGATATTCGCTCCTAAATTTTTCTATCGTCTGTGGCAGGCGCTATAACGGTCATTTTCGACTTTTTACTGTCCTGGTGAACGACGTGTTTACTTACGTCCCAAAATTACTTGTACCTTGTTTGACGAGCGGTAAGGGCCACCGTTGAGTAAATAGTAAGGATTAGGGTTATTCCGTCACCTCGATAAAAAATGTGTCACTTGGATTCGCTTTTATCCTTCTCTTTTGAATTTAAAACGTACCCAAAATGGAGTTCAACTCATGTACATACCTAATGTATGTATCAATGTATACGCACATATATGTCAATGTGTATGTATGTTTGTATGCATGTATAGTATATGTGTAGGAGTTGGAGAGGTAAAAAAACAGTCAGTTTAAACATTTATTTCTTATGAAGAGTAGTATTCTGCCAGGTCTTTATCTTCTGAAGATCTGAGAGTTTAGAATAATAACATTAATTTTTTTGTGACAAATCTCTTAAAATATTCGAATGAAATGTTTTCAGGGACTTTGCGCACTACGCGGTCAGTTCCATGACTGGTAATCGTAGTCGTTGCATAAACTCATATTACGCACAAGCGGATGTTCATAGTTGATTTTAAGATTAACTTTGGCCACAACGACTTGTCATGGCGCGTCGTGCAAGGATCTGATAATATTTAAATGCCTCTGCAGAAACCAGTAGTTTAAAAAAATTGTTTTGCAACAAAAGAAACTATGTTCTCAAATTTTTTCCAAATCACGTAAAACTCCAAAAACATCTTATCTCTGAATTTAAGTTTATTTGAGTTTCGAGTATTCTACTCATGTATTTACTATTTGAAACAATTTACTTCATTTTTCATACAGCGCCGCTGTAGCAACTAGCTGCGTAGTGCGCAAGGTACCTTAAATGGTATGCTTCTAATTCATCTTCTATACTTAATGCATTTTGATTTTAAGTATCTATATTTTATTTCTATTTACTATTTAGAAAAAGCTTAATTTATAACTTTTTATCCATTTTATTCAAATAGTAATGTAAAGTTGGAAATAACTTGTTTCTGAAGACGAGATTAATTTGAACATACATACAGAATATATACAGAAAATATTAAACATTTTAAAAAATTTAGGAGAATAGATTTTATTTTGCAAGTTTTATAAAGATCAAAGCTTTTGTAGATTCCGTATATTGTGTTCAATTTGTCATTTCTACTGTTGAAAAATGTACGAAGATTTTATCGCCTCTAACCGTCTGTAAAATGGTAAATAATATAATATAATTATCAAGTTCAGAGAGTTGCCTTAACACAGAGCCGGTGTAAAAATGTCTTATACTTGACTGGTGACCAAGAGGAGAATAGAGCTTTTTGGCATTTAGTAGGTAGATTGGAGCTGAATCTGTTAATATGGCGACTGACTGACTAACTCACTAACTGACTGGTCTATCAATTCATAGCTCAAACACTGGACAGATAAGGCTGAATAGATAGCTATTATGACGTAGGCATCTGCTACGAAAAGATTTTTTAAAATTCTACCCCTAGGGCCGGGCGGTTTGAAAAAACGAACGTAACGTGATCAAAGCCGCGGGAAAAAGCTAGTAATGGAAGTAGGATTGATTGGTAGGTAGAGTTTTCTCTGCCTGTCTATTATAAATAGCGATTTACAACAGACAGTCAGTGAAAACTTGGAAACTCTGTGGAAACTCTTTCGTTTCCCAAAATAAAAAGCTGTGTCCGTCTCCGGAGAAAAATGCCGAATTTCATCGAGATTGTTCCATCGGTTAGGGCTACCCCAAAAATACTGTAATCTGTAGATACTATCAATAGGTTTTTTTCTGCGCAGGAACCTTAAATATTTTCGGGATACATACTATCTTAAATAACTTGTGAAATCCTCTACCTACCAGTGAAAGACCCATTATAATTGGTTTAGCCGTTCTAAAGACTAGGCTGATCAAACAAGCAGACAAAAAATTAAAAAAAATGATTGTTCTCAATATAAAAGACCGTTATTTCGAAATCACTTCAATTTAATTTGTTTGTATGGATGTCCAAGTTTTTACCTTGATACTAGATTGTTGATGGCTCTATTTCTATGTTGTAGTGGTAACTCAATGATCAAGATGTTATCGTACGTGCATGCCAAATTATATTACCCCATTAATATATTTTTTTGATAGAATTAAAAAAAGTTATTCTGAGTCACGTTCTGGGAATACTAGTAACAATTAGGAATTAATTTATTAAAGTTACTGTGGCACCTGGTTGTCTACGTATAAAAATAAGTACTTATTCTATAATGTGTATAGCATTAAACACATTATCATGTTTTTGTACGTTGAGTGGGTAGGTTTGCATCTTGTTCGTATCGACATTACCGTGACCACTCCTAAAAAGAACGAAAATATTAAGTCATTAATCATTAGTGCAATGGGTTTTTATTTTTGAAAACAGGAGTTCAGATGACAGCGAGATTATACATTTCAAAAATTAAAAAAAAATATATTCAAACGACTAGATTGAGTATGCCCAGAATGCTGAATGGCATGGCAATGGCCAAAGTTATATTTAAATCCAGTTAGCCCATCGATCAGTGCAGAAGACTATATGAGACGGGATGACAGATCCTTAAAAAAGGACTTACATTATTATTTTTTTTAACTTTTAATTTAAATAATTTTTTTTTCGTAAAAGATAACTTTCATAGGATTCACTATAAGGGGATGATATTTAAAAAAAAGTAAAAATTCCTAGAGGGAAAATAGCATTTTTTTGATTTATTACGCTTAATTGCAAACCTGACCCATTTTATGGCTCTAAAAGAATTCGCGTCTCGTCGGATTCGCGGAACAATGCCATATTTTTGAATGACCCTCGCGAAAACATCATGTTTAGTACTATAGCATTTATATAACTGGTTTCACATATCAAGTTATTGACCTCAAGGATGAATCAGTGGCCCTGTTTACTCTATCTTCATCATTATTGTATTCACAATTTTATAAAATGCGTTTAATTTATATCAGCCTAATTTTTTATTAGTAGAAACGGTTAATTGGAATGGATATCTATATTTAAAAAACTAGCTTTTGCCCCCGCGTCTACGGTCCTCGTAGAACTAGGACTTCTTTAAAGCGTGGAACCGCGGGAAACCCATGTTTTTCCGGGGTAAAAAGTAACCTGTGTCGCAACTATACCCATCAAAGAATCGAACACGAACATACGGCGGTTTTTTATAAACTGTTTACTATTATTATTTATTGCACGTTTTATTGATTGAAAATTGGCGGTCTTTCACACAAACTTTCACCCCGTATTTTACCCTCTTGAGCCCTCTTGGGGGTGGAATTTCAAAAAATTCTTCGTTATTGCTGCTCATAAAAGGAACCTATTGTCAAAATTTTAAGTTTCTAGCTCCAGTGGTTTAGGGAGTGCGTTGAATCAGTCAGTCAGTCAGTTGATATTAATAGTTTTTGTATTGTACAGTACTTTTTGCTTCGGAATGATTTTGTTACGGTACAAATATTTCATATTAATTAGTTTCGTTTTGTCAAACTGTCAATATAACGTCGTTCGAAGTGTTTAATTGAGCTTAACGTAGCGGCTCTGTTTAATTTCCATGCGGCAGCTATCTATAAACTTAATTAATATTCTTATAAAATTTATTATTAATAAATTTTATTTAGAGAGTTTGAGTTATTAGCTTTTTCTAGTTTTTGTTATTCACTTAAGGTGAGTAGGTAGGTAGTTAGAGTATAGAGGCATATTTTCAACATTTTCAGTCATACCATTTCTGATAACATATCGCTTTATCGATACAGAGGCGGTGGGGGAGAAGCAGGGGAAATCACTTATCTCCTCCTAAACCACTGGACCGATTTCGATTAATTTTTTTGTATTTTTGAGTGGGTTCCTAGATGGTTTACATTTACAAATGGACCCGGTAGGTGACGCTGCGATAGGGTGTCACGAATATAGATTTTTATTTTCCAACAGGACAATGTCTGTCTGTTCCGATAGCACACCTATATGTATATCTACATAGGAAATCTGTGATCAAATTGAAAAACGATGGCTTTGCAAATCAACGAGGAAGGATTTTTTTTTATATAGGTATTAATTTCATATAGGTAGCGTTAAATTTTAGTCATCCAAATAGGTACCTATTTGAATGACTAAACTTAACCACTAAATAAAAAGGACATGGAGATCTAACCAGGGGACCAGCAAAAATAAAGAATACAGTTACAAAAAAGCCAAATATTTATTACCTTGACTTTCCAAATGCGTGGTCCACCAAGGTCGGACCGGGGTGAATGAACTTGAAACAAAATTGTACAATTAATTATTATAATGTAATATTATTGGTTTTAGAGTCATGATCATGATTCATATTTAGTCTGTCTTGTAAAAATCGAATTGAATTAGCCTGTCGATCTCTGAATATTTCCCGCTAAATTATCTCTGCAATGCATACAATATTATTATCTATGCATTATAGGTTATTATTGTCTTGAAAGTGCGATTGTTTTTTTGCTTGTTTATCTTTCAATCACTTAATAATTGCAGCAACTGATCGACGTGATTTTTGGCACGGGCATATTTGAGGACTTGGAAAGTGACATAGGTGACTATCTGTGGGTGACTCTATCCCGCAATAACAAAAGATTCCCACGAAATTTTTAAAACTAAACTTCAGGCGAACCAAGCCACTGGCAAAAAAATTGATAATTTTGTAACTGATATACAAGGAAGTATGTCTTGTACGAGTATGTAATACATATTAAACTAAATTAATTTGATAAGTTCAGCTAGAAATGTTTCATATTTAACGCGAACCAGGTCACGTGCCCGTTTAAACGTAATTACTGCAATTGACTGTTGGGACTGGGCCACCATACCAACGTTTTCACGAATTTCCTAAACATTATGAGTAATGTATAATATACCGGTATCAGCTAGTAAATAATATTATTATTTACTAGCTGATACCGGCGACTTCGTCGGTTTTAACACGAGTAATCCCGAGAGTAATAAACTAATGATGCAAACTCACTAAATATAGATAAGTAGGTACATACGCTAAAACTTCATATAGTTATATTTTTTTCGGTCAAGCACCGTTTTTTATACGAATGCAGACAGCTTGACAGATAAAATAATTATATCATCGTCTTCAATACTGATAAATACCTAAAAATAAACAATGGCATCATTATTGGTGAACATCATAATAATAAATTATCTTTATTCAGGCAACAAGGGACCAACTGATTGTTAGTTACAATTACTTAAAGGCTACGTCAGTAGAACCATTTATTTTATTTAGGTTAAAAAAAAATAGCCATTCACCAAGCAGCACCGACACAATGATAAAGTGCTGCATCAAATTCAAATCCAAATTCAAATTCAAAATTTATTTATTTCATGTAGGCTACCTTGTAGCACTTATGACACGTCATAAATCTAACATCACCGCTGAATCGAACTTCTCCGCTTACATTTTCAGGATATTCAGGACTTAAACGCAGATTTATTAGAAGGCATTTACTTATAATATTTATAGAATCTAAACAGGATGTACTAAACTGCAATTTTGCACGCTATGCATATATTTATGGCAAAATGTGAGAGACTATTATCTTACTACTATCCATCAGTAGATTAGAATAGAATAGAATCATTTTTTATTCAAATAAACTTTTACAAAGTGCTTTTGCATCATCAAATGAATCTACCACTAAGTTCGGAATGCCGTTCGATGTAATTATTTATTCACATTTGGCAAAAAGGAGGGAAGACTTCTTTTTCCTTACGACAGCATAAAAAGACAGACCGTCCGTTGCATGCCCAAAGCTGAACAAAACTGTGGTAAGCCTAAAAGAATCTTGAACCTATATTATACTGTACCTTTTGGATGTCCAATGGCTTAGTTAAATCGTTGATAGTAGGTATATTATGATTTACTATTATTTTAACTTCCTTACCGCCTCGGGCAAAAATGCGGGCCAAGATGCGCCAACAACACGGTCAAGGCTCTTCGCCTTCACTCAATGTACTATACCTGATCCTTAAGATCCTCCGTAACGTAGTGACCTAGATATTTGAACTGGGACAATCGTTTAAGTAAAATCCCATTAAGCGCGATTTAGGTCTTTCATTTCACGAGGGATCGTGGCTCATAGTTGTGTGTGTGTCGTATCTGTATAAGTGTGAACGAGAGCTTTCTCGCGCCTGATCGTTCCCACCTAGGTTCCTGACAGACACGCATATTTACGCAATGCGCATGTACACGCCGTAACCACAAGTAAAGTGCCGGTAACTTCGTGAGATAAAAGTACTATACCTACTAGATAATGTCAACAGCCCTGGTGTATGGTGTATGTAGGTGCAAGTGTAGCTTGATTAAATAAGAGGTTTAATTTTGATTCTCGTTTAGAGTGAATTTTTTCCAAAATTAAGTTTTCGATCAAGCCTTCATCGTCATTATCTTAACCGACATTTTATATTATATCCGAGCGCATATCAGTATAATACATATACCGTATAAAACATGAATAAGATAATACACAATTTACGTTTCTAAGCACGTATATGTTTTGATGTATTTTAATCGGTCTTTTTCAAAGGTCTAAAAGTGACGACGGATTCTTCCTTTATTGTTGGTGAGGTACGTTTTAGAATCTGATAACGCAAAACCTTGATGGTTGTGGTAATTTGTTATTTATTTTGGTGGAAACCTTATTCACATAGTCATAAATATACGGTAGTGGAGAACAAGTGTGTTAAACAAACGTGTGTACACGTATAATTAAGATTTTTAAGAAGATAATGATTGACACTGATTATCTCATGCGATGATAGTATGTTTGTTTCGCTCCGTTCCCGCTACTGTCTTCTTCTTCGACTAAGCGTTGTCCCACTAGGTGGGGTCCGCTTTCTAGTGGGACAACGCTTCGTCGAAGAAGAAGCGCTACTGTCTGCCGTTACTGTCTTCTAGTGCTTCTAACTATAAGCTGGACAACTAATATAACGTTTTTTGAATAGTGGAGGAAGTCTTTGAACATTGCCTAGACAATCCTAGGCGCTTGGGTTTATCGGCTTTTGTTTATGACATAACATGACAGCGATGAGAGGAAGTATACACTTCCTAATTCCATTGACGAGACGGATCATTACTTAATAAATGCATCACATTTTAGCTTGATCGCACCCTAAAGCAGGAAACCGCACCGGCAAGCTGTTACAATTACTGCTAAGGATTAAAATATCTTGGTTTTGGTACACTGTTTCGAAAAACTTTTTAACGACCAAAAAGCATAAATTCCAATATTATGATAATATTTATTGTTTTCAATTTACGGCTTACCCAAAGTCACATAAATTCTCAATAGGTAAATCCCCTTAAACCACTGATGCGAAGCCAGGCTGAGTTAGCGAGCTTAATAATACATACGTACAATACAAGCAATCGTAGGCGTTGTCCGAAGCTTTGACACCTGTCCTTATTCGTTTTTGCAACAAAGGCGTAGGAGTCATCCAATTATTCAAGTTTGATTTCGCCAACCTAAAGCATTCGATTGTAATATACTAACGACTATAAATAATAAAATAAATCAGTAGCTACAGAATACAGGGAAGAAACACTATATAAAATCTGTTGCAGATTCGTTACTAAACATACGAATGAGTTCTAAATTAGACATGGTATCCCTATGAGATTTTTGTACCTACATATTTGTTTTTGGGACAGTCTTTTTTTTAATGTATAGCGAGCAAACGAGCAGGCGGGTCACCTGATGTTATGTGATTACCAACGCCCATGATCATTTGTAACACCAGACGTACCCACCAATGCGTTCTGGGCTTTGCAGAAATTTGTTGGTCCGCCCCTTGAATAACTCCATGCTTTAGCTAAGTGGGAATACCGCTTTTCGACGTCCTATTCTCATTATTGAGAGCTCTAACTCTTATTTTAATCCGTTTTACATGTTATGTCTTCCTTCCAGCTTCAAACGCCTAATATCTTCATATCCTTTTACACTTTAGCCATCTACCGGCCTCTAGGTTTGGCATGACCTCTACAACCGTCCAGGTAGGTTCCAACTAGAAATTTAAAAAGCATGAGTTAAGCATGAGTTAGCGCAGGGTAAAATGGCGTATTATGTTTAGTGTGTTTTTGACCTAACTTTTGAAGTAAGAGGTACTAGAGTCAAATATGTTTAAAAGAGTTTGTTCACTCAAAAGAGATAAAAAAACTCAACGAGCCGCATCATTTGTATGGGCATAAATGGGCGTAATTTGACGTGCATTTATGTGCTGTGACAGCGAAGGTCGTTGAGGTCAAACTTAACATTAACTAAAAAAAAGCAAGATGAATTTGAGGTACTGTATCTACCTACCCAATACCTATGTCCATGGTCTGTGTCATGTACCTATATTTGTTTTATTTGATCGTCAAAGTAACAAATGGCCATTCAAATCGATTGATAGAAAAATAAATAAATAATAATATGGTAGAGAATAGAGAAGTTAGGTTTACATTTTTATTAAGTAAGACGTGATTCGACCTTATATCGTGAGAGAACTGTTCAGGATTCTATCTGTGCTAAAGTGGCTATATGTCTGGCTTATAGTACCGGCAAAATTGTATCGTAGGTTGATTCGGAACCGGTATCATGTTGTGCTCGACTTGACTGTCTCGTTGGTGTTGTGGCTAGCTTATTCAGTTGTATATCAGATTTCTGGTTCGAAACAAGAAAGGTTACTGGGTTTTCGTTAAGAAATTCTCCTGGAGTTTACACCTGGTTGCACTGAGAGCACTTAAAGTAGCTTGTTCTTCTCTTTCTCTAATCGTATGGGATACTGCCGACGTCTCATATGAATCTATAACTTCTTTAAGTATACGGAGGAAATAAAGAATTAATTGTCCTTAGTGTCCACTATACGAGTATGTAAAGCCTCCTGGGTTTCGAATGAGATTGGCTGACGTTGAGAACATTATAAAAACTTGAATCAAAGCGGTCAAAATCGCCGACATCAGCCATTTTCGAATATTTCTACTGCTATTTTGCTGGTTAACAAATAAATCAACAAAACAATTGGCTTGACGTTGGATGATTTAAAGCTATGCACAATTCACGCATTCATGACGTGGTGGTTTTATCATATCGATCATTCGCGGCTATTGTCTGTTTGATCGGTTGTTGGAGTTATATTGATTGCACATTTAAAGTACGCCGCAAGAATATTCCAACCGCAAATAATTTTTATGAGTGAGCAAGAACCACTGAGATTTAATGATTTGTAGAGGTCACGTAACTGCTGACGTGTCTGATGTTTTCTTTAAGTCGTTCGGATTTGTTACTTGCATTTTTATTATCAAAACATGCGACTACGATGTGTCTTGTAGGTCCTCTCCACGTATACAATTATTACATATTACATTAGATGCTTTTAAAAGCAGATAACGTCATTGTGTAAGATTTCCGCATTTATTCAGCACAATACACGTATAAAATCCTAGCCAGGTGCTTCATGCTGTTGATATGAATTTCATTTTCAATACGGAGCGTGCGGCTCTTGCGTAGTGCTTGGATAGTCTGAAATGTACGATCACCAACATACACGTGAATTGATATCGCGAACGTATCGCGAGTGCTATGGCTCATGTATTGCTCACTGTCCACTTTTATGTTTATTTTGGGGCAATCGACTGCAGCGTTCCGTTAAAATGTGCATTTTGCTGCCATTATTATCAATGTGTTCGTAATGCTTTTTTATAAGTACCACTTTTGTCGTTCTTTCCGCATTGTATCCATGTAAGTCCAGTGAATGTACATTTACTTATATAGTTATAGTAAAAATGATGATAGCCCTAGTGTCCTTTTCAGTCTCCTTTTCATCACTTGTGCGAAGAGATTATGAGATTCCAGTCTCCTCCTCCTTTACATCTTAGATGATTCAAATTTCATTTCCTCTTAACATTTCGAAGTGTATTTTATTTTAAACAATTGAATATCACTTGTTTTGACGGCGAAGGAAAACATTGTGAGGAAATTTTTAGAGGAGGCTTGTGCCTGGTAGTCGACCGGGCAGGTTAATGAAGTTCTTACCACAGATTTCAGTTATTGTATACTTTACTGGCTTTCTGGTCTGGGCTTTCATTTTTATTCATACGTATAAGTATAGAATAAAACCACCTACACCACCTACACATCAAATGGTGATATGCCTAAATTAGAATTTTTATGGCTCTTTTCGTAGGTATCGATTAAGTGTTAAATGACCTATCATACTCAAATATTAGTATAGGTACCTACTACACTTTATAAATCAAACTTTTATCTGTAGGTACCCGAATTTTTTGTCAGAAACCGGTTGGTTATATTTGAGAGAGAGGAAGTATTTGAATAGAACAGATTACTAATTATTATTTAGATTTTAGCTATAGTTCTCACTTTTTTTTAAATCCCGTGGGAACTTTTTGATTTTCCGGGGTAAAAAGTTCCACATATCTTTACCTGTTAAAATCGATTTGGCGGTTTACGTACTTGTACTAAACATTACATTCTGTTGTTTAGACGTGAACAGCTATTGACAAACAGAGTTCTGGTGCTCTCACATATCAGTTTCAAACGTTGCATGCTACTTGACATACTTTGATACCATAAATCCAGATTTTACAACTTTTGTTAAATATTTTCTAATAACTACGTATATTTTCTATTATTAAAATGTGATACAAATTTTTGAAAATTCTTATCTAAAAATTGTAGCAAAATGTAATTTTTGTTAGAAAATATGTAATAGAAATATCAATTTTATCTTTTCTTTATTTACTTATTCACATATGTAGGATAAGTAGGCGAGGAAACCTATCGGAATCTTGCAAGTTTCGGAGGCTATAAATTAGAACAGGATAACACTAAAACACTCATTATTTATATCCCAGACCAAAAAAACCACATATAAATCTTAATACTTTTAGGTGTGGAGTAAACACTGTTATGTGCTGAAGTCACTTTGGGTATTACACCCACTATAATAATAAATCAAATTGTATAAAACACGTCCACATCAGATAAGGAATAAATAATAGGCTTTTGGTAAGGATATTTAGTTACACTTGTTAAATACCACATAGAGCATGACATTTTTATGAATGCGAAAAACAGTGAATGTATTAATCAAGTAGGAAAGATTTATAAAAATTTATAAGTTTTACTGTAAATTTTGAAAATAAAATTTGTTATATATTTATACAGCTTAGTTTTGATGTAAGATATTACCTCGTAATTTAGTCAAAATCATTTAGACATGAAAATGGATCCAATGAATACAATGAATAGATGCCGAGATGATAACTAGAAAATATGTTTTTCCACCTATTTAAATTACTCGCTAATATTTCGGGCTTAATTGCTCTTACATAAAAATATTTTAAATGAATAAGTTTGTAGGTACAATACCTTAATAAGTACATTTCATGATTTTAATTTATAAATAAATAAATAAAATAAAATAACTTTATCACCAAAAACTATTAAATAAATACAAATTTTGTCGTTGGTCCTCACACTAGGAAAGACCTGTATCGTGAGGATTTAAAGAGGATTCAGGCCTCCAAACCAGCCCCAGATTATTCTGCTTAAATGAATAAATAAACATAATGACATTGCAAGTCGGGAACATATAGGTTGCAATAACCAAAGTTTTTAATGCAGTTATTGACGATTAACGGTTAATATGCAAATTTACAAGCATAATATTACGAGTAGAACCATGTCATTCTAAGTTATTGAGGTATTTCTTTTACAATGCAGGGGATTGTTGAGATAGATTAATGTGAAAAGGTTCTAAAGTGTACAATATTGATTTTGCCGGTACGTCGATACTAAATATAATATTATGTGCAATGTGAAGGGCAGTGATTTGCAGATCATGGCCAAAGGGCACTGGTCCCTATTCCATGGGGCTGATTCTGTATCTCAGTGCCTATCAACGACGATAGGCATTTTGTATCCATTGAAGGTTTGAAGAGAAATGTTATTTACTATTTCGTAGTAAACCTTCAATGGATAAAAAACATATGTCAGTGGCTTTCATTTTTTGATAGGCACTGAGTTACCGAATCAAGGGGCAGGTCTCGTCTGGCTAATTGCTCTTCGATTTTTTAATCCACAATGAACTTAAATGTGCATTCATTCTACCTTTATGTTGTGTACAAATGGACGATTTTTTGTTGTTTTGACTCAGGAGTGTAATTTTTGCTCTTTGTATCAAAAACCCCTGTTATTATTATTTGGGGGAAAAAATAAGAAAAGCCTGAGCAACGTGTTGATTCTTTATTTGGGTGTATTTTGCTATACCAATATAAGTGAATTTAATTACTTAAATTAAAAATAAGGCAATCAGGCGGAAAGTGTCGTGAGTGTGTAGAGTTTCTTATTACGGAATGCTATGAGTCATGGATATATTTCTTTTGCCGCAGAAGTATAATAAAGTATTAAAATAAACTTACATGCATTTTAATAATTCTTGCGCTTGAATAAATTAATTCCTTTGCGGAGGGGCGAATCGGGCGCAGCGTTTGAATATTATAAAATTCGAATTACAATATTAGGAACGGCATTCCGAACCAGCAGTAGCAGATTCATTTAACGATTCAAAAACACTTTGTAAAAGTCTAGTTGAATAAAAAAATAATCTATCCTATTCTATGCTTAGACTTAGGGTCGATTTGACCAACGTAAAGTAAGCCTTATCCAAGCGTCATATTTTGGTAGATTTTTAATATAAAATCTGTCAAAATGTCGGACAAGACTTATTTTACGTGGGCGAAATCAGCCCTTAATGAAGCAGAAAAAGTACGGACCTACGAGTAAATAAGCCGAAACCGTTTGGGTTAGGTACTTAGCTCATTTACTTTTTGGGTAAGAGTGGCATTAATATTAACAGAGGTAAAGAGAGAAAAAGAAGGAAAAGATGAGTAGAAGAAGATAGAGAATTAATTGATTTCCAAAAAGAAGGAGATTATCAATTCGGTCAGTATTTTTTTTTTGCATAGAAATTAGCGAAAAAAAAAAACAATTTTATTCCTCGGTTAAAAGTTACTCGGCTTTAGTGAAATCGGCACTAAGTTTGAATTATTCTAGTTTATAAGAATTTCTAATTTATATGATCAAGTCACTCTTGAGACGAAGACCAACAAATATTTCATTTTCTTAAAAGAAGATATTATGGAAATATATATGGTATTTTTATTTCTCCACGTTATGGACTATAATTTTGATTGTCCTCACTATCAATTTATTTTCTCACCTTGGACCTTTATTAGGTTGTTACCGGTAATGCCGAAGCCTATTATATATACAATTGGTGATGATTATTCTAATAATTTGTATCACATTAACTCTCATGTACGATATTGTTAAGTATATGAAGTGAAAACGAATGACAGCAGTAACGCAAACGCTTTTAACGCAAGCCGCGGGTTACTGTCGAACAATAAAATGGGCTTACGTGTACATCTCTTCAGAGCCCAAAGCCTAGAGGCTCATCGCATCCGGGGCTTATCCGGCCATCAATACATTTTGATACACGGCCCTTTAAAGGGTTGAAATTGTAAATGAAACATACGGAAATGAAATGAAAGGGATTTTAAATTGTCTGCGGAACTTTTAGATTTGCGTTACTAATATTGCGGCCGGGTTTTAGGTTGCATTTTTCAGCAAGAATTTTTCAAAATTTTTTACAATTTTTTTGGTTTAGTACCCTTTCTTCTTTACTACTTCATTCTATTTGAAATTGAATGTTTTTTTTCTGTTACTGTTTTTAAATTATTATTTTACTTGATGTGGTATTTTTTTAACGAAAACTTCTTGTCTACTCCATCGATACGCCAGCGTCCCTTATTTATCCCGATTCCTGAATTAGTATCCAGATCAATCTATGTTTCCACAATCTGGAGCTATAGCAATGACAACATACATAAGGTTACGAAAGATGCTATATATATCGACTAGCTTTTGCCCTCGCGACTTCGTCCGCGTGGAATTAGATTCTGGGGTGGAATTTTCAAAACCTGTGACACACGTACTTTTTTATTTTTAACTGAAAGCCAAATAACAACTTTGATGGAAACAGCTTGAAAAATGACGGAGTTTCATATAAACTTCCATGCCCTATTTAAACCCCTTAGGGGTGGAATTTCCAATAATCCTTTCTTAGTGTGCGCCTACGTCATAAAAGGAACCAACTGTAAAAATTTCAAGTTTCTAACTTCAGTAGTTTAGGCTGTGCGTTGATATCTCAGTCAGTCAGTCAGTCAGTCAGTCAGGACTTTGAATTTTATATATATAGATAGAGTGTCGTGGATTAGATATGAAATGAGCATCGTATCCAAAGCAGCAACCGAACCGTTCCGGGCTTACCGGCTAACCCTTTGCGTATTGAGTCATACACCGAGCGTGTGAGTGCAACAATAATTTAGGCGTTGTTTATCAAGCCCTCTAGTTTCGCCACATAACGCCCTATGTAAAGTCTACCCTCCTATTGTTCCGGGATGATAAATTAGCTCAGCTTACCTGTCGCTAGGATTAGCTCCCCATAGCAGACTATTCTCTCCCTTTGTGAATTCGATTCCACCTTTTTTATTTGTATTTGATCGTTTGATTAATTTGTTTCTCAGCATTGAATTGTACCGCGCACTCATCGCTTAATTTCTTTTGATATACGTACATTATTATGGGACAGGAGATATATCGACAGAGAGTTGCCATTTTACTAGAGGTAGTGATACCTTGTAAAATGAGCTCAATCAACTGACGTATGAGTCTACGGTACATACTCGACCAGTCGATTGAGCTCAAATGAGCTCAATCGACTGTAAAATTACAGACAGAGGCCACGTCTATGATACGTAACTACTCGTAGTTATCTAGGGGTGTCTTTTTAAAGTGACAGCTAATTATTATGCCAATTTAAAGCATCCAGAGCTCCTTGGAATTAAATTTGACATTTCCTGATATATTTTATACAATTCACGTTAGTTTCGTAGACCCTAATTTTTACTTCTGTAAGCAATTAACGCTAAGGTGGCGGATGACATAAACGTCTGACGTTTCCATTGCCACAGATTTATATGATACTAATGCATATATTGGATGGGCTGCGTCAACTTTTGCATTGCGATGTACCGGGATATGTGGCATTACTCGGTAGACGCCGCCACCACGCCGTACGAAGGGCGCCTGTTGTATTAAGTCCGTATTTCTATAAATAGGTACGACATCTCTCTGGCTATCGAATTCTGTTGATGGTGATACTGATTTTTTATGTGCGTAGCGTGTTGTTTCTGGTTTCAATGATGCCGTTATAAACATTTTTATTGCAAGTCTGATTACAGGTAATAATGGCACGCGGAAGGAAATTACGTAGATATTATGTTTATGCCACAACAACAGTAATAAAATGGTCTGTATGTACTTATTATCCCAAAAATTATTCCGTTATCAAAGGATACCCAAAAGTCACTTGTGGCTTGGACATTTAGGTAGGTAGGTACATAATTTATACAATTCCATTTAATTATATGTATTTAAGGTATTTCTCACTAGGTATATTAATAGTATGTAAAATAAAATGAGCTAGGTATATTATCATGCTATATTATAATATGTAATTACTGAGCTGCAACAAAAAGTTTATTACTTACTGCAAATATAATAATTAATGTATTCAGCCTTTCTTAGCATACTATTGTAGTTTTAGTACTGACATTATCAATATTTGTGACATTGTGCGAATTTAGAATATTTTAGTATTATTAAATTTTTTTAAATTAATATGAATATTTCTATGAGACATAATCAAATCACAATCGCCATATTGAATATAAAGAACAATCCATGAAGAAAAATAATAAACTTTAGTTATTTTCGTACAAGACACTATAGAGTTGCGACTTGCGATTCCAATTTTCCATGTTCACTCGGAAACTTTTGTATTTTAAATATATTTCATAACCGAAAATAAATATTGTATCTAGATCAAGAAAAAGACGGCCATAAATAAAAATATATAACTGGCTATTTCCGTGCAACGGTAGTTTTCTTTAAACAAAGATAAAATTGCTTTTGGAAGTCGCGCTATCAGTTCGACAGGCACTTTATTAGATCGTAAACTTTTTATTTGGCACTCCTCACATACCTACCTACTAGCTGCTGATCTCGTCCAGGTTAACTTGGCGACCTACTTGCATCCCTTATTTGAGTATCTCTCTGGGTCATTTCTGTGGTGGTGTCGTGTGGTGCGGGTTGTTACGTTCCCTCAAATATGGTTGAGCGAAGCAATGGCTGGATCATGCGTCGTGCTCGTGAACGGGTGCCGCCAACTGGAATGATATATTATGTATTGTATTTTTGAAGCTTCACTGTGGAAGCACTGTATACTTAGCTTAGTTTTGTTACTTATTGTAAAATTAGTTTATTTTATTTTTGAAAAGAGCAACTGCTGAGTTTCTTGCCGGTTCTTCTCAGCAGAATCTGCATTCCGAACCGGTGGTAGATTTGTGACGTGTCATAAGTGCTACAAGGTAGCCTACATGAAATAAATAAATTTTGAATTTGAATTTGAATTTGGTCGTTTACCTATCTTATTGCTGAAAGTGTCTAAGCCTCAATAGCCCAACGGTTAAGGTGAAAGACTACTAAGGTACTGAAAACTGAAAGGTCGCAGGTTCGAGCTACATCCGTTGCTTTATTGTCGTACCCACTCCTAGCAAAAGCTTTTCGCTTATTTGGTGAGGAGAGGAGAATATTAGTCAAGTTCGGCTTGGCACATATTCTTTAAAAATAAAAGTAGTGCTGCTTTCCCGTTAATTTTATTATGGAAGGGGTTTTCCATTAATAGTAACTAATGTGTGTTCCCCACATCATTCTGTTATCTTACGATAATAACCGGGATCGAAAGCTTAAAATAATCTCCTAGGAACACCCAAGCGGTTGTAGCCTAGTGGTTCAAAACTCGGCCTCCTTTTTCAAGGGATCCGGGTTCGCATTCCAGACACGCACTTCTAACTTTTCGGAGTTGTGTGCATATCTTTGATATTCAGATGTTCCCAAAGGTAAAGTCTGTCAATCTGTGGTGGACTTTGGCCTAAGACTGCCTCATTCGTGTCGTCGATGGGTTGATATTAAGAAAATGAATAAAGTCGGTCACCCATCCTTCTACTGACATGGGAGGGCGTTGCTTAACCAGCGCAATCGATATACGCTGTCACCGCTAAGCCCCGTTATCCCTTTTTTGGTATACCTAAGTATTCCACTTTATAAATATACTTTAAGGCAACATTCCACAATCAACGTAAATAAGTTGAACCATGTTTTATTGAATGTTGCAAACATAAAATAAAACTTAATTTCGTTTTGACTTGTTAGGTGTTTAAGTTTTGGCATTTTACCAGAACGAGCTAACAAAGTTTGCGCGTTCCGTAAATAATAAAATCGTTTCGAAAGTAAAAATTAGGGCCAACGCAGACAGCCGCTTTTTTGGAGACCGATGTCTGTATTATTATTACTAGATGATGCTCGCGACTTCGTCCACGTGGATAAGGTTTCCGCGGAAACTCTTTCATTTTCGGGGATAAAATGTAGCCTATGTCTATGTATAATCCAGTATCTCAGATCTGTCCAGTAGTTGTTGCGTGAAAGAGTAACAAATATGCACACACACACACACACACATACACACACACACACAAACTTTCGCCTTTATAGATACTCTACTCTGTACTCTACTTTATATTCTCTATCGCAATCTGAAGTGTCTGAAACATGACAGTTATTGTCCAGTCACGTCTTTGTTCAAGGTATGAGTTATGACGTCACTATTATAAACGATAAACCTCGAGCTCAGCGAAAGCAATTTCTTCCAGGAGCTATTATCAGTAACGATCAACAGAACCAGCCGGCTATTTTTTTCTTTGTAGAGCAGGCCACGGAAGATGGAAACAGGCAATTGTGTGTTGACGTTCAAGAAACACTTGGTTACGCCGAATTTCTCTTTATGATAATGCTCGGAATAATATTATACAAAGTGCTCAATTCCGGACGAAAATTCGAATAAGTGTTTACTCATTTCAGGGTTCAGCAGATAGTCCGGCCGTTTGCACAACGTTAAGGTTACGCAAGTTGCACGATTCTTCTTATGCTACTGCTCCATCTGCATTAATGTTAGTATTAACGGCTGCGCTCAAATGGACTAGCACTTAGCGTCTAACGTCATTACACATATTTAACGCAGTAAAATATTGGCCCCATCTGCGTAATGCCTTTATTATTGTGTTAATTTACGCGTTACGGCGCAGGTGGAGCCCGGGCATTACAAAAAGATCATGCTAATATGTCTTATTTATTAGTCTAGATCTAAAACTTAACCCTATGTCGATTTACTCGTATCTCTTCAGGAAGTTAGGTTAGTTGGATTTTGCACTTGTCTGCCTGTCTGTCACTCCTGTTATAACTTCTGATAACTTAATATAATTTCTTCAAATTCACAAATATAAGTATAATATAGAATAGTATAATAGCACGCATACGAATAATAATATATCTTAACTAAAACTTTACAATTGTGTTTATAGATGACGCTAACTTCGACAGCTTTTGATATTACTTTAGCATTGTTTTTGGACTGACTGTTCAAGATATCCAAAAATTCTGATTTCAAAACAAAGAAAACACTAGTATTCTAGATAGGTATACATATACATACTTCTTACCGGTGTATATCCGACGCATCTTAGTTCCAACTCCCATAAAGGCTGGGATTGTAGCCTTTCATCGTCTCCAGCCATTGTTGCGAGTCGGATGGCAAATTAAAACCTTCGCTCTCGTGATTGAGTGTGAAAAAGCGTCAGACTACAATCCTACTGGTGAATGGAACGCTATCGATCAAAGGCTGCCACTTGGAAATGTGACACAGCCTCGTTCTAAAGAGTACCTATTAGATTACAGAGTAAAAGTTAATAGTTTTTTTTTTTCTAGAACTTAAGAAAATCAGCCAAGCTGAACTTGACTGATGTTCTCCTCTCCCCTCCAAATAAGTTAAAACTTGTTTAAGGAGTGGGTACGACAATTACTACATTAGTGCGACGGGTGGGGATCGATCCTGCGACCTTTAAGTTTTCAGTCCGCACCTGTAACCGTTCTGCTATTGAGGCTTAAAGTCATAAAAATAGTTTTTTTTTTTATGCTAAGTGGGTAATCACTGCGCAAATCCGTTTAACTGTTAGTTAGTGCTACTGACGACTAGGAAAAACTATCACATATTCAAATATTTGAAAAAGTTAATAGTTATAAAAATAGTTTTTTTTTTGGTGCTGAGTTGGTAATCATTGCGCGAATCAGTTCAACTGTTAGGCAGTGCTACTAATGACTAGGAAAAACTACCACATATTCGAATATTTGAAAAAAAGGGATATCTTTGCACCGTATTGACAATTGACATAAGTTAAATAATGTTAACATGGGTATGCTACTGCTGGAATACGAAATACAGTTAAGTACAGATCATCAAGATCTGCAAAGAGAATAATTTTAAGTAAAGTAGAAAAAAACTAATATAATACCTTCTTTAATGTATAGCTAAATGAAATAAGCTTTTCGCAATTACTTTCTTTATTTTGCTAGCTGATTTCATTGCTCACGCCTTCATACGCGCGGATTAATTTTCCGAGATAAAATGTAGCCTATGTGTTAATCCTGGATATGAGCTAACTCCATTCCCAGCTAAATCGGTTCACTCGTTTGGCGTAAAGGACTAACAAATATCCATCCACCCATCCTCACAAACTTTCGCATTAGTAGGATAAAGTTTTGTTATCACGAGTTGTTTAATCTGATTTCATTTTATTTTTCATCACAACTTCTCTGCAGTCATAATTTATTCCTCCACTGCAATTAATTTTTTTATCGTCATAAAATTCCACCCTTGCGCGATGAAAATGTTCCACTCCGAAAGGGCAAATTAAATCATAAAGCGTCTCAATTATTTGAAAAGCGCGGCATAATCTGCAGACGCAAAAATAATGGTGGTGGTGTGGTCCTTTGAAAAACCCATCGGGGGAGCTCTCGAAGCTGTCACTGCCGGCACACGCTTATAGTAATGCCCGAACATCGAGAAACGCATTACTGCTATGCGAATTATACACTGCTACTCATGTTTAGTTTCCCAGAAAATCCTGACTAAGAAATACAGCAATGTACTGAGAATTATCCAGCGCTGTATACATTTTCGCTTTCGCCTTTGGTAGCGGCGCCGTGGCGGCTGCTACGGCACGCATGCGTAGAGAAAACCACCCCATTGGTCTAGGATGACGTCATCGGGGTGAACCCGTAGATCTGAGTGTCACTAACAGTCACTCCGTAGCAGTCGGAGGGTACTCGCGTTTCCTGAAAAGCAGTACAAAAACAAACGTTCCAATAACTATCAGAGGTTGCTCGTGGTAAACATAGAGAACCAAGTGATAACGTAGTGTCTCGAATATTAGTGCCAGAATGTTGCCAGTATAAGAAACATCATCGTTAAAAGTAAAGGTAACCTTTCCTGCATTGTTTACTGTGTTTCGAAATGAGACTTGACTCTGTAGAGATTTTTTTTGCACTTTTTTCTCTGCTTCGGATACTGCTGAAAGATGAAAGGCCGTCGTGGAAATGAGCGCTGCTGTAAAAATGTTTATTCTAGGTTTAATTTTCTTGTGTTTCCTGTATTTGTTTATTTAGGTTTAATTTGTGCTGGCTATAAGGGTGGCGTAGCATTGCAAGCGCCAACTCCGAACAGCTTTTGCCCACTTTTTCATTTTATTGGTTGAAGATTTTTAGGAACTCTTGTAGAAAACCTTTATTTTATTACATTACATTATATTTGATAACACAAATTTTTACCCAGGGATAAATATGTGTTGAAGAAATGAGATTTAAAGAAGTAAGAAACAAATAAATAAACACTTCGGTTTTTTTATCCGTCTATCAACGTTTATATTCAACTTCTATCATTTCAATTGATTTACTCAGAAAAAAATTGGTTCGGTTAAGTTTTTAAATGAAATTTTTCTGAAAAAATCTTCTGGTTAACACTTGGTTAACATGTTAGTTTGCCTTTGATTGTTTTAACCAGGGTTTAAGCCTCAGACCAGGGAAATCCGTGGTTTAAACAAATGCGCAGAAAAATGACTTATTGGTAGAAAAAAGAGGACATTATTGATATTTTAGTTGTTAGATAATAGAGCTTTTTTATCACAACGAACTTGTCATAAGTTTTCAGGGTTGCGGTTTTTAAATTAAGTCTTGGTATGGACAATTTTAGAGTATAATACAATTTCTAATTTATCTTGTCTGGTTCGACCGTAGACTCCGGTCAAAGCCAGCTTTACAGTTTACTGGCAAACACGTGCCGACTAGTGATTTGACTTTTTGGTACGATGCCGTATAGAAAACTTGGTATATGTTTACTGCCGTACTTTTTCCAAGTAAGATCTCTTCCATCTTAGACTGTAATATCACTAACCAAGAGGTAAGATCGTACACATGTCATTCAATAAAAAAAAAAACAGCGGTCTTATCGATAAAATATACCTAATACCTAATACTAATCGGATGATCCATTATCGGGAGATCTAGCCGTAATAGAATACGATATTGTGAGCAAGTAGGATAAACGTAAACACGTATCAGGATCAAATAAAATGCGTAAACACGTTCATACCCTTCCATCACAGTAAGTGGCTTTCCTTGGAAAAGTTCGATAAGTGTTAAATGTGTATTTTGGTTGTACTCAACATTTTTGAAGTGAAAAGAAAGCTCAAAATGCTTCCACTTGATCAGTGAATCATTTATTATGCTGTCTTACTGTTTTTTTTAAATCAGGATTTGTTTATCATTCTAACTACTAACTAACTATTTTGGAACCATTACCAAATGATCTTTGCAACCAGTAAAACATAAAAAATAAACAGTTTTAGAAATAATCATAATATTAATTTATTAAGGGGACCGATGCTTTTACGTGTATTCCGTTGGAAAGAGGAAAGGTAACAATAAAATCAAAAAAATTGAAATTTTCATATCAATTGGTACAGTGGTTTTTGGATAAACAACAAACTGATAAACTATATAATATTTAATCTTGATCCAGAATTTTCATCCAGAAAATTGCATGGACGGCATTCCGAACCATTGCAATTGGTAAATGCAACTGACGATTCAAAAGCACTTTCTAAAAATTTATTTGAAAAATTACATTTCATTATATTACATTTCATTATATATTGTACACAATTTGTTATATTCAACTAGGGTTAATTAATCCTTAACTAGTATAGGTATGTTCTAAAGTGTAAAACAAATGAAAACTTCCCTTGCAAACTAGTAGGTATATTGTTTTCACTGTATGGTCATTGGTCACGTTAATAAGTTCTTTTCTATCTTAATATAGGTAATGTATTAAAAAATTGTTATACCTACAATCTACATATCCAGATTTATATAACTGACCTAAGTTCATTTACATTATTTTCTAAAGTGAAAAGCAAATGAAAACATCCCCTACAGTAGGAGTAAGTTGTTTGTACAGTGCAACCGTTCACGTTAAATTTTATTATTTAAATATTTTAACAACAACACACAGAGTTCTTCGTTTACTTCAGTTGTTTTGTGGCTTAATTATAATGAAGGTGAGTGCTGCTGTATTAATTGTTGGTATTATTATACGACTTGTAATGAGTTCTACGGAACAAAGTGAATTAACTGATCAAGTTTGCGTTGTAAAAATAAAACTTTCGCAAGGAGATCTAATTTTTCCAACATCGCATATTATGTACGCTTTTGAAAAAAACTACAATTAATTCATTACAAAAAATTATTGTAAAAATTGACTTATATAGTGGTTTAACTAATTAAGTTGTTGTTATGATACCCATTATTGTCGCGTATCTCGTATGATGGGATAAAATTTAAACCACTATAACATTGAACAAAGAAGAAGAATAGGCTTTTACTATTAGAATAAACATTTTATTTTCTGTCTGGATTGTGGATCCTTCGTGGCTAAATTCAGCAATCTCTGGCGGTAAAGCTGCACGCCAGTCGCAATGTAATACATATTACGAAATGCCCGCTTTTGTGGATGACATAATATAAGCAAAACGGCTATGACGTAGGCAGACAAATCGACCATACTCGACGTATGCCTGACGGTCAGAAAAGAGCATGTTGCCTTTTTATGTGCTAGGCTAACTTTTTAGCACATGCGTGTTTATATATATTTTCATTTTCGATGACGAAAACGTTTAAACATCCAATGATATCCTCTTTTGATGCAAACAAAACATAAACTTTAAGCATAATTCAACTAGTTCATATTATACTAGTTTTCTGCTACTTCATCTACGTGTAAATTAGGTATCTCAGGTCTTCATCACTCCTTTGCAAAATCTTGCACCTGCCTTACTATTATCCCGAAAAAATAGACAGACATTTTGAAAATGATTGTCCCGATTTTAGTAACGTGAAAATAATAATAGGAGCTTAATAAAAGTAGTTATTTGGACATTATAAGCTGACACTTTAATATCACTTATTTGTAATTCGAGATACATTACGTAGCAAACACGTAATGTCTGTAAATAAACCGCGTTTCATCTAAAATAAATTCAAAATTTAATTATCAAACTCACACGATTACATAAACAACATTATCTTCACCGATCTTACCCTTTACCTAACTAATACGAAGTCGCATGCAATTTGAATCAATATTAAGATCACGTTCGAGATACTCTGTGCCATCCGCGTAATGCGATACGTTCGAGAATTAATGCCTCCTACTGGGACCGAATCCATTTCTGATCTAACTAACCATTACTCGCGTGCACCTCTAATTTGAATATTGAGAAGAACAAAACGTGGAATGGAAAGTGTTCACGAAACTATTCAAGGTAATAACATTTTTGATTGGGACGGGGGATTATTTGGATAGCCCTTGGCTTTTAGGGGATAATGTGCACTTGAACTGAATTCGCTACTAATGTCAGTTGTTGAAGCTGGTAAGTGTAATGGTTCGTAAACAAGTAGGTATCTACTAAGATACTTCGGGTAAACTTGATGAACAGAAAAAATACAAAAATTAAAAAGTGCGTCGTAGAGAATATGAAACATTTGGTCGAACTGAAAAGATTGTGCGATGAAGAACGGGTTGATGGGAAAAACTGTTGTGAGTATCCCAGCTTAATCGAAAATGATCCATAAGAGAGCCAGAGTTACTGATGAAGCTCATGGAGTGACGTAGCTTAAATGACAATCAATGGGTGAGATCATGCAAAAGATATTTACTTATTCCGAAGGCGATATACTTAGCTCGAAGAACCGAATGTTGACCCTGCACCGGAAAACGCTTTGTTGAAAGTCGTTCCACAAAGTGGACGGACGATCTCAAGGAACTTTATCGTTATCAATATCAATGAGCTAGATCATTTTCTGTGAATAATCTGTGAGGTGACTTTATGTCAAGTAGTGAACGTCTGTCTGTTCTGTCAACCACAACGAGTCTTGAAATACAAGTAGACTACTCTGGACTTCGTTCTAAATTTCATTTCTAGATTTCTGGATTCTAGATTTCATCTACAACTTAGGCAATCTTATTTCATTCAGCTATCCAATGCTCTAAAGGAAAGTGGACCTAATTGATGGGAGATTTTAAAAGTCCCGGAAGTAAGCCCCAAAAATTTTAATACGCAAATTGGTCAATCTATCGTCCGATCAATTTGGCGGATCGCTGTCGAGGATAATCGGTCTTAATTTGATTGGCACTACACCAGATGCTAACGACGGACGTGAAGACTATCGAATCGCAACTTGTTACGTTTTTGTTGGTCATCGTTCAAAAGGGGATTAGCAATTGATGGTGATTACCTATCGCCTCTGTTAAATTACTTTACTAGCAGATGCTCCTAAAATTATCCCCATAAGAAAGTACACTACTACTGAGCAGTTTTCAAACTTCTTGGGGGTTGTATTATGTTGGGTTTATGTTAGTGTTAGTCCAACGCTATAAACTGAAACCTACTGAAACTGGCTCAAAATCTAAAGGCCATCGCTGAAAACATAATCATAGTTATACTTAAAAAAATACGTTCAAAGGAGTAGATAGGTAGGTAGGTAGTAGCTTAACAACGTTAAAATTTTTAATTGATTTATATGTTCTGGCATCACAAAAATTTGAAGTACGTTAAATAAAAGTTTTAAAAATATTTGTGAATTAATTCCATCCATTTCTTTTAAAAAGGCATTTTTGTAAGAATAGAAAACTGCGCACTTTAATATTTTAAGGAGATATTTTGATAAAACGGTTTTGAAGCTCCCAAATTACATTTTATATATTTACGGAGCTTTTAAGGCAAGTATAAATACAGGATGTTGAAACTTTCTCCGCCGACATTGAAACTGTCTGCCAATGTTTCCAATTAATTAGCGAATCTCAGAAAGTGAAATAACCATTATTGATTACATTACTGTTTCCCCTTTTAAGGGTAACATGAGAAACCACTCAGATGGTTTGTACGTATTTATCTAGCACTAGCAACTGCACGCGACTTCCTTCGCGTAGGTATAATATTTTTTCATTGGTGGTTCAAGAGTTTTCTAATCAGTTCTGGATGCAGAAATTACCCCAAAAAAAGAAACTTCACTTCTCTAGAATATCCTTCTTAATTTTTTTAGCTAAGGTATTTGCGTTGCATTGAAAAATGAAATGAGTCTGTCATCAGGGAACATCTTAAAATGGAAACGATACCGGGTAAGGGATTGTATTTAGTTGTAGTAGGATTGTATAAATGTTCTTCCAGTGAAATAAGCATTATCAAACCTTTTACATAAGTAATTAAGCACTAAAAGTTTCGCTTTTAGCGGGATGAAACCTAAGTACAAATAATGGGTAATTAATTCCATCAGGGAGCTCGTCTATTTAGTTAGGCAGTAGGCTCATAAATAATCTTAACGTTAGTATCAGACATGACTCAGTAAAATTTTCAGTAAATTGTATAAAGGTAATTTATTTATTAATTTTGTACTGTTATTTAAGCTGAAACATAAACATAAATGAAGTGTACAAGGACAGCTTATCTCTAAGGAAGAGACTTTCTTCAAGAAACCCTCAAATGTGAGAACAATGAGATCAAGGTAAGATTATATTTTGAGTTGGGTACACACTACACATGTTTATTTTGAATTTATTTTGGGAATAATCCAAAACTAAAGAACAAGCTGTACTATCATAAGACTACGGCAGTCTGTGTGTTTGTCGATGCATTGAATCCCTCTTTAATTTTGAAAAAAAAAAAAAATTTGTTTGATACCGTACTCCTCTTAACTATAGTGTATCAATATATGTAGGTATTTGGTCCAACCAAATACATATATTGATACACTGGATTTACATTAATGTTTTAAAATATATTAGTGTAAGGTGGAAATGATATTGGGTAAGGAATAGTATTTAGGGGCTACCTAGGTACGTTAAGAAACTTGAATTGTTTGAATTTGAAAAAATGGAATATCGTTGATAAAATGTTCGTGTAATGTAGTCTCTAAGGAATTTATTCACCAAATCGCTAAGCTTTAATGTTTTGCGCCAAAAAAATGAGGCAGGCCCCTTAGCACCTGAGGAGGCAATTAAGGTCGCCTAAGATTTTTTTGCACTTAGAATTCGCAGTCCGAGAGTCTTAACTGCTAACTCTACGAAGATTTACCTTCAGCTAAGGAGGTAACGGAGATTTATGCTTGCATCTATCGTACTCGTATTTTGCCATTTCCATTTGGAAATGTTGTTAAAAAAATACCATTGGAACAATACATTATCGTTAGCTAGATCTACACTTCAGCGTCAGCTTTGTTCACCAGAGTGGTAACAGCTAACTTTACGAAGATTCAAGTTCATTTAAAAAAAAGTTAAAATTGTCTTGTGGGAGGCTTTGGCCGTGGCTAGTTACCACCCTAGCGTCAAAGACGTGCCGCCAAGCAATTTATCGTTGCGGCATGATGACGTGTAGAAAGCAATTAGGAGTATGGGTTGAATTCACACTGCTATACCCCTACCAAGTTAGCCTACTACCATCTTAGACTGCATTGTCACTGACCATCAGGTGAGATCGTAGTGAAGGGCTATCTTGTCATCGAATATGTTTGCATCCATCGTACTCGTATTTTGCCATTTACATATGGTAATGTTGTTGAAAAACTACCTTTGGAACAATACATATCGTTAGTTACAGCTACACTTCAGCGTCAGCTTTATTTGGCTGAGTGGTACGAGGTAACACCTGTGGTCAATCTGCTTATCGACTGAGGGAGCTATTGGCTCAGTGCTGTAGCGAGGCGCGTCAATAACTACCGCTTTTGTTTGTGCTAATCTGCAAAGCAATGCCTCGTGAGGCGGAAAAGCCAGTTATTCAAGTGTTCATGAGAATTTGTGTTTTGCAAAGTATACAAATCGAGTCAAACAATCTCGCATTTCTTTGGCATACTCAAGCTCAGTTTACCTGGTCTTGTGCATCAAATTTTGAGTATTGACTCTCATGCTTTCGCTTACAATATCTAGCCAGCGCTTGCTTGGTGACCGCGTGGTTTAGTTTCAGGAACGGCGATATTGAGACATCTATAAGTGACATTACTATTGGTCTTCGTTTTAGGTAACTGTACCATCTAAGACGGATTTTTGCTACTTATATCTAATATCACTGCTACTACGACGAATGTTATGGGTCGTAACCTATGACATTGCACATTCAATGTAGCATTTTTCGAACAATTATTATTTTCGACTATTCCGACGTTTTAATAGCCTCCATATAAGTACCTTTTACAAACTGAAATATGAGGTACACGCAAAAGTCTGTGGTATCTTCGTCATGCACAGTGCACACGTCAAATTGATTTTTTAAAGCTTTTACATAAAACGGCAACACTCTGTGTACACTGTCCCTAAATGTTGCTCGTTTTAAAAAAGAAAAATTCTGACATAAACCCCGGCGAATGGGGTGCGAAAATATTTATCACTTTTAACGTAATGAAACGAAAGAATAATATATCAATCTTTTGTCTCAGGGTGTGACGCCGCCGGTACCCAGGAAAATTAAGACTGAGAAATGGGGCGGCCATTATGATAATTATTATTTGTTTTAAAAAAATCAAATTATATCTCCGTACAAATTAAGGAAAACAGGGTCTTGTTTTACTTGGATTAGATTGCATTATAAATTACGTGGTAATAAATATTTATAGCGAGTACCGAAACTGAAATGGTAATGGACGGGCGCTTAGTAGTAGACTAGTAGACGTTGAGGACATAAGTACTGGATACACCAGCGCAATGTTGCCGCGGCACTTCTCTCGTAATGGGAGATAGATGAAATCGAATGAGATGCACTGAGACGCTGGATGCAATTGGCTTAAGACTAGGGGTGTGGAAATACCTAAAAGACACTTACGTAACGGAAGTCTACGGTAGATAACGCTGATAAGAGCAGTGCTGCTTATTTATTAAATTTATTTAAACAAATTTCAATCTTTCTTAGTTCCAATTATGGTGGAAGAGCAGCTTTGATCCTCTTTACTCTTTTCTAGGGAACTCTTGCAAGTTTGTTGTCAGGCAACCCGCTGATAAATTCACTTCGGTTTTAGGGGGTCACCTTTGATTGATCTGATACAATATATAGATGGATTACAATATATGAACATGTTTATTTAGTTAATATAATAAATAGGTAGTTAGATATACATAAAGTGGAAGTCACATAGCGAACTACGCAAACTTAGCTTAACTAGCTCACGTAGCACACACCGCGAAATACAGAACTTAGCTAAGCTAGCATATATTTTCACGTTGTTTGTTTATGTTAGACAACTTAATATTAGATATTATGGCACTGATTATATGCTCTTGTAGCCTGCACCCCTGAAAGTTCATCATATAATTTTTATGAATAAATCATTTTTATTCTGATTTCATTTTGATTTTGATTTTCATAATATAATATCAACAAAGGTGTGTGAAGTCTGCCAATTTGCATTGGGCTGGGCGTGATCGAATACGGCCGTAAGGTGAGTCGTTGATGGGTTGCTGATGACATATAGATAATTAGATAGACACTTTTACCCCACATAGTTTATTCCTTAGTCTCATACTCTCTTTTCGCCCATTACCTCCTTACGATCTGTCAACTCCATAATGATTACTAAACGCTTCGAATTTACCGGACGGTTGAAGCGTTGTAGCTCGGAGCGACGTACGATTGAAAAATTGTTGCGAAAGCTTACGTAATTTCGTGCAAGGGGGTAGTTTCGCCTGGGGTGATAGGGTGCCATCCTCCCTTATCAAGGTGCTGTGAGGCGAGATGTCATAAATTGTAATATTTAAGAGCAGCAGCTGTTTTCGAAAATAGTTTGTGCACGCTGTTAAAATTTGATCATGTTTTTACTAACTTTGAAACTTTAAATAGGTAAAGTTGTTGTAGTCAAGTTATGAAATATCAGCTTTCGTACGAAATTAAAGGTGTATTTTGAATACTTGTTTTTGAGTAACATGTTGAGTACTCATCATAATATTATAACTTTTGTTTCAAAGCACATCCTTAAAAAGTGTCAATCAGTCAATTGACAGTTGATTGCAATCTACAGTTATTATACTTACTATATAAATATATCTAGATATCTATATTAAATTTTCAGCTATATCTATAAATTTTGGATTGACTAGCCGTAAAAGGTCTTTAATCTTTATCTAAATATATAAAAGGCAAAGGTGACTGACTGACTGACTGACTGACTGACTGATTGACTGATCTATCAACGCACAGCTCTAACCACTGGACCGATCGAGCTGAAATTTGGCATACAGGTAGCTGTTAGGACGTAGACATCCGCTAAGAAAGGATTTTGGAAAATTTCAACCCCAAGAGGGTTAAATAGGGGGTTAAAAAATCGAACCTAACGTGAGCGAAGCCGCGGGTTAAAGCTAGTTGCTCTATAAGAGCTTTCAACTTCCGAAATATATTGATATTTGGAACCAACATTGTCAAGTCTTTTTCTCAAGGTTTTCTTTTCCTTCTTCCGGATTTTATACAATGTCGCACACAATTTCAAAAAGAACATTTTAAAGATTTATTGTTTCATAATATAGTTAGCCAATTCCAAGGCGTAAGGATTCTTAACACTAAGATCTTTGCATGAACGAAAAAACATGGTTTTACTTAGGCTGAAATCTACCTATAGACCGCACTCTCACTCTGCTAAGACTCAAGACAGAGTTAAAACGAGACAGATTTATGCTAGAGCATATTTTGTGTCTCGTTTTAATTCTAACTTAAGTCTGAGCTGAGTTAGAGTACGCTCTATATCTCGATAGATTTCAGAATTAGAACCATCAAGCAGAGTAAGATCCCGATCTAGAGTAATTACGTAACGTAATTGATTTAGGCATCATGTTTGATTCTCAAGGCAAGGGATAAAAATTCCAAGTGATAAAATATAATCGAGGAAAAGAATTTTATTCGTTTTAACGCTGCCGAAATAATGGAAGCGATGTTAAATGCTTATTATGGTAATACATCTCATTTGCCAGCGACATTACTCTTCCCGCAGTAACGGTTAAGTGTATTGAGTTACAACCATAACGGCATCGCTAACGAATTTAAAGTTATTAAGGGAATAGCGGTTTTGCAAAAACACGGCCAGGAAGGTTAAATCATTTTCATTTATTTTTGTTTTACTGTACGAGTAGGTAGAATGCTATTTTTTCTTTTGACTTGAATTAAATTAATATACTGTGAGTAATTTTATATCTATTCATTTGGATTCATTTCATTTTTGATAGGTTAATTTATTCATCAAAATGCAGATACAATGTGACGTAATATGGAAAATCGAGCCTTATACATTTTACTAGGACTGGTGTGTGAAATTAATTCTCAATAGGTACATTTTTAAGTAAACACACAAACCCGGGATAGGGATTCAACCCCGAATCTTTGACTTACAGAACATAACAATACAGAATACACAGATTGCGAAGAAGAACGTAAAACAAATTGTAAATTTATTTGGAAACGGACCGCGTTGAAGATATTCAGTTTAAACAGTTCACGTTGGTTTCATAAAATATTAATAGAGTTGCAGCCGCACCCTCTCCTATGCCGGCTGCTGTGGAACTCTAGAGATCAATTTACTATTGAAATTTCAACCTTAAACCTCTCATCGTAAGAACTATGTTAATTTTAAATTCGCGACAGTGTAGGTGTAATAAGTATTTAGTTGCGGGGATTCCAGTTAGGGTCTAGGGTCCACGAGTGCTGGCTTTGATGAAAATGCGATTCGATTTGAGATTAGTTTGATATTGTTAATTTCAGGATTATGGAGTTGAGAGAAAAACCTTATTGAATCCAGGAGAGATTTATTGAATTCTTTTGTGTGGCGAAAAATGATGCAAAGCGTTTCTATGGGATTAAGGACGTTTTACTCTTTTTCTTTCACTTCAGCTCTTTATGGCGCTGAGAGAATCCTTGCGAAATTGATCTGAAAAGTTCCCACATAAGTAAAAAGTCATCCTTGACTTTATAGTGATCTTCTATAATAGTTTAGTAGAAAATAAGCGAATACGCATGCTTCATAATAGTGTATCCTAAGAAATCTGAATCTCTATATGTGATCCATACATATGGCTTTTTATTTGACTAAACTATTGATTAACAATCGCAAGTCTACCAATCCCCATATGTCCAGTGTACTCAGTGGAAACCCTTTTCATTCTGAGAGGAGACTCAAACACAGTATTGGGCCGCTGATGAGTTGAGAAAAGTTGAACAAAAATCTCCTAGGTATTTCTCCTAAACTATGCGTGGATGTACCTATGTTTGTTACTCAATAACTCCGCAACAACTGAATCGATTTGGCTGTTTGGCACAGAGATTGAATATAGTCTGGAATAACCCATACACTACTTTTATTCCGGAAAATAAGAGAGTTCCTGTTGGAATTAAAAATCTCAATCCACGCGAACGACGTAGCGGGCATAAATACTTTTTCAAATTCTTTTGGAATAGATAATTTATATGACTAAATTCCATCGGTTTCAAGCTCTCGATTTTTAGTTCTACTTTCTACAAGCCCCCCAATATCGTGTTTCTTTAGTATTCAACATGCTATCACCTAGAGATTTGAAGTGTGTTGGACACTTACCACAGCGAAACGCTTGGCAAGGCGTAGCACCCGCGTTCCTACATGCTGTCATATATTATTCATAAACACGGACTATTCTGCTCCGTATCACATATGACTATAAAATGCACAAAGAGTGCAAATAAAAGCTTATAAAACCTCAACGCTATGTAGGTTAACGTCTTTACGATGTTCATGATAGCTGATATAATACGTTTTATACCTCTTATATCGTATACCTACCTGTCTTCTCCAGCATAAACGTTTATATGGTCTTTTCTCTTAAATCTAGATTAAACTTGTTATTTTATTCATAGAATCTCTTTGAATTGTCATAAGTATGGTTCTTAATAAGCGCAGCGTATTTTGTGTAGGTTATACTATACTGATATGCCGCGGTACTGCAAACACCGATGCATGCACATTTGCCTCAGACGAGGCACTTTCATAACAGCCTTACAGACGTGCAAAGCAGTGCCTCATGAGACTACGTCGCTTGGTAGGGATCTTGAAGCTTTTGTTGACTTTATTGTTTACAAATCTTTCACTGGATAGCACTTAATGACATTGTTATTCACGTTAATATATAAGTACTAAGGGAAAAGATAAAATGTTATAAACGCAGGTAATTTTCTTCTATGATCATACTCGTAGTTATCTGATACGTGCTTTTCGTTGAAAAAATATTTAAGAGAACTCACAGGAGTATTACTATGTTTACTTGAACTTGTTTATGAGTACGAACTAATAGTAATTTCTATGGAAAAGTTCAAGTTCATATTTGATCAGTACAATCCAAATTACACACTTACAAAAATACCTATATGTAAGTAAAGTGGCTATTCGTTTCTAAAACAAATTTGCTCTTCTCTTGATTTTCAACAATTCCAACTTTTTGTGGGAAGATCCCGTTATGATGAAGTTCTTATGCAAAATATTATAGGTGCTTGATCAAATGAATCATAATATCTGGCCATATTTTTCACTTTATTTCAAAATTAGATATTATTGACCGTTATGAAGTTATTTATGATTTAATTTTAATCATCTCGTGGATAAAATTTGTTGGACTTCCCACACAAACAGACTAGTATTTAAAAGATGGATAAAACGAAGAAGTGAAGATAAAAACATAGATTTGGTTGATATGATGAAATCTGGAATAACACAAAACCAATTTTTTATCCCCGAAAAATAAGAAAGTTCCCATGGGAATTAAAAACTCAATCAATCCACATAGCACATTCTGGTCATCTGATGCAAGTGCTGCAAGTATGTTCTATCTCAAAAAGTAGTAATTTTAACTTGAAAACTTTAGAAACATTTTTAAAAAAAATCAAGATTTTTGACATAAAAGAGTGTTGCAGCAAATGAACGATTTATATAGCTTTCAATAATATATTGTTAAAAATATGAATAAATTAACAAAACTTATGAAAGGTATTTAGTACCTAACCTTCGTATCTAACAGTCTCGTTAGAACTTGGACGGATGAACACAAAATCTAAAGACAACTTGCCAACTTGCCAAGTGCGAGTAGGTACGTAACTCGCATAACTGGCGACAATTTAGCCCAAACGAGCCAAAACTAGTGGTCTTTCAGGAAGTTTGTAAATATTCAGATACTTGCCTCAACTTGTATCCGTAAGACGTGAGCCGTCCCTTGGGACTAAACAGTAATTTGTAACGCTAAGCATCTCTGTCCAGACGAGATAAGGGTATAAAACTGGTATGTAATATGCAGAAACAGACAGAGAAAAGTAGGTAATGTGTATGTTTATATTTTGTGCTGAGACATATTGCATAGGTGATATCCTCACTAATATTATAGATGTGAATGTTTTTTGTTGGTTTGTTCTTCAATCACGCCTCAATAGGATAACGATCAACGTGATTTTTTGTCTTAGTTGAGGATGTGGAGAGTGTCATATATGTATACTATTCTACTTATCCCGGAGAAACCAAGTGTCTCCATTTTTGAGATTTTTTAAAACTTAAAACGGATGAAGTTGAGGGAAATAGCTATAGGTATACCTATTATGTATTGCGGTAGTTTTATATTGATTTTACTTGTTTATTTATGTAAGTTAGCTTTTGCCCGCGACTACGTCTAATTAGATTTTTATAAATCCTAAGGGAACGCTCTATTTTTACCATGCAAAAAATCACATTCATCATTTGTTTCATAGCTCCGTGATTGAAGGACAAACAAACACACTTTCACATTTATACCTAATATTAGTAGGAATTACTTCGGTTATACTTAAAACCATAACCTCTGTTTTGTTTGGAACTTTGTAGTAGGTACACATACTTTTTAACATAGCCAATTTTTTATTTATCTTTATTAAACTGTACATTTTCACTTACCTACTTTGCAGCAACTAACGCAAGGTAGGTACCTATTTTTACACGTCGCGTAGCCAATTTCTTATCTATATTAAACTCTACATTTTCACGTACCTACCTATAGATTTACGATTGTGTACTTTGCAGCACATAGCGCACAGTAGCTACTTTTAAACTTAGCCAATTTTTTAGCTAAGTATATTAAATTCTACATTTTCACGTGAGTATAGATTTCATTTCGCGACACATTTCGTATTCCGCAGCGCATCTATGATGCGAAAGATGATGAGCGACGATAAAATATCTAAATGACGTACCGTCTAGTGAAAAAATTGGACAGTTATACGTCTGTGGTTATGTAGAGCGTTGTTTTATTGCTCTGGCAATGTAGAGACGACGTGTGAATTTTAATCTCTTAATTTTTTTGGGCGCTAACACTAAAATAGCGGAAATACGTGCCATTTAAAACTTTGAAGTTTTTTATGGCAATAACATTGTGTTTGTTAAATCCACAGACCAAATGAACCCCATTTTTTTTTTAACCAAGCTGAAGTTGACTAATAAGATCTTCTATCACAGAAAAAAAGACTAGATAAAGAATACAGTTTGAGGTGTGTATTTGTGTCTGTTTGTTGCCTCGTAGCTCCCTAACGATTGGACCAATTTTGATGCGGTGTTTTCTGTTTGAAAGCTAACGTGGTCGAGATCTTAGCATAATCAGCTCATTTCCTACTTGATTGAAGGTCCTTATAAATTTACACTGCTGGTACGATTGATATGAAATTTGGTGTACTTCTTTATTTAATCCGAAGTAATACTTCGGATTAAATAAAGAATCAAGTTAGTATGTGGGATACCCAACTCCTCAGCAACTTACAGCAAATATAGTGTGTTTGGGCACATTAGAATTATCTCAATTTATTCTATACTAGCTGTGCCCGCGACTTCGTTCGCGTGGAATAGTGACTTTTCGGGCAGCATATTTTGAATTACATATATACAGGGCGTCCCACGGCTATGCCACATGGAGGGGAAGTACCTTAAATATTGTAGATGGAACATTTTACTGAAAGAAGACTTCATTTTAATTTAAAAAACAATTTAAACTGCATTCATAGATTTTTAAATAATTGCCTGGTTGAACCGGGACTCGAACCCGCTATACGAGAAAAAAAATTAACCTGTATCTTTATCATACCGATTGGAAGGCTTCATCATAAGGATTATTTTTTGTTAAATAACATAGCATGAGAAATAAAAGGAAGACCATGAATTTTAGCCTTTGATGTAAAATTTTGTTCAGAAAAATGAAAAGCTGACATTGCCGTATGCAATTCGTAGCTCTGTTGCAGCGGGATTGAAGGACAAACCAATAAATCAATAAACAAACACACTTTCGCATTTATAGGTAATATAAGTAAGGATTAGTAAGGATAGTAAGGATCGGGAAATGATGCGTACTTCTCAAGTGGGTACTCATTAATAATAGTTCATGTCAGTTGTATGTCGATATGCCAATGTCAGCTTTTCATTTTTCTGAACAAAATTTTACATCAAAGGCTAAAATTCATGGTCTTCCTTTTATTTCTCATGCTATGTTATTTAACAAAAAATAATCCTTATGATGAAGCCTTCCAATCGGTATGATAAAGATACAGGTTAATTTTTTTTCTCGTATAGCGGGTTCGAGTCCCGGTTCAACCAGGCAATTATTTAAAAATCTATGAATGCAGTTTAAATTGTTTTTTAAATTAAAATGAAGTCTTCTTTCAGTAAAATGTTCCATCTACAATATTTAAGGTACTTCCCCTCCATGTGGCATAGCCGTGGGACACCCTGTATACCGTCGACGCTCAGGCGCGAGGCGTGTAGTACGTACTCTGTACGTTAAAAATGTTCGCCGTGATTCTTTAAATTGACATAACTTTTTTATTTATGAACCGATTGACATGAAATAAACACTAAATGTTAAGTGAAGCTTACTACAATATATTAGTGAAAACCGTATCTAAATCGAATAAGCCGTTTCTGATATTAGCGTGCACAAACACACAAACAAACAGACAAACAGACAAAAAAAAATTAATTACAATTTCGGGTTCGGCATCGATATAATAACAACCCCTGCTACTTTTTTTTTATATATTTCCATTGTACAGACACCACTTTTCTACAATTTTATTATATGTATGTATAGATTTTAACGAATTAAACATTACATATTAAGTAGCTATTTGTGGCTTGAGCCAGACCTCGTTATCTGCATTTTCATTTCATTTCATTTCATTTCATACGCATTCGAACATGATATACCTATTAAATATACCTACTAACGTGACAGTCACATCTAAAATTATCAAGATTTACAAGGTCTGTTATTGGTAGGTGAGTTCAAAGTATTAAACGAATTTCTGGTTGTACCGTTAAAAAAAAAAAAGTGGAAAGATTTTTGAGAGGATTAGCTGCTAGAGCTTGTCCTGAATAGCGATTTCGGTTGCAGCTACACAATGTGGAATTGTATGGCGAGGCGAAACGGGGCCGCTCTTACCCCGTGGCGGATTTAAATGAGGACTAGTATGCACCAGCGCGCTTCTACTCAGTACTGTGGAGACGTGTATGCTGGTAGACTTACATTTCAGAACTATTACGGCTTAGGGCTTAGGGTTTAATGTACTTACTAGTCGCTTTTGTCAGTAGGTAGTTACCCTCGGTAAAAGCTTTGTGGTGTAGGGACATATTCTGATAAACCTCCGCTGCTCGTAGTTCTTCTGAAACTGCCTTAAGGGCACGATCTTCGGCCGCAGTAATTTGCAAGCAAATGAAGTGAGGCGCACGAGCCACTTTGTTAAAAAAAGTAAAACAGTCTTGATTAAAAAAAAAGTAAACTTTTTAGAGAAAAATTAACGGTAAAATATTCTTCTAAAAGCTTTTGCCTATTTTTTGACATTTTTTTTTTAGTTTAACTTTGATATACTATACATACAACCTGAAAAACAATTAAAAACTACACTGTTTTCGGAATATTATTTGATCGAGTGAAGTTCAAAATATGGACTTTTGAACGGTAAAATAATTTAGAACGTGTATTAAACTACAACATATATTTTTAACCAATCAAAACAAAGAATATTTGATTGTTTACTATTGAATCCAAAACAGGCTGTTTTCGGAGATCCTGCCGTTAACTGCTTTATTGGTCTAGCGGTTAGCATACTTCACTGCTGATGACATAGTCCTGGATTCAATTCCCGCGTCAGGCAAAGAATGGTTTTTCCGTCAAGAATCCTCAGTAGGCACAGACTTAGGAAGTAGGTGGCGTGCGATGCTATAAGAGTGATGGGAAAGAGAGAGCACCTGTGTTTGCACAACTTTTGTGCACTATAATATCTCCCTATCTCCTGAACTCCTTAGTTGCTGCCTGATTAAAAGACAAATCAAGAAACAAACACTTTACCATTAACAACATACATATAACTATATAAGTAGGGATAGACAAGAAGTCGGAGTGGCTCTCTAAAGCTAATAAATATTTCAGGAATTTAAACGCCCTACGCACAATGTATTTTACAAAAATATATGTGGGAATATCAGCAGAAACAAGTTAATTTATTCGGAAGCGTGAAGAGAAGGGCGTCGCTCAGTAACATTAAAATTTGAGCCTTGTCAGGTGCTAAGTCCATAATTTCCCGGGGGAACAATCCAGGATCGCATTTTAAGGGTTTTCATGAATGGAAACTCTAATTTCTATTGTTGTCTTGCTCTTGCTTAGTCGCGTAATTCCAAGCTGAATATACGTATATTATTTTCACCTGCCCGTGAAATCTGAGAAGCCCTTGAGACATTTCCTAAAACAACCTTTATAAAGTTGACTTTTGGTAACAGTTCTTTTATATTTGTGCTTTTATTGTGTTTTTTATTTTTATGATGGTTATTTAATTAGTTCAGTGATAGTTATTTAAAGTAAACGGCAGTTAGTCCGTAGTCCAGGTTTTAACATAACCTCGCTTTTAACCTTTATCATTTAACCATTTCAATTAATTCATATTTCATTCAGAGAAATTACTAATTCCGTCTCTTTTTTTCCAGGTATAAAAACTTACGACATAAAAATCAACAAAAACACCTGCTGATTTTGGTGAGCAATTATTTCTGTAAGCACAATGGTCGTCCTTTTCCAGTTTGCAAGGTACGAAGTATAAACAAAGTTGGTGAACGAACTTAGTACCGGTTCGTTACTCCTGCTTACATGCAAAGTTTAAACTACTCTGTTTGCTTAGGTTTCATCGTACCCATTGATGACTAGGTACAATTCCTACGTAGCTTAGCTGGTGTATGAATTTGAATGATGAATGAACGAGATTTGCCTTTCACTGTGTTAACTGAGACTGGTTTCGAATTTAATCTCTTTGGAATACATAGAGATTGTTACTATTAATACTAAAAGAATTTAGACCGTAATATCGGGGATGAATTTACAGCTTTTGGGCGCCATCCAAATTGAGTTTACACAAATGTTAGAACTATAACATTTTATTAATTTCATTACCATTATTTTCTTCAGTGTTTTTGCTCAGGTTATTTTATGAGGCGCTATTTTCAATATTACCTATATTATCAAAAATACTTTATTATCATAAAAATACTCATACTTGAATAATTTAAATATATTTAGTAGAAGTATTTAAATTCCAAAAATAAATTGTTACTATGTTTAAATATTCTATCACAGAATTTATACCACAAATTTTTTTTTACTTAGAAACTGAATAACATTATCAAACTAAAGATAAAGGTAAAATCAAATTGAAAATACGTGATCTATTTTAATTGCATTTCAAATTTTTTTTGACTGATTGATTGATATATTGGTGAATACAAGGAATTAGGAAAGTATACATATGAATTTAGTAATTATATCTAGAACGAATACAAAGTGGTTACATATAGTTTTTATATAGGTACGTATCACATAACATTGATAACAATAGCTATAAGAGTTTATATACGATTTGTTTGTACGTATCACGTACCAGACACAGGATTGGTCAGTCTGATGGAATTAGTTGGAGCCCCAGTGTTGCGAATTGAGAACTTCGCTTAGCTCTTCGGGTTTTAGACACGCTGAGTGGAAGTTTAAGGGGCTTGCGAGATAACCGGATAGACGAAGGGTTACAGTTAACTTTGTTATCGTGACAGCTGTGAGATGTTCAATATTGCTATTATTTACAAATAAGATTTTTGCTTCGGTTAATATTTGCTTAATATTGTGGCTTAGGTTCTGACGACTCTTTTATATTTTTCATATCAAAAAATTGCCCAGATTGCTTTTTGTAAAAAGAAATGCAGATAGAGCACTATCTGCCATTGGAAGTTTTATCAAAATTGGTTCAATCGTTTTAAAGATAACACATACCTACGGATAAAATTTAAAAAATATATTATTTTGGGTTATGTTTTTCGTTCACATCGTAATAATTTAATATTCCCTTCATAACAGGCAGTTATTTAAAAACCATGACAATTGATCCTACCTATCTACTTTAGTTTTATTGATAACACTAATAGAAGTTGTTTACTGATTTGAAAAATCCCGTGACCAGTTTACTGGCGAAATAATTAATCTACCAATAGGCGAATTCATTTCAGAATTTACTGTGAAATTTCTCTAACGACAGATGAAAGAGGGGAAATTTGAACTTTAGTACTTAAATTTTTAATTGCTTGATAACGGACCAATTGCGATTCTTAGAAACTAATTATTAAGATTTGAATAGAACTCGAAGTATTGTGACATCACGACTATACTTACCCGTTTTCTTAATCCTATTATTAATATTATAAATGCGAAAGTTTGGATGTATGGATGTTTGTTACTCAATCACGCCGCAAGACTGAACCGATTTGGCTGAAATTTGGCACAGAGATAGCTTATATTCTGGAATAACACATAGGCTAATTTTGATCTCGGAAAATAAGAGAGTTTCCGATCAAAATACCTTAATCCACGCCGACGAAGTGGTGGGCATCATCTAGTAATCTTATGAACAAAAATTACAATGACAAACTGTTTTTTTATATTTTTTTATTGCCAATTTTTCCTCTCTATCATCATGCTTTTGCCACGATAAATGGTGATGGCAGAGGCGATGAATGCTCGTTGGGGTCTCAAGGTATTCGCACCAGAAGGCACAGTTTAAAGAAAGTAGAAACCTAGAAAATAAAGCGGTAAGCACTTTGTGAAAGTTTGAATGAAAAACTTTTTTATTCTATTCTTAACTTATTCTTAATCAGTGGGCAATTTCGATGAAAACTTGAAACACGTCATGTTGATGTTTAACACGTAGTTTGAATAGGATTTGTATGAAAAAAAGGGGAAATGTTAAAGATCTATTTCTAGAATATTTTAATCACGAAAATGAACGAGGATTAACGCTAGAATGTATAATCCGTGAACAAAAGAAATAAAGTAAAAGAATGATATTCAATTTAAAATTAGAACACGCTTTCATCTGCAGTATTCCAGTGACAACTGACACTTGGAGAGGTTGACTTTTGATTGGTCAAACTCAATCAGAGCGCCCTGGCACAGGTTCCAATTCTTTTTCACAGTGAAATGTCACAACGTGACTTTTCAAAAATATCATTTTTGCGCATTCAATTCATTTATTACCTACGTTCAAGCTTTTCCACAGGGAGGGGCTTTAGAATAGCCCGCGGGAATTCTTTTTGTATAATATAAATAACCTATACCCTATATTATGTACCTATATCACTCTCCTCAATTACTATACCTACCTATCCATAAAAAAAAAATTAAAAGTGCCTCGTAAAAATCTTACTCTCATTTTTTTTAAATTCAAGAAATTCTGGAAGATATAGGTTACCTATCTTAGTAATAAAAGCTGTCCTTGTACCCGGCATTTATAATAATTATCTATGAGTATGCTATAGTTAAAGTTATGGTAGAATAAAGAAATATGTACTTACCTAAAGAAAAAATCGTGTCGATTGCACCGTTATTACGTGATTGAAGGATAAATCAACAAGCAAAAATATTGAAATAAAAAAACATATTTATCAAGGAAATAAGGGTTTTAAGAAACCGACTTCAAACATGTGCCTATAAAATTTGAAGAGTTCCCTCGATTTCTCCATCATCATCTCATCATCAGATCCTGACCTGATGACTACGAAACCACCTGGGAAATATACCCTTTCAGACAAAAAAGAATTTTCCGAATCGGTCCAGGCGTCTTCGAGTCATCGAGGAACATACATAAAAAATGAAAAAATAAAAAACATTCCGACGAATTGAGAAACTCCTCCTTTTTTAAGTCGGTTAAAACCTAATCAAGCAATGTACGAATACATCATCATGGTTCTAGTATTGAATATTAAAAGACCATTGCGATATATTATTATCTTGATGCCCCACGGCTAAAGGGTTAGCCTCTAGGCTCTTGACACCCCCTTTGCGCAGTCTCCAGTAAGGGTCACTCGACATTGAACCTTCTGAGGAAAGTTCTGACTTTCTGAGGCGATGACGACGCACTTAAATAAGACTTATGTATTTTTAAACATTGCAAATTACGTGGTTTAAGAGGTTAAACATCGGTTAAACTCGCTCAAGATTATTTTTAAATCTTACTGTTGAATTTAAATACACAAGAAGGAGACTTTTATTTTCTTCTTACCAGACGTCTCGAGTTTTAATGGTCTGGAGAAGTGTGAAAGGAACACTCATGGTCACAGACGGTTGCCATTCTAATTGTCGTGTAGTTTTACAGAAAACGGAATATAATATGTAGGTAGGTAGGTACTACTCTGTTCTACGAACACCAAATAAATTGTTGAATTGTAATGTAGTTCTTGCATTTCACGAGGGCGCGTGAGCTTTACTTGTGGTTACGTCGTGTATATGCACATTGCGTAAGTGTGCGTGCCTGTCAGGAGCCTAGGTGGGAGCGGTCAGTTGCGAGCAATAAAAAAATTCGGGATAAATAGAATCCAATGCAACTTTTTAGGTCTTCGCTGCAAAAAATCCATTTCTCAGCTGTTACTGCGTGATTGAAGGACTAAACAATAAACAAACTTTCTCGTTGACTGATTAGCATATTTGTCATTCATACATGACTGTGCTAATGATGTTAGTTAACTTCAAAAACATTTAACGTTTCTATAGATACCTTAATAGGTAGGTATCGTAGGAGGACGATGAGAAAATTATATAGATATTTATTTTATTTAAAAAACTTTATTGTATAATAACTTAAATGGGTTAGGTCGCAATTCTGTTGTCGGTGAAGTCGAGAACCACCCATATTCTTCGTATTAACCTTGGCTCTCATTTTCACATTTTATATTTTTGATGGGATAAAATATATTATATACACAGAGTTAATGTGGTACATGAAGTTTAAAATGTTCTATCGTTGTATGTGTGAATTTAAATGTTCTAAACTGAAATGTAAATACACTAACCTACACAAGAGTTTAGAGCAATTTTGAATTTTATTTTAGTTTAGGTAGGTACACTAAAGTTCAAAGTATTTAAATATTCCCGTGAGACTTGTAAAGTTCTCGTAAAGATCGATGTCGAACGTGTTACTTGTGAGTTGTGACACGCGTCCGTTTCAGAATTTCAATGTGGACTAAGGGCGCCCGATGGGGGACTGATGGGGTTTAGTGACTTGCTCTGCGTCAAGGGATTTGTAGCTCAAAGTTTCATTGTAGTGGATATTGCTCGGTGTTGTGTCGTTAGTTTGTTTCATATACTTCACTAAAGTGTTATGGAGTATGATGAGTATGTTTCTATTTGTGGTCCATTAGTTAATAAATTCTGCATCAATCAATTCTGTTAAACGCAAGCAAGGATTTGTTTTCCGCGGGTACTTTTTAATTTTTCAGGGCAAATGTAGCTTCATAGTGTAGTATGTTTTCAAGCACAAACAATGTGAGGGTTGCCATTCGTGTAAAAAAGTAAATAACTACCGATGACGTAATCATCATCTAGACTCCCCTACCCCCATGTCATCCAAAATAAGCAAAACAAAGACCCCCCCCCCCATAGTACCTACTTACGTAATACTTAAACGGCCCCTAAATCGTAAAACGCAATTGCTGCTACGGAACCTTTCATGGGCGAGTCCGACTCGCACTTGACCACTTTTAATATTAGTGTCATGTGATATGTGACTATCTTTGACAGTGACTTCGTCCGTGTGGAGTTACCACGTCCTGTCACGTATAATTTGAGTAGACACTTTCAAGGAAAGCACGCTCCAACCTGGGCTACATCAGTGCTATCCACCATTCGTTATCGTCAAGCGCAAGCCTGTTTCACAACAAAAAAACATTTTCGCATTTATAACTATTAGGGAAGTAGGGATCCAATATTAAATACTGACGTAGTCGTACAAGAGAGCAAATTTAATTCACATCATCAGATACGAAAAGCCGATATTACCAATGAAGCAGATAGATAGGGCACTCCCGAGTTCCATTCATTTGCCAGTTTACGCATTCCGCCCGGCAGATCGGAAACTTTGTCGCTTGCAGAATTTCAATATAGATGCCGAAAGAAATATCGGTACCCAGTTCCCTAGTAATGGACGAAACTGAGGCTCGGGCGTGGTACAAACTATAAGAGAAAGCGGAATGTATGATCTTGGTGCAAGTGGTCAACGTATCAAAACTGTTTAGAATGTCTAACTTCAAATCTCGTTGGCCCAGTGTCTTTGGTCTGATTCATGGGCCAAAAAATAAGTATGTGGTTGTTCTGTCAACTAATTGTCGGTTTTCGCTCGGAGTTAAGAAATTGACGAGGTGTCATGTCATCCGCGTGCCTTGGTGAGCATGTAAAGCCGTCGGTGCTGCGCCTGATCTCACCTGATTATGAGAGTGAGGGAATAGAGAGGCGTTTACCCACACACTTTTGTGCGCTGTAATACCTCCAGTGCAGATGGAAAACTGAAAAGTCGGATCAGTCCCCACCCGTTGCACTATTGTCATACCCATTGCTAACACAATATTTTTTTCGCTTATTTGGAAGGGCAGAGCGGTATACCTAATAGTCAAGTTCAGCAAGACTAATATTCTTTAAAACAAATATTGCGTGCGTTATCATCGTTATGATCCTGTATCGATACAAGTTGAAGAATAAAATAAAAATTAATTGCTTTCTTCTCCCCCCACACTTAAGCATCTATTAAAATATATTCACTATCCATTATCTCCGCTAGTTTCGTGACCTCAACTTTTAGCGGCAATATCCCGTTCAATATGTTGTCTTTTATGAGGAATTCGCGGTACGCAATATGTTTATTTAATGGGACCATAATTTTCAGATAGGCCGTTACCTTTCCGCGATTAGGCAATCTGATCAATGTTTCGGACGGTATAATTTTAATATAGGGGATGAAAAACGTATTAATGGGAGTGTCCCTCGTAATAAATAACGTAATATAATGAAAGTTGGCAATTTTAATCGCTGTTTAAAGTTAAGCCGTTCGCCAGATTTTTACGGATAGGTTTCAATTTTAAGACCATTGAGCGGCGTCTGGACTGAGCCTATTAAATCTGTCTGGTAGCCTGGACGTTATTTTATGGTTAAACTATTGATGATCAAAGTAAAAAAACTGCATTTCCTGAACAAGGTCAAGGAGTACATTCTAGCAAGATTCCTTAAAAAGATTTTGCAATTTTAGACAATCTTGAGCTTTGAAATTCATCGGTTACTTTCCATTGGGCAGCATTGAAAACCGTTCATATCGTATCAATTATTAAAAAAAATCTGCTTCGACGTTTAGGACATAAATCTTTATTAAAGTCAGTTTTTCCGCTTTAATACGACATCGGTATTTCGATAATGTGCTTGTTATCTCCTGCATCTCCCCTCCAATATCTTCCACTGCAGGAATTTATCAGGGGGTGAGCATGTGAAAAAATACCCTAATAATGAGTATTGGGGACAGATCTCGTAACTTGTTTATCCTATCTCGAACTGCACTTGCATATTGTGCACCGGTCTAGCAATCGGTTGGTGGACTAGTCGAGCGATTTTTGCCTCTTTTGAAGACCGCTTTGTTTGTACGCTGCGGCGCGATTGCGGTTTCATGAGCATGTCATCTCCTATTGTCATATGAGAGTATCGCATGCTTTGGACTGTATTTTTAAAATAGGCTAGCGTGTTTTAATTAAAATACAGACAAAAGGCAATGGTTTTATAATATTCAAATAAGAGTAGGTACTTATCTATAAATATAGAATAGGTGTAGAATATTATGGTTGTTATAATATCTAGTCTTTGAGTCTCTTTGAATAAACGTTGGTTGAATCTGTATCTTTTATTGTTTAATGTAAGCCTAAAAATATTCTGACAGCAGTTCTATGCAGTTTTGTAAGCATAAGGGTCAGTTCACACCAAGATGCGACGCGACGCGACGATGCTCGTACTTTTGTCGATAGCGATATCAATATAGAACCTCTTTATTACACAACTAGAAGCCCGCGCTGACTTCGTCCGGGTTGAAAATTAAATATTTGTTCTTGTGAGCTTCTTATAGGAGACGATTGTCAATAAGATCACAACAGGAACCACCACGAATATCCCGCACTGATACCCGCCACCGTGCCCCGCCGCGCCAGCCGGCACCATTTTATTATTTTGTCGCGCGGAAAAATTAATTTTCCGATAACTCCTAACATATTAATTTAAATTGTATAGTGTAAAGGGCAAATATGTTCTAAATTAAATACTTACGATAATAAACATATTTATTTAGATATAGATTGACATCACATCGGTTAAAGAAGCTTCGAAAATAATTCATTATTTTTAATCAAAATTTGAAAGATAGAAATGGTTACTGTAAGTTATCCTTAGAATATAGACATATGCTATCGTGGACTTTTTTTTAGAACTCTTTAAGAAGAACAATTCACCCATACATCATTTTCATCCAATAACAGTATATGACCCAGCGCACGCCTTGAAAACGTTTAAGAGTCAAAAAAATTTCCGACTTCTTTCACAAATTTGCACATAATATCTAGCCATAATACGTTTATTAACATAATTATAGCCTATAACCATCTGGAATAATGTACCTTTGAAATGGTAAAAGAATTATTGTAATAGGTGCGGTGGTTCCAAAGTTTGCTCCGGACATACATACAAACTCACAAAATTCGCGCTCTCTCTTTATTATAATAGTATAGATAAGGTACAAATTTCAGTGAGAGCGTATCGAAGTATGATTCGTTACGTCGCGTCGCCCTACGATGCGCTGCGCAGCGCGGCGCTGCGGAACGTTGATGGCATTTCGAGATGGCATTTCAAAAATCCCTTTTTACACATTTACTACACCTCTAGTAGTCTAAGCTTTCCAAGGATTTTCTTACCAATCTCTAGGCCTTTCGGTTAAGGCCATTCGCATGGTAGGTATATTATATGTATAATGTCAGTCAGCATTTTGTTACATAGGAGTAAAAAAATTTCAACCCTTGAAAGGTTTTTCTATTTCTTTCGAATCCTTTCCCGTTACGCTTCTTAGAACGGCTGCAAAACTTTTTTTGGAAGGGTCCATGTCGTTTTCTGTTCTCTTTTTCTGGGCACTAAACATAAGTTGTGGATTAAATCAATTTATTTATATCACGTAGAGCAATTCGTATGAAATCGCAGTTTTAAAGATTTAAAAAAAAAAACATAATATTACCTACTAGCTTTAACCCGCGGCTTCGCTCACGTTAGGTTCGATTTTTTAACCCCCTATTTAACCCTCTTGGGGTTGAAATTTTCCAAAATCCTGTCTTAGCGGATGTCTACGTCCTAACAGCTACCTGTATGCCAAATTTCAGCTCAATCGGTCCAGTGGTTAGAGCTGTGCGTTGATAGATCAGTCAGTCAGTCAGTCAGTCAGTCAGTCACCTTTGCCTTTTATATATTTAGATTTCTTCCTTTCCTATTATTATAAAATACAAATATTACCTATACAATTTATTTATTTTCTCATCTTCATCAACAGACGTCCATAGCGGGACATAAGTCTCTTGCATGGACTTCCACATGACTCGGATTTGCGCCGCCTGTATTCAGCAGCTTTATTCAGTAGCTTACGGGATTCGCCTATCGTCGGTCAACTTGTAGGGAGGTCTGGTAACACTGGTTTTTTTTTTCAAGCTGAAGTTGACTAATATCCTCCTATCCCCTCCAAATAAGCGGAAAGCTTGTGCTAGGAGTGGGTACGACAATAGTGCAATGGGTGGGATTCGAACCTGCGACCATTCAGCTTTCAGTCCGCACCTTTAACCATTGGGCTATTGAGGCTACTGTGCTTTCCGATGCCAGTTTGCCAATGTATCTGGGGACCCCAATGACTTGCTATTGATTCATCGAACTATGTGCCTCGTCCATTTTCACTTCAGCTTCGTAACTCGCTGAGCCATGTAGGTTACTTTGGTTCTAGACGGATCCCCGGATCGACGGATCTCAATTTATTCATACTAATATGATACTCGTGGAATTCAATGAACCAAATACAAGGTTCTCATGTTGGTTAAAAAGACGAAACGTCAGCAGAACTCATAAAGAGAATCGATAACGCGAATTTAACCCTCCGTTTGAGACCCTTCTATTTTCCGCATTTTGATTTTTCTTGATTGTGTTTAAAATTCCCCACAGCTATTTTGATAATGCATACATTTATTTTATTTTGTCGTGATCACATGAAGAAATAATTTATCATTTAAAGGTAAACATCTTTAATGGTCATTTATTATTATTGTTATAGTAGTTACATATTAAGATGAAAGCAATTGCAAAAATTGGATGGTACTTAAGTTGAATTCGAAACGGTTAGAACCGTTTTAACTTAGATGAATTTAAATGTCTGATGGGAGGCTTCTGTCCTGTCTAGTTACCATCATGTGCCACCAGGCGCCAAGCGAATTAGCGTTCCGTTACGATGGCATGTAGAGACAGATCGTGATATGGGCTATATTTACACTATTATTACTCTTTATAAGATATCCAGCTACCAATTTACACTGCATCGTCACTTACCATCAGGTGAGACATTGTCAAAGGCTATCTTGTCACGGGCTAAAAAAAATTAAACTGGAACTCAAAGGAGAAAAAATTTACTATTTTATAAGAATTGATTTCAGTACAATTTGAAACAGATGTAAAATTCTGATTCAGCCGAGGGTGAGAATGTATCATTTTTTTGTATGATTATAGTTTCAGACCTAACATAAGAAAAAATTGGCGTTCCAATTACGCCTACATACAAATCTCACGCACACATTGACAGTAAACAGAGCCGGACTTCGAAAAGCGAGGTTCAGCGAGGTTGAAGGGACTGGAGAGTATTTAATATCTGTAATTTGAAATAATATGGAAACTACGGAAAGTTGCCATCAAATTGTAGGTTAAACCCTTATTTTACATGCTGTAAACTTAATTCTATAAATTAATTCTTAATTATGAAAATGGATTCTAATGTGCTAAGTTTCGCGGTTTTGTAATCAAACAAGTAATAATGTTACAAAATAATATTTAATAAAATCAAAACAAAACATGATTTACAAAATCTACCCAAAAGATATATCTATTAGATAAATAAAACAAAATCAAAAAGCAACTTTTTCTCTAATATCTTTTAGAAATACAAACATTGACAATACGATAACATCAACAGTAGTTTAATTAACTCTTACATTCTATTCAGCCTGTATCACTCATTTCAATAACCTTATTAGAATAGTATTACACATTTTAAACTTATAAAAATAACAAAATAAACCATATGTCTCAGTCTTTTCAATAACGTAATAAGGAATAGTATTACTCTATACTCTTTATTAATAGTATTACTAGGCTGTAAATTTTGCAAGTCCATCAAAACTTGATCTCCAGCAGCTTTTCTTTCTACTGGACCTTTTACTGATGATGTAGACATATGCTGAAAACAAGAGTAATAAATTATCAGTTGTCTAGTATTAACAATTTAATAGGTAATACAAATAGGTACACAGCTATATATATATATGGGTATAGCTGTCAATATTTACGTTTAAATGGCAAGATGTTTTGGGTTGGTACCTAAATATAAGAACAACTAGAAACTTACTTGTAATGATGAATCAAAAATCATTGGGATTGCATTAGAAGTAAGGACGGTACGAAAACCACTGCAATCCACTAAATGTGCTTCAAAATGTTCAGAACATAGCACACTCGATGTTTTGTGCTGCCAATTTTTTTTATTCGTCTGCATCAACCAGGCATTTTTTATATTTTCATCCTTTGGAAAGCTAAAAAATGATTTAATTTTATAATTTATCCTTACTTTTATAGAAATAGAAATAGAAATATTTTATTTCAAATAAACTTTCACAAGCACTTTTGAATCGTCAATGAATCTACCACTGGTTCGGAATGCCTTTCCCGCCGAGAAGAGCCAGCAAGAAACTCGGCGGTCGCTCTTTTAAAAAAAAAGTAAAAATTTTACAATATTTAATGAAACTATGCTATGTATTGCTTCCACGATTAATTTTCCTAAGTCCAATACAATACAAATAAAAATTAATACAATCCAATACATCTTAAAACAGGCAGGCAAAAACAGACTAATTATTTAATCAAAATATACCCACTAAACAAAACTTGCGCCTGAATACGGCCCTGTCAAATTGTACAAGTATATGAAACGACAAACAAGATCCTGATATTAATTAATTGATAAATATTGCAACAGGAATATACTAGAACCAAAATTACTATAACTGTCTACGAGTTTTGCGTATAGTATAATAATTAGGGACTGCTTCTAAAATGCCGAGTAAGCATATAACCAAATTACGAGTCTATAGCACATCAAAACTTACCGATGAAAAGTAATTGCAGGTGTTTTCCTATACGGAGAATTGCCACACAGAGGTGCACAACACTTCACCATTTTATTTCAGAATTTTTGATTCTTTAGACTCGATTTTAAAGCAAATTTAAAAGAATAAACAACTCGCAGGTTATGTTGTTGTTTTTGACAAATTGACATATTCCACCATACTTCTCTTATTTGTAGCTTACGAATTGCCTCAAGCTCAATTATGTCTATGAGTGCGTAAGTGTTGCAACAACAGAAGTAAAAGAGATAGAATCATATATTTTTTGTTGGAGAGAAGCAAGCGAAGATATTATTTATTCGTTTAGATGTAGTTGTGAAAATTATGTTAGGTCTGCTTACTCTTATATGTTTGTGGGCGCTACAAATTATAGAGGCTGTATTACCTTTGTTCCTATGACTTTAGACTATATACAAGTTTTTGAACGAATAGATTTTGACTAAATAAACAAAGACATAAGACAGTACAAAGTAATAAATAAGTAGCTAATCGAATTCTCTGAAACTTCTGTGCCCTCGTAAGTTAGAAAAACAAATTTCTCGTTTCCATTATAAAACTGTTTTTAAAGAAATTTGGTTTTTTCCTTGCAATTTCCAAAAATGGACTCTATTGAGTTCTTTTTACGGACGGTTTCGAGATGGTCGGTTGGGAAAAAATAATACAAGTTTTCATTTTCGCGGCGTGACAGGAAGGGAGGACGTATGACTGGCGTCCGCCTTCGAAATCCAATATGACAAATTCGGCGGTACGTGATTGGAATGAGTGTGGGTGCGAATTTATTTGCACCCTGGCCCGTGGCCCATCAAATACCAGGATGCGACCACCTGCGTTAGGATTGTCACGTCGATACATTGCTGTAATATTGAACTTGTTGATTTGAACGGAAATCACACTAATATTATAGAGGCGAAAGTCTGTGTGTGTGTGCGTGCGTGCGTGCGTAGGTCTGCGTGTGTGTGCGTGCGTGTGTGTGGGTGTGTAAGTTTGTTGTTACTCTTGGATAAAATTGGGCATAAAATTTTTGTCTCCTGTCCATGCTCACCCTCCTGAAAGATGGGTTGAAATGATGTGATGATATATTTTAATGAGAGTATTTTTATTAACATGCTCGCTTTAAACATTTCTGTGGCGGTGTCGTGTGGTGCGGGTTGTTACGTTCCCTCAAATATGGTTGAGCGAAGCAATGGCTGGATCATGCGTCATGATCGTGAATGGGTGCCACCAACGGGAATGGGTCTGCTTTGACTGCCCGTCTTGACATGCGTTGGATTGGTGTACCTACGTATGCATTTTTGCATTTTTGAAGCTTTATTGTGGAAGCACTGTATACATAGCATAGCTTTGTAAAAAAAAAAAATTTTTGAAAAGAACAACTGCTGAGTTTCTTACCGGCTCTTCTCAGCAGAATCTGCATTCCGAACCGGTGGTAGATTTATGACGTGTCGTAAGAGCTACAAGTTAGCCTACATGAAATAAATTAAATTTGAATTTGAATTTAACAACATGTTGTATGCGCATGTTTTTGTTTGGTCTTGGTTTTCCTATTATTATTAATTGGCAGATACTTAAGGTTATAATCGCTCAATTTCTATGAATTATGACTAAACAGAAATATCCTTTAGAATAACAGGAATGATCATAAAAGTCAAGGCAATGATTATGCTGATTCATAAACTATTAATATCAGAGTTTGTGGTCAGATGAATAAAATCCGTTTCTTATCCTACTAGTATTATAAATGCGAAAGTGTGTTTGTTTGTTGGTTTGTCCTTCAATCATGCTGCAACAGAGCTACGGATCGACGTTATTTTTTGCATGTGTATAGTTGAGGACCTAGAGAGTGACATAGGCTACTTTTTATCAAAGAGTTCCCAAAAACTAAATCAAAGCGGATGAAGTCGCGGGCATCAGCTAGTTTTATAATATTTAGTTCGTGAGCCAAACTGATCGTATTACAACATGAAACAGAGGTTATTTTATTAACCGACTTCCAAAAAGGAGGAGGTTATCAATTCGGCCGGTATCTTTTTCTATGTCAAATAAGCAAGAGAAAAAACAAATAATGTCTATTATAAAGATTATTTGTGACTAGCTTTTGCCTGCGGCTTCGCTCGCGGCTTAAGTTCGATTTTTCAAATGTCTATTTTACCCCCTAAGGGGCTTAATTTTCAAAAATTCTTTCTTAGCGGATGCCTACGTCATAATAGCTATCTGTATTCCAAATTTCAGCCCGATCCGCCCAGCGGTTAGAACTATGCGTTGATAGATCAGTCAGTCAGTCAGTCAATCAGTCAGTCAGTCAGTCAGTCACTTTTGCCTTTTATATTTTTAGATACCTATTAGTAAATTGATTATAATATTGCATTAGGGATCTAAGTTTTAGATAATTTATGATCAGATTTTATGTAAATAATTAATTACACAGGCCTGCGATGGTTTTCCCCTTTAAAAACTAATTAGCAATTTGGGTAGGTATTAGTTATTAAGCTACGAAAAAAATAATAAAAAAATTCTATCACGTAAGTTTTCTGAGAAAATGAATTTTCATTTTTCTTAGTATTACCGCGCATTACTAGCGTTAACTTCCAATTTCTTTAATAATAGTGCATGCTTGTAGAATTGATGACATTTAAATATTCACCTACCCTCATAAGTCATTGTTTGTCGTGATTGAAATCATATTACAATACATATGCATCAACTACTAGATGATTCCCGCGACTTCGTTCGCGTGGATGAAGGTTTTTTATTCCCGCGGGAACTCTCTTATTTCCCAGAATAAAAAGTAGCCTATGTGTTATTCCAGACTATTATCTATCTCTGTGCCAAATTTCAGCCAAATCGATTCAGTCGTTGCGACGTGATTGAGTAATAAACATACATAGGTAAATAGGATGATACGATAGTTTTGTGATTTAATTCTGCTACCTCCACTTCATATTAACAGGTATTATAAAGCCATTTTTAAACGCACTAGCTAAAGATGGTACCTGTGTTAATTACCTTTGTGTTTTTAAGCATTTATCGGATTCCAAGATCAAAGAAGGCATTTTTCTTGGGTCTTAAATAGGGAAGCTCATGCAAGACGCTACCTTTGAAAAAAATCTAGAATAAAATCAAAGAAAACGCTTGGAATTCACTTAAAGATGTAGTTTATTTTCTTTTTAGAAAACAGTAAAAGGCCAAATTATGACAATATAGTGAGTATTTTACTCGGCAACTTTCATAAAGTGGATTGCAATATGAGTATAAAGTTACATTTTCTGCATTCTCAAATTGACCCCTTTCCTGAGAATCTTGGGGCTGTAAGTAAAAAAAAAGGTGAAAGCTTCTAATAAGATATTAAGGTCATTCAGAGCAGATACCAAGGAAGGTGGAACCCAAACATGATGGCAGACTACTGCCAGATATTGAAGAGAAATAAACCTGATAGAAAGCATAAGAGAAAAAGATGAAATAGGAGTTTTGAAGGAAGTAGAAAAAGAAATAATAAGTCTTTTTGATTTATTTAGTCTCTTTAGCGTTATTTTTAAATAATACTGTCGGTTTTTTAAATTTTAAATTCGTTAATTTTTGTTTTTTTTCATGAAGTTTGTTAAAGTAACCTAAAATATGCATGTCATCTGATGTCATCAATAAAAAAAAATCTCGACGTGCTAGAAAAAAATCAAAGATGTATTTTAGTTTACCATGCCGGGATATTTAAAAAAATAACATAATTTTTGAAAGGGGAAAAAAAAGGTTAAATTTCGCAGGCCTGTGTTATTATTGGAATAACGGGTGGCATGCATAATATAAAATTAATGATCACGAACATATTGAAGTATGTGTGAATTGCTTGAGTAGGTATTTCGTCATAATATTGCATAATAATTATTCTTCTATTACTGTATTTATTTAGAGCATGTGGCTGGCAAAAAAGCTGATCGAAAAATTTAGCACCAAAGCTAAAGCAGAATGAAACTCTATTTACTCTAGTAGTCCAGTCAAAACAAGGTTTAACCTCTGGAAAATTGCGAAAGTTTTGAAACTTTGCACATCGAATTATGGGTACCTAGGGATGAATATACCAAAAGTCCTCATGCGTACGAGGCGAGCTCTAGCGGCAATTAGCGGAAACAGGACCCTTTTTTTGGTTTTTTGTTAATATCTCGAGAACCTTTGGTCAGAGGTAAAAGTTTACTACTACATAATTGAAGCTTATTAAATTTGCAACAATAATGATTATATCCATTTTTCTCGAATTCCTAATAATTACCGAGTTTTAGGCCACTAATGGATAGCTTTTTCGAAAAATCACGCTAGGGGCGCCCGGTACAATATGGCATTTGTAATAATATTTGACAACTATGTTTTATCTTTTTTTTTTGGTACCAAAAGTAAATGAGAAAATAAACTTCACAGTTATGTACAAAAAAAAGACATATTGTTTATTAAACAACTAGCTTTTACCCGCTGCTTCGCTCACGTTAAGTTAAATTTTTCAAACCCCTATTTTACCCGTTGTATCCCCTTAGGGGTCGAATTTTCAAAAATCCTTTCTAAGAGAATGCCTACGGGCTAATAGCTACCTATATGCCAAATTTCAACCTGATCGGTCCAGTGGTTTAAGCTGTGCGTTGATAGATCAGTCAGTAAGTCTGTTACCTTTGCGTTTTAAATATTTAGATGAAATACAGTACCAATAAAAAATGCTATCAACGCACAGCTTAAACCACTGGACCGATCAGGTTGAAATTTGGCATATAGGTAGCTATTAGCCCGTAGGCAACCTCTAAGAAAGGATTTTTGAAAATTCGACACCTAAGGGGATACAACGGGTAAAATAGGGGTTTGAAAAATTTAACTTAACGTGAGCGAAGCAGCGGGCAAAAGCTAGTTATTTAATAAACAATATGTCTTTTTTTTGTACATAACTGTGAAGTTTATTTTCTCATTTATCTTTGGTACCAAAAAAAATGATAAAACATGGTTGTCAAATATTATTACAAATGCCATATTGTACCGGGAGCCCCTAGCGTGATTTTTCAAAAAAGCTATCTTTTAGTGGCCTTAAACTCGGTAATTATTAGGAATTCGAGAAAAATGGATAAAATCATTATTGTTGCAAATTTAATAAGCTTCAATTATGTAGCAGTAAACTTTTACATCTGACCAAAGGTTCTCGAGATATTAATAAAAAACTAAAAAAAGGGTCCTGTTTCCGCTCATTGCCGCTAGAGCTCGCCTCGTACGCATGAGGACTTTTGGTATATTCATCCCTAGGTACCCATAATTCGATGTGCAAAGTTTCAAAACTTTCGCAATTTTCCAGAGGTTAAGTCATTTTTTGAGGTTTTTTGACTGGACTATAGAGGGCTCATTCATTCGCTGACGTTAGTTAGGCATCTATAATAATCGTCGAATAAAGTTTACTTGGAAATAAAGAAATAGCCAAGGGTAGCACCGATGATAAAATGATTCTAGGCTTGACGAAGATAAAACAAAGGAAAATGGAAACCTTTATTTGGGATACAAACATTGAACTATTTGTTAACAACGCAATAAAACAGTGCACGGTCTCCGGATAAGATAAATATTTGTTGCGTCCCGCGACTGCCGAAAAGCATTGCTAAATGTAACGCTAAAAGGCCTAAAGCAATGACCGCGGGGTGTTTTCGCTTAAGAGCCCATAGGAAAGATTGAGCAGGCGCTTGAAAAAAACTGAAAGTTTGTGGTGTACCTGCTGCATTTCTTGAGTTTGTCGAATGATATTGACAGCGTAGAGTTTGCTTATTATGCGATTTTTGAAAAGTTAACATAATTTTATGGATCTTAGTGAGTATAACACAAAAATTTTATAGGTCTCGTGGACAAAATTTGCTATAACTGGAACTCTAAAAATAACCAACAGTTGTAACTGTTCCATGTCATAGATGAGGTAGAAAGTTGGATGGTAGGAGGTGACAGTTGACATTAAGTAAGCTTGTAAAGAAAAAAATTTTTGAAAAGAACAACTGCTGAGTTTCTTACCGGCTCTTAGCAGAATCTGCATTCCGAACCGGTGGTAGATTTATGACGTGTCATAAGAGCTACAAGTTAGCCTACATGGAATAAATTAATTTTGAATTTGAATTTGAGTAAGCAAACTTTTCGAACTAACTGGTAGTAATTTCAAAACAAAGGTGTTAATTTTCACTTTAATTTGACGTTCTGTTATTAGGTTATTCATACTTTGTCAAAATAATCAGATGTTCAAACTCATACTTACCCTGTTGAAATAAATTTCACGTGAAATTGACAAAAACTTGACAATCCACCCCAGATCTGATGCAAGGTCAAGTTTACAAAACTTTTACCAAGCACCTTCTTGTAAATTCCTACGGGCTCTCAGATCGTTTCGGTTGTGTATTCCGGAGTGAAAGATTTAGTGGCAATAACGTGCGATGTTGGCGCTGAGCAATTCGATCTTATTGTGCCTTCGATTGGATTAGTCTCGCGAAGATTGGGATTGGAGCTTTTGTGTGGCGAAGAACCCAGGTATTAGGTTCGTGTGTGTATTTATACTGTTTGCACTAATTTACTGCCTTTAATTTGAATTGTGGGTGTACTCTCTACAAGTAGGTATGTGCTCAAGTACAAATCAAATACTAGGTACTTTTTAATTTTTAGTTTATCAACCCATTTTTATACAATCTCTTGTAGATAAATACCAGGTTATTCTTATAATAACTAGCAACTATAATTATTACAAAAATAACTTTTATTAATTAGTGGTAACATCTCTCTATCTTCCACAAACAATCGCGACAAAAAGGGCAGTGACGTCACGTATATTTTCGTTCATCCCTTTCCTTATCATTTGTAAAAAACCTCTACCACTAAACCTCTACTGAAAAGACGGATAACTTATTTACTTTGACCTTATTGACAAAATTCTTTCTATATTGGATAGCGTAACCTCTTGAAAAAATAAATACTCGTAGAAAAGGAAGATTCGACTATCCTATAACAAACTGTCTTTTTGAACTACTTATTTCAAGTTGTTTAACACTTTACCACAGAATATAAGAAGTAGTTTTTAGGTAAGTATAGTTTTACATCAAATTAGCATCAAAAAAATTATGACTTACGTAAAAGTACAATATAATTATTATTAGCTGTTAATACGTAAAAAATAATTAATATTTAAAATTTAATTTCAATAAAACATGCCTGTTGATAAAGATTGAAGTTAATAAGGATTTGTTAAATCAAATGATCAAATCAAATGCCTTAAAATCAAGTTAAGTTTTACTTCAATTTGACAGGAGTTCGAAATTAGGTACCTAATTCGTAATTTATCCTTGCACCTACTCGTACAGTATAAATTGTGTACGAGGCACAAGCGTAGGTGTAACAATACGAAGGATTGGAAGACTTCCCAAGTAAGTTTGTAGTTATACGGAGATTGAGTTAGGATAAGTTACGTATGAAACAGCTTCACAGCTCCTGCTCTAAATAGAGTTTGGGACGTTTCGATTAAATTATTCGTGGAGTTTTTTATACTTACATATCAATTTTGAAATGAAAGTCACTGTTTTTACTATGCGTATTTCCAATTAAATATTGTAAATATGTATCACCAATTTGATTTAAAATCGTATTTGAGGTCTATACTTAAGTGGAGAATTTACACATTGTCCTTGACATCATTAACTTACCTATTATATATTATCCATACCTTATCCATTATATTATTAGTTACTTAATTTATAACCTATAAGTAATGTATAAACTTTAAGTTGTACTTTAAGTATTTGCTTCATTTAAAACTGTACCTAGTGTAAAAAAGCTAAAAAAGGCTAAAAGAGTTCAGTCACGCTACAAATCGATTAGAAAAACGTTGTCATAAAGACTTCTAAAGCTTGCATCGCAATGTTGAAGTTAAATAGTTTTGTTGGCGCACGGTGGCTCCAGCGTCGAAGTAGCTACTGATTCCTCGGGCCCATAGAAGGAATCGAGCCGCTGGAACGACCGGCCGCTGGACCTGGAAGAGGTCCGAGCGAGGGACGTAATTAACCCCTGCCGGGGAGGCTGCGAGCAACGTTGGATCAGCGTCGAGTACGAGGCGACAACAAGATAACCCACTTACTTGAGTGTCACCGGCGACTCGTTCACGGTCGATTACGCTACGACGAATGTGTGAGTAATGTATGGGGTGTGTTAGGAATGAATGTTTCGTCGTAGGAAGCACGGCAGACTCTTGAGGGCACTTCTCTTCAGCTCGAATTCACGTATACCCGGATCGCTCAAGTTCATCGGTTGACACCAAATATAGCCGACTTCAAAACGTTTAACCCGGCGTACGCACAACCGCCGATCCGTAGATTACTTCACAAATATTCTCGGGGGGCGCCACAAATTACACAAATTGACGCGAGCGTTCACTTCACAATATGGCTGGCGAACAAGCGGTACTAACTCACGGCAGTAAATGAAAGTATGATGCGCCACCGGCCGCGGACTAAACCCAAGGAATGTGCGACACGCAAACAAAAACAGGCGTTCGCGAGCTATGCTATCCGCATCAAACGTAATTGCTTCTAGCAGCAAAAATGGCCGACCGTCCACCACAAAAAATCGACGCGCGACAGACGTGCGGTCGCATCGAACGGTGAAAGTCACTAACGCGACGCTGCCGATGCGGCGATGAAAAAGGCGGCCCGGCGCGCACATGAGACAAAAAACATGAGACAAAACGAGACGCACGCGGCGCGGGCGCCGAGCCGTCGCAACCCGAAACACGAGGCGAGACGGGACGGCGGCCGAGGGGCGAGGGGCTGACCTAGCGCGGCCACGGATAGCGTTCAGCGCAAACAAACCCCCGTCCCGGACATAAGGGCATTATGTCCGCGAGCAAATTGGTAACCGAGACAGGGTCGCGACGGCGCGTTGCAAGACCGAATCTCCAACTAAAACCTCGGCCACCCTGGGCACCCCATCCGATCCATACGACAACTTAACAATGCGTCCACGTCGCCAGTACAAAGGTAAAGCGTTGGGTTCTTTAACCAACACGAGATCTCCAACCCGAGGAGGGTCCGTCCTGTCAGACCACTTAACGCGCTGCTGCAAAAGATGTAAGTACTCCAGAGACCATCGGTGCCAAAAACTCTGAGTCATCTGTTGCAGCAGTTCAAATCTGCTCAACCGCGAAGAGCGTACCTCCTTGAAGGGATGCTCGGGCAGGGCGTTAAGCGGCTGGCCAATCAGGAAATGGCCCAGGGTGAGGACCTCCAAATCATTCGGATCGGACGAGAGGGGACAGAGGGGCCGAGAGTTGAGCACCGCCTCAATTTTGCAGAATACGGTGGCGAGCTCTTCAAAGGTCAAGATAGTCTCTCCAATCACGCGACGGAGATGCGTTTTTGCAACTTTGACCACTGCCTCGAAGATACCGCCCCAGTGCGGGCAAACCGGAGGGTCGAACTTCCACTGGATTCCCATCTTGGACATCGCAGTACCTAAATAAGCCCTATTACTGGACAGAAAGTCGACGACCTCTTTCAAATATCTATCCGTGCCCTTATAGTTCGTCCCGCAGTCCGACCGGACCAGGTCAGGCAGGCCACGGCGGGACACAAAGCGTCCTAGCGTGGCCACAAAAGCTTCAGTGCTGAGGGCACTTACAAGTTCCAGATGAACGGCCTTAGTAGCTAGGCACACGAAAACGCACAGGTAGGCCTTATGTGAGCGCGCATTACGAAGATTGGAGGACTTAACGAGGAAGGGGCCAGCAAAGTCAGTTCCGACTCCAGCGAATGGTCGGATGGCCGTGACGCGGTCAGGTGGTAAGTCACCCATCATAGGCTGCGAGATGGTGGCCTTCAATTTGTAACAAGGTATGCATTTAAAAATGATGCTCCGAATGGTGCGTCGGCCTGCCAAAATCCAAAATTCCCGCTGCAAAATAGCCGAAAGAGCATTACACCCAGCGTGGGCGTTCTTAACATGATGGTGAGTTACTAGCAACCGAACAAAGGCGCCGTCCTTGGGGAGCAATAATGGATGTCGAGCCCCGTACGGCAGTTGCGAATTTTTCAAACGTCCGCCAACGCGAAGCATGCCATTGTCGTCCAGGAAGAGGTTCAGTCGGGCCAGCGCGCCCTTGACAACGGAGCCCCGCTTTAAGGTTTCAATCACGGACTCAAAGTGCTCCAATTGGACCATACGGGTCCAATACATCAAGGCTTCGCGACGCTCGCTAGGGGACAAAACGGACCCAGAGACTCGAGTAGACGGGTCTCTCGCATTGCGGACGAATCGACGCAACCAAGCAGTCACACCTAAAAGTTTATCGAGGGAGCTGTACCGCTCTAGCAGGGAGAAGTCCTGAGTGGGCTTCTCCTTGCCCAATCCTACTCGCGCTCGTAGGCCAGGTAATTCAATCGGTTCGGAGTATTTATTCTGGGGCCAGGATGACTGGGATCCAGCTAACCAACTGGGCCCCCACCACAGCAGGTGGTCAACCAAAGAGGGGGCTTCGCAGCCACGAGAAGCGCAGTCTGCGGGGTTCAATTCCCCTGGGACATGTCTCCAGTTTAGAGACGTCTCGGAGTTCTGGATCTGAGACACGCGGTTCGCTACAAAGACCTCCAGATTGTGAGGTGCGGCTCTGAGCCAACAAAGAACTATCTCGCTGTCCGACCAAGCGTAGACGTCCGTAATGTCGATTACAGACTTCAAAGACGAGTGAACGTGGTTGATGAGCCTCGTAAGAAGAGCGGCTCCGGACAGTTCCAACTTAGGGATAGTTAAACGGGACCTAATGGGAGCGACCTTGCTTTTAGCAAGTACAAGATGGACTGAAGTATGACCAGAGGAGCTTACAGTCCGCAAATATACTACAGCTGCATAGCCTTTCTCAGAGGCGTCGCAGAATCCATGCAGGGTAGCCCTACATCTCCCTGGAGGGAGGAAGCACCTTGGCATGGAGACCCGGTTGATGTCCGGGAGGGAAGACACAATAGAGAGCCACTCTCGCAAGAGAGCGCCACTAAGAGGCTCGTCCCATCCCAACCCGGAAATCCAGAGCTTTTGAAGAAAGCACTTAGCCAAGAAAATGACCGGAGTGATCCATCCATTTGGATCGAAGGTGCGGGCTACTGTAGACAGTACTGAGCGCTTGGTCCACGCTTTAGGAGGGGGATCGAGTTTGACTCGATACGTGAACGAATCCTGAACTGGCTGGTATTGAATCCCCAGCACAGTCAACAAATGAGGATTTTCAGGGTTCTCGAATAGATGAGGGTCTTGTTGATCCTCTCCTGGGAGGTCCTTCAAAATGTGAGGGGAGTTCGATAACCATTTGCGTAACTCATAACCTCCGGACTTCAGGATGGCAATCAATTCGTCTCGCAATACAAGAGCTTCTTCGACGGTGGACGCGCCCGTACAAATGTCGTCCATGTAGACCGAAGTTTCCAAAATAGAAGCCCCCCGAGCGTATTTTAGACGCTCCCTCTCAGCGAGTTCAAGTAGGGTTCGCATAGCAATATACGGGCTGGACCGAAGTCCATAGGTTGTGGTGTTCAACTCGAACACCTGTATCGGATCGCTGGGCTTCTCACGCCACAATATGAGCTGATATCGACGGTCGTCACGATGGACCACTGATTGGCGAAACATCATCCGAATGTCGGCTACAAAAACCACTTGGTGCCGACGGAAGTGGGTCAAAATGTCGGATATGTCCTTGAGCAATTTGGGACCAGAATGTAGACACTGGTTCAGGGACACGCCATTGGACGTGGGGGCGGACCCGTCGAAGACAACGCGAATTTTACTCCCCGGGGTCCTCAAGACCGCATGGTGAGGCAGGAAGTAGTGCTCCTGCGACCGCCAGTCGAAGCTGGACGGTGACATATGACCCAGCTCTTGATACTCGCGCATGAATTCAACATATTTGTCGCGAAAGGCTGGGTCGCGCCGCATACGGCGCTCCATGGAAAGCAGCCTCTTTTCGGCCAGGGTACGAGATCTGCCCAAAGGGGGCCGTGAGTCAAGAAAGGGCAAGCGAGTGACAAAACGACCGTCGACACGACGTCCGGTACTGTTCCGATAGAACAACTCGCACTCACGATCAAGAGGATTGACCCGAGCCGCGTGTGGCGGCTCCTCAATTTCCCAGAACCGCTGGACTACGTCCGAGAGGGACGCGCCTACAAAAGAGAGCGGTTCAGCCGTCGGAGGGGGTGGAGACCACAGGACTGGTCCAAAGAAGCTGTGCCCAAATACAGTGGAGATGGCTGATAAGCCATTGGGCTGTAGGACTCGTATCTCGCCTAACAAGAGAAACCCCAGCGCGTCGGCACCCAGCAGCAAATCAATAGGGCCAGGTTGGGCCCACTGAGGGTCCGCCGGTCTCAAGCCCGACGCACAACGAACCGCGCTGTCATTTATAAAGACGTTAGGAAGAGAACCTACAATGTCATCAAGGACATTCACTTTAACTAAAATGCGAAGGTGTTCGCCGGCAGGGCCAAACACCAACTCTGCTTGTCCCCTAGGAGCAGGAGGCTCGGCGCCTCCGATACCTACCATTCGACGTGAATCAGAGCTCCAGGGGAGCCCTAGACTTCCCACCAACCAAGAGGAGGCAACACAGCGTTGTGAACCCGAATCCAATAGAGCGCGAACCGTTAAACAGTCGCCACTCGGGTTGTACACCTTCACTGAGGCCGTCGGCAATAGGACAGTTTGACAAATGGACTGTTGACGGCTCAAAGTATCAGGGGAGGTGGCCGTGGTGGGAGCTAGGGCGGCAACTACCTAGCTGGAGTTGCCTCCATCGGACCGATCGTCGGTCCGGGGGTCCGTAAAGCGGCATGCCGGCGGCATCTCAATCAACCTCGGTGAGAGGTCCCCGAAAGGCCCGGCCTGGGGAGCCTTGGGAAACCTCGGCCTTGAGGGCCGGGACAGACGAGAGGTTGACGGAAGCTCATAGAGCTGGCACCGACCAATGGGAGGATAGTGGCGCTCAAGGCGCGGCCACTCAGCCAACGGGGGTGAGAAGGGTCTTGATGACCGCTGAGTTGCCGCGAGATCCCTCTCGACACGCTGAGGGGGGGTGCTGACCCCCCCGCCCCTGGGGGAACGCCCCCCCGACGGAACGGGAGAGGGACCCCCGTCAAAACCAGGGGCACGAGGATCGGTAGGCGAGCGTCGAGCTTCGCTGACCGGTGGGCGTGGAAGAGCGCCCCCGCCCGTGGGAGGGGAGAGCTCGGCGGAGCCCCGAGAGCGTGCGCCACTCAACCCCAGGCACAAAATGGCATGGTGCAGGGCCTGGCAGTGCGGACAGGGCCGCTGGTGCCTGCAGTCTCGCTGGAGATGCCGCTCCAAACAGGAGTAACACCATCGGCGCTCCTTGGCTATGGTGCGCCTCACCTTGACCGGCTTGGCCAGCAACTTAGGGCATGCCGTCGTAAGGTGGGAGGATTCCCGACAGTAAGAGCAGGGGGGCGCCTCCCTGGCCGCTAGGCCACTATAAGTAGGTAGCGGGCGGCGTCCTCCCGCGGGAGATCCCCTCGACCTTGAGGAAGTTGGGGGTGAATTGATTGGCGGACTCCGCCTCCCCTTGGGCACTGCTCGGTCGGCAACACGCGCGCTGTCACCGGTGCCCGCTGCATTCTCCACCTGCCTGCTCTGCTCCTCCAAAAACCGCAGCAAATCGCCGAAGGGCGGAATGTAGGAGGCTCCGTCCCCGCCGTACCTCTCTTCAAAGTGGATCCGCAGATCGAGGGGTAGGCGGGACAGCACAATATGGAGCAACAAAAAGGACCACGCGTCGACTGGTAGGTCTAGTCGGCGCAGCGCGTTGCAGGCCACCACGACAGGGTTTATGATATCCTGTCGCAGCCTGGCGCGGTCCTTGAGCAGCGGCAGGTGAAGCAGCTGCTTTACGTATTCGTCGGCGATTCGCCGCACGTTGGCGTACCTTCCGGCGAGGAGGTCCCGGGCGGTCGCATAACTGTCGTCAGCTAGCTTCAAATGACCGACGACCGCGAGGGCCTCCCCTTCAAGTGAGGCCAGAAGGTATGCCATCTTTTGACTCGGAGTTAGGTCTCTCCGGGCGTCCACGAGGCTGTCAAATAAGCCGACAAAGGTGAGCCAGTCGGAGAGGACCCCGGAGAATTTTGGCAGGTCCAAAGTTGGGAGTCGTCCCAACAAGGCCGGCGGAGTAGGCTGCGCCCGCGGGGACTCGAACAGGCTACTCCGCCGCGCTTCACGCGCTTCATTCTCAATTTTGGCCCCCGCCTCGATCAACTCGTCGGTTAGTGCAAAAAACTGTTCATAATCTCGGAGGCCGGAATCTAACACCCCCTGTTCCGCCTCCGAGGCCTCCAGTTCCGTGTAAGCCTCTTCTACTAAGGCCCGTCGTGCCGCGACCTGCTCCAGTCGCTGGGCGAGGCTATTCACCCGGTCGACGCGACCTATTAGCGCGTGGGCATTCGAGGCCCAGCGCAGCTCCGACTGCAAGCGAAGCGCCGGCGGCTTGCGAGAAGACATCCCCACGCGGCCCTCACACTACCACAACAAAAGGTAGGAATGTCTCAACAAGCGACCGGCTACTCGGTAGTGCTATCCTAGTCCGAACGACCCTACCCGTAAACTAAGCTAATTCTAAGCGTCTCTACAAACGCTTCCGCAGCCTAACGGGGCGTGGGAACCACGCTCTGCTACCACAAATGTTGGCGCACGGTGGCTCCAGCGTCGAAGTAGCTACTGATTCCTCGGGCCCATAGAAGGAATCGAGCCGCTGGAACGACCGGCCGCTGGACCTGGAAGAGGTCCGAGCGAGGGACGTAATTAACCCCTGCCGGGGAGGCTGCGAGCAACGTTGGATCAGCGTCGAGTACGAGGCGACAACAAGATAACCCACTTACTTGAGTGTCACCGGCGACTCGTTCACGGTCGATTACGCTACGACGAATGTGTGAGTAATGTATGGGGTGTGTTAGGAATGAATGTTTCGTCGTAGGAAGCACGGCAGACTCTTGAGGGCACTTCTCTTCAGCTCGAATTCACGTATACCCGGATCGCTCAAGTTCATCGGTTGACACCAAATATAGCCGACTTCAAAACGTTTAACCCGGCGTACGCACAACCGCCGATCCGTAGATTACTTCACAAATATTCTCGGGGGGCGCCACAAATTACACAAATTGACGCGAGCGTTCACTTCACAATATGGCTGGCGAACAAGCGGTACTAACTCACGGCAGTAAATGAAAGTATGATGCGCCACCGGCCGCGGACTAAACCCAAGGAATGTGCGACACGCAAACAAAAACAGGCGTTCGCGAGCTATGCTATCCGCATCAAACGTAATTGCTTCTAGCAGCAAAAATGGCCGACCGTCCACCACAAAAAATCGACGCGCGACAGACGTGCGGTCGCATCGAACGGTGAAAGTCACTAACGCGCCGCTGCCGATGCGGCGATGAAAAAGGCGGCCCGGCGCGCACATGAGACAAAAAACATGAGACAAAACGAGACGCACGCGGCGCGGGCGCCGAGCCGTCGCAACCCGAAACACGAGGCGAGACGGGACGGCGGCCGAGGGGCGAGGGGCTGACCTAGCGCGGCCACGAGCGTTCAGCGCAAACAAGTTTGATTACGATCAAAAATATTCACGTCAAATTGAGAACCTTCTCCTTTTTTTGAAGTCGGTTAAAAAAACTAGTCTAACAGCAGTTACGCTTGCAGCAACAAGAACGTTAATCGAAAGGAAATGAAGCAGGAAAATGCTAATTATTTTAATTACGGTGGTAGTTTAGTTAGGTGATAATGACTATGACTAACTAAACTACCACCAGTCTAAGTATGACAACAAACTGCCTGGTTGGTCTAGTGGTTAATACGACGAAATTCTGAGTTCGGGTCTTGATAATATATTTATTAAGGTTTTAGTTTTTAGTCTATTCAATTTAAAAATTGAGAATTTTTCGAAAGAAAAATCTTATACACATCCATAGAACCCAGGACCTATTCATCTGCAATCGAACATGCTAACCACGTAGCCAATAAGGCTGCAGTCACTAAAGTATAACAACGAAACTCTCACGATATACCGATCTATAGTCTATACCTGCCTTCAACCCTGTGCCTTTTTATTCATCAGTCTTATCCCTTAAACCTTCCAAGTCATTCGGTCATTCTTTTCTTAAAGACCGACTAGACTATAGAGGGGTGAGAATGAAATTAAATTCTCAATGAAAGGAGGATCTTGCTTTAAGGGGCTCTATGAGTAATGCCCTCGTGATTCGGAAGGGTCCCGGTGGAACAATAGTGTAATCGTCCAATTAAGCGTCTGTATGACTTTCTGTTTGAAACGCGCCTTTCAAGAATTTGATAATGGTATCTGGAATGATATCACTACTTTTATGGGTCTGGTTGTATTGTATGGTTGTCTGATGCAGGCTGCAAGGATCCTAATTTTCAGCCAAAATGTGAGAAAGATATATATAATGAGAAAGAAATGGCACAACACAAGTTGGCCGTGCAATAAGCAAAGAATTATATGAAATAGTTTTAATACAAACTGATATGTAATTAACAAAAAATCATGAAGATATTGAACATTGCAATTATCTATACAAATAAAGATAAATTAAACAAAAATAAACCATCCGGTGACGCCATTGACGGGTAATAATTTTATCAAGTTTGTTAATTCTTATTATTTTAAATCAAAAAATCAAAATTTTGATCTAAATTCTTCCTCCAAGACCTTTTCCCATTTACTTGGGGTCAGCCTTTCTTATCCCCTTCTTCCATTGAGCACGGTTTTGTGCCAGGTCTTTACTCAGTTAAGCTTTTTTGAGGTCTTTTTCGATCGTCAGCAAAATTTTGATCTAAATGAATACCAAAATTACGAACATTTTTAAGTTGAATCTATTATAAATTATTTTTCAAATAGGTACCTATATTATATCGTATTAATACTTTTATAAAAATAATTCTTAAGTGTGGGCGTCACATAGTGCTGATTAATGTTAGCTTAGTTACGTACTAGGTGGTTTAAGGGGGTTTAGTCACGCTACATAAGTTAGCTGTTTAAAGCCTTTTATCGTTTAATTTAAAAATAAGAGAAATGTTTCGTTAATGAGCTTAGTTCATAAACCTAAAGGAATGTATTTTACAAGTGCCTTTTTGATTTTTTGGCTTGTGAAAAGAAAGAGTTCCCGAGGGAGTCAAAAAATTTTATCCACGCGGACGAAGTCGCGGGCATCGTCTAGTTAGCAATATGCAACAATTTCTTCAACATGCTTGATACAGCCTAACTGTGCTGCTGACGTCACACGGATTGAATAAATTAAAAACAAATCCATGGGCCGTATAGAACCCCAGCTACACCTACTCCTAACATTTGAAGCGATACCAAAGCAGGCAGTCTTGTTGTCAATCAATAGCCCAACGGTTAAAGGTACGCACTGAAAACTGAAAGGATGCAGGTTCGAACCCCACCCGTTGCACTAGTGTCGTACCCACTCCTAGGACAAACTTTCCGCTTATTTGGAGGGGATATGAGGATATTAGTCAACTTCTATTCAGTTTGGCTAATATTCTTTAAAAAAAAAAAACAAATTGACTTTAATAAAGGTATATTAACTTGAATTGATCCCATAAACTTTCTTTCCTCTCTTCTCGCACCTTATGTCATAAAAACTTTCATTCGAACCATCTGGATGTCTGGTATTATTCCAGCTCTACGTCTTTTTTACCTCGTACAGTTACATAATACGTGTAATTAAACACAGCTTTCAGCCACTGAGATCCCTTAAAACGACAAATGGGGGCAAATTTTCATGGGTGGCGGTAATCCCTTAACAGCAGATAAATCCGGCAGCTCATTTGCTCGCTAACAATAAACAAAATACGATCACAATTTGCCTGCAACCTGAAAGTTCACCATAATGTTTTCAAAGGCGTGTGAAGTCTGCCGCAAGACCATGTAGTATGGTGAAATATATCCTACTAGCTAAGGCCCGCGACTTCGTTCGCGAGGATTGAAGTTTTTAATTCCCGCGGGAACTGGACTCCTATTTTCCGGGATAAAAAGCAGCCTATGTGTTATTCCAGATTAGAATCTATCTCTGTGCCAAACAGCCAAATCGGTTCTGTCGTTGCGGTGTGATTGAGTACCAAACATCCATGTATACATCCAAACTTTGGCATTTATAATATTGTATTTATAGTAGTGGGTCGTTGATGATGACGGCTTTTTTATGATGATGACGATGATGATGATTACACTTTGATATCGTACTGCCATATATAATGTAAGTGCAAAGTCACTGGACAAGAACCTGATGGTCGGTGATCTACGGTTAAAGCATGTGATGTGAAAATAGTACATTATGGTACAAGTGTAAAAGTTGGTGATTACCGCTGAGGCGCTATTGAGACCCGAGCCGTTAGGTGAGGGTCTTAAGGTGCCGAGGACGGTAATCATCAATATACACGTGTATCATACGACGTTTTTCAACACACTTGTGAAGAAAATAATACTAAAATAGTACATTATGATACAAAACAGTGAAAACGAGTTGTGAAAATTTTTTCGCAATGGCGGGAAAAATTAATGTTGTTCTTTTGTTCGCCCTCTTGAGATACTCTTGAGGGCAGGCAAAGATCGACGACCATACAGCCTATTCAGGTGTTTATTTGATTTAATCAGTTTTCCGGAATGCGCGCGCACCTTTAATGGCCATAGACTAAAAGAATGAGGTTTCTTTTTTTTGGCTTTTCTCTTATAGCCACGTACAAAATGGGGAATTTCCAGTTTTCTTAATTACAGAAAAAACAAAAGTTATATTTCAGTGACAGTTTTATTTATTAAACACGTACAAGTTGAAATTATCTATTTAAATACGAAGTTGTATGAAATGAGCAAGCAATAGGTATTTTGGCAATAGGTAGGATTTTTTTTGTAATAGAAACTTTTTTAAGAACAAAGCAACAGAAATTAAAAAAAATAATTCTATAACTCACATTGTGAATAATGGTAATAAAAAGTCACAGTTTGAGTTAAAGGTGTCATTGTGTGCCTAGTTGCGGTGAACCGGGAGCCATTTTATGAGCAAGTGTGTTGAAAATAATATAATCAAACCAGTTCAGTTCCATAGAGACATTTATAATCATAAGTTGCTGCGTGCTGCGTTTAAATCATGAATTCGGCCCTGCCATGCGGCGGACAGCTACGAGACGTAATAATTTGCGATTTTACGAACAACTGAACACGCTCTTTTACTATTCAGGAGGATAGCCCATAGTTTCGTCTACCGAGTGCAAAATAAAGATAGATAGTGCATTTGGTTGTTTATTAATGCCCGACATAAGGGTGTTACCACACCAATCGATCGATCGTTGATGGAATCGATTGAAGATCTAAATAAAGCACTAAATTTTCACAGAAAATGTTATTTTCTACAATAAACTGTATAATTCCTAAAAATTGATTCTTTGAAATGTCTTTTTTGTCTTTTTTGGTTTTAATAATAATAATAATAATAATTTTATTTATTTTATAATAATTTATTTATTCACCAAAATGCAGGTACAATGTGATGTTATAGGGTAAATTGAGCCTTATACATTTTACCAGGATTTTACCAGGTGTGTGAATATTATGCAATAATATATTTAACAAATGTCATTATTCAGATAAGTTAGAAGTTGATAATTTTAAATGTCAATAAATTAGAATTTGATAATTTTAAATGTCATAATAAACAAAGCCTTATAGATTTAACACATTAGATTTTTTAGCTTTTACGTCGTGAACACGTAAATTATAAGCCTGTACGTCGTTAAAAAAAAGAACTAAATACAACGTTTCGCTAAATCAAGCCAAGCACGTTCACTTTAATGCGATTAGGACTTGTTCCCTGCCTTAGACCACTTAGGCTAACGAGATGTAGAATCCCTCCGAGGAATTAACATGAAGATGAGAAACTTTTTTTGGTAATATAATTTTTTATCGTGGTACCTGAAGCTTACTTGTGAAAGAAATAACTAGAGAGATCTTCAAAAAGTTTAAATAAAAAGTGTATAAAATTTCTACATTGTAATTTTTCTTTCGTTTTTAGTTGAGTTTCTTATCTATACGAAATAATTTTACTTATAAATGCGTGAGTAACTTTTTCTGTCTGTTTGTCTGTTACCTTTTTACGGCTAAACCGATTTTGCCAAATACAGAGATAATTCTCTAGACGGAAGTAGGATAAAGTAAGACGGAAGTAGGATAAAGTAAGACGGAAGTAGGATAAAGTAACCTACAATAATTAAAGGTTCCCGGAAAAATCAAAGAGTTCCCGTTGGATTTCAAAAAAATGTAAACACAATGCAGACAAAGTTGTGGGCATAAGCTAGTAGGAAAAGAGATAAAAAAATCGATTTGTAATACGAGTAAGTCAAAAATTTTTGTTTAACATCCAATAAATCAAGAACCGACTTAAAAGAAATGAATAGGAAGATGCTTACCTCGCGTAGTTAATATCTCAATATCAACTCATAATAAAGTATCATCATACATTACTAAATCGTCAGATATTAAATCCCTTTATTATTATCCTCTTCCCCAAAGCTCCCCAACGATTAAGACGGTCCTTTCCAAATTTCAAAGATGCAAATCGAATAAGATCTGATGAAGGGACTTGAGGATTTCCTTATTTGTGAGTTTGTTTAGCTTCCTTCTTAAAATAAAGCTGGAGTAGCAGTGCCCTCTTTGAGACTTAAATTGGTTCGTTAGTGTAAGTCAAAAGTTACAAAAGAAATCCAGTGGAAGACTTACATTTTAAGTTTTTTTGTTTGTAATCCACTGTGGAGTCAATTTTTGCTCATAAAAGACGCTATATTCCTTTTAACTCGACAGAGTTTTTTATTCTTCTCCAGCTACATCTACTTTAAATGTCTACATAAAGCTTAATAAAATGTCCAGCTGGATATAAGCTGAACAACCAAGATTGTCGTCTTCAACCTATACACGTCAGGTCGATTTGCTGTCAAAAACGTACCATTCGTAGATTGCGAAAGCGATGCGACAGCAGAGATGGCTTGGTTAAACCAAGTTGTTTTTCTGCCATACCACGGTCACAATGTTGGCACGATAGATTTTATGACAGCAAAATAAAGTTGTAATATTATAAACGCTTTTTCAAACAAATGTATACATAGATTTATGTGGTAGTGTGTGTGTTTGTGTCAGTACCGAATGAAATACATAGAACGATATTTCTATCCAGATGACGTACCGAAATATGAATATTAATGAACAACACTTTTTTAATTAAAACGGTATTTTTTATTCGAAGCATTTATTCGGAACAAGCAACAGCTTTCGATTAAACAAACAACTCCCATTCCAAATTATCCCAAGCATCATTGTTTTCCGATGCCAAACGTTTTGGCTCGCATAAATCTTGATAATATGCAAATTTTATTTCATTAAGGCGGTTGGACGTAGCAATATTGCTTGGCTGAGATACTGCGGGCCTGCCCTTGGATTAACTAATGGTTATTTATCTTGTAAAGGTACCCCTGTAAGGGCCTTATAACGACGTGGCTCAATTATTAATACGGAAATTTTAAGATGTATATCCCTTGTTATAGGAAAGCCTAAAGCTTTAACTTTGTCTAAAGTGCCGTCACTAATTTCTTTGACATTAATACGTGTTTGGTTTTTCAGAATCAATAAATGCAAAAGATAAGATAAAAAATAGCATGAAAAAATATTAATCAGAAACTTGAGTCACGTATACCTTACGTCCCTTATTGTTTTTATAAAAGCTTATTTAAATAATTTTTGACGGTGTGTTGGCTTGTATAATTGACTGTAAAATTACACGGACGTCGTGAAAGCCAATCAGCACCCTCAATGAGTTGGGAAGCCATAAAACACCCATTTCCTATTCAATACACGGTCGAATTAAAGCATATCAAACAAAAGCTCACATCGGGCCTATTCATTTCTCCCATACGTGATTCAATCATCACCGATTACCATTCGAATCTGATAATAATCGCGTCTGGCCATTTTAATTTCGAAGTCCAATACCGGAAAACGGGACATAAATCTTCAATCCTGTGCCCAATTTTAAATTATGACCCTTACTATACGAAAAGTAATACTATTTTGACGTGTTAAACATGATTGAATTTCATAACTCAAAACTGTAAGGAATACTTTAGTTATTATACTTATTTAATAAATTATTATACTAGAGTAAAAACTAAAATAATTTTTTAAAGATCCGAGGTGTCGACAAAAGAAAAACAATTTCTCCCGTTCATTTACACAAAGGCATCGCATATTTTAAACGCACCTTTGGCGGGAAAACATTGCTCTTTTCGAAATGAGAACGCGACTGTTTATGTTCACTTCACTTGTTTATGTTTTCACACAGTGATTAAAGTGAAGTGTCAAAAACAAAATTGTAACATGGCGACTGGGGTAGGGTGGCGCCGTCGTTTCGTGTACTTCAGAATACAGAGACGGTATTGCAGCTTTGATGGTTGATAGTTGCGAACGGTGAAGATTATAATTTTCTTTGTGTTATTGTATGGATAGGGACCAAGCGCACTTGTAACGTCAAAGTAAAAAACTTTCGCCATATGTGGTTTTGGGATGGAACCCTAGAGTACAGTTCACTAGTTCTGTCGAATTACAGTGCGCATTGAATTTTAAATGTCGTTTCTGCAGCAAAGGGGATATGCACGTTATCTGTAAGATGCAGCCTTTTGAAAAACAAAAGGGCAGAGAGTACTCTATCCAGGGGTGGATGGTGTGACGACACTGTTCGCTCCGAAGGAAATCCTAAGAGATTACGCACTGAGTGATTGCTCTTTCGAAACTCTTGTGGCAATGTGAAAGTAAATGTTGGGTGATGCATCTCATGATTTACCTACGCCAATATCAAAACTTCTCACCCAAAATATTATAGTTCTTAACTCTTACTGTTTAAAATCTGATTTTGTTTAAATACTGTATTTTCTGTGACGTCGTCATGAAACTTTACGACTCAAATGGAAAAAGTTTTGCCATCATTTTCGTACATTATGTCCTACTATTATTTTAAAGTGTCTCGTGGAGATTTTTCGTTTTTTGTACTCGAGCATTTTTGAAGATGCTGTAATTTGTTTCGCAACCCGCATAAAGAACCTTTCGTGTATTATCTCACAACGCGAACAGTCCTATTGTTTGGCATATAAAAAAAATTCAGGAATAAACATTTCGAAACACAGCACTTTCGCACAGAACAATGCAATTGCCTTGGTAATAACGTAATTATTTTATTAAATATGATTTGAATCTTAGTTTTTATGACTTATCAGTTATTCTTGAGAAATCATTAGGTATGTACTTTTATTGTCAGTTCTAGTCTCTGGAGTCTCTAAAGGCTGAAATCTATAGACCGCAATCTCACTCAGCTCAGACTCAAGACGGAGTTAAAACGAGACAGATTTATGTCAGTGCATATTTGTGTCTCATTTTAATCTCTATCTTAAGTCTGAGCTGAGTCAGAGCACGCTCTATCTCAGCATTAGTATCTGGAGAGTTCGCAAAAAAATAAAAATTATTATAATATTTTCTAATATTTTCTAATGTTTTTAACTGTTTATTGTGTTTGGACACTGTTTATCTGAATGGTTTTGTCAACTTGGACCAGCATATTAATAGGCCTCCTTCGACGAGGATGATCCCATTGACCATTAGTGTGATTATAGACCAGGGTAGACAATTTTTAAAACCAAAAAAAATAGTAGTAGGATGAAACCCATTAGAAAAGGAGGGGAATATTATAAAGATGAAAGGAAAAATAATTTACGGGCGATCTGAGGTCGGGAAGGGGTGGGGGTGAGTTTTTAAGGGGAAAAAACGGTTTTTCTCGATTTCCGGCAAAACTAAAAGTCCTATCTTTTTCCTAGGTTTTTTGAATTTTTCACATAAATTTTGAGGTTATGTGAAAAAAGTGTAAATTCAAAAGTTTTAGATCTTTTTATTACCTACAACTTTACCATTTGACTTTTTTCGATAGGACTTTTAGTTTTGCCGGAAATCGAGAAAAACCGTTTTTTCCCCTTAAAAACTCACCCCCACCCCGTCCCGACCTCAGATCGCCCGTAAATTTATTTTTCCTTTCATTTTTATAATATTCCCCTCCGTTTCTAATGGGTTTCATCCTACTACTATTTTTTTTTCACTTTTTATTATTTTTAAAGGCTTCTACCCTGGTCTATTAGTGATTAGTGTAGCTTCAAGATTGTAGTCCCGTCGTGACCACGGTCCATGCAGCTGGATCGAAATATCGATAATTCCAACTAAAACAATTACCGTGGTACGTACTCGTATAGTTTTATCACAATTGTACCTTCAAGATGTTGTTATATTTAAATCCTGAGGGCTTACCACCAACGCCTAAGCGTAGCGTACTACTCTAAAGTAGTATTAAATCTATGATATTATAAATGCGAAAGTGTGTTGTTTGTTAATTGGCTTCAATCATGCTGTAAGGGAGCTACGGATTGACGGGATTTTTTGCATGGATGTATTTGAGGACCTGGAAAGTGAGATAGGCTACTTTTTATGCCGGAAAAACAAAGGGTTCCCGAGTGATTTTAAAAACTAAATCCACGCCGACAAAATCGCGGACATCAGCTAGTTTTGATATGAAAAATAAAAATCAATGCGTTGTTGATTAAACTTCCTATAGGATTTCAATATCGCTAAAGGGGACGACGCAAAGCCTTTAAACGACACCCGATAGACGACAACGTCCGGCGCACTTCCGGTTCCGTTCGTTTGCTCCATTGTTTGTTTAATTTGCAATCAGGATATTTTGTTTAGTCAACGGCATGGGCGTGATTACACCCTTTGGTGATTTACTCGTAACTATTTGTCTGTATACTATAAAGTTAAGTAATGTTAGTTCAGATTCTTTTTTTTTTATTCGATGACAAATTAGTCACTTAGGTACTTTGCTCTCATCTGATGGTAAGTGACGATACAGACGGCAGCGGGTTAACTCGTGAAGATATCGTGGTAGAGGTCTGGGATTCGAACCCTCCGAAAATGAGGCCGAAGTCTTAACCACACGACTGTAACAATAAATTCAAATTAATGAACTATTCGTATCCCTACCCTCCTTTGTAAGGAACTCTTTAATATGATATTCAATTTACTCCGTACGATAGATATACAAAATTCCGCTTTCATCCACCTGAAATCATAATAAAGGCACAACCTAAATCCGTTCTGCACAATCTCCCGAATGAGGATCGGCCATTGTTGAAAAAAAAAACGTCCGGTCAGCGAAGATAAATATAGAATACATTGCATCAAGATGAGAACATAATCCGGATTTAGAAAAAACCGTTTTGAGCTGGTAAGGCTGTGGCGGTATTTATAGAAGAAAATTTTTGCGATGGTTTACGTTGGATAAGAGGCGCGATAGCGATTTGTAACGGAATGAGGGCCGATTTCAACAACGTTGATACGGACGTTAACGTACTGATAAGATTTATTTTATGTTGTTAAAATAATTACTTTTACAAAAAATTTAACCGATGATAGAAGCAACTAAAAAGGGGAAAATAAAATATAGATCTTTTTAGTCTTATTAACTAAGATCCTAAACTAATGTAAGTTTAATGTAACTTTTTTAATAGTATAACTACGAGCTATATTTTTAAGCATGGCTACGACATACTTTTTAGACCCCTAGAGCTCGAATTTCTTTTTAAAATTTAAATGGGACCAACTTCGCGGTAGCCGCTGTACATAAAAAAAAATAAGAGACTAATTGAGAGCCTCCTTTTTTTCGTCGGTTAAGAATCGGCCCTCTGGTCCTAAAATGGATGGCCTTTATTATAGTTCATTTTGGCTGAGCGAGGATTTGTGAGGATTTGTGCGATTACTGAAACTTGATAACTGAATTCTTCTTTGAACATGAAATTATAATTTTCTAATTAAATAAATTAAAGTCAATCACAAAATGATAATTCTTCTAAAAGTTGAATAATATTTGAGTACATTCAATAGCGAATAGGCATCTTCTAGGCAAGCGCGCTCAAACTTAGACCTCGTATCAGTGTTATCCAGTATTGATTGTCGTCAAGCGCATGCCTATCTCGGATAAAAAAAAAATCCCATTTAAGCAGATATTCCTTATATAGAATGGCCTAACCTTTTCCGCTCCCGCTCTTAATGTAGCCATTGGTAATAATAATGCTTATAAAAATGCGCATATCATCCGGACCGAAAGGACACTGTTATGGGCTGGTTTTTGTTGCGTCCCGCTTTGTGGCGGCACAATAAAGAAACCGTTGGGAAAATAAACTAGGATCACGGTATTAGACTCGGAAAGTGCGTTGCCAACTATTGTTCTATAAACGGAGTATGGGATTGAATTGGATGCTTTGTTATCTGTCATTATTCCATGCATATGCGAGGAAAACTAGAGAGGATGTATTCCAAAGCCAACTGCAACCTCATGTTTGATTACAATTTTTCATATGAACGCTTGGATTCGTTCGCCGCTGAAGTCTTGTCTACGAGAAAAATGACTATGAGAAAAAAATGCAATCGACCTTCTTAGTTGAATGGAAGACAAAGTTCTCTTTACTGCTCACATTCTCATTGTCCTAAGTAGTATACGCACATATTGCGCATTGACTAGCCTATTAAGATTTTAATATCAACTCTTTTAAGTTTTAGCTTTTTCTAAGTACACTTTATTTATGTGATTTACGTTTTTTAAAGAATATTCTTGAGAATATTATGGAAAATTCTCAGGGCTGCAGAATTCCTCACGATGTTTTCCTTCAATGTTGAGGCATGCGATATCTTATTGCTGAAATTCCCGTAACTCAGAAAAGTTAGAGGTATATGCTCGGGACCAAACTTACACCCCCCCCCCCCTTCCCCTAAAATGCCCGTAACTTCGAAAAGTTAGAACTACAATATATGCTCGGGATCAAACTTGCCCCCACCCCCCTTCCCCTAAAATATAATTTTAAATAAAAAATTTAATTATTTGCACGAGGAAAGCATGATACGCAAAGAATCCAAATGCTCATTGCAAGCATGACGTAACATCAAGGTCCAATTCTTCCCAACCCACGCTACATGAAAGTGTTGGCGAAACAATTAGGACTTTTTTGCGAAGCGCGTAATTACGCACAGATGACGATGATCGTTAGCAGCAGACAGGAATTAGTTATTCATTGAATGAACGAAATATGCATACAAATGTGTCTCGTTATTTTTTTTTTCAGAATATTTTTTCCCCGAAGTATTTTTGTGTTAGGAATTTTTATGCACTGACATATTTTTAGGATATGTAATTACAGACAAATTGAATTTACGCGTCGTTCTTTTTTATGTGGTAGAGTATGATGAAATTTTTATCATATACCAAAAGTAATATAACTGGAAATATTTATTTTTATAAATTCCGCCATTCCGAATCGATGGTAATGTACCATACCACCCTTAATATTTTCATGAATTGTTTTAATTAAAAAAGATTTTCCGTTAGGCTAGGTAGTTACTCAGACTACTACTATCAAAACTGGTGGAAAATAAATGCTTAGACCTATTAATTTACCGGACCTTATTATTTTATAATACAGTGCCGTAACATCACAAATAAATTATTTGTAAAGTTGCAGTCCTAAAATAGTTTCCAAGTTACCCTAACAATTTAATTCATTGAAAGGATCTCACAAATAGTTTTCCAATGAATGAATACCCCAGTGAATGATGACTGTCGAAAACTATTCTTCGCCTCTATAATAATAACAAATTAATATCAATATTGGCACATTTGTGTCGGATGAACCCCTCTCATATAGCAAGTCACTCAAGCTGAAAGAACAGATAATATTTGCAGATGTTTAGGCAAATTAATGTTAAACATATTCGTATCAAATGTAAACAGAAGCAAGAAAGTTGTTATGTAAGTAGGTACATTGCTGGCTTAAGGTGGATTTGTTTTAAACCAGGCCTGTCCGGATGGGGCCAGAACGTTGCCTTTTACGTGTAAGAGAATAATATTGTCTACATTTTCAAATTCAAAATACTCGTACATAAACATGTTAAAAGTTGGAGTCATTTTTCAAAAAAAAAAAAATAGTGTCCTTTTTTTCCTGACGTTTTGATTACAGAAATTAAACTCATGTGCTATTCCAAAACATCGGATTTACTTAATTTTCTTTATGAAAATAAATCTGTGGTTTAACTGTGTGATGTGTCGAATGAGTTTATGTTTACACCAAGCTGTAAAACTTGTAAAAATTTGTTGTTAAATAAATAAAAAAAAAAAGAAAAGTTATTTACACACCTGTAGTTGCGAATCTTTTAAAAAATTTATTTCTTCTTCTTTTGGCTTCTGTAATCTTCTCTCTCATTTCATTTTTCTTTAAAAACAAAAATTACTTTTCTTTTTCTCCTTTTGTTGCCTACTCAGATGTCTAAAATCTTGAGCTTTAGTCCTCAGCGTCTTATCAATATTCCACTAGTAATACAAGTATTTTCTTTAGGTATTATAATTTAATTTAGACTATAACAGGCTCCTTGACACATTCAAGTACTTTAGGGACCAGACTTGAGACGGACTTGATGCCCGATTAAACACGTCTGAATACACTTTGGGCACAATTAGAACATCCTTAAGCGCCAGTCATTGTTATAATTAATGTACCATAGTTCTAAAGGCAGTTGAGATGATATATTATTCAAAGGTCAAGATTTACTGCGTTCCTGTAAAATAGTTTTGTTGGTCAGATACTGTGTAGTTTCCTAGCTGAAGTATGTCTAAAGTATGCTTTATATGTTGGTAAGAAAGGTTTTTAGGGTAATTTACGAACTGTCTCTACAACAGTTTGGCGTGAGTGGGTAAATGGTGTTTAAGATTTCAAATCTGCAGCGAATTTATTTTACTTGCTACGTTCTAAATGTGCCTTTGTGAAACTATCCGTAGCTTGCGATACAAAGTCTTTTGCAGCCACGGCACTTTCACAATATTGGCACGATGTGCTTTTTAACTGCAAATAAAGTTGTAATCTAACGTTACACAAACGTTAACGTGAAACAACTTATATTGTTACGTAGTAGGTACTCATAGCAACTCAACTCAATAGACACAAGAGACGATATTTCATCCCGTGGATTGGCGAACCCCGTAGTAAATAGAAGTACAATAAATCCTCATTATTTTTCCGCCAGTCACATTTATTTATTGAGGGCATATTGCCTTCAACACTAATGGGATATAGTCAGTAGAAGTTATTAACAAAAAATATCTTTAATAACCAGTTATTAAATTATTTTCGTGCCAGATTAATTTTATTTTTATTATTATTATTTTAACCTTTTTTAAGAGGAGACCTACGCTTAGTAGTGAACTGTTTATAGGTTGCTGATGAAAGTTTAGGTTTTCTTTCATTTTAGTAATCGTACGGCAAGATGATAATCAGGTGCGAATGAAACTTCCATCTATGGTCTAGATGGAGATGGATGGATTGGTCTGGTACCAAAGACCTCTGTTCCGAATCGAACCTGGGACTTCCCACTTAAAAGGCCAAAGAGCTAACCACTGTGCCAGGAATCTCGTCGAAAAGTAATTTTTTTGTGTGATTGAATATTTTCCAAGTTTTTAATATTCAAAACCATTAAAATAAATGCAAATGAAAACAGAATTTGCATACTTTCAGTTCATCAAAAGTAAATCAGCTGTTGTCACCTGTTTGTTTAGCCGGACCACTTTGAAAATCACTCGACTGGAAAGTTTACACCGCGCAGTTAAGCTCTAAGATTATTTTGATAAAGAGGCATATTCATTGTCAACTAGATTTCGTATTATTTCGTAAGTTTAGCATTAAAAAAATATAGATTTGAATCCAAAAAATGTCGTACTTAAATCTATACATATAATAAAACTGTAACGGAACGAATTCTGTACATTAAATATAATTAGAAAATTTTAATCGCAGGGTGCTTTATTATCGATACTGAGACCAAAACAATTTTTTTTTTTGGATTTTTTGTCTGTCTGTCTGTCTGTGCGCGCATCACGCGAAAACTACTGAATAGATTTGAATGTTTGATATAGTGGTAGCTGATATAGGAGATGAAAGTTTTTGTTGATTTTGCTCCATAACTTCATCAAATCTAAACCGAATTTCATTTCTATTTTTACTATAAATTGTGTACTATGACAAATATTTTGTCCAATTTTGGTGAAGATCTACTAAAAATTATCGGAGATAGAGGACATAACTTCTTACAGATAGTAGCATGTCACTCTAAACTTTGTCCACGCGGACGAAATCGCGGGAATCAGCTAGTTATAAATATAAACTTAAAAATTATTTTTGGAGCAGCCTATAACATATCTAGTAGTGTAGTAATAATTACTAACGACAGTAATATCTTCATAGGTATGATTATGACAAAGACTCTACATAAAGATTGGTAATGAAAATTTCTGAATAAATTAAGCTGTCTATCTAAAAAATTGAGCATAAATATTAAAAACTTTTAAACCAGACAGGAAGCATTTCATATTCCAACACCTACGTGAAGTGTAAAACCCTCTTTATATTTTAAATGTCTTCCCAATTCTTTTAATAAACTTTTCCTAAAAGCATTTCAGAATATTCATGAAGTGTCTGTTCTTTTCAGGTGGGGTGTTCAATTGCAGCCTGTGGTAAAGAATTATTCCTTTAGAATTAAACTTGCTTCGAATTGAAGTTTCTTTATTGTGAATAGTCTTACACCTAATTGAGTGAGACTCAAGAACTGTTAATTATTAATGCGATCGGGGAATATTTTCTACTGTTTCTTTTTTCTTCGCTTTCATGTAATAGCCAGCTTTTTACATCTTCGTTAAAGTTTAATTTAATTCTATCTTGGCGCTTTCTTGTACGACTAGGTTTGCCAGATTTTTTTTCAGTCTATGAGGGACAAATGGTTAAATGGGCAAAAAATACGGGATTTCAATTTTTTACCCGGGACAAATAAAAAACAAAATTATTTAGTCTTTTTTTTTATATTTTTCCGAGGATCGAGTCGGTTTTAACATTGTAATTTTGACACTAACACTGTCGTTGGTCGATGTGGGCAGCAAGTGCAAGTTACTTCACACTACACAGTCGCTCGAGCCGAGGCGAGTCACACAATGTAAACCGTACGTTTTACGAACGTTTCGTGTGTAAATACTTAGATCGATTGCATAATGAAGAACAAAGTAGGTACGGTTCAAATACGGGACAGAGTCAGTCCCGCCGGGACATTTTAAACTATGCCTAAAATACGGGATGTCCCGGGAAATACGGGACGTCTGGCAACGCTAGTCACGACCCTGGTCTTACAAAGTTAGAAGTTTTATGATTATTATAGGTAGGTACTTCATCAAAGGTTCGGTGAGACTTATCAAAATTGTTATAAAATATTACGAATACTTACCACGGTAATTATTTTAGTTGGAATTGTTCTAAACTAATTACCGTGGTACGTACTCGTAATATTTTATAACAATTATGTCATTTTAAACCACTTTTAAAAACTTAATTCAACGCGAACGAAGGCATGTAAATAATATAATTACTACCTTACAGCAAATGTTACGAGAATGGTATTTACCTACCTCGTGAGTTGTTTCAGCGAAACCTAAGAACAAGATGAGTTATGACGGTAATTTAAAGCTCTTTCCAGCTAGGCTCGTATAAGGTATGTGTGTCGTCAAAATTATAATTAATGCGGTAGGTACTGTAGACACAAAGTTCTTTGTGCGTGAAAGATGAGAACCTGTGTCCGACAAAGGGTTACCATTAACCTTTGACGTTATTACAACGGTCGCATTTCGTCCGTTATAATATAAGGTAACATGAGCTCCACTTTATCACCAAAGTGATATGACACGTTGTAACAGACATCAGTCATCGTGTAAAGAAAGTCCTTTGAAAATACTGAAGGGAGAGAATACTTGAGCATAAGTCTTGGAACCCTTATATTTGTGCAAAACCACACCCATTTTTTTCAGTAAATTAATCAAACAACGCTTAAAGATCCTAATACCTTCGATCCGTGGACTGTGAAGCAAAGTCAGACAACTACGCGCGCAGTTATCATAGGCTGGTCATCAATAAGCATATTATATCAATAAAATGATATTGTATCAAAAAAGGTAAGGTGTTCCTATTCAATATTGTTATAGGTGGTAGGTTATCTATATATATAAAATTCAAAGTCCTGACTGACTGACTGAGATATCAACGCACAGCCTAAACTACTGAAGTTAGAAACTTTTACAGTTGGTTCCTTTTATGACGTAGGCGCACACTAAGAAAGGATTATTGGAAATTCCACCCCTAAGGGGTTTAAATAGGGGATGGAAGTTTATATGAAACTCCGTCATTTTTCAAGCTGTTTCCATCAAAGTTGGTATTTGAGCTTTCAGTTAAAAATAAAAAAGTACGTGTGTCACAGTTTTTGAAAATTCCACCCCAAAATCTAATTCCACGCGGACGAAGTCGCGGGGGCAAAAGCTAGTATCATATGTAGGTACATACAGTCATATCCTTGTGTATTTTCAAACAATTTCTTTACACGCTGCTGTATAATAGGACTGCGGACGTACCGCGTTAAGCGATTTAAGCTTATGACCTCTAACAACGACCGCTAAGCTCAGAACTAAACGTGGGAAAATAGGGGTTTCATTTTGCTCTGAAATAAGGTCATAAAATGTTTGATACTTTTTATTATTATACTCCTATTGTCCTCTGCTAAGCTTTTGTGAAACTTACACTTTAAGGATTCTCAGTTTTATAATTGTTTTTGAATGTAATGACCTACTTAACTGCCGTTCACGACAAACCATTCACCTAGCTGTTCTAAACTTCTAAAGAGCTTATATATTATGAGGAATATTATGATGATGATGATGATATTAGTATTATATTATGATCTTATAAAATATTACTAGAAAAGCTCTACCTAAAGATAGAGCTTTTGTTTCTCCAAATAAAATAAGTAAAAAAAGGAGTTTATGGTTTCTTTCAATCATCAAACAAAACAACAGTTACTTTGACATATATATTCACAATGTTTGTTGAGTGAGAGCTAGAGATTGCTGGACTAGGACACCTGTGTGTGTGTTTATTTAATCACATACTAACAGTATTTTTGCAACAAGACTTGGGAAGAGGCCTAATGGCCGTAATGTACCGGTATTTTTAGATACTTTTAAAAAGAAATCGCTGGTATCACGTGCCGCGGTGTGACCACGGAAATGACGCCCGGGGGAATGGATGTAAGATTAACGTGGCACGTCTGTCCTCGAGCTTAAATCACATTACAGCCCCACGTTTAATGCTCTCGGACCTTTTTGAGTTTGACAGTGGATTTCATTTGTTCAAAAGCGCTAACTAATTTACAAAAAGTCGTTTTTCTCAAAACTTACTCTGTTTGAGTTAGCGCCTTTCGGCTTAGCAGGCCAGTATGTTTATAGGCTCGCAGCCAGATCTTTGCTTAACTCATATCACTACTTTAATAGGTACCTATTCGCATAAAATACCTTTTGAGCCCAGCCCCCTCCCCCAATATGTCTATAGCGTTACTCTTTACTATTTTAAATATGGACTACTATACTGTGAATATAATACCATAATATAACGTGATTTATCGTTTCATGCCGTCGAAATAAAACTTCCTTAAATAAACTTAGAAGAAGCTTACAGGGCTTCCTGTAAGCTCTCTAATTTTAGAGAAATACGCCAGTGAATAAAATATTGGATTTTAAATGGGAAAGTAATGTAATTATGGGTATGGGCTTTGTTTGTCACTCTGTCTATTTGTTCTAAACGCACGAACCGATTTTGAAAAGATATTGTGCATCCTCAGAAATAACTTTTTATTTCAAGAAGTCAAGAAAACCTCACGGAATATGTAAACAGCGTAAATCCACGAGTACAAATGCACGAGCAATTTTTTCGTCTTCAATAAAGAAAACAAAAACATCATCGAATGCTACATCTGACGCTCGTTGTATCCACAAAGCTTTTTATGCAGCTCGTCTCCCTAGAATTGACATTCTATGAAATCGTGTATTTTTTCGCGATTTTTCCTCCACTTGATTGCAAAACTTTGATGGTACGGCGCTCAACAAAAAGCGTAATTTTTTTGTTAGGCCGCGACCAAACGGGTGTAACGAGATATTTATGTGAAGGGAACGTGAGGTCACTCCGGTAGGACGCCGCGTTGTTTTGGCACCATTCCGCCCCTCTTTACTATTATTTGGCTGTCCCCAAATGTAATATGTGTTGTAAAGTAAATCATGGTGATTACTTTTAGTGTTACTTCATCTCTCTCGTTCGAGAAATGAGATTATACCATTTACGAATATATGCACTTTAAAATATTTTAAAGCAGTTTCAACCTATTATTTTTTAAGATTTAATTAATAATATGTAACTAGCTTTGCCCACAACTTCATCTTTAGCTCTTTGTCTAGTCTGTAGTCTATGATGTTCTTCAGATTCTTAACTATACCTACTCATGCACTTGGGGACTGCCACACGTCTTTTTTCCCTAACTGCAATTCTATAGCTATAGTTCGTATTGAAGCATTACTCAGATCAATAAACTGTACACGTACACTGTACAGGGGTGCTCAATGATGCTGTAGCACATGGTGCTCAAACATGGCGCGTACAGGCCGATGAGTTGTTGCTTCGCTACGCTGTTGGAAATTAGGTTTATTAATTACGCATCTAACTAATGATTACAGAGGTATAAAGATACATTATTATTCGCACGTTCCAATAGAAGTAGCGGGATAATCAAATTATAATTTACCCTTTCATAATTTTGTGTACTTTCACGGGATAAAACCCGGATCCTAACCTAGCGTGGCGTGGCGTAGCGTGGCGTAGCCTAAGTCAAACAAGTAGAGGCTCCTTGAGGTTGATCTAAATTGGGCGAACTATACGATAATGGACTGCTGGTGCAGAACTATTTAGGAATAGACACTAAACTACTCAATTGGGCTATTGAATGGGGTCCTGTCACCTGTGGACATGATAATGGCTATTTGTTAGCGATTTCTTCATAGAAGCTAGAAGGCTTGTGTTAAGTAGTATTTTCGATCGATCAATTGCGATCGTCACAATCATTTCAAGCTGAATTCACTTTAGGTACCTACTATTATTCGTAGGTAATTTCGTTATCGAGCAGTTAAAGATTTTAAATTCGCTTTAGTTATCTTCATACAATAATATATGTAATGTATATCATTCAATTATATATTAATTAAGATGAAGACGTAGGCATGTGATAAAAGATTTATTTCGTGTAGGCAACCTACGGCTTTTATATTAAGAAAGAACCTACGTCTTTTCTCATTAAATAAAAGGAAGAAATTGAAGATGTTCAGAAAACAGAAACATAAAAGTTAATGAGAAACCACACAGTTTTGGATGAAAATCTTATAGCTTCATAAACTTAAATATTCAGAGATTTAATCGTAGCAAGAAAATTCGGCTGCCGTGGCACTTTATGGTTTTTGGAAATACATGTATGTACCTCGGTAATTTTCGTTTATAGCGTGCGGTATATTTATAAAAATTTAAATGTGAAATTATATTAAGCTAAAAAAGAGCTTAAAGCACTCTCATTACGACTTATTTTGACGAAGCGTAACTTTTTTCCGTCCACGTAGGCTTTTCAGTACGTGAACTGGAGGGTAAGGGAGGGTTTTCGCATGTTGCAATAAAAGTATGAATAACATTCGTTTTACACGAGACTTCAAATGTACACTACGTGTTTTAATAGATGCTTAAAAGGAATGAAAATGTTATTTTGGAGAATGTAAAAAGCTTAAAATTGTAATTAAGTATGGTAATTAAATGTATAATGAAGTAATAAAGTAGTTACCTAAGTTACTGCGTACTGCCTAATCTCTTTAGGATTATCTCTTACGCTCGAAGTTTACGAGATTCTAAAATTCTAAAGCTGTCTAAAACCATTTAGGGTTTAGAGAGACAGACTGCAAGCTGACTGAAAAATTGCAGTTTGGTCGCAACTGCTGACTGCGCAGACTATTCTACTCGAATTGTACTCTGTCTGAAAGCCAACTAACTGTACGTGGATTACGTATTCTGACGGCGGTGGAACTGCATCCAAACTGCAATTTTGCAGTTGGCTTGCAGTTCGTCTGTCTAGAGTTGGCACCAAAGGACAAAAAACAAGACTGTTGTACCTAATATATTATCTCTTTATCCAAACTTATTTACTGTTTCTACTTTAAGAGCTAACACTCTGAACTTAAAACTTTTTCTATAAAGATACCCCTAACTGCTGGTACACTGTTATAGAGAAACGAATGGGTGAGAACCTTTTTACGAGGGCGTATCTAAGATACAAAGGGGATCCTCTTATATCTCGATTACATTGAGTTAGCAAGTGGCGATTCTCGTAGTAAGATGTTTATGTGTATTTTTTAAACTTCCTAATTCCCCGACTTCATCTGCATGGATTTTAAAAATACGTTCAAAAGTTGGACGTCAAAAGGTGACAGACAGATTTAATAAAATATGTAGTTACTTAAGACCGAATATTGAATACTTACTGAATAATCTCAAACGCTTAGGGCCTATTTCTCTGTGAATAAAATTGTACAAAGATAAGGCCATTGGCTATTGTTTTATTAAATATAGATTGTTATAACGCTCTTATTCGCTTATAGCTAACAAGATGAAGAGTATACCGTTCGCTTACGCAAGTGTTATTTTATTATAGATGGCCTCGCGTTGTAAGGGTTTAGTATAATCTCATTTCCACACCCTATTATGACTGTAATAGGTAGTAGGCACACCACTTTATATGAATAGTGTGTAGCCACCCACATAGTAGGTATTTACATATTGTTTATGAAACTTACATTTTATCTAAGGACCTTATTATTTTTAACGCTGGAAAATGGATTTACGCATTCCGGTTGGTAGGCGGTTATGTGGAATTTGTAGCAGTGTGCTCTGGTTCTAAACTCACTAAAACCTTTTAACAGAACATTTGCGTCAGAGACAAGGCATCTCAGATTGAATTCCAGTGAGACGTCTCGACGCCGACAGGTAAAGGCGATGTTAGACTTTATATCGTGTTTTTATTTATATTAGGGGTATGGGTTGAATTTACAGGTACACTGCCATACCCCTTCCAAGTTAGCTCGCTACCATCTTAGACTGCATCGTCACTTACCATCAGGTGAGAAGGAGCGCGTGAGAGCACCGCTGTATTTTTCTAACTAAGGTGCCGTAACTATGCCACAGATGCATTAGAGCGACGCCAAAAGCTATCAACGTAAGTAGTATATAAAGAGATACTGCTATAGGTACCTACTTATTGTAATAATGTTCAATTAGTTGCATAATAAACTTGTTAGTGTGAGTTGTCGTCTGTCGAATTATCTAGACCTATAATACAAACTGTGACTTACAGACTGACTAACTGACAGACTTATAGAGATCTGAAATTGATTTTCCTTTCCTTTCTTCCCCAAAGTATGGTAAAGTTTGATTGAAAAAATATTTTATTTTGTTACCTAAATCCACGGGAACGTAGTCGTAGGCGTCAGCTGGTACATATTTGATTTAAAGATTTTCTTTCAAAGGTTGAAATCAAAATTATACAAATCCTCAATCTGCCTCATTTTAACAATATTTCTAAGCGTCAGGTGTGCAGCATGAATAGCTAATCTTAATGGACGCGCGATAAGGGCGAGTAAATCATCCACGAATGTTTTATGAACTTCCCTGGGAAGACACAGCTTGCTCGATATCGATAAACTTTCCAATTCCATCTGAAACGCCGCTTACATTCAAGTTACGGGTGTTAACATTGTCATGCATATTTGATAAGGCTCTTTTGCTCCCTAATGGCATTTTGTCATTTTCGAGTTTTTGTCAAATCCATACTTAGAGATCCTACTCTCAGAAGGATCTCTAATGTCCATTTTCACGAACATTTCCTAACCTACATAGGTTACCTAAACTAAATTACGTGATATTTCATATCAATTTCTCAATTATCACGAACCTTTAGGGAAGAACTAAAGGTGGAAGGAAATGACATTGGGTAAGGGATTATATTTAAGGGCTACCTGTGTCCTACACATAACGAGACTCCTACTTAGGGGACGAATTAGTTATCGTTGGTGAAAATGAGCATATTAGTACCAAAAAGACTTGTAATAACTTTAGTCTTCTCTGAAGAAAGATATAGAGAAATATAATGGCACTGAGGCATGGAAGAATCAAGCATCTGACACAAAAAGGATCGATGCTTTTTGATGCGCGCTTGTCTAGAACATGCCTATTCACTCTTGCATTAGAGGCATTTAAGTTATACATGGCTGGTAACATAGAGACCGGAAGAGAATTCCATACCTTAGCGGTTCGTTTTAGAAACGTTAAACTAAAACTTTTCGTGTGAGTAGGTTAGATTTCAACCACATAAGGATGCCAACGCTCACGACTTCTCGCAGTTCTGTGATAGAACGATACCGCAAAAGTTGCAGGTGTAAAACATAAATTACCTATACAGAAATAAGCACATAAAGAGTGAAAAGGCTCTCTCATCGCCACTGCAGGCGCTGCGTCATATCAGCAAAATTAGTTTCATAAAAAATGCATAAAAAATTGTTCGAATCGGCTTATAAACAAATCTCAGTTTTTCAATAGAACCTCAATATTACAAATTCATCTGGATAGCCTAGCTTTCAATCCGGGTCAGCGAGTTATTGATTTCGCTTTGAATCCACTCGACTATAACGGCTCAGTGATTCAATTTAATGATAATCATTTAAAGCCAAACGGCCGCCGATTTTGAACATACTTGCACTTGCTTTCTTTTCATCCTGCAGATAAGAGGCACACAACGTGTAAACGTGCGAATTTGAACTTTGATCCGTAATAATTAAGTTCATTTTCGGGATATGTCACATCTTGGAAAACTGCTGCATGTTTTCTAAACGAAAATATACCCAATTTTCTTAGCAATTTGATTTGAAATTGTTTGTTGAGACATCTTATAAGAGCAAGGCGTGCGTAGTCGTCACGTTCAGATATGATTTATGCAAGTAATTTAGTTAAGTACACAAAGACATTACGAGCGTGGTGGATAGGATAGATTAAAATGTTCTTGGGGAATTTTCTTTTGTGGGAAATGTTCGCACGTTCCTAAATATAAGTATAAAATATTGATGTATTCAATACTGAATAGGCTCCTGATATTTAAGTAATACCGTAACAGATAACGTTATTAACGGCTTAAATACATGTGAATGTACTCAAGACCTCACTATCTAAACGGAATTATAAATATCTTATCTATAAAAAATGAATCCAATAAAAACTCCGCGTACACATCGAAAACCATTTTGTTTTGTAAAAACCGAAATGGAATGGTAATTTGCACTGCCATAATATGACACTTCTAAGTAAGCCCGCTACCATCTTAGATTGTATCATTAATTATTATCATCAGGAGATTGCAGTCAAGAGCTACTTAGCCATCGAATAAAAAAATTGAAGTAACAAATAAGTACCTTACTTAATAATATCTTTGCTCCTAGATATTATACCTTTGAATGTTATAACCACTTCCTTTTTAAACACAGTGAAAGAACTGTGGATAAAATAGTCAAGATGTTAATTGCGCTACACAATTATGTCACTAAAAATTCGTGTCAGCTTAATATAGGTCAAGAGTCAATTAAAAAAAGGCTTAGAAATAAAACCGCCTGAAAAGAATTTATGTAACTAGCTGATACTAACTCAAATGTGAACATACTACGTATCTATATTAGACTAGCAACTCACTTCAATAGCCTAACGGTTAAAGGTAGGGACTGAAAGTTGGAAGGTCCACGGTTCTATCTCAATCTCGTACTTTTGTCGTCACCACTCCTAACACCTAGCTTTCTGCTTATTTGGAAAAGATAGGAGAGGAGAATATAAGTCAAATTCAGCTTAGTTATATTTAAATAAACTCTTACCCGTGACTTTGGCTAGATTGTGTAGTTTTTCAGAGGTTTCTGTATTTCTTATTTCCATAGGACAGTATTCTCTTGTCTACATTTTCATGGTACACCTATTGCTAGCACCACACTGACCAAGTGTGGATTTGCAGACTTCACACACCTTTGAGAACATTATGGAGAACGTAGGTTTCTTCACGATGATTTCCTTCATCAAGTGATATTTAATTATTACTTAAAATGCATGTAGCTTTAAAAATGCGTGTCCAATTAAAATGCCGTCAGCCGTTCCTAATCTTCTTTACTTATCACCAGTATTTAAGTACTCTCACAAAAAGTAGGCGTTTATTTTTTGTAGTTTTAATGTTTTTTTTTTAATAAAATTGACAAAACTTTTACCTTGTACCAAATAAAGACGATGACTCAGTTGAATCAGAGGAAAACTCTTCAGGCGATCACGTGACCGTCTCTTGACGCAAGTTTGCGCATGTGACGTTTTGACACTGGAATTTTATTATGCAAAAATAAGCTAAACTTAGTCACTCACGTTTGGTTTCAATATGTTTACTCTTCGTTTTGACTCAATCGCGTTTAACACAATGCATATTAAAGTACTTTGAACAATAGCTTCTGTCTGTTTGCTATCTTTTCATCGCTCAACCGCTCGATCGATTTGAACAAAACGGGATTTTAAAAACTTATTCGTAAATCCACGTGGACGAAGTCACGGAAATTAGTTAGTTAATTATAAAATTATGATATTTTTTTATGATTAAGTCTGCCATGTGGCGAATAAAACGCCATTTCATTCCCTTTTTCCGCTCATTTATCTCACAACTCACTTAAGATCATTATGATTTACTGGCGTAATATACGGCGGTTAACTTGCAGTTTTGGGATGACCCCTACATTGCAAGTGCAAGATTGGAGAAATGGCGATATCTCACGCGATCGTATATTACACGGGATTGGCGGTAGATTAAGTGGTCGGATTGGTGGGCATTTCCTTTCAAAATTGCTTTATTAGTACTTTTTTTTGCACCTGTGCAATGTTTCAATGTTACCCGCGATTAATCCCGCGATATCCTATTGGATTAATGTTTTTAAAATCTTCGATCACCGAATAACAAAAATAGTAACGTCGTGAAGATTTATAATTACATTTATGTTATTGTGTATCAAGTTTCTTAGAATTCTATTCATATCAAAGTAATTTCCATGATTGTTATTGAGGTCTAAAATAAAGTTCTATGGATTTCTTTTAATTGAATTCTGTGGAATTCCCACTTTGTGCGCTAACTGTAATTTCTGGAATAAGAATCTATTCGAATAATTTCATTGCAATATGTAATAATGTTATTTATAGCAAATGAAATCCAAAGCATATAATTATTTCATCATTTCTGTTTACATGTCGGGTAAATAAGTATTCAACTGTGGTTTTATTCCTTTTCAATGAAATCGGTAATTAGCAATCTCATCTATTAGTTACTTCAATGCGTCATTACATAATGTATGTTCTCATAAAATAGATACAATATGTCATCATGGCCCGTCTCATGCAAATATTTTTATGGTGGAAAATTCTATTTGTATTTCATTTGAATTCTGTTGCAAGCTTAAATCAAGGAAGAGCACTTTCTTTAGATCTCAGCCTGATTTTCTGTAAACTAGGTACCTACGCTGAGTATTATTTACATAACAATTATTATAAACTAGTTTCTGGAAGTAAGTTACCACCTATGAGTAGAAAAAGTTATCAATTACATTGGAATAGTTCCTAGCCAGTTTTATTATTCCTATTAGCTTTTGCACGCGTCTTCAATTAGTTTTTTAAATTCCTATTTTACCCCCTTAAGGATTGAATTTTTAAAAATCCTTTCTTAGCGGATGCCTACCTCGTTGTATGCCCAGCCCGAACCGTTTAGTGATTTGAGCTGTGCATTTATAGATCAATCAGCCAATATATTTAGATTAAGTACCTCAGTCATAAATCATTTGAGTACAAATTTTTTAAAACGATATTTTATCTACGACTCGTATCACGGTATGTAGCGTGTTGCTTACATATCTACTAAACGTTCAAACGAACATTTAAATAATGCTTAGGTACTAAACTAGGTATATCTTGAGATTGCGTGACGTAATCTAAAGATGTTCCCGGGAATCCCCTGAGATTTCATTGGCCAGTCGTGGGACGGTCGAACAAACCGGAAACTTACAGAAGCTACACGCAACCTCTCGTACTTATTTCGAGTGGAAGTAATTTGATCCGATTTAAGTTGCACTCATAAAAGTGATTGCGGCTTTGTCTGTGCCTGATTTACGAGTATTCAAGTAACTTATTAAAAGTCAATAAACACACTTCTCGTATGAATTAATCCCGAAATTCGGTATGCATAAAAATAATAATTTTAATTGTGTTAAACTATTGTTAAAAACAACAGAGTATTCTAATTATAACATCAGAAATTAAGAACATTTTTGTGAAGGTACAAATTTGCCGTCTGCAGAAAGCTACATAATTAAATTAATAATGGAAAAATATGTTTTGGACAGGATAGGTACTCGTAAAAAAACCGACATAATATTTTCTCATAGACTCAGTCCATAATTTGTGTTAGTTTATTTTGATTTTCTTACTGAGTTTTATCTATCACAGAATAAAAAAGGAGTCTCTTTACGTAGGTAGCCCTTAACGGCAGGATCTCCGAAAACAGCCTGTTTTGGATTCAATAGTAAACAATCAAATATTCATTGTTTTGATAGGTTAAAAATATATGTTGTAGATTAATACACGTTCTAATTTATTTTGCCGTTCAAAAGTCCATATTTTGAACTTCACTCGATGAAATAATATTCCGAAAACAGTGTAGTTTTCAATTGGGTTTCGGTTGTATGTGTAGTATATCAAAGTTAAACTAAAAAAAAAAATTACAAAAAATAGGCAAAAGCTTCTAGAATAATATTTTGCCGTTAATTTTTCTCTAAAAAGCTTTCTTTTTTTTTAATCATGACTGGTTTACTTTCTTTATAACAAAGTGGCTCGGGCGCCTCATTTCAGTAGCTCGCAAGGTATCATCGAGGGAGGACGTATCGCTCTAGCTGGCTCACTGCGATCCCCGCTGATCAGACGAACTATTGGAGTATTATTTATTTGTGTTCACTTATCATAGATAATCAAAATAAAATTAGTGTGTAAATATTATTACCTATTATCTTCTAGTGTGTAAATCTTGTTATGTATTATTAAATCTGTAAATATTAATGTAAGTTAGGTACTCTTATAGTAAATTAATTAATTAAGAATATAATAAAGTGAAAATATGGGGACTAAAAATAAACAAAAGAACAAAATATCCAGATTTAAATTACGAAAGCTTAGACAAAATATAAGGTAAGTTTGATCCTTCTAATACAAATGTTGTACCTATTCTGTACCTTACCTACTTTATTTTTTTTAATTCTTGTGAATCTTTGGACAGACTTTCGAAATCGATCTGGACTCTCGAATTCCACCACTTGAGAACCATTGCCAAAATCAGAAAAAAGTGGCAGCCATTTTCTTTTTTCTCGTTATGGGACCAATTCCTTTCAAAATCGATATCTGGAGATCCCTGTGCTCATAAAGGAGAACCACTGCCAAAATCAAAAAAAGTGGCGGCCATTTTCTTTTTTCTCGTTATGGGACCGATTTCTTTCAAAATCAATATCTAGGGGTCCCTGTGCTCATAAAAGAGATAACCACTACCAAAATTAGAAAAAGTGGCGGCCATTTTCTTTTTTCTCGTTATGGGACCGATTTCTTTCAAAATCGATATCTGGGGATCCCTGTGCTCATAAAAGAGATTACCACTGCCAAAATAAAAAAAGTGGCGGCCATTTTCTTTTTTCTCGTTATGGGACCGATTTCTTTCAAAATCGATATCTGGGGATCCCTGTGCTCATAAAAGAGATTACCACTGCCAAAATCAAAAAAAGTGGCGGCCATTTTCTTTTTTCTCGTTATGGGACCGATTTCTTTCAAAATCGATATCTGGGGATCCCTGTGCTCATAAAAGAGATAACCACTGCCAAAATTAGAAAAAGGGGCAGCCATTTTCTTTTTTCTCGTTATGGGACCGATTTCTTTCAAATTCGATATCTGGGGATCCCTGTGCTCATAAAAGAGATAACCACTGCCAAAATTAGAAAAAGTGGCGGCCATTTTCTTTTTTTTCGTTATGTGACCGATTTCTTTCAAAATCGATATCTGGGGATCCCTGTGCTCATAAAAGAGATAACCACTGCCAAAATTAGAAAAAGTGGCGGCCATTTTCTTTTTTTTCGTTATGGGACCGATTTCTTTCAAAATCGATATCTGGGGATCCCTGTGCTCATAAAAGAGATAACCACTGCCAAAATTAGAAAAAGTGGCGGCCATTTTCTTTTTTCTCGTTATGGGACCGATTTCTTTCAAAATCAATATCTGGGGATCCCTGTGCTCATAAAAGAGATAACCACTGCCAAAATTAGAAAAAGTGGCGGCCATTTTCTTTTTTTCGTTATGGGACCGATTTCTTTCAAAATCGATATCTGGGGATCCCTGTGCTCATAAAAGAGATAACCACTGCCAAAATTAGAAAAAGTGGCGGCCATTTTCGTTTTTCTCGTTATGGGACCGATTTCTTTCAAAATCGATATCTGGGGATCCCTGTGCTCATAAAAGAGATAACCACTGCCAAAATTAGAAAAAGTTGCGGCCATTTTCTTTTTTCTCGTTATGGGACCGATTTCTTTCAAAATCGATATCTGGGGATCCCTGTGCTCATAAAAGAGATAACCACTGCCAAAATTAGAAAAAGTGGCGGCCATTTTCGTTTTTCTCGTTATGGGACCGATTTCTTTCAAAATCGATATCTGGGGATCCCTGTGCTCATAAAAGAGATAACCACTGCCAAAATTAGAAAAAGTTGCGGCCATTTTCTTTTTTCTCGTTATGGGACCGATTTCTTTCAAAATCGATATCTGGGGATCCCTGTGCTCATAAAAGAGATAACCACTGCCAAAATTAGAAAAAGTGGCGGCCATTTTCTTTTTTCTCGTTATGGGACCGATTTCTTTCAAAATCGATATCTGGGGATACCTGTGCTCGTAAAAAAGGTAACCACTGCCAAAATTAGAAAAAATGGCGGCCATTTTCTTTTTTCTCGTTATGGGACCGATTTCTTTCAAAATCGATATCTGGGGATCCCTGTGCTCATAAAAGAGATAACCACTGCCAAAATTAGAAAAAGGGGCAGCCATTTTCTTTTTTCTCGTTATGGGACCGATTTCTTTCAAATTCGATATCTGGGGATCCCTGTGCTCATAAAAGAGATAACCACTGCCAAAATTAGAAAAAGTGGCGGCCATTTTCTTTTTTTTCGTTATGTGACCGATTTCTTTCAAAATCGATATCTGGGGATCCCTGTGCTCATAAAAGAGATAACCACTGCCAAAATTAGAAAAAGTGGCGGCCATTTTCTTTTTTTTCGTTATGGGACCGATTTCTTTCAAAATCGATATCTGGGGATCCCTGTGCTCATAAAAGAGATAACCACTGCCAAAATTAGAAAAAGTGGCGGCCATTTTCTTTTTTCTCGTTATGGGACCGATTTCTTTCAAAATCAATATCTGGGGATCCCTGTGCTCATAAAAGAGATAACCACTGCCAAAATTAGAAAAAGTGGCGGCCATTTTCTTTTTTTCGTTATGGGACCGATTTCTTTCAAAATCGATATCTGGGGATCCCTGTGCTCATAAAAGAGATAACCACTGCCAAAATTAGAAAAAGTGGCGGCCATTTTCGTTTTTCTCGTTATGGGACCGATTTCTTTCAAAATCGATATCTGGGGATCCCTGTGCTCATAAAAGAGATAACCACTGCCAAAATTAGAAAAAGTTGCGGCCATTTTCTTTTTTCTCGTTATGGGACCGATTTCTTTCAAAATCGATATCTGGGGATCCCTGTGCTCATAAAAGAGATAACCACTGCCAAAATTAGAAAAAGTGGCGGCCATTTTCGTTTTTCTCGTTATGGGACCGATTTCTTTCAAAATCGATATCTGGGGATCCCTGTGCTCATAAAAGAGATAACCACTGCCAAAATTAGAAAAAGTTGCGGCCATTTTCTTTTTTCTCGTTATGGGACCGATTTCTTTCAAAATCGATATCTGGGGATCCCTGTGCTCATAAAAGAGATAACCACTGCCAAAATTAGAAAAAGTGGCGGCCATTTTCTTTTTTCTCGTTATGGGACCGATTTCTTTCAAAATCGATATCTGGGGATACCTGTGCTCGTAAAAAAGGTAACCACTGCCAAAATTAGAAAAAATGGCGGCCATTTTCTTTTTTCTCGTTAATTGACCAATTTCTTTCAAAATCGATATCTGGGGTTCCTTAGGTTCATAAATGAGGTAACCATGGCCAAAATTCATATCATTATTTACTATTGGATAAAATTCTTTCAAATTCGATATCTCCGCTCCACATTACTGTACTAACCAGAAAGTAGACAAACATTCCCGTTGGTGACACCCGTTCACGAGCATGACGATCCAGCCGTTGCTTCGCTCAACCAATAAGGGAACGTAACAAATAAATTCCATAACAAGAATAAAGAAAATGGCCACCACTTTTTCTAGTTTTGACAATGGTTACCTCTATAATGAGCACAGGGATCCCCAGATATCGATTTTGAAAGAAATCGGTCCCATAACGAAAAAAAAGAAAATGGCCGCCACTTTTTCTAATTTTGGCAGTGGTTATCTCTTTTATGAGCACAGGGATCCCCAGATATCGATTTTGAAAGAAATCGGTCCCATAACGAGAAAAAAGAAAATGGCCGCCACTTTTTCTAATTTTGGCAGTGGTTATCTCTTTTATGAGCACAGGGATCCCCAGATATCGATTTTGAAAGAAATCGGTCCCATAACGAAAAAAAAGAAAATGGCCGCAACTTTTTCTAATTTTGGCAGTGGTTATCTCTTTTATGAGCACAGGGATCCCCAGATATCGATTTTGAAAGAAATCGGTCACATAATGAAAAAAAAGAAAATGGCCGCCACTTTTTCTAATTTTGGCAGTGCTTATCTCTTTTATGAGCACAGGGATCCCCAGATATCGATTTTGAAAGAAATCGGTCACATATCGAAAAAAAAGAAAATGGCCGCCACTTTTTCTAATTTTGGCAGTGGTTATCTCTTTTATGAGCACAGGGATCCCCAGATATCGATTTTGAAAGAAATCGGTCACATATCGAAAAAAAAGAAAATGGCCGCCACTTTTTCTAATTTTGGCAGTGGTTATCTCTTTTATGAGCACAGGGATCCCCAGATATCGATTTTGAAAGAAGTCGGTCCCATAACGAGAAAAAAGAAAATGGCCGCCACTTTTTTTGATTTTGGCAGTAGTTATCTCTTTTATGAGCACAGGGATCCCCAGATATCGATTTTGAAAGAAATCGGTCCCATAACGAGAAAAAAGAAAATGGCCGCCACTTTTTTTGATTTTGGCAGTGGTTCTCTTTTATGAGCACAGGGATCACCAGATATCGATTTTGAAAGAAATCGGTCCCATAACGAGAAAAAAGAAAATGGCCGCCACTTTTTCTAATTTTGGCAGTGGTTATCTCTTTTATGAGCACAGGGATCCCCAGATATCGATTTTGAAAGAAATCGGTCTAATAACAAAAAAAAAAACTGAACAAAATATGTAGTAAGTAAAATATTAATCGAACTTACTTAATACCTTGTTTGAGCTTTAGCAGTTTAAAACTGCATGTTTTGTTCTTTCTTCAATATAAATATTTCATAAACCTTAGAACTGCCCTACTGTTAGGTATCATAAGGTTATTTAATCTATGACGTAAAATTTGCGCTGCGGCGGGGTTAGCGAGTTCATTTGATGAGCGCGAGCGAGACCTCACCGTGCGAGGAACGAAGTGGCTCTAAAATACCTACTGCGGCCGAAGATCGTGCCCTTAAGGACGGGATTTCGCAAAGAGTAGGTATAAAAACGCACTTCTACACATGCACCGTTCACACGCACACACAGGCGCGGGCAAGCTGCGTTAAAAATGAGTGAATTAACTTGTTTTGATACTTGGATATAAATTGTTTATGTTTTATTTTTTTATTTTTTATTTTCGTCCGGACTTGCTGTACACTAAGTTAGACTTAGATTTAGTCTTAGTCTTAGACTTCGATTTAGACTTTTTTAAGCCACTGGGAAATGCATTAGACTAAGACTAAGTCTCTTTAAGTCTAAGCCTAAGTCTAACACTAAGACTAAGACTAAGACTTAGACTTAGTCTTAGTCTAAGACTTAGTCTTAGTGTTAGACTTAGGCTTAGATTTGAACTCAGACTTAGTCTAAGTCTAAGTTTAATTCTAAATCTAAGTTGAGCAAACCAAATTGATAATATATTTTGAAAAGAAGAAACTAAGTACTAGGTACCTATGGTACCTTCAATATAATAGCATTATTTTATTATTTGATAGAATTTCGAAATTTCTTGCAAAGTTACATTCCCCGAATGTAGTACTGACCTGCATGTATACCTCGAAAACTTCTATTGGAACTCCTAGATCTTTAGAGTAAGTTGTATTGAGTTTAGGCTCGTTTTGTAAGTTATGATGAGATCTTACCACTGGCCTTATTGAAGTGACCTGATGGTATACTTCGAAGACTACTACTGGATCTTCTAGACAGCTACAGCTAGTTATATCGAGTTTGGGCTCGTTTTGTAAGTAATGATGAGATCTTACCACTGGACTTGTTGGAGTGACTTGGTGGTATACCTCGAAGACTTCTATTGGAACTCCTAGATCTTTACAGCTAGTTATATCGAGTTTGGGCTCGTTTTGTAAGTTAGGATGAGATCTTACCACTGGACTTGTTGGAGTGACCTGATGGTATACTTCAAAGACTACTACTGGATCTTCTAGACGGCTACAGCTAGTTATATCGAGTTTGGGCTCGTTTTGTAAGTAATGATGAGATCTTACCACTGGACTTGTTGCAGTGACCTGATGGTATACTTCGAAGACTACTACTGGATCTTCTAGACAGCTACAGCTAGTTATATCGAGTTTGGGCTCGTTTTGTAAGTAATGATGAGATCTTACCACTGGACTTGTTGGAGTGACTTGGTGGTATACCTCGAAGACTTCTATTGGAACTCCTAGATCTTTACAGCTAGTTATATCGAGTTTGGGCTCGTTTTGTAAGTTAGGATGAGATCTTACCACTGGACTTGTTGGAGTGACCTGATGGTATACTTCAAAGACTACTACTGGATCTTCTAGACAGCTACAGCTAGTTATATCGAGTTTGGGCTCGTTTTGTAAGTTATGATGAGATCTTACCACTGAACTTGTTGGAGTGACCTGATGGTATACTTCGAAGACTACTACTGGATCTTCTAGATGGCTACAGCTAGTTATATCGAGTTTGGGCTCGTTTTGTAAGTAATGATGAGATCTTACCACTGGACTTGTTGGAGTGACTTGGAGGTATACCTCGAAGACTTCTATTGGAACTCCTAGATCTTTACAGCTAGTTATATCGAGTTTGGGCTCGTTTTGTAAGTTATGATGAGATCTTACCACTGGACTTGTTGGAGTGACCTGATGGTATACTTCAAAGACTACTACTGGATCTTCTAGACGGCTACAGCTAGTTATATCGAGTTTGGGCTCGTTTTGTAAGTAATGATGAGATCTTACCACTGGACTTGTTGCAGTGACCTGATGGTATACTTCGAAGACTACTACTGGATCTTCTAGACAGCTACAGCTAGTTATATCGAGTTTGGGCTCGTTTTGTAAGTAATGATGAGATCTTACCACTGGACTTGTTGGAGTGACCTGATGGTATACCTCGAAGACTTCTATTGGATCTCCTAGATCTAATCATCATAACTTACAAAACGAGCCCAAACTCAATACAACTAACTCTAAAGATCTAGGAGTTCCAATAGAACTCTTCGAGGTATACCATCAGGTCACTCCAACAAGTCCAGTGGTAAGATCTCATCATAACTTACAAAACGAGCCCAAACTCAATACAACTAACTCTAAAGATCTAGGAGTTCCAATAGAACTCTTCGAGGTATACCATCAGGTCACTCCAACAAGTCCAGTGGTAAGATCTCATCATAACTTACAAAACGAGCCCAAACTCGATATAACTAGCTGTAAAGATCTAGGAGTTCCAATAGAAGTCTTCGAGGTATACCACCAAGTCACTCCAACAAGTCCAGTGGTAAGATCTCATCGTTACTTACAAAACGAGCCCAAATTCGATATAACTAGCTGTAGCCGTCTAGAAGATCCAGTAGTAGTCTTCGAAGTATACCATCAGGTCACTCCAACAAGTCCAGTGGTAAGATCTCATCATTATTTACAAAACGAGCCCAAACTCGATATAACTAGCTGTAGCCGTCTAGAAGATCCAGTAGTAGTCTTCGAAGTATTCCATCAGGTCACTCCAACAAGTCTAGTGGTAAGATCTCATCATTACTTACAAAACGAGCCCAAACTCGATATAACTAGCTGTAGCCGTCTAGAAGATCCAGTAGTAGTCTTCGAAGTATACCATCAGGTCACTCCAACAAGTCCAGTGGTAAGATCTCATCATAACTTACAAAACGAGCCCAAACTCGATATAACTAGCTGTAAAGATCTAGGAGTTCCAATAGAAGTCTTCGAGGTATACCACCAAGTCACTCCAACAAGTCCAGTGGTAAGATCTCATCATTACTTACAAAACGAGCCCAAACTCGATATAACTAGCTGTAGCCATCTGGAAGATCCAGTAGTAGTCTTCAAATTATACCATCAGGTCACTCCAACAAGTCCAGTGGTAAGATCTCATCATAACTTACAAAACGAGCCCAAACTCGATATAACTAGCTGTAGCCGTCTAGAAGATCCAGCAGTAGTCTTCGAAGTATACCATCAGGTCACTCCAACAAGTCCAGTGGTAAGATCTCATCATAACTTACAAAACGAGCCCAAATTCGATATAACTAGCTGTAAAGATCTAGGAGTTCCAATAGAAGTCTTCGAGGTATACCACCAAGTCACTCCAACAAGTCCAGTGGTAAGATCTCATCATTACTTACAAAACGAGCCCAAACTCGATATAACTAGCTGTAGCCGTCTAGAAGATCCAGTAGTAGTCTTCGAAGTATACCATCAGGTCACTCCAACAAGTCCAGTGGTAAGATCTCATCATAACTTACAAAACGAGCCCAAATTCGATATAACTAGCTGTAAAGATCTAGGAGTTCCAATAGAAGTCTTCGAGGTATACCACCAAGTCACTCCAACAAGTCCAGTGGTAATATCTCATCATTACTTACAAAACGAGCCCAAACTCGATATAACTAGCTGTAGCCGTCTAGAAGATCCAGTAGTAGTCTTCGATGTATACCATCAGGTCACTCCAACAAGTTCAGTGGTAAGATCTCATCATAACTTACAAAACGAGCCCAAACTCGATATAACTAGCTGTAAAGATCTAGGAGTTCCAATAGAAGTCTTCGCAGTATACCACCAAGTCACTCCAACAAGTCCAGTGGTAAGATCTCATCATTACTTACAAAACGAGCCCAAACTCGATATAACTAGCTGTAGCCGTCTGGAAGATCCAGTAGTAGTCTTCAAAGTATACCATCAGCTCACTCCAACAAGTCCAGTGGTAAGATCTCATCATAACTTACAAAACGAGCCCAAACTCGATATAACTAGCTGTAGCCGTCTAGAAGATCCAGTAGTAGTCTTCGAAGTATACCATCAGGTCGCTCCAACTAGTCCAGTTGTAAGATCTCATCATTACTTACAAAACGAGCCCAAACTCGATATAACTAGCTGTAGCCGTCTAGAAGATCCAGTAGTAGTCTTCGAAGTATACCATCAGGTCACTCTAACAAGTCCAGTGGTAAGATCTCATCATAACTTACAAAACGAGCCCAAACTCGATACAACTAACTCTAAAGATCTAGGAGTTCCAATAGAAGTTTTCGAGGTATACATGCAGGTCAGTACTACATTCGGGGAATATAACTTTACAAGAAATTTCGAAATTCTATCAAATAATAAAATAATGCTATTATATTGAAGGTACCATAGGTACCTAGTACTTAGTTTCTTACCTTTCTTTTCAAAATATATAAAGTATCAATTTGGTTTGCTATGAACTATTTCGTGTTCGTACAGCGATGTTTTTCGATACCAGCATCTGCTTGCAACCAGCGCAGCTTCCACTCAGAAAGGCGGTCAAACGCCGACTGATTGATATTTGAATTTTGAATTTTGAAATGAAATCAAACCGTGACCGAGTAAAATCAAAATAAGCCTTATTGCACATTATTTTAAGATTCGGTTTAAACCAAAATATGTGAAAAAATTACACGCGATGCTATATTTTTTTTTTTATACTATTTGTACTATTTTTGATATTTTTCTCTCCAAGATTTTGAGTTGAACATATCTGCTAACAGATAGTATTTTTTAATTACATAAAACCGGTATATTATATACAAGAAATGTACCTAAAGTCGCCCCAAAATCGTGAATTTTGTGTGAAGAGGTGACGGGAAATAATTTTTATAGTACTAAAAATTGAGATTTTGAACAAAATCAACTCCCAAGATTTGGAGATTAAGGACCAATCTATGTGTAGCAATTTTTATTTCCATCTTATTTGGTTTAACTTAGTCACAATATGTACCGAAAGTCACCCGATATGCGGAAACGCACTCTTAAATACAATCCCTTATCCAATGTCATTTCCACCTTTAGGTGTTTCCTACACATTGGCGAAAACGAGATTGACAGAAAGCGTCACCTAACTTAGTCTAGGTGGCTCGTAGAAGTTAGGGAAAGTTGGTGAAAACGCGCATATCACAAACTTCCATAAAATTAATTTGCATTTCATTTTCGCTTACGCAATAAGTGTTGACGTCACAGAGTAATAACGAAATTGAATAGAAGTGACGGCGCATCATTTTCACTGGCCTCGCTTACTTCGGGTGGAATGGGTTTACGCCCCGGAATTTTTATCGCGCCGCCCAAGTGTTAAGTCGTAAACCTTAAATAATACTTTTAGATGAAGCCTTAAAAATATTTTATGATAAATTTACGAAGTGAAGAGTTATGAAGTCGAACTGATTGACGCCATAGTAGATGTACGTATATTATTATACCTTGGTGTACTTAAATAAAATCATTACGATTGATCATGATTCATGACTCAGCACACAAACCTATCTGTTGTTAGAGAAGATGTGTAACAAAATATTTATTATTATGTTACGTCTTGTATTTTTCTTTAGGAAAAAACCTATAAAATTCAGATTTGTTCATAATTAGTAGAGAGATCTAACTGAGGCCAAGTTATATTTTGTACTAGCTGATGCCGGCGATTTTGTCTGCGCGGATTAATTTTTAATTTCCGCGAGAACTCTATAATTTTCCGGGGTAAAATGAAGCCTATGTGTTAATCCTGGGTATGAGCTATTTCCATTCCAAACTCGTTGTTGCATGAAAGAGTAACAAACATCCATCCATCCATGTACCTATGTGTTACCTTTTTTTTTTTTTAAATAGTAATTAACGTAGGAGTCTGGGCGTTTGCATTTCGTTTTTAGGTAATGTTCGACCTATATCAGTTATCGCGTATAGGAAGATAGTAGGAACAGCAAGTAGGATGTGTTGAACACAAAGCTGATACATGTTTTAAAACTCAAAACACGTTACATAGTCTTATCTCCACAAAAATTGCCAAATCTTGGTCTGATTTGTCTGGTGGGAGCCTCTGGTCATGGCTAGTTACCATCTTGACGTGCCGCCAAGCTGTTTAGCGTTAAAGCACGAAGGCCTCTAGAAACCGATTAGAGGTGTGGGAGTGTTTTGTTTGCTGCAGTTGACTAATATCCTCCTGTATCCTCCAAATAAGCGGAAAGCTTGTGCTAGAAGTGGGTACGACAATAGTGCAACGGATGGGATTCGAACTTGCGACCTTTCAGTTTTCAGTCCGCTCATTTAACCGTTGTTGGGCTATTGCGGCTTCCATCTTAGACTATATTATTACTTACGAGCACGTGAGATGGCAGTCAAGGACCGCCTTGATATTGAATAAACTAAATAAAAATCGGGCTATGAATGAGTAAAAACTCATTTATTTACACACCTTTTAAAAAAGCGATGTTGCTCAGTATTTTATGCGCTATCAAAACTGTCCCGAAACGGAATAAATCTCATAAATCCGCGGATCAGAATGTTTTACAGATGATGAATGGGAAATTTTTGCCGTATTTATACGCCGAGATCACGATATGAAGTGGTTTTTTGTACTGTCTACTCTGTATGGAAACGCGTCGAGAATATGATACGCGTTAAATAATTAATGCTTTTTGGTTTTATGTAAAACAAAAGATAAACGATCTTATGATAAAGTATCTTTTATTTTATTTTTATTATTTATGTACATATAAACAGTTACAAGATGTTGTTAGAAGAAATGGACAAACATGAAGCTTATCTTTAAGAAAGCTTCCAGCTTCCCCTGAAAGTGAGTAAGATGAAATTATAGTGTGGAATAGGTCTTAAATGTACATCACAACATAAACTAAAATACTACATAATATATCTAAATAAACACAAATACATAAAAATAAATAAATAATATGAAATAATATAATACATAAACAACATAAATTTAACTACCTATAGTACAATACATTAAGAAAAATAGTGCTGATGCGTATATTGACTGTCTGTTTTTCCTGTTTTTTAAATTAAATCAGTTCCATTAGGTATTATTGTATTGAAACTTTGCGACGCAATTGAAGGACAAACCAACAAATCAACAAACAAACACATTTGCGCATTCATATAATAGGTAGGTATTAGATGATGCCCGTGACTTTGGTCGCGTGGATTGAGGTTTTTAATTCCCGCGGGAACTCTCTTGTATGCCGGGTAAAAAATAGCCTATGTGTTATTCCCGACTATAATCTATCGCTGTGCTGTTAGCCAAATCGATTCAGTCGTAGCGGCGTGATTGAGTAACAAACATCCATCCATACATCGATCCGTCCATACATCCAAACTTTCGCATTTATAATATTAATAGGATTAGTAAGGATTCATTCGAATGATCATTTACAATAGTTCTTGTAATAATGCTTTTAATTTTCTGTACTAAATGTAAACGATTTTGCAATACTTTTGTAGCGCATCAGCTGTACTCATTATAAGTGGTGGTAAATGTTGATTAAGTAAACATCACTCAGTTATCGAAGAGCAAATACTTGTTTGGGTAGTATGAGCAATCTCGCAAACAGGGGATAGTGTGTACGTGCTCTACTGCATGACAAGTTATTTAAGTTTTCTAGTCTTTTGGCCAAGTTTTGCTTGCTTGTGCTTTAGGTATATTTATTACTAGCTGATACCCGTGACTTCGTTCGCGTGGATTTAGTTTATTCCCGCGAGAACTCTTTTATTTCCCGGGATAAAAAGTATTCTATGTAGCCTATGTTCTATTCCAGAATATGATCTATCTCTGAGTCAAATTTCAGCCAAATCGGTTGAGTCGTTGCGACGTGATTGAGTAACAAACATACAAACTTTCGCATTTATAATATTGTAATACATAATAGGATAAACACGAGAAAAGCTAACCTAACAAAGCCGCCAGGTATAAACTTAAACCCTGGGAGAAAAAAATAAGAGAATAGACTTGAGATTTGGTGCTGGAAAAGAATGTTAGGAGTGTCATGGAATAAGTCCATTCTAGAAGAAGTGGGCTTCTTCATTGCTCTAACTTTCATCTAATTCTTCGGTCACATTTTGGCTGAGCGTGAAAATGTGGCCATAAAAAAACAAGTGGTTTCGGGAAAGTCACCGAAAAACAGAAAAAACTACTATGTAAATCTAACGACAAAATCCGCTACAAGGGAAATCGACAGGGAGGAATTGAAATTAGTTAGTAAGGAATAGTAAGTATTATTAAACAAATCACAAGCACGACCAGCTGTGGTATTCTCTAAAATTGTTTTCATAGTGTAACGGTTTCAATGACCTCTGATTGACTAAATTTATGATGTTCTAGCTGCATCAATATGTTTTAACCAATATGTAGCGGGAGAGGATTAGCCAATCAAAGGTAATTACGATCGTAACATATTAATGTTAGAGAATACAGTCACAGACTTCTTAGACACGGGTGTCTATGAAGAAGAACATAAGAAAACATGCTGCAATAAGATCTAATGTTCATGTCCCCCAAGTTCAACAATACCCGGAAACCGTGGTTGTTACGTTAGGTATGTACTCCTGACAGATCAAACTGCATTGGTTCATGATCACTTTTATAGTTTCTGCATCTGTTAGTGAGTCATAAGGTCTAACTACGCCGACATCCTTCAAAGGACGGAATGGAAGTCGTTAAACCGACATAACTATTAAGAAACTCATGCTTTTAGTGTTAATTTAAAGTCATAGTTAGTTGGAACTCTTTTTAGGGAGTTTTTCTTAGAACCCTTTGTATAACCATCACAGTTGCTTCTAAAAACAGCGTCCGGTGTCGTGATTCAAAAATTTACATATAATGAGAGTCATTGAAGAAAAATCTCTGTTCATCCGTCAAGATGTGTCATAGCTTGGTTCCTCGTACCACTGACACTTGGTCATGTTTGGAGTTCCTTCACAAAGGCGATTTTAAATGTTTCTTGAATTTAATATGAATAATGGCTATATATTATCTTTAAATGAGCTTCCGTAAAAACTACGGAATACGTATTTAATTTATTACCTATAGTAACAAATAAAAGTAAATTGTTTTCCTTTTTGTGTTCGATTTCCTTTAAAGCTATTTGAGCCTTTAAAAGTGGTGTTATTGACTACTTCTCTGTGACGTATAAGCAGTAAATTGCTTTTAAGTGGCAAAGGCTGGTTTCGAATCATATCAGGGACAATTTAGAAAATATTTTCGTCGCTCATATCTGGTCTGGTGGAAGGTTTAAGAGGTGAAAACTGGTTGATTTTAGCTTATTATTGGCTTAATGTCACTTAGCATCAGTGAAAGTCAACAGTCAGCGCAATACCTTAAAAAGGTTAAATGATTAACGATATACCGCTTTAAACAATGCTTTTCAGGGTGACTACCGCTGCGGGGTAGCCAACTTATCGCTTGGGTGACTTTAATGAGCTTCATTAGAACACACAAGGCGTAAAATAGTGAGGCTTTTGTAGGTCACGACGCTACCTGTCTCGTACATTTACATTTCAAGCTTCGTACCTATACAAACCACATGAAAACGAGCTTTGCAATTAGTAAAAGAATTAAGTAGTTTAAAATTCTTTGAGGTTAATTGTAGGAAGAAGTTATAGTTCTCTGTAGTAGAAGTAAGGACAGTAACCACAGATTAGGTATTAGATAGTAACAATGAGAAGGATTACCATATTATTTTGTTAACAGTAGGTACTTGGCCAGAAACATCGAACTTCTTGAAGTTCGAGATGGGTATTCGTGAGTTCGATAAAACGGACCTTTTGTACAGATTTTTTTTTACAAAACTTTTCCAAAGGTGTTATGTGATATTGTCTCAATATCGAGTTTGGTGTTCGGAAACTATTAAACTTCGAAGTAAGCATAGCCAGTAACAGCTATTGTAGTAGTTAATACCTTATTTCACCATTGCCGAGTACTTTTTTAACCCAGAAATTTTGACTTTCTGAAAGTATTGAAAATCCGCCAACACTTCAAAATAATTCGTCCGCTAAAGTTTAGTTACCCATTGAAAAATGGGCTCTTATGATATCTATTAAATAATATGATTATTAATTAAAAAAAGGAGAGACAGACTTAAAATAGAGAGATAGGATATTTCAATTATAAATTAGTGTACCTATTGAGTAAATAGATAGGTACAAAAAACAAATACATTGGTACAAAATCAAAGCAGAAGAGAAAGGGTAAATAAATACGATAACCCAAGGTCGTAAGGGTTATAACCACAACTTGTATACGCTTATTCATTCATCCTCGCATGACTCAAGGGCTGAAAGTATTCTGCAAACCTGACCATTTTTAACTTGCAGAAGGTCGTTGAATCATTTCTTGTTGCTTTGAATTACCTACATTGTTTGCGAGGCTAACTTGAATCAAGAGCTTCATTCTGTTTACATAAACTATGAAGTCTGATTGTAACTGGCTGCTTGGAGTTTGAATTTCGTGTTTGAAATTATACAAAACAAATGCAACGTGGTTTGCATTATTCCTACTAATTCTACTAATATTATAAATGTGAAATTTTAGATGTATGTATGGATGGATGGATGTTTGTTACAAGTGAATCGATTTAGCTGAAAGGCACTGAGATAGTTTATAGTCTGGAATAGCACATAGGCTATTTTTATCATGGAAAATAAGAAAGTTTTCGCGGGATTCAAAAAGCCTCATCTTTCACCAAGGACTCGGTTTTTGAAACCGGTTTATATAAAAAGGGATATAATAAGTCGACCAACAAAATTTATTTTTTGGCATCAAAACCTAGCTTCTAATTTAATAACTCAGCAACGGGAAAATGATGAAGCTTCTAATATACTAACTCGGCTGCTTCACAATGGCCACAAAATATTCCAAAGAAAGCATCAAATAAAGAGCCACTATTTTTATTATTGTCCACTGCCACTGCACGATTTGGTGCGAGTGAGATGGATACGACTGGCCATTTGCACGATCTCGTTGGTGCGAGTGAGACGGATGCGACTGGCAATTTGCACGATCTCGTTGGTTATGGCTATTTGCACCAATCAGAGAGCGCCATTCAAAACATGCATTTGTTTTTTTTGTTGTTCTGTTGTTAGTGTGTTAATATTGCAATTATTTTTGTATAATTTTTTCTTTAAACTAAAGTTAGGTTAGGTTAGGGTTATACATGAATATTCAGGTGCCCGGCCGAAGGCCGGGCACTTAGGTTCTGTTGGGATCGTAAACCTACCTAAAACTAAAAAAAAAGTTGAAAAAAAATTTTTTTTTTTTTTCAAAAATGTTATAATGTTATGTGTAGGTATTTATCTTGAGTTAAATTTAAAAACAATCATTTTTTTAATTTCATTTTATCAAAAAAAAAAAACGTTTTTTTATTTAGTTAGAAACATTTTTTTATTTCATTTTTCTCACAAAAAAAAAAAAATTAAAAATGTGGTTGAAGATTTGGTGTATTATTTGATGCTAATATTTAAGTATTTTAGGAGTTCACGGTTTGAAGCTGTGGTTTGAAGCTAAGTTATAAATATAGATGCTAAAATTATATTTTTAGAGGCTCACTAGTTGAAGCTGACTTAGTAATTTAGAAGCCAATAATGGTATTAAATAGAAGCTCGTTTAATTACATGCCATATATAAAATTCAAAGTCCTGACTGACTGACTGACTGACTGAGATATCAACGCACAGCCTAAACTACTGAAGTTAGAAACTTGAAATTTTTACAGTTGGTTCCTTTAATGACGTAGGCGCACACTAAGGAAGGATTTTTGAAAATTCAACCCCAAAGGGGGTAAAATAGGGGTTTGAAAAATCGAACTTAACGTGAGCAAAGCCGCGAGCAAAAGCTAGTAAGTAATGTCACTTAAAGTTTGAGTTGTGTATTCTTTCAAAAATCTTCCCTAAATATGACTGTATAAGCAGGAAAAAGTTAATACATAGTAAGTTCTAAAATTATACCTACTGCCACTGATAGTAAACACTTCGCTGGAACGGATCGATATTATGCAAAAGGCGTCGTTTACCTCGGAAGGTCGTTTCCAGCGATGACTCATGTTCTCATGTACTGAATTGGAACATTTATTTTGGTTCGTATAGTTGATATACTTATATGTATAACTGCTTTTACTGTAATCGATATGGTAGTTATCATTAGCGGTAGGACTTGGATCGACTATTATAACACAAGCGAATTAACGTTTTCCATTGCTGAATTAATATGGTTGAAAAAATGTTTGTCATTGAAAAACTAACTGATTTCAAATAACTTACGCAATGTAGGTATACCATTGTTAAATAAACTAATTTCAAGAACCTACGCAATTATTATTTATAATTTTATGTCACAGTCGAACGAACTGGTTTCGAAAACTTTACGTAATGCCATTGACCATAGAGACCTTTGACGAAGGAATTGATTGAAAAAAAAAGTAAAATTTATTTAAACATGACTTACGTAAACGTAAGGAAGACAAACTTTATCAACATTAGAGAAAATGGTGTATTACTTCATAAGCTGTTTTAAAATCTGTTGCAAAAAAACCTTTAATCTCCCGACAAAAAAGAGGTTATATTAAATTCTCACGAAAATCGTCAATCACCCACCGCCATCCAAGATTATACTCTAAAAGTCTGTGTGTGTCCAAAAGTCTAGCGTAAAAAGGGTCCAAATAAAAAGCGTAATTTCAGAACAGATTAGATTTTCTTTTCTCGGAGATTTTACGAAATACCGCCTGATTCCATCAATCATTCCAAGTACATTCTTTTTTTTGTGATCTTAAACTTAAATGACCCTGGAAAAGGTCAGGTCAATATCTGGGCATGATCAAAACAAAATGCAGTTCTTAAGTATGACAATAACATTCGAATAATTACGAAAATTTCAATTCTATTGACTGATTTTTAACCGACTTCCAAAAAGGAGGAGGTTATCAATTCGGCCGGTATCTTTTTGCGTGATACAGACACGTTAAGGAGATCGCCCACGGCGACTTTTTGCGGCGATGCAGTAGCGATACAATCGCAAAAAGACCGCGCTATTAGTACTGATGCCGTCGCAGATCGTATACCTGCCATTGACCATGTAACAAATATTCTGCATCGCTAATATCGCGATACAGCATCGATATAGACACTAGGCAGCATTGATACAGTCGTTCGCTGTAGTGACTACCTGTGAAAGCCCCTGCTATTCTTTTAGCCGAAGTTGTCCGAAACAGTTGCGCATTAATAGGTAGCGATACAGAAGCGATCCTGAATAGATACTATACGATTATATTGCCACTGAATCGCTTCTGTGGCGCGTTGCAAATGCGACGAACCGCCAAGAGTAGCGATATAGACGCGCGTTAATGAAACGCGCTACTGAATCGCCGCAAAGTCGCCGTGGGCGATCTCCCTAAACGGTCACTTGAATAAGTCTATTATGCTTATAGGTTATAGGTATTGTGCTTATAGATTAGTAGTTTTAGTTGTTATTATTAAAATTTATAAATGTAATACGTTAGATACGTACGCATTATTTTTAGGTTTTACCCATTTATGGGTGCTTTGTGTTTATAGACAATAATACTACCATGATTCATATCCCTCATCGGGATTAGTAGTAATTCCTCAACCACACTATGGCGTAGTTTTCATAAATAGCAAGCGGCCATTTGCATACACTTGAGCAAAAGAAATAGGGCCTAGGGTAGAATTTAACGTTCCGAGCACGCAACGCTAGCACGCACCTCTGTGGATTAACTATTTCAGGAAATTACTCACGTTTGCACATTTGCTGGCAAATGAGCTGGTAATAATGTAAAAACCCCAAGTATTTTGTAGGTGAGCAAAGTAATTTTTAATAATGGAAAACATTGTCTTAGTTCCGTACATCCTAGATCTTACCCTAAAACACAAATGAGTAAGTACATACCGGGGTTATACCGGGTGAGTAAGTACATACCGGGGTAAATACCGGGTGGTACATAAGGGGGTAATTGGGTCATAAAACATTTAGTCAAGACATTCTTGAATATATTTTATCTTTGTCGTTCATGACAGCAAAAGAGTTATAACGTTACTAGTAGGTATATTATATAAGTTTTGCTTGCGACTTTGTTTGACGAGGTAGGTTTTTCAAAATCCCGCTAACACCCTTTGGTTTTGCGGGATAAAAAGTAGCCTATGTGACTCTTAAGGACCTAAACTATACCTATTCATATCACGTTGATCCGCTGCTCTGTTGCTACACGATTGAAGGACAAATCGACAAAAACTTTGGCATATACAATATTAATAGGGGTACCTTGTTACAAAAACAGTTATTTGCATTGAAAAAGACCGCAGCGTAGACAAGGTAGAGCTGATATCCTTAGGGAAGCACAAACTGTAAATAGAAAATTAATAAAAAAAATATAGTTTTATCCAAATAAACTTTTATTCAAAGAACTTACTTTCGAATCGTCAATTTACCACCACCACCGATAAGCCCGTTAAAACTGTTAGTTAGCCCGTATTTCTGTAATCGAAGGCCCGTATCGATTTACGGTATGTAGGTAGATTATCTATGAATCAGACTATTTTAGGCCGCGTTTTGGGCCGGCGTCTATTAGTAACTATTAATTTCGGCTATTTGATACATAATTATGTCCAGTAGGGTTAGTATAAGATTTAATTCGATTGATCGTATTCGTATTCGATGACATTAGCGTTAAAGTAAAATAAAGCATAACGGTATTGCATTAGAGCTCAATTTCGTGCATGCATTTGTATACGTTTACGTATACGGATACGCTCCAAATTAAAATCGGTTGTACCGAATACGTGACTTTAAATCAATACTAAGGTAAGTGTACGTAAGGTTCATTTTACTTTGACGCTTATGTTATCTAATACGAATACGATCAATCGAATTAAATCTTATACTAACGGTATTTGTCCAGCCCAATTATACTGTCATCATGTGACTTCTTTAGAAATCCCTAAATGTAGGTAATCCTCATGGATTCTGAGAACATACATGTATTGGAGTTACCTATACTAGAGCTCACACAAGTCCGTAAATAAGTCCAGACTGCAGACGCAAGCTAGCTTGTTATAAGACGCAGGGACAATACCTAATTATCACGTAGCTGTAGACAATGAGGCGGAGTAATTACGCGTAAGTAAGATGTTTTTATAGTCTGGCAAGGTAAGGCAACATAGCGCTTGTTTGCAGAGCCTGGTAAATAAGCATGAAGAACAGGAAACTTTGCAAGGATCTGCGAATTTCACTTTTACCAAAAAAAAATTTACTTCAATGAAAAAAAAAACAGTTCCACGCTGGGTATTCGTGGTGCAAAGGATAGGATTATAGCCTCAATAGCCCAAAGGTTCAAGGTGCAGACTGAAAACTGAAAGGTCGCAGGTTCGTTCCCCATTCCCCGTTTCCCTTTCCTAACATAATCTTTTTGCTTAGTGGAGGGGAGAGGAGAATATAAGTTAAGTTCAGCTTGGCTAATATTTAAAAAAGGAATTTGTACTGGGGATGCGGTTTGCACAATTACTTTACTATATATATAGCTACTCGTGCTGATTCACTGACTGACTGACTGACTGATTGATCACCTCTCCTGTAAAATTTTGTATGGAAAAATTTTTTTTCACTCACAGTTTCTTATAGAGGACAAAAATTCATTCGGAACAAAAATATGGAGAGAGCTGATGATTGAGGATTTCGGAGACGGGTGAGGAGCACCGGCCAGGGTATCGAAGATAGGTGGGGGGTGTTCAACCAAATGTCACTCGAAACCTCATCCAATTGGCAGAGAGCCGAAAAAAACTCCAAAATGTCGGATTCAAGATGGCGGCCATACAAATTTCGTCGGTGTCTATCTCGGAAACTATAAGAGATGGAAGAGTGGTTTCTTGGAAAAAGATGATCAGGACCCGAAGGTCTACTTGATGAACAGAAAAAAATTCAAGATGGCGGAATTAAATTTTTTCCATACAAAATATATGCAAGACTTTATACGGTTGCTTTTCAAAATTTCTGATGGTTTCGTATAGAGGACAAAAATTCATTTGGAGGAAAAATATGGAGAGAGCTGATGGTTGAGGATTTCGGAGACGAGTGAGGAGCACGGCCAGGATATCGAAGATAGGTCGGGAGTGTTCAAACAAAAGTTACTCGAAACCTTATCCAATTGGCAGGGAGCTGAAAAAAAATTCAAAATGGCGGAATCAAGATGGCGGCCATACAAATTTCGTCGGTGTCTATCTCGAAGACTATAAAAGATGGAAGAGTGGTTTTTTGGAAAAAGATGATCAGGACCCGATGGTCTACGTGATGAATAGAAAAAATTCAAGATGGCGGAATTTATTTCACTATACAAATTATATGGCGAATTTATTACGGTCCCTTTTCCTGATAGTTTTGTATAGAGAACAAAAATTACTTCAGAGGAAAAATATGGAGAGAGCTGATGATTGAGGATTTCGGAGAAGGGTGAGGAGCACGGCCAGGGTATTGAAGATAGGTGGGGGGTGCTCAAACAAAAATTACTCCATACCTCATTCAATTGACAGTGAGCTGAAAAAAAATTCAAAATGGCGGATTCAAGATGGCGGCCATACAAATTTCTAAAAAGATGATCAAGACCCGTAGATCTACTCGGAGAACAGAAAACACGCGGTTCGCTTTAGCGAGCCGCGCACCCACGCGCCCTACTAGTTAATATATATATAGCTACTCGTGCTGATTCACTGATTCACTGACTGATTGACTCATTGATCACCTCTCCTGTAAAATTTTGTATGAAAAAATTTTTTTTCACTCATGGTTTCGTATGGAGGACAAAAATTCATTCGGAACAAAAATATGGAGAGAGCTGATGATTGAGGATTTCGGAGACGGGTGAGGAGCACCGGCCAGGGTATCGAAGATAGGTGGGGGGTGTTCAAGCAAATGTCACTCGAAACCTCATCCAATTGGCAGAGAGCCGAAAAAAAACTCCAAAATGGCGGATTCAAGATGGCGGCCATACAAATTTCGTCGGAGTCTATCTCGGAGACTATAAGAGATGGAAGAGTGGTTTCTTGGAAAAAGATGATCAGGACCCGAAGGTCTACTTGATGAATATAAAAAAAATTCAAGATGGCGGAATTATTTTTTTTCCATACAAAATATATGCAAGACTTTATGCGGCGCCTTTTCAAAATTTATGATGTTTTCGTATAGAGGACAAAAATTTATTTGGAGGAAAAATATGGAGAGAGCTGATGGTTGAGGATTTCGGAGACGGGTGAGGAGCATAGCCAGGATATCGAAGATAGGTGGGGAGTGCTCAAACAAAAGTCATTCGAAACCTCATCCAATTGGCAGGGAACTGAAAAAAAATCTAAAATGGCGGATTCAAGATGGCGGCCAAACAGATTTCGTTGGTGTCTATCTCGGAGACTATACAAGGTGGAAGAGTGGTTTCTTGGAAAAAGATGATCAAAACTCGAAGGTCTACTTGATGAATAGAAAAAAAATCAAGATGGCGGAATTTATTGTTTTCATAGAAAATGTATGCAAGACTTTGATACGTTCCTTTCCAAAATTTCTGATGGTTTCGTATAGAGGACAAAAATTCATCTGGATGAAAAATATGGAGGGAGCTGATGATTGAGGATTTCAGAGACGGATGAGGAACACGGTCAGGGTATTGAAGATAGGTTGAGGGTGCCCAGACAAAAATTACTCGAAACATCATCCAATTGGCAATGAGCTGAAAAAAAATACCAAAATGGCGGATTCAAGATGGCGGCCATACAAATGTCGTCGGTGTCTATCTCGGAGACTATAAAAGATGGAAGAGTGGTTTCTTGGAAAAAGATGATCAGGACCCGACGGTCTACGTGATGAATAGAAAAAATTCAAGATGGCGGATTTTTATTTTTTTTCATAAAAAATATTTAGTGAATTGGGAATTTTCATATGTTCGTTTTCAAAATTTCTGATGGTTCGGGAAAAAATATGGAGAGAGCTGATGATTGAGGATTTTGGAGACGGGTGAGGAGCACGGCCAGGGGATTGAAGTTAGGTGGGGGGTGCTCAAACAAAAATCACCAGAAACCTCATTCAATTGGCAGAGAGCTGAAAAAAATTTCAAAATGGTGGATTCAAGATGGCAGCCATACAAATTTCTAAAAAGATGACCAATCCCGAAGATCTATTTGGTGAACAGAAAAACCGCGGTTCGCTTTAGCGAGCCGCGCACCCACGCGCCCTACTAGTTCAAGTATATATATTAATAAGATTTTTATTCAATAAAATATGTACCTACCACACTGTACACTACAAAAACTTAGATAGATTTTCACTTTGTACATTAACTGAAGTTTATTTTATATAATTATTGAGTAAGAGAACGTGCACTGTTTTTCCATTCACGTATGTATGTATGTAAGTGGTGGTTACAGAATGCTTTCAAAATATATAAATTAATTAATATTTTATTTACAAAATAATTTATCAATTTCTAATCCGTTACTAGTCCGTTACATACAAAAGGATCACGTCGTTGCGGAATAGCTAAAAAAAAAACTAAAGGAGAATGGGCGGTTTCGTCCCCAGAGTGTATCAAGTTGTGATATATGTCATTTTAAAGGTCATGATAATAGCTTAATTTATTGTATGACACCAACTTTGAGACACGTGCAGGGAAAGAACTATGATTTTTTTAATTTTTTTATAATAGTACGTATTTATTTTTGTTTTTTTGTTTTTTTTTTAATACAGAATGTATGCGTTATTTTAGGGGTTTCATTTATTTAGTATAAACTCAAAAAAACGCTTAAACCCTACCTAAAGCCGTCTCCAACCGCCCCTATAACGGCCCCTGACCTCACATCTAATCTATTATACGCGCGTCCTTTGTACAGGCCGTAGTTGGTAACTATTAACTACGCGGCGCGCACATATCTTTTGCTCTTTAGGATCGGTACTATTTTGAGTTTTTAACCTCTGTCGTCTGCACGTTTAACGGACTTGATTTTTCTGTTTTTGCTTTGATTGTGGCTAGTTCGTACGTGTAGTTTGTGGGGGGATCTTTTACCCCTTGACTAGCAAGCGGCTGTATTAAGGTCCTTAATACCTGCTTAATCTATTTTCTAGTTACAACATACAGCAGGGTCGTCTCCTCTGTCCGTGAGGCCTGAGGGGGTACGCGCTTCGAGGCATGGCCTCATGGCCCGGGCGGGGCACGGGAAAGAGCATTTCGCCGGTGTTGAGTTATGGCCGAGGCTCACTGGCGTTGGTTAGGAGCCTGTGGTCCGTCGTATCCGTGGGGCTCCGCACCGCGGGCGGGTATTCCGCCGCCGTGTGCGGAGCGATGTCAAATCCGGTGGGTGGCTCCGCGCTATGGGCGAGTGAATCGTCCAGTGGATTTCGCATCGTTTTCGTCGTCGCTGGAGTCACTTGCGTGCCTTCTCGGCGTTGGCGATCGCAGGAGCTCTCGAGGTACGGGACGTCCGGTCGTGGGCGGCTGGTTAGCGGTGCGATGCCGTTGAGGTGCTGGTACGGTCCGCAATCAGCGCGCTAACATGCGCCGCGCAACTGAGCGGACGTACTCTTCCACGGTAGGCATCTTGAGGTCGTGATGGATGACGTCGTTCCTCACGTACCTTGGAGCTCCAACGATCAGACGGAGGCACTTATTCAGGAGGACCTGTAGGCGGCTCCTCTGACTTGCCGAGTAGAGCGCATACCAGGCAGGTGCCGCGTACGTCAGTCTGGAGCGGATATAGGCTCCGTAGATGAGGAGCTTGGTCATCGGTGATAGGCTTGAATTGAAGACTTGGTGAAGCATCGACCCTGTCGCCTTGGCCTGGTTCACAACTTGGTTGACCAACGGAATCAGGTTAAGGCTGAGGTCGATGCGGCACCCCAAGTAGCACACCAAAGTTCGTCAAACTATGTCCTGCCCTCGGAAGCGGAGTTGATGCATAGGCTTCCGGTCTCCGGATGTCGAACAGGATAGCGGCCGTCTTTCCCACGTTGACGGTCATCCTCCATTTGACCATTCATTCCGGAAGCAGGTCCAGCAGGCGCTGCATCTTGTTGCAGACAACGATCTGGTGGTACGACGAAGCGCGTATCTACGCGCTGTCGTCGGCGTAGAGCGACAAAAGCACGCCTTCCTCCCCCTCGCGTAGATATCCGGCGAGGGTAGGGATGTTGTTAGTGTACAATGCGTACAGGCACGGCGATAGGCAGCGGCCCTGGGGTACTCCTGCACGTATGCGGCGCGGCTGGGAGTCCGCGCCCTCCACTGAGACGTGGAAGGATCTGCCTTCCAGGAAAGAAGCCACCAGCCGCACGATCATTGGTGGTAGGTCGGTCGAGAGGTCGCCGGTATGCCACACGCGATCGAAGGCCTTCTCGATATCGAGAAAGACCCCGACGGTGCAGTACCCCCTGTTCTTCTCACTGGCGATGTGGTGAAGTCCTCTCGCCAGCTGGAGCGTCGTCGAGTGGTTGCTGCGAAAGCCGAACTGCTCGTCCCGTAGTTGGATGTACGGGGCAAGCTTTCGCAGCAATAAACGCTCAAACAGCTTGGTGATGTGCGGCAGTAGGGTGATGGGGCGGTAGCTCCCTGGATGGTGGCGATCCTTGCCCGGTTTGGGAATGGTGATGACCTTCCCCCTTTTCCAGATCTCCGGGAAGTGTGCGGTGTGGAGTACCTCATTGAAGAGTCTCGTTAGGGCAACGAGACCTCTTCTGGGCAACTGCTGAAGTGTGGCGATCGGAATTCCGTCGTAGCCTGGCGCCTTCCGTTTGGGGAGTCGGAATACGGCCTTCCTCAGCTCAGACGGGGAGATGAACTCGCCTCCCCGGAGCTGGGGAGTCGGGGCCGACAGGAATTCCCGCACTTGTTGGTCGATCTCTTCGTGGTGCCTGTACGCATTGTCACTGGCCGGTGGGTTTGGAGTAAATTGTATCTCCATATACTCCGCCATGATCTCAGCACGATCCTGGACGGAGTATTTTTGCCTACACTGGCTGTCTAGTACAGCGTAGACGAGTGAGTCGGTTCCGGTGAGTTTCTTGCACAGGTGGTACAGCGTCGTTTCTCCCAGGCAGGCAGGGGTACTGCGTAGATATGCAAGCACGGAGGTGAAGGTGCAACACAGACAAGCAGCCACACCGCACTATATAAAATAAAACTAATTACCGTCGTACCAACTAGCCACAATCAAAGCAAAAACAGAAAAATCAAATCCGTTAAACGTGCAGAGGACAGAGATCAAAAACTCAAAATAGTACCGATCCTAAAGAGCAAAAGATATGTGCGCGCCGCGTAGTTAATAGTTACCAACTAAGGCCTGTACAAAGGACGCGCGTATAATAGATTAGATGTGAGGTCAGGGGCCGTTATAGGGGCGGTTGGAGACGGCTTTAGGTAGGGTTTAAGCGTTTTTTTGAGTTTATACTAAATAAATGAAACCCCTAAAATAACGCATACATTCTGTATTAAAAAAAAAAACAAAAGAACAAAAATAAATACGTTCTATTATAAAAAAATTAAAAAAATCATAGTTCTTTCCCTGCACGTGTCTCAAAGTTGGTGTCATACAATAAAATGAAGCTATTATCATGACCTTTAAAATGACATATATCACAACTTGATACAGTCTGGGGACGCAACTCATACAAAAGTGCCCATTGTCCTTTATTTACAAAACCACTATCCCTTAATGGGAAACATCTACGTCACCTCACCTTAGATGGGGGACACAAAGATAAATACCACTATCTCGATTTAATGGCTTTCTGTCTCATGTCTTAGAAGGGTGTCCATCCGTGCCCTGGACATCAGGTCACCGAGACTTTGATTTGTCTTCGTTACATCGGACATTTCTCTTCGTGCGTACAGAATTCTGATCTTTGTGAATACGTATTCAATTATGACCCTTCAGGTTGGATTAATTGTTTTGCGGGTTTTCAAATTTATGGTTCGGTTACTTGGATAATTGAAATCGATATTATATTAGCGCATTGTATAAAGGAATTATCCTCGAGAGTAATTTGAAAAATCTATCTATACTTATAAATTAAAATTTTTAATAAATGTGGATACATTCTCCGTTCTGTTACCATGACTGTAGCATTTTATAGAATCCACACAGGGCTAACCGGAATCTTAGACTGACTACATATACCCATATAATTTTTAGGCATAACGGAATAAAAACACGGGACCTGTATGATGTAGTCACTGCTTGCCACCTGTGACCTACGGACATCTTTGTAGTTAAGTTAGTATTAAGTTAGTTAAGTTTATTGTTAAGCTAAACGGTAAGTTACTTATTAGATTTTTACTAATTAAGTTAAGTACTTACTTCATTTCAAATCGATATATACTATATCGATGGGACAGTTGGTGAAAAAACTGCCAAAAAAAAGATAAAAAGAAACTCGGGACCTCTCCTTATATGACAATAATGCACACCACTGCGCCAGAAGGTCGTCAAATGTACAAAGAAACTGCAGCTTAGTTTATTAAAAGTCTCAAACGATAACATTATAGCAACATTCATATTTATTATGGGACAGGGGCCTGGATTAATGTGCTCTGAGCAGACATTATTTTAATATTTAAAGCATGTAAGCAAACACCATCTCTTACCAGTATAAGGACTACTTCACACTACCCGTTCTACTTGAACAATAATAATATAATGATTATATAATCCTCTATACCTATCTGCAAAGGCTTTTTTGTTAGCTTAAAGAATAATACGCCTTACAATTTTTGATAGGATATTGTATAACTTGTAGTTTAAATAATGTGGATCCTTTGCTTGGAAAGAATAAAGAATATTTTCATATTTAAACTTCAATTTCAACTTTGGATATGTGCAATACGTAAATACCGTATGAAGCAGAAGTTGCCAGTAACATGTGTATTCACCTTTACATTTTACTGCAGGGAGATTTTTCTGGCTTCTCTTTTTTTGTGATAATCGGCTTTCGACTTTATCTCTATGTTTTTAAGACTGTTATTAGTGTGAAGAAAGAATCGTCGCCACCTGAACAAACCGACTACGATCCCAGAACAGGTTTATATCAATTTTCTGCCAAGTGCGTCTGGATCGTGGAAAACACTTAACGTATGTGAGCCTTTACCTGTGTATTTTTCACAGATTTCCTTCACTCGTACGTACATTTAAATGTTTGTGTCTGCCTAGATTTTTTTTATCCGAAACTAGCTGATACCCGCGACTTCGTCCGCGTACATTTAGTTTTTTATCATCCCGCGGGAACTCTTTGATTTTCCGGAATAAAAAATAGCCTATGTCACTCTCCAGGTTCTCAACTACACACATGTAAAAAATTACGTCGATCCGAAGCTCTGTTGCAGCGGGATTGAAGGACAAACCAACAAACCAACAAACCAACAAACCAACAAACACACTTTCGCATTTATAATATTAGTAGGGATAGGGATAGGCTTACGCTTGACCAAAGGCAAGGCACCAAAAGCATCAAAGGCGTTCTCAGGAGATCTCGGAGCCTCCATATAACATGCGCTGAGAACGGTCACCGAGAAGATTTTCTCTCCTAAGAATCAAACTCAAACAGTCTCAATGGCCCAACGGTTAAACGGTGCGGACTGAAAACTGAAAGGTTGCAGGTTCAAACCCCATCCGTTGCACTGTTGTCGTACTCACTAGCAAAAGCTTCCTGCTTATTTGGAAGGGATAGGAGGACATTAGTCAACTTCAGCTTGACTAATATTCTTAAAAAAAAAAAAACAAATAAACTTCCATAATAGTATTGGTATGTGCTCGTATGTGCCTGTATTGCATAGAAAACATTAGCCAAAGTCATCTGCTAAATCAACCAAATGCTCAAACAATGTACTTATACAACATTCTTTATTGCTTACGCTCGCGTCAAATAGCTCATTTTTCCGTTTACACACGAAAAATCGCCCAAAGGATGAAGAGTCATGATGAAAGAGTAGGCACTTAACAATATTCACTCACGCTGGCAAATTGCCTATAACGAATTTTGTGCGTGCGGTATATGAAACAACGAAAGCAGAATATTCGATTTTCTAGTAAATATATTTGAACTAGATTAGTCTATAGTAAAAAAGGTATTCATAAATGGTTACGTGTCGAAAATATCAAGAGCGTTCTTAATCTGAGGCATGAGAAAAGTTCCGTAAAATAAGAATAAGGATAATATTTTATTTATCGAAATATAATTAAACACTATTTGATAACAATTTAATCAGGGCATCCCCTTAAATAAAATAAAAACAAAATAAAAAGTTCATTGAATGTTTCCGTGATGATACATAAAATTAATCCTTTTCGATGAAAGAGACAGAGAGTAGAATAATTGGCTAACATTGCTAAACGAAGTCTTTTCATTATTGACTGAGATTTTGGTATCATATGCCATTTAACCATCGCATTGAAATAGGCAACGTATTGATACCTTCGATCACAAAAAAAAAAAGATTGAAACCAACACCCTTTTTCATAAGCTGATGAAATTTTTTTAATTAAAAGACAAAGAGACCAAAGTAACACTAAGCTATCGGTGATATATCGTTTCATTAGCGAAAGAACCGTGAAGGTGGTATTAGACGAAAAACGTTTTCAATTAACGGTAGCTTGTCCCATGCGGGGCGACACAGGAGGGAATTGGCTAGCACTACATGTGGCCAAATTGGTGGAACCCGCGTCGGCGAAATACATATATTTTATTTTATTTTTCGTAATCCAGCCAACGTCGTTAACAACTGCCGACGACGCTTTTTTGGAAAACACATGCGGAAACGGTACGCTTTAATTGCGGAACTGTTTTTCATCTATACAACCCTTACTATTCGAAACGCGTGAGTGCGTTTGTTCGTTAGATTGTCCTTCAATCACGTCGCAAGAGAGCTGTTAAACGACTTTTTTGCATGGGTATAGTTGAGAAGCTGAAGAGTGATAAACTTATTTTTAAATTTCAGAATAAAGAGTTCCTGCAGGATTTTAAAAATATAATTTAATATGGACGTATATTATAATAATTATTGTCGTACAAGGCCTTTAATAGTGGAAGTTTATATCACTAGTCATTAACATCAACCGTATTAGTAATTTATCTTATTCAACATCTAAAGATTACTGAAGGTCGAAAACTAATTTAGATTAGTATTGATAACGAGTCAATTAATCCACGTACCTATTTAGAACGCAATCTGTTTTACCAATTAGTGTTTTATGTCTTTACAAATAACTAAATATCCCACTTAGATTTCAATCTGCAGATTTTTATTAGATAGGCTCTATCAATCAATTGAATTAAATTTTTCAAATGAGCTATTTGATTTCCAAATTTCAAAATCTGTACGATAAGAGTACTTGACATTTGATTGAAGTTACACGACATCAGTAAAAACTTTAGGATCTTAGAGGGTACAACTAAAAAGCATTATCTAGTAAAAGGAAGAGTAAAAACCTTCGCCAGGGAACCAACATGTGTGCAATTGGCTCTATAAGTGTTTCCCCACTTTCCACTTTCGTCTGAACATAATCGCTTTCCTGCATCCCATTTGCAAAGTCTGAAAGTATGAGACAAAAATCGTCTAATTACTTTAATAGAGTCTTTTATTCGTTTTTATTGTACCGAGGGACTATTAAGATGCAATAGTGTAGAGTATAGGATTATTTTAATACCTTTTATTTCTATCTCTTTCAATCGATACTTTGAATCTTTCTACTCAATACTTTTCTTGCCATTCAATATCTATTATCTAGCAGTTTGAGTGTAGGCTAAATAATCACAGTTTCTATGATTCTATTGCAACTTTACCTACGTACGTACGTAGGTTAAAGTGCGTTTTCATTATTTATCACAATATTTAAGTATTTTTATCTTATACTAACGATTTGAAAAATCCAAATAGAAAAAAATTAGGTAAAATATGCGATACTACCAGTTTTAAATGTTTTAGCTACTACGGTTAAAACTATTTTGCAATTTTTTACATCGATTTCGGTTGCTTTGTTTCGTATGAAATAGATCTCTATTTATTTTTGAAAATAAAGGTTTTGTTTGATAACTGGCCATTTGCGTCATGAACAACGTAAGTGAATGTATGAACAATGTATTTAAAACTCCTATTCACAATATTTAAATACATTTTGTTTTAAATAGCATGACGCATGAATTAATAAGTTATAATAATAAAGTCTGAATCGACGTTTATTCATCATTTTTTTTTATATTAATCTAAATTTCAGAAGTACCAAATATTAAGTATACTTAGAAACAATGATCGTTTAACACAAAATTCTCTTAAATTTTAGCTACAATTTATGCTTCAAAATATAAGTCCCAAAGTTGCCGAATCAAAAGCTATTTCATTCCAACTGCGTAACAACTCCCCCGACAATTAATTCCAGGAATGAGGAAAGCGAGTTTGAAATAATTTCATCTTATGATGAAAACAACCGCAATCGCAGCAGCACTATTAGTGGTAACGCGATTAACAGAGCCCCAGACTGGCTAACTTGAATTAATAACTACGTAGGTACGGGAGGAGACAAAATAAGTAAAAGTCACACCAATCATACCAACTTAATTATGTCTGCGATCTGAATCAATAATAATCATAACATCTTACAACTTATTTTTATATGATGATAGTTTGGTTCAACCCCGTTTCAGAAATAAAGGAAGTCGTCAAATACTAATATTATACGAGAGAAATCGTTTTTATTAGTTTTTCCTTCAATCAAAGCAATAGAGAAACAGATCAACTTGAGACTGACGTTACTTTTTATCAAAGGAAACCAAAAGGAGCACGCGGGATACAAAAAAAAAATTTCACTCCAAGCGGATCTTATCGCCAGCAAAAAATAGTAAAAATTAGTTTAATTTACTGTAGTAGAATGATTAAATCAGTCATCAAAACGTCAGCTGCAGACGGAAAAACCATTCCAACTCATCAGGGTAATCATAGGATCAACAAAGCTCTAATCACAGAAATGCGAAGTTTTCTCGGTTCCAAAAGACAATATCACAGATGTCACATTTACAAATGAAGCTGTGTACAAGCCTGTGTAAGGTGTCAGTCTCTTTGTTTGCAGTGCTTTCAACTCACAATGATCTACAGCTCTTCGTACCACCACAAAGGAGGCCTGGAAATGACGTTGACTTCTATTGTCACGTCTGTTATCACTTTGGTTTTTTGTCAGCGACGACACTCTCGAAAAGTAGCTTTTAATCTGTCACATCGAGTTCGTCTCCAGTGAACTCAAACTTTGCTGTATTGTTAGCTTGTTAACATAAATAACTTTTGAGATGTCGGAAGTTGTGGGGTGTTAATACGTTTTGCTGATGTTGCTTTCAATTTGAGTCAGAGTTTTAATTTTATTCGTTAAATGGTTTTCGATAACGATATTTTTCAACAAAACATGATCAGCAAAGTAATTGGTCTCTTTGTCTCATAATAATTTTTGAAATCATACTCATCATCAACGTTTATGTTTTATGATAGGTACCTATACACATTCTTCTATCAATTAAAATGCAGTGGTTTTAAAAAGCGTGTCAGTTTCCTTGATAGATAATAAAAATACCTGTATTAGCATATCTTCTTATCTTTGAATAGGTAAATTATGAAAGAACTTATCGGACTACGCTACCACGGCCACAGCCAAGACAAGGTAGCCTTTGACTGCAATCTCACTTGATGATTAGTGATGATGTAGTCTAAGATGGTAGCGAGCTAACTCTAAAGAGAGTAAGGCAGTTATTTAAGTAAACCCATACACGTAGTCTGTATCTATACGGTATCGTGCCGGTAGGGTAGTAGCTATAGCCATTTTCAAAACCTCCCACCAGACAAAACTATGAGCTTACATTTCGACGTATGTGTTTCTGCGACCAAGATTGCGCTCACGACGACAATCAAGAGGTCGCGTAGTGCGCGAGGTCCCTTAATCAAATTTATTAAAATATGCGGATGTCGACTGAGTCGAGATACTGTGAAAAAACTTGCTTGCCTCATAAATCACCACAATGCGGTGAAACCAGTTTGGGAGCTAGGCGTTTCTAGGAAGAAGGTCGTTCAAGTGTAGCCGACGGATACGCGCAAATCTTACTTCCCGTTAAATGTTGACGTAACGTAAACATGGGACTTTCAAAGAAAAAATTTTTTGCATTTAAGTACACACAAAAAATTAAGCGTCAGGAGCATTCAAACCTAGATTCAAATAGAGAAAATCAAAGAACTCTTAATTTAGTGGCAAGCAATAGTATCAAGATATTTATAAACAGCTTTACTAATTTATAAAAGTTATTCACAATGTAATACTCCAGTTAAAGAAGACGATGATATAATCTCTTAATCTCAGATAATATTAAGCTAGAAGCTTGTTATAAATCGTTATCTTGGCTCTGTTATTAAAGAATTTTATGCTCTTCAACTTTTTCATAACTCAAAATGATATTCAAAACAATAAAAACGAGGTTATTTACAAAAGGACGGTTTTTGCGTCTTCAAATTTGAATATCTTAGAGATGCAGAACCGAAATCCAATGTAAACTAACTTAGGTATTATTTGAAATTCAGAGAATAATAATTACTGGCGTAGTGAAGGTCTTTTTAAACTGCATCTAATACAATACGAATGTTCCTTTATACACGTTAAAAGGACCCTAACCCTTTTATTTAAAGAGATTTGTGTACTTCAACCGTTTTTTGTACTCTTTTATAATGTTTACCTGCCAGTTGATAAAAGGGCATGAACGGCCCTAATAAATACCGCATACCCAGCGTTCACTCGTATGCCAACAAACGGTGAAGGGTTACCCTTAACAGTCTACTGCGTAACTCAGGGTGCTTGCGAGATCGCAGCGTGGGGCTCAAATAAAGCATGGCGAAAAAAAACGACACAACACCACACATGGTATATCCGCGGAGTGAATTTGACGCGGATTGTTCTGCCGTTTTTGTCGAGTCCTCTGTTTCTGTCTTGATGAATTTTCTTTAAAGGATTGTGACAAGCATTCATTGTGTCAGAGAAGCACTGCCATGACCAACTATCGTAAAGTCATGTATACACTGTATAGCTCCAGTATACGTGTTTTATGCCTGTTTTCACCAACCATACCCAAATCATCCCATAAGCTCTTTACTAGAGAGCGCGTAAATACAATATCTTATACCCAATGTTATTTCTACCCTTAATATTATATTAAAACAGTTTAGACTGCAGAGCATATCAATAGACATACAATACAGTTGAAAACATTACCCTCATTCGGTAGTCGGGTAAAAAATCATTTTATGTCTTGTAATCATACAAATCGGATCACATTCTGTGATCTCAGCATGCAACTACATAATATGTTGTAATATAAATCGCACCCTGCTGTGAATTGGAATGAACTAGTATTGCATAGAGAAATATTTACATTACTGCTACTAATACTTAATTTTAGCAGCTGTAGAAGTCTACAGCAAGTTTGCTTATATTGTTTTTCGTGTATGCTCAATCTAAATTAGAGAGATCTTAAGACTTACATACATCTGAAAGAAAAAGAAATTTTTTGCCGGATTAGATGTCAAAGCCTTCGGTCAAAGCATCTAATATTGGGCTTATTTCTCCAAAATTAAAGCGAGCGCCTTTAGACCGAGCTTTTCGTACATTGACCGCCAAATACTTCACATTGGCAGAATAGTCAAACACTTGGCGTATGATCTTTTTTCCACGTACTTTGAAACTGTAGAACCAACTTGCTGCGATGGTGTTCCCACTAAATTACAACATGGGGTTATTCAAGGGGCGGACCAACAAATTCCTGACAAGCCGGCAAAGCATTGGTGGTGCCTCAGGTGCTACAAATGTTCATGGGCGGCGGTAATCACTTAGCATCAGGTGACCCGTCTGCTCGTTTATTCGCTAAAAAAAATGATTCTATGTGACCGAATGATACCCGAAAAAATGGATGAGTAGACTCATAGACTCACACCAATCTCTACACGAGTGCTGGCTCGTACAATATTTTTCTACAACCTGACGCCATATTTCACACCACATAACCGCGCGATGGGCACTTACTGACAGTAATAAATCAGTACCTCTGATATCGACTAGTGGCCCATCAAGTTGATAAATGCATGTAACGCGAGCCCCTTACAGCCCCATCGCTTGGAGCTATGAAAAATATAAAGCTAGCAGTAGCACTTTTAAGTCGTTGGATGATGCGGATAATTTTTCACAGTTTATCTCCTTCCTTCATCTGAGCGAAGCGGAGTGCGTAAGTGGTTCTCACAAGTGTTAAGGGATGAAAATAAAACACAAAAAAATATTAATAAACAGCTTTTGCCCGCGACTTGGACCGCTTGGAGTTAGGATATTAAAAATCACACAAAGACGTTCCGGCACGATAGCGTTAGAAACAGATGGGTATGGGTTGAATTGACACTGCCATACCTCTTCCAAGTTAGTTCGCTACCATCTTTGACTAAATCGTCACTTACCATCAGGTGCGGTCGCAGTCAAGGACTACCTTGTCATTGAATAAAAAAAAGGAACCCTCTATATTTTCACGATAAAAGGTCACTCTCAAAGTCCTGAACCAAAACTTTGGGATTTATAATAATTCTCATTCACAATCTTACTAAATTAGTGGACCTTAGAGATTTGTTATATTAGAGTAATATCTTCCCCAAATCAAAATCCATGCATAGGTAACTGGTAATATTATTAGCCAATTTAACCATCAACCGAGGAATGAATTGGACGTTCTGAATAGAATAATTTTTTATTCAAATAAACTTTTACAAAGTGCTTTTGAATCGTTAAATGAATCTACCACTGGTTCGGAATGCCGTTCCAACTGAGACAGTTTTAGTATTGAAAATCTGCCTTTAGTTTTTAAAGGAAACAGGAAAAATTAATTGAATTAGCAGAGAAATTTTACTTACCTAGCTTAAGATTGTCGTAAGGATTTATAGATAGGTATATTTACAAAGTAATATAATAGCTATTTAAATTTCAGTTAAATACGTAGTATAACAAATTGATTTAAAGCGGTTTTCTATTCAGCAAAGCCAGTAAAACTTATTTGAATAAATCGAATTCGAATTCAAATCCTGTCAACCTAATTTCAACTAAGTTATTTCAAATCTCTGAAATTCCGGATACAGGTTCTGAAAGCGAACAGGGAATGCCGGTTGTTCGATTGACTCAAAGTTTCGAGTTATTTAGTACTAGTTAATTCCTGCGACTTCGTTCGCGTTAATTATGGTTTTTTAATTCCCGCGGAACTCTCTTATTTTCCGGGATAAAAAGTAGCCTATGTGTTATTCCAGACTATAATCTTTTTCTGTGCCTTTCAGCCAAATGTTGCGGCGTGATTAAGTAATAAACTTACATCCATCCATCCGTCCATCCATGGATGGACGGATGGATGGATACATCCAAAATTTCGCTTTTATAATATTATTAAATTGAATTCTAAAGCCTTTTTATTCATTGTTGACCCCATAACTTATTACAATAAATTATCTCTTTTTGCATCGTATTCTTCATTATTTTATTCAGGTCATGAGCCATTACATTTTTACTTAACTTGATTCACAATATAGATTTAGAACTTGGTACTAAGGTTAGTCGAAGCTTTCGAAGAAGGCATGTAATTTATCATTTTCAAATTGATAGGAGAACGATACAACAGTTTTGTAACAAGGTATTCGCATGCAGTCCAACTTTCAATATGATTCACTCTAGCGTATCTAAACAAGGCAGATCATGTATCGAAGCATGCCAGCAATTTAAATCGATACTTCCTCTATTGAATACCATACAATATAACTTCCCGTTTAGTGAATGCTTGCCGCTTGGAAGCGTTCTATACAATGCACTATAAAGATTCAGTATTATCTCCTTAATACATTGTGCTGTTCGAAGCAGTTGCGAAATTAAAACCATTCGGACTGTCGGATTCTTTGAATAGTAGGGTTGTAATATTTTATGATAAAAATTACTTATTCGAGCTGTTTAAAGCATTCAACGTAGTCTTTATCGTACTCCTGTAAAACAATAAAGATTAATTATTATTAATTATGCGATGTAAAAACTTTTAAATTCACATATTAAAAGAGCCCAACGATTAAAGGCGCAGACTGAAAATTGAAAGGTCGCAGGTTCAAGCCCCACCCATTGCACTATTGTCGTACTCACTCCTAGCACAATCTTTTCGCGGAGAGGAGAAAATAAAATTACTAACTACTAATTACTTTAGATAAACGATATCTGTTATGAAATTTTTATAGAGCCGAATATTATTTAGGGTATGCAGATCTTGCAAAAAAAGGAGAGACATAAATACTTTACTCAACAAGAAAAAAGTTTAAAAACATCCATCGTATTGATTTTGTTCATATAAAACCTAATAACGATTCGATTGACACTTCATTCACTTTTCATTCATCATAATCGATTTAGAAGTTTAGACGCTACGCTACGGTGGAACATAAATGTAAATAGATACATACCGACATAGACTATTATAATCATAATCATGTATCATCGGGTAAAAAAATCAATTTAAGATTCTTTGTCAGAGATGAGTTAAGCTCTAGGAAGAGACCTTTCTTTTCATCTGTAAGATAATAATTAACGGTAGATAATATGATAAAGTATCTATATTTTCTTTTACAAAGATAAGCAGACGTAATCTCACAAATCCTTGGCAGCCCTAGTGAAGGGTTCCCGATGTCTGAGGTTAGGGTTACGCACGACTCGATTGAATGTGGTCTGCGGTGAAGGGAGTTCAGAATACCCGATGCGGTGCGATTAAATAAGGTGGAAATGAGACGGACGCTACGTAGTTTGTTCGATGGAGACTCAAAGTTGCTAATGAGTTGGCAAATGAGCGTGTCTTCTAGTTAAAATAAATGTAAAACAAATGAATCAGGTAGGGATTTCTGTTGTGACTCATTATTGTAAATGGTAAAAAAGAGCTTTTTAAACCCCTATGCAAAACGAGCGCTTTATCTGTGGGTCTGTCTATTCCCTCGTAGTTCCCCAACCAATAGACTGATTTCGATACGGTTTTTTCTGTTTGAAAATTGACGCAATCGAAATGGTTCTTAGCTAGCTTATGAAGATCTGTTCAGGCGTTTATCACGATTAATCCCGATTACGTAGGTATGGGTTTAATTAAAACTGCCGCACTTCAAGTTAGGCTAACTTGGAATCGAGTACAATGGTACTGATGAGCGCAGTAGGTGAGTTAGCTGTCAAGCACTATTTTGTCAAAGTTGAGAAAATCATCGCTATATTATTCAGGGTTCAATGTGCTCTGAAACCTTCGGCTCTTATGCTACTGGTTTTTCAATAGATACTTTTTCGTGTCTTGATACGTGTTGGTCGATTAAGAAATAACTGCACCAATAAACCACCAAAGCCTCAATAGCTCAACGGTTAAAGGTGCGGACTGAAAACTGAAAGATCGCAGGTTTGAATCCCACCCGTTGCACTATTCTCGTACCCACTCATAGCACAAGCTTATCGCTTATTTGGAGGGGAGAGAAAAAAAATTATTGCTCTCCCTACTGTCTCAATTGTGGTGATTGGCTGATATTATGGTATTCTTGTTGCAACAATCCCATTTAGCCAATAGCAAGAGAGTGTCGGCCAATTAGAAATGGTTGCGATCGTTACTTGTAGCTGCCAAAGTTCGATGTTAGAGCTTTAGGACACACGCAACATTCTTTTCCAACAGTAGGGCATAGTTTATTACGTTGTTCGATTTAAAGTTACTATAATGAGTTGGCAAGTCTCCTAGTTAAAATAAATGTGCTACAAAATAAACTAGCATGCGAACGCTATTTACGGTTGGAGGTTTTCACTGTGACTCATTGTTGTACGCTAAATAGAGATCTTTTTTAACCGACTTCTGTGTTTCTCTAATAGTTCACTGTAACAGTATATTCCACATGACCTTGCGTGTATCCTTAACCCTTTCTCTCAGATCATCATCACAAATCTTTTGTAACTTGTGGTTGGCTGACAGAAATTGTCCTGGCTTCTAATTTCTAACAGATAAGTTTAACTCTTTGAGATTTTTTTCAAGTTATTTTTAAAATTTGTTTTTGAATGTGGTGTACAAAAATCTGTATGCATTTAATTTCATATCACTATACAGAATTGAGATAACCCTGACTAAGTTTATCAGTGTTCACTTTAAAGCTACAAAAATTATTCATCGAAGATATTCTAAGAACATTTTTGTTGTGTTCATAGGGCTCTTCTGTGAAATTGTGATGTGTTCGTCACTTTACTTGGTTCCTCGAAGAAACACATTCCTCATTTCTGTAGTGAGCGGTATAACCTATTGGTTAAGACTTCGGCTTCTTTTCAAGAAGTCCGGGGTTCGATCCTAGAAACGAATCTCTAACTTTTTGGATTTATGTGCGTTTTAAGCAACTGATTATCATTTGTTTTAAACTTCTTTCTGTGATCGAAGGTTTTAACGGTGAAGGAAAACATCGTGAGAAAACCAGCATACCGAGAGTTCTCCATTATGTTCTCTATCCATCCACCATCCATGTTAAGGTATGTGAAGTCTGCCAATCCGCACTTGGTTAGTGTGGTGGGTTATGGCCTAAACCTTTCTCATTCTGAGAAGACCTGTGCCTTACCTGGGCCGGCATAGTGGATTATGACCTAAACTCTCATTCGAGAGAAGACCTTTGACTGGGCCAGTGTGGTGGATTATGGCCTAAACTCTTCTCATTCGAGGGAAGACCTTTACCTTGATTGGGCCAGCGTGGTGGATTATGGCCTAAACTTTTCTCATTCGAGTGAAGACCTGTGCCCGGTCATGGATTGAGATGAATGAATGTAATTTATCTCGCCCACTACTTTTATCCATACTTTTACTCGTATCTACATTTGTCTTAAAAACGTATTAGTTGTTTATAGTAACTGTGGCATTAAACATTTTATTCACTGCGGATACATTTCAGTAGTATAAATTGTAAACCAAATTTGGTAAAGGAACGTTGCAAAGGTTTTGAATTAATGCAAAGGGCGCAGCTTCCTGCCTCGGCGACATTCGAAATGTTAATTTAACGGAAATTAAAGTTGTTTCACTCGTTACCCTTTGGACACGACTCTGATTCACACCATAGCTTCTAAATAAAGCTCTTAAGTATTCTTACTTATATTACAACTAATGCGAAAGTGAGTGTATTAGTTGGTTTGTTCTTCAACTTCCTAATTTTTCCTAGTTCCAAATACGTAACGCACCGCAAAAATTTGGAACGCTCTTCCGGCTTTCGTTTTTTCAAGTAACTAGGTATAACTTGGGTATCTTTTTAAATCAAGAGTGAATTGGCATCTTCTAGGCAAGTGCACACTATCTTACCATCAGGTTAGATCGCAGTCAAGGGCTATCCATATATAAAAAAAAATCAGACTTGATTTTTGTATAGGTATTGTGGCGGTGGCGTTGCGTTGAAATGAAAGACGGAATAAGCAATCGACGTCTTGCAAGATGTTGCTACGCTGGCCGCGTATAGTTAAAGACATGGAACGTATAGAGAAGGGCTAATTTTTTTCTGAAAAGCAAACAATTCCCACAGGGTTTTTAGAAAAATTACTCCACACAGATGAAGTCACAAGAAAAAGCTAGTATATAATAATTATTTTCTGCTTACAAAATTAACAGTATGCTACGTAGCTATCTGAAACGTGTAACACAATAGTTCGAATTCTAGACGCTCAGAAATTTAATTAACTACCCTACCAATACACTGTACGCCCTTCCATTAACGGAGATTAGGTTTAGATAACCGTTAGGTATATACTGGATCTATGTTTTAATAGCTGGTAGGTCTGTCAATTGATAGGTAAGGACTGATCCTATCGAATATTAGTAATAATTAATTGCTTCAATTATTTATCGTATGATTGTATTGTAGATACGTAGTCTCCTTTAAATTATCTTCTTCTATACACCTATAGAACTGTGTAAAATGACGGATTAACGCAATTGAAAAAAAAAAATAACAAGAAAGAATAGCTAACGATAACGGTAAAGTATCCTAGAGGTGGCCTACCTAAAGGCGTAAAAACAAGTGGTAGGTATAATAATAAAATCAATAGTATAATAATAATTTATATGGACGGGTTTGTGGATAATAGTATGTATAAGCTAACAATAACCAACTGATCATTGGTGAACACATACCTACACATTTTAGTATTCCTTTCAACTAGTAATTCCTTCCTACTTCCTAACTAAAACGACCCTTATCAGTTTTATATTTTAGTATTATTCTACATGTAACCAATCTCATACTTATTATAATGCGATTTAAATGAGAATAGGACTGTCAAGCAGCCATTTAGTATTTCTGTCCTGCTCATATGAGGTTTACACTGAGTGAGATAGATACAGAAAATGGCGGCTTCTCATTCCTATTGTCATTTCAATCACATTATACTTCATAATATGCAGTGCAGTTTGCGTATCTACCTATATACTTATTATAATGCAATTTAAATGAGAATAGGACTGTCAAGCAGCCATTTAGTATTTCTGTCCTGCTTATATGAGGTTTACACTGAGTGAGATAGATACAGAAAATGGCGGCTTCTCATTCCTATTGTCATTTCAATCACATTATACTTCATAATATGCAGTGCAGTTTGCGTATCTACCTACTTTTGTATAAAACGCGTTCATGCACAATACCATCCAAGGTGCGACCACAACACTCCCGATTTCCGCATAATGTAAACCATACCGCATCAGGACAAAACTCATTCAATCACCTATTTTGCTCATTCAAAACGTGTGTACAAACATACCTTAGTACCTCGGAATTAAGGTTCATTATTGAATTGAAATGGTTAATTTTATTCGTACCTTTGCAAATGATTGAACAATGCTTTAAATGGATTACAATGTTAAGTGGTGTACAATGAGAGTAGGCATTATGAATACGATTCTACCGATACCTATCTATAATTTCAGTTTGTCTGCAACAAGAAAGTACATAGATACTCCTAGGTATAATTAGGTATAATATAATATGTTGAAATAATTGTTTTGGTATCTATCTTATATTTTTTCTCTATTGCCAATAATTTATTAAAGAAAGCACAACCATCTTGAAATAAATTATATTTCAACAGCAATGTAAATTTTGTAAGAAGAACTTTCAACACTTTTTTTAATTTTCAATTTTGATTCAAGAGTACACTCACAGGACATTCAAGAATTCTTAATTGTTCTTACAAGTTGATGCCCGCGGCTTTGCTCACGTGAAATTAGTTTTTGAAATCCCGCGGGAACTCTTTAGTTTTCAGGGATAAAAAGTAGCCTATGTCACTCTCCCGGTCCTCAAGTATACCTACCCGTACAAATCATGTCGATCCGTTGCTCTGTTGCAGCGTGATTGAAAGACAAACCATTAAACACTTTCGCATTTATAGTATTAGTAAGGATATTTCGTGGATATGAAATCAAAAGAAAATCAAAAAAGACATACATTTCAATTGTTGATAATATTAATTAATATTTTCATTGAATCGTTCACAAAAAGTCACTAATTATTATAATTATTTAATATGTGGCACCCAATGTGTGGCACCTCTACTGCTAGATAGTGATTTCCGTCTGACCGCAAACTAAGCGGTATATACACATATACCTACACGTGCATGTTCAACCTGGGCTTATATCTCTATGTTTGCTTATCCCCAAGTTTGTGGACGTTTATTGGAATTTCTGCGTGTAAAGGGTATAAAGGCAATGTATTATGGAACCTGTGATAACTGCTGTAATAGACAGCGTAGGTCGGTTTTATGTATTCAGTGACTAGGTATATCCAAGAGTATATATACCTACCTACCTAAGTTAGAATATTTAAATACCAAATACAGAATACCAGATAAAAATCCATCGATATTCTATGAACCATTTCAGTAAGAAATGTTCAGAACTTAGTTTCGAGGTCTTACAAGAACGAGTAACGAGTATTGATAATAATTGCCATGTATTGATATAATAGCTAGATGATGCCCGCGGTTTCGTTCGCGTGGATACATAAATAACCGGCATAAAAAGAATCCTGTCTCCGCCTCTAGGATGCAAGTTAACTCTGTGATTCGGGCATAGAGCAATATAGGACATGTCAACTCCATACAGCCTACGCAGGAAGAACCTTTACAGGCGGTACGTAGGTACCTACAGACGTTAAACGCCACATGGCACCGGGTACAGACAAATCCTGCGACACATTGCAGCCCTGCGGACATGACTTATGGCGCTTTGGATTAACGACACCGTTTGTTTGTGAAATGTTTCAATCTAGCTTTAGTTGATTCTAGGTTTGTATGACCTATCACCTATGGCTACTTCTAGTGTTCAGATTAAACATATTTTGAATGTTTTATATACTTAATATAAGCAAATTAGAGTTAAGAAACCCAAATAGTCCAAATGGCTTAACTATTGGATGTAGATGAAAACTGGAAGATCAAAGAGCTCCGGAGAATAGAATAGTCAAGTTGAACTTAGCTAATATTTAAAAAGAAAATCTTGATGGCCAGTTAAGATAAGCATCATGCCTAGCTTATCCATCTTTGCTATCTAAAAAAGGTAGGTACAATACAAAAATCTCGTTTACAGGAAATTTATCTTCTTCTCTTCTAAATAAATAAATGGAAAAGGTGACTGACTGACTGGACGGATCTAGCTGATCTGGGCTGGCATACAGATAGCTATTAGGACGTAGGCACCCGCTAAGAAAGGATTTTTGAATATTCAACCCCTAAGGAGCTAAAATAGGGGGTTGAAAAATCGAACTTAACGAGATAAGCCGCAGGCAAAAGTTAGTCTAACTATACCTAATATTCATTTAATTCATTTATTCAAATACCTATTTATAATCACCCTTTCTATTGAATTAAGAGGCCTTAAATAATCTTGTTTTTTTATGAAAAGCCAAAGTGACAGTGATATTTTGTTCAGCGAACGACCTTTGATATAGCTCTGCGGCTGACGCGGACAGTTTTGTGATTTATAGTCTGGTGAATATGATGCTTTAATGGCGCGAAAAGACGATAAGAACTGTGAATAATAATTCTGTGAGCTCGATAGAGTGAGTTCTAATCTTCTAATCCTTTAGCGTTAAAATTATAATTTCTATAAAATGCCTGATCCTTAACAAAATAAACGTAACATAACCGATCCCCTCCGATTTCTCTTGACTTCTCCAGGATACCATCATTAAATCCTGACCTGATTTCAATGAGACCACCTGGAAAGTATACCCTTTCAAACAAAAAAAGAATTTTTTAAATCGCTCCAGGCGTCTTTGAGTACCTAATCGGGGAACATACACAAAAAAAAAAAGATTTCGACGAACCTCCTCCTTTTTTTAAAGTCGGTTAAAAATGCTTTTAAATCGTTCATGTATAAATCTCCTAACTACATTGAAAAGTGTTACGAGTATCCTAGGGTTGCCAAACTCACCTCACACCTCATACATAGCCCTTGACGGCGATTTCAACTGTCACTTCACACAAAGGTTAATATTGTCGTTTAAAAATTAAATATTCTGTTTTCTATTTAAAACCTTGAATGAAATCATTTGCAAATCGGAAGCCATAAATAATACTATATACTAAATAATCTACATAAGTAAATCTACACAAATAATCTACATAATACTACACTACATCTTCACAAAGACCAGGATGAAACGAAGGAAAATCCAGAAAAAGAAGAATCCCAGGAGTTAAAATGGGAATTCAAAGGGACTCAAGACAACAATGCAGAGATTTCAGGGCCTCACACTACAGAGCAAATGCAGAAGTGGGTCACAGAGGGTTACTTCAAGACTGGAGTGTTGGTTAGGAAGTGTGGTGAAGACACACAGTTTTATAGCTCAAACAGAATATTCGAACTTTATATGTAGTTATCTACTTTTAAGAAATACACAATTATACATAGTATTCTGACCCTTCCTTTGAAGATAACTTTAAGCAAAAACAATCAAAAATTGCACACAGACGATGTCGCTTACGCAGTGAACTGTGTAGAGTTGATAAAACAATTAACGGTCCCTTTGTCACCGATAATATTATCTCCACGCTCCGTTGATCTGTGACTTATGATAATCTGATTGCAGGGGAGACCCGATATAAAGGACCATGAATGCGTGCCTTTTGTGGGACAACTTGATTATTTACTATGAAAGAAACCTCGAAGAATTGCTCGGGACCACTCGCTGAGAGTTTCATGTTCCTAGAGCAGCAATGTCCTGAAATATAGTGTAGGTACTAACTCATTTGTGTTAAAGTAATCATTTGATTTTTGTCAATAAATCAATTTGGTGACTACGAAGATTAGCTGTTATTGCGTCTTTATTTAGATCTCTAGTGCTGGATCTGCTTGTATTGTGTTTGTCAATAATATCGCTTTCTTGAAAATATGCAATAGTAAAGATAATGAAAAAAGAATATAAGAGATTGATATTGACCTCTGGATCCACTGAAGACCAGCGCTATGCCTGTACTTTAACCACAGGGATAGCATATGCTGAGTGGAGTCCATTTTGGGCCACACATATTTATCTATTTTTTTATTTTGTCTAACATATATCTCTCTGTCTTTAACTGTGCATGTGTGCGTTTCAAGTAAATACTTTTTCTTTCTTTTCTTCCTTTCTTAAATTATGTTAATTTAAAAATAGTTATCATTTCCATGCTTCATTGTTATCATCAACTGATAGAACACCTGTTATACTTAAGCCTCATTTTGTTCATCCACTTGCCAAACATCCGTTGAACTATCTCGGTCATATTATGGATTTCCTCATTGCTGATTTGATAACGTAGAGACGTTTTTCAAGCTAACATCCTTATAATCATAATGTAAGGTACGCTCTTAGAAACTTCAAACCTAACGAACGAAGTCTGCTCCTCTATTGTATTGTCAATGGAAAGTACGTTGAATCTAAAAGATATGCTTGGGAGACACCAAAGTTCTTTAGGCAAAATATCTCAGAGATAAAGGCGATTTCTTTTTTCATTCTTATTAAATGCCTTTATTAGGCTCCAGATGCTGAGATTTGAGCGGCTTCCTTTCATCGCATCTCAAAGTTTTCTCTTGTTATAGTCTGCGATCTCGAGTTTTGCATTTACTTCATAATAAAAATGATTTATTTGAAAACTTGGCGTGAAGTGAATATTTTTTTTATTGTTACTTACTCGTTTGTGTAATAAAAATGTATATTATTTATTACTAGCTGATACCCGCGACTTTGTCCGCGTGGATTGAAGTTTTTTATTCCCGCGGGAACTATCTTATTCTATGCTCTTAGCTTATGTCCTATTCCAGACTATAGTCTATCTCTGTGCTAAATTTCAGCCAAATCGGTTTAGCCGTTGCGACGTGATTGAGTAACAAACATACAAACTTTCACATTTATAATATTAAACAGGATAGGATTTGGTCAAGTAACCGTTAGGTTGCGTTATTTAGGTATTACGTGGACCGATGACATCAGAGTTCAGATAAGTCGCAGGAAGCGGCTAGACACTTGTAGTGCAATACCGATCACTGTAGAGGTTCAAGCAATGGACCTTTGTCCAGCAACACTAGACGTCTATCGGTTGATAAAGAAAAAGAAGAAAGCTTAGTCTCTTTGCATTCAAGAAAGGGTAGAAACTTGAAAGGTTAAAACCCCCTTTCAAGATAGCTTTATTGCTACCTCAGGTGAAATCGTAGTCAAGAAATATCTTGTCATCAAAATGAATATTAAAAAAAAGCAATTTTATGTCGCATTCAAATTTTTGTAAAGCCAACTATGTTTAATGGTATCAATGGCATTTTCATAAAACTGAAAGCAAAGAGATTGCTTTAGTGATTACATACTTATGATAATATTGGCGATGACTAAGAATATACTAGAAGCGGCTAGACGTTTAATATGAGAGGCCATCATCTGCAGCCCGTCTGCATAACTCAATATCAGAACTATCTCTCATAACATCAGCTATCGACTGCACCATATTGACAAAATCTACGCAGGGGCGGTCTCAAAGGATTTGAAACTCTACGTGTTTTAATACAAAAAGTTTAGTTTCTAAATGAGGTACTTAGTAGATTTTTTTTTATTTAAGTAATACCTAAGTTAAAGACAAAAACATATGTATTTTTATATTATGTAGTTAGGTCAGGTTAACAGTATCATTTGTGTTGATTTTAAATGATAGGTAGAAGAAGAAAATTTCAAACTCACTTATGTATTTTCTTTTTTTATGTAATTTTTAATGAGATTTCTTAATCTTCTTAATATAAAAAATTCAAAGTCCTCACTGACTGACTGATCGATTTATATATCAAATATCGATGATATCAACGCACAGCCTATATATACCACATACCACTGGAGTTAGAAGCTTAAAATGTTGACAGTAGGTCCCTTTTATAACGTAGGCACCCACTAAAAGAAAGGATTTTTTGAAATTCTAACACCAAGGGTTTAAAGTTTGTATGAAAATCCGTCATTTTTAGGTTATCTCCACCAAACTTGGTATTTGGGCTTTCGATTAAAAATAAAGAAATACGTGTCACAGTTTTTGAAAATTCCACCTCAAAATACGCGGATGAAAATTTTTATACGATTATTTTATTATTATAACTAATAATATCATGATTCCATTGAAATATTCGAAATTTTATAAAAAATCCAGTACTCATGAGTCATGAATCATAATATAGGTACCTACAAACGTTCAAGAATTCATAATACAAATTTATATAACGACGCCAGCTGTTATAACTCTTTATAATAACAAAATTTACATAGCATTATATTAAATTTGTTTGAATAACTTGTTATTCTTTCTTAACAAAATCTAGTTAAAATAGTTTGATAGCAATAAGAGATAGGTAAAAGCTTTTAAAGTTAGTATGTATGTGGATTTTATATACCTATATTACCTAAGCAATATTGATCAGTAATTTTTCGCATCTGGAATAGTTTAACCCACCAAAAACATTTTCATATAAAATGTTGCCAAGACGAGACCATATGACTCGCACTGTCAAAAAGTTATCAGATCTCATATAGAGCCAAGCTTTTAACTCTACACGCCTTAACTCTACAAGACCTAACTTCACAAACTCTACACCTTAGTCAAAATATGTGGCTTGGCCATTTCGCTACATTCATATGGGTACTCAAAAAAAATCTTTGTTAACATAGTTATACCGATTTTTTGAGGCAAATAACGCCTCAAAAAATCATCTATCGTAACTTAATTCATGACTAAGATTAAAGTAGGTACATGTCATCACCAATGATTCTAATTCAATTCTAATTAAGTACGCAAACTTACTTAAGGTTGCGCTAGTCTATTCGTAATTTTATTGTTCTAGAGCTAAGCTTGATATAAAATATCTTTATTATCAATTCCGTATGTGAAAACTAGATTATGCCTGCATGTTTATTTGCGTGGATTTAGATTTTTTAAACTTTTGTAATATTGCAAATAGTGCACCGACTTCTATAATTAATCTATAATTATATAGGCACCTTCTAGGCGCAACCAACCTAAACCTCATTAGTGCTATCCAGTATTGATTGTCGTCAAGCGCAAGCCTATTTCAGATTAAAAAAAAAAATTTCGTAAGATTTCACAGATTACTTGAACTCTTACTTATAGAGAACTTGGCTTTTTTGCTTGGTCGGGAAGGTAAGCGGTGCTTACCTTTTAACTGCATGTTTGACCATACAGATTTTTTCTGTTGGCGAATTATAACAAAATAACTCTAACCTTTTTTTGCTTTCACAGATTAATTAATATAGAGTATAATAATTATATTATTAGTTCCAGAGCCACTCGTATGTCAAATGTGGCGCTTCGAATTGATCCATAATTAAGTTGTCATTTGTACAGGGTCAGCAAATTCAGTGTTAATCATAGATTAACTAATAGAGATTAGTGGTTCCGTCTCACCAGTAAATGTTGATTAAAATAGCATTCCCTCACGCACAATCACGTTATTGCGAACAGAGCACTCTTAAGTGTAAACGTTGGCGCGTTGAACTGTTGAACATGACGTGTTCAATATCTTGAGTAATTGGCTGGTGACTGCACTCTGTACATCAACAATGTAACTTGTATGGCATTGTTAACTTAATCACGTATTCATATAAGACGACTCGGAGATGTTTTTATCTGTAGCGTGCTCCTTTCAAACGACTCGCGACATTTGATTTCTTTGAATATTGACCACGCATGTGCTCTGGGAAGTAACATGTGGTTATGATAAAGTTGTGATATAAGAACTAGCTATTATTAAAGGTTCCCTGGAGAAGATCGAACAAGGGATAATTCTGCTTTTGTATAAATTATGTTACATATTTTGATTATGTGAATTTGTTTCTTCCTAGTTATCGAAATAAAGATATCTAAGTCAAAATTTCAAAAAAAATAGATCAATCTTTGAGCCTGTCCCACTTTAAAATATGATTAAGTTAGGTTTGCTACAAATATTATTAGGTTCAAGAGCATGTTGAGAAATTTTATGGAGTTTGATTAGTAAATAAAATCAAATAAAAATAATAAAAATGAAACTGCATTTCTTCGAACATGATTTCTCTCAGCATCGTCCACGCGACATAATATTTTTTTAATCCCATGGGGAATTTCAGCTTTTCTGGGATGAATAGTATTCTATGAGAATGTCCATTTCCAGGATTCAAACTAACACTGAGAAGACTCTAGCATGTCCAGGCTCGTAGCCGTTTTCTCCATTATTTTGTTTTTAGTGTACTAATTTGACTATAATCGTGAGTGTTGCATTTTACTTCGTGATTAATACGATTATATTATATTTGGTAAACACATCAAGTGCAAATCTGACATCCACAAAGAACGTGATGAGAAATCATTTAGCACCGCGGCTATAATTAATTAATGAACAGCGAGTTTCATTTCGGGGGTAAAACAAAAAGATTATTGCGCCCAATTAATTTCAACTCCTTGTACAAGGGCGATTCCCTTTATCCCCATGCTTTTATTGGTTCCGAGCGATACTTGGAAGTCGATTTGTTTGTTTTACTCTTTAAATTGAATACCGACGGTGCTTCGCAACCAATTATTGCAGATATCTACGGCGTCCCTTTTCAGGGATATATTGCGTCACGGAAAGTGATCCTCTTGCCTGCGAATGAAAGTGTTTATGTGATACATTTGTCACTGTTTCAATGTTTATGTGGTTTATCATTTGGCGACGGCGACTGTCATTGTATAAAATGAGGAATCTTGTGCTCGTATTACGTTGTTTATGGCAAATTCTTCTCATTTTTTTGCGGTGGATGACAACCATTAGGCTAAAGGACCTCATGATTGAACCTTTAGCAAGGTTTTTTTTTCTAAACGATGAATTACAAAGGCCTCATACAATACTTAAATGTGAAAGTGCTATGTTTGTTGTTGTGCTGATAACAACCAGGATCGACGACTTAACATGCTCTCCGAGCGAGGTACGGTGTGTTCAAAAACGCCAAATCTGAACATCTAACGTCGGTCACCCATACTTTTACCAACCGGGGTCAACGTTGCTTAGCCAGCGTGATCGTTTGATATGCGCTTTCACAACTAGGCTACACGTCCTTTCAAACTTACTAATAGGTACGATTTGATTGTTGCAGGCTGCCCTCTGCGCAGACTACAGCGTTCCCGTCGACTGCGTGGCGGCCGGTCCGGCGCCTAGACCTAGCTCCTTCCACGAGATATCCGCACCTAAGGTAACCATACGCACTTACACTCCATACTTTTTATATTCGATAACAAGATAGTCCTTGACCACAATCTCACCTGATGATAAGTGACGATGCAGTCTAAAATGGTAGCAGGCAAAATTGGGAGGGGTGTGGCGGTACTTACCTACTCTTTGACCAAGTGTAAGTGCTTGCAAATTTTATTTAAGGATATAAGTTAGCTATGCATCCCAAATATGGTCGCTAACTATTGGGCCTCATAAAAATGCTCAGAGTCGATCAGCGGGTGATAAAGAGAGTGCTATGCTTGGAGTATCCTGCGAGATCAAAATGAGGAGATCCGTAGACAAACAAGAGCAAGAGTTACCGGTATTTTATTTAAGTTATAGTAGCATTTTATGAAGTAAATGTCCGCATCTTTAACCGTTGTCCTATTGAGGCTTAAAAAGTCGCCAAAAATACTATATTCCGTTCAGGTCTATTACCATTGTATCACCTTTAGAATGTTTATAACAAATGTACTCCAACTTAATTGCATTAAGTGCATGCACTTAGACTACACTGACCTTGTCTGGTGACCGATTTTATTGCAAATATAATCACATTACAATATTGATAAGTATGTGAATCATCACTCATTATCTCGGTTAAAGTGGATGCACACATGACTGTTATATTATAAGAGCTTAGACTACTAAGTGTGTCTAGTTTGTAGAGTTACCTAACTGACCGCCGCGCTGTTCAGTGGGAAGATGTTACGAAACATAACATGTAGATATTCAAGGCAAGAGTGAATTAACATTTTTAAGGCAAGAGCGCTCCAACCTATACTGATCTTTCCACCATTGATTTTCATCAAGCGCAAGCCTATCTCGCAGTAAAAAAAAAAAGATATTTCTAGATACATATTAATGTTCTCCCTCTGTTATACGGTCTATCCGATAGCATTTATGTAGTGCCAACAATGGCAAGTGATCATAAAGCTTAGTTTAGCTGAAGGCAAAGTAAGCTGAAGCTGGACCTACAAATCCGCATAATTGTATGATGTATAAGCTTTTGCCTGCGACTTTGTCCGCGTAGCGTTAGGTTGTTTAAAAAAATCCTGCACGAATCCTTTGTTTTTTGGGATAAAAAGAAGCCTATGTTGCTCTCCAGATTCTTAACTATATTATACCATAGAGAAAAAAATTGTATTCATTTTATCTATGACATTGACTATACATACCCAATACCCATGCTAATAATTACATCGGTCCGTCTTGCTCGGTTGCTGCTACAAATATATACCTACCTACCTAAAAAATTACTTTAATCTTATCTGATATTATTTTATCTGGATATGCCTACTAACTCTACTCATACATATATGTATTATCCTTACTAATATTAAGAATGCGAAATTGTTTATGCTTATTGGTTTGTCCTTCAATCACGCCGCAACGGAGCAATGAATTGACGTAACTTTTTACATGGATATATTATGAGGTCTTGGAGAGTGATATAGGCTAGTTTTTATCCCGGAAAATCAAACCGTTCCCACAGGACTTTTAAAATTAAATCCACGCGAATGAAGTCGCGGGCATCAGCTAGTAAATAATGTTTATATCTTAATCTAGATAGTATTATACCTATTTCTAATTTTACATCAATATGACATATTAGCTATCCATTGATCAAGGTAGTAGGTACTTAAGTACTGCATAAAAAGATTAAAATAATAGATATGACGCATGTTATATCCAATTTATCGTCGTCGGCTTACAGTTTTTAAACTAAAAGTGTAGATACGTATATAGAAATGCACAACTTCGTCGGGGTAATACCCGCCTGAGAAGGGAACTTACTGTTTTCCTCATAGCAATCTTTCCCGTCGGTTTTATAAGATTTTTTAGTTTAGGTAGGTACTAGACGTTGCCCGTAACTTCGTCCGCGTGGATTAAGGCTTATTAATTCCCGCGGGAACTCTAATCCTGGGCTATCTCCATTCCAAATTTCAGCCAAATTGGTTAATTCATTGTGGCGTGAAGGAGTAACAAACATACACACACACCTTTATAATGTTATTAGGATTAGGATCAGGATTATTAGGATTAGGATATTAGGATTAGGATAGTGTGATTGCACTCCGATGATCTCAAGCAATAGTGTAGCGTCTGGTATCAACCATACAGCATGACGTAGATATATGTCATAAGTACATATATTATGTAAATTTTTGGCCAATCGGAAACTTAAAATTAGCAACTTTATAAACTCATTTCATTCATAACTTAGTGAGGTATCTACCTATGTTACAAAAGATAGCCTAGTAGCTTAATAGTTAAATAAAAATTAGCTAATAAAATACATGTAAAAAAGTATAACATAGGTAATTAAAAGTGAGTAATATAAATTATAATGAGTTCAGTCATATCCATGACATTTTCAACATCAAAATAACCAGCCTTAACCGTGTCTTAGCACATTTTGTAAGTGTACTGAAGCTGCCAAATGCCAAAATCTTCGCAGGCTCTTTCGAAACTTGTTACCCCACCGTTTTACTGACATGTTTTTAATGATTAATTGAATTGCAATTCATACTTACAACGCACATGTGAATATTAAGATGTTTGTATGTTGAAGATTTTCCATAAAAACTTAGGTATTACATACCCATCCTTGTATTTTACATACTTACGTAGATTATGTAAAAACAGGGATGGTATAATTAAATTGCAAATCATACTTATTACAAACTAGTTAATATTAAGATGTTTGTACGTTGGAGATTTTCCGTAAAAACTTATTAGGTACATACTCATCCTTGTATTTTACATACTTACGTAGATTATGTAAAAACAAGGATGGTAGGTATAATTAAATTGCAATTCATACTTATTACAAGGTAGTGCATGTTAAGGTGTTTGTACGTTGAAGATTTTTCATAAAAAACTACACTACATATAAACTAATTATATACTACATAGTTACCTACTCGTCTGTATATTTTACATACGAAGATTATGTAAAAAACAAGGATGGCATAATTAAATTGCAATAACGATGGTATAATTATAACAAATTAGACGGAGAGAGTTTCAGCCAATCACTACTTCTAATCAAGATTAGATTTGATTGTAGGAAGTAAGTTAACTTTTTGATTATATTTCAGTTCAGAAAAAGTTTACTATGTAGTAAGAAAAGGAGTAAGTACGTCTATTACACTCTAGTACTGAGGTAAGTCAACTGTGAAGGTGTGTCTACGATTGACGAACTTAGTTTGGACGGTTCATACGAATTAAAAAAAAAATTGTTGCTCAGGAGGTGGAAGGGATTAGGGTCCTCAACGTGCGTGCTCGTTGAGGCTCCAAAGCCTATCTAAGTTACGCGAATTGTAATTTGTGCGACGTAGACTCAGCTCTATATTTCTGTTCAGCATAGCTAGCCCATGAAGGAGATAAAAAATTTATGCTCCGATTTTATCCACTGACAGGTGACAAAATTATCTTCTCCCTATATTAAAGCATGGCTACAGAGGAGAAGGCGAAGTATTTTCCTATAAGTATATCCACTGAGTGTTATTTCCACCGCTGTGCCCATGTTCGACGGGTGGATAAAACTAAGCGAGGGGATAAACATTTTATCCTTTTCCGGGGATAAAATTTCTCCCGCCTATGCTAGCCCTGCAGAAATCAGTTCAAAACAGCAACAGAAAACTTTATCAGACAGGCAAAAAAAAACATGATGATAAAATTAATTCTGCACGGACAAAGTTACGATCCAAAGTTAGTGCCCAAATCACATATGATAAATTGATGTACCAAGTCCATTCAAAAGGTTCGCGATGACCTTTCCAAGTGCGTACATAGGAGTGTTGCTAAGAGTGAGTCACAGAGTCATTCAACTCACATAAGGATAGGGGTACACGTAAGAGGAAATATAAACATTGCAGATTGACCATAATTGAACATAATTACCTATTCTGTAAGTTTTTGTACAAAGTACCTATAAGAGCGTGCAGTCCGCGAGATATAAGGTGTACAAGAAGCTTTGTGTAAATATTAATACTTTTGTTAGGGCGCTTGCAAATATCTTGAGCTTGGCGTCACACATCCTGCGGTCGATTTAAACTAGTTTGAACTCCTATTTCACACCTGGTTTGTACTTAATACTATCACAAAAATGATAAATAGAAGTTTAGATTACGCTTTGCTGTAGAGATATCTGTGCTTAGTACATATGTACTAAGTATCTCTAATCTGCATATATATGCGGCGATATGAGTCGAAGAGTTTTGAAGGTTTTTCTTTTGTTTAATAATATTTTTTATTCCGTCAATTATAGTAAACCAATAATTGATATTAAAATTAGGTATTTGTAGGATTAAGTGTCGATTTTACCAAAGTCGAGTGACGTTTAACCGTGGGATAAATTGGGCGTTCTGACAGTTTTTCTATTGAAAATTTGTTACCAAACACTTGCCAAAACTTTGTCTTTATGCTCGAATAACACTTATTTTACATGGTTGAAATAGACTCTGAGTCAGTAGGTAACCTAGGCTATGTCACACTTCAAGTTCTCTTATCACGCTGATCGATTGCTGCATGATCGAAGGACAAACCAATAAACAAACACACATTCGCATTTTGTATAATATTAGAAAGGATTGTTCGGGGCACCGGGCTTGTGGTGTTGTGTAAACAAAGCTTTAATGCTTATCTGAACAACGAACTCGGTCAGTCGTCCACATGGACTTAAATGTATCCTTTTTAAACTCTCTGACTCATTAAGTATCTAAGAATGTTGTCTGTAATGACATTAATACACGTCCTGCAACACGAAGTCATTGTGTTCATAGAATCCTTGCTATATATGGCAATGCTCTAATAACCATGGAATAAGAATACTAATTTGTCTCTGAAAATGGGTGTAAACATCGAATGAGAGACTATGCTACGAGTATAGTATCTATAATATGTTGATGGAATTGTATCAATAGAAGCTTCGTCTCTTGACTCCACTATACCTTAGCCTGAGGCACTTTCTGACTACGCAATGAGACCTCAGAGCGAAGTGATGTAGCCGAGTCTATTTGGTTGAATTTGAACTTGTCCATCTGTCTGTCCGTCTGTCCGTCTGTCTGTTTGACTGAGAGACCTCTCAAAGCCTTAATTACTCCTGAGTTATTGAACATAATAATTAGTTACTATTTGGAATTAATAAATATTTCTTATACAGATCTATGGCCTGAAGCCGAAAATGTTAATTTTTATAAACTTTATTCGAAAGAGCCATCCGTAGAAGCAACAGAGAGCGAAATGAAACGTTTTTCTGGGATGTATCTGAGGCAATTTCTATCGTCAGCCCTGGTAGCATGGGCGGGAGAAATTTTATCCCCGGGAAAAGGATAACACGTTTATCCCCTCGCTTAGCTTTATCCACCCGTCGAGCATGGGCACAGCGGTGGAAATAACACTCAGTGGATATACTTATAGAAATATACATCGCCTTGTCCTCTGTCGCCATGCATGCATAGGGAAAAGATAATTTTATCCCCTGTCAGTGGATAAAATCAGTTTCAGTTTCAGTTCAATCGGATGAATAATCCGCGAACGCATATAGGTGATCTTTTTTAATTATAGCAAGTACAGTCTACTTAAACTCAGTATGATTGTTATAATTAATTCCAAATAATTAACTAATTAATTTCAAATTCTATCATTTGATAAAGAATTAAAGCTTTAGATTCATTGAAAGAAATTTCTAACGGCTTTCCATTCATAATTACACAATTAACAATTACAATGCAATAAGTCATTTGAATTAATCATCAAATCATTACGTATAAGCCCCCAGTGACTCAGGACGTGAGTCAAGCTTCATCCCCATTCAGCTGCGTCATACGAAAACAATGCATGGGGGTGTGTCACATTTAATAGAACTTGTTATTGTTACATATTGTGTAAACATTGTTTTGTGATTATGGGACCTACCTCACTAAGACACCATGGTGATCTCGCTGGAAATATAGTAGAGCTTATAAACTATTTATACGCATAAAAAGGTTTTCGCTACGTAAAGTTACTAACGATTTATTTGTCTGTGTTTGTGTTTGTTGAATCCCACGGAAACTCTTTGATTTTCCGGGATAAAAGGTAGCCCATGTCACTCTTCAGGTCCTGAACTGTAGCCATGCAAAAAATCACGTCGATCCGTAGCTCTGTTGCAGCGTTATTGAAGGATAAACCAACAACAACAATAAGGAAAGGAAATAAGAAAAGGATATTATTAATTATTTACATTATTGGATAGTCAAACTAAACCATTAATAACAAAAAAAAATAAGATTTCCATCTTTAAACATGCTCGAAGCTTGGTGTCAATGTCGCTAGAAGTAGATACCATTCGTCATGTTTGAAATACGTTCCCATTTATTGAACTTCCGACCCTCAGAGTATGAGTTATTGCGGTTTACAAGTCATCAATGATTTAAAGGAAAGCCCTCGTAACTGTGCCAAGGCTTAGTTGGGTTCTATGCCTATCATCCATTGGTCAAGAGTGCGTCATGTACCTACCAAGTTATAGTATCACGTCACAATGACATGACGTCATCTTTGTGCACATTTTTATGAATTACACAGCTTTTGTTATCGTGTAATGGTTTGAACTTGACACTGGCGCCCGATAAGTGGTTTATGTTAATCTGAGCAAAAACAATATAAGAAAAAGTTGTTCTTTATGTGGATTAGTAACACTTTTAGTGTAATGATTTTGTATTGTTCTGAGTTCGAGATAAACTCTTTGTGTTGGTGTTAAAATTAGGTACCTACTTAGTTATGAAATGTTATGTACCTTCCCACCTACTCAATATTTGAACAGTTGAATGGTTGGTTGTTTTAATTTATAAAATAAATACTTATCATACTTTAATTGAGATCATTATTTTTATTAAGTAGGTACTAGCTTTTGGTCGGGACTTCGTCCGTGTGGAATTAGATTTTTAAATCCCTCGGAAACTCTTTGTTTTTCCGTGACAAAAAGACAGCTTTTGTCCAGGTCCTTACCTATACTCATACAAAAAATTACGTCAATCCGTTGTCCCGTTGCTGCGTGATTAAAGGACAAACCAACAAACAAACACATCGCATTTATTAGGGGCTTATAATGTAATTTTTTTTTTATATGAGAGTTTTTCTCATCTATCCTGGGCTGTTTTCCGCAGTTTTGATCGTTTTCTGTCCAACATTGTTGTAGGTATAGTCACGTTGTGATAAGTTGAGAAACTTTTTTCTTGTTTAAGAGATAAGTTGCTGTTAAAATATAACAAAAACGAATTGCTGTTGGATTCGTGAATAAAAACTTATTTTTTAACGGATAGTTAGAAAATGCATTTTTGCATAATTTTCTAACTTAACTAAAAATTCATTTTATCACATTGGATTAAAGATGGGCAAGTGTAGTGGGCAAAATGTTGCACTAGACTTATGCTGAGATCTTTAGACCGCACTATAGCTCTAGTCAGATTTAAGACAGAGATAAAATGAGATTGTCCCGTTTTAACCGCTATCTTGAGTCTGAGCTGAGTCAGAACTCAGAGCACGCTCTATAGATCTCAGCAACAAGTGGCATCATTATAAAATAGATTTAGTATCTAAGTGCTAAAAAATAGGTTTGTTTGTGAATTATGCAAAGAAGAAGAATGCTTTGGTTTCTTTGTACTTAACCCTCCCTATACATATATTGGCTGTAATATTCTCTGATCCATGTACTGTTAACTTCCCCTATCACAAAAACATTGACTGTGCGACGTTACGTTTTCACATAACGTTGAACACAGCACCTGCGTCCAAAAATGAGTCATTATTCCACGTGACTTCACCCATATGACCCAGCGGGTAATACGGGAGCGTGTGACTCATTTTTGAACTTTAAGACGGTACTCTAGTCCCAAGGAATTTGAAAAATAGGTATTTGAAGAAAATATCGCCGTCGCGCTGCACCCGATCAACAGGAGTTATCCATGTGTACGAGTAGTGTATTTGTGTGCGCGAGCCCTCGCCCCTCCCATGCCCGTAACATTCACCCGCCGGCCGCCTGCGGGTGAATAAATATATTTTGAAAATTTGAATCGGATGATGCTTTACTATTGATACTGAGCCCAAAACAATTTTTTTTTTAATTTTTTGTCTGTCTGTATCTTGGCCGCGCATCACACTGAAACTACTGGACGGATTTAAATGAAACGTAACATGATTTAAGTTCATACTACGAGGTAAAATATAGGATACTTTTTATCCCGAAATTCAGCACGGTTCCCTTGGGAGAGGGGATGAAAGTCAAAATGTGTATTTCATTGTAATTCATTAACGTGTACTCCGATTTCATTAATTCATTTTTTATTAGAAAGAACATACTGCAATAATTGTTCTGTAATTATTTCAAGGTCGTCAGTTTAGTAGTTCAGAAATTATAGACTTCACAATGCTCAATAATAGGTCCAAATAACTTGAACCCCGTTACGTACAGGAAACTTTGAATGTACGGCTCATCTTAAGCTGGCATAACACACTATCGTAAACCATAATGGATAGCCCTCCCAAGTAGCACAGATAGCTGCGTAAGTATTCACTTTTAGACCTATTTGAACCTCTAAGCGTATTAAGACTCTTTTAAGAGTACACTGGTGATCCTACAGCTGCATAATAGCTGTCAGTGATATTTAAACAGCTTAGGCTGATTAAGGGCTGTTTAGTGGATAAAATTACGCCAAATGCTGTATAAGAAGGTATTTGTGAACTCCTATTACACTGACTTATTAAGGGGGCACGTGTGAACTATTAGACAGCCTTTGGCAGAATATCAGAGTTTTAACTATTCACGTAGCTGTTTAATAGTTAGGGAGCTGGCGAGCAAAATTTCTATATGATCAGCACACATGGCAGACGTTATTAATAGTGATAATTATACCCTAAGAAACATCAAGAACCTCGTCTACCACCATGATAGATTACGAACTGTTATTGTATGTATCAAGCATAGACTACATCAAGGAGAACTAGGTCCTGGCTCCTCAATCCTGATGCTACTGGGTAGTGCCTACCTAAACTGTCAGCTTCGAATTGATATTGTATGTATCAAGCATAGACTACATCATGGAGCTCTAGGTTCAAGCTCCTGAACCCTGATATTGCTCACATAAATTGCGGGGATTTTGGAATTGTGGATTGTTAATAAGTAGGTACCACAGGTACCAAGTATAGACTACATTAGTAGCGTTTTGGAGGGAAGAGAGAAAGAGAGCAGGAAGTAGGTTTTTTCAAAAGATTTTTTATGAAGTTAAGTAAAATGATCATAAAAAGCCAAAAAGATACCTTTTTTTAATCTTTATTATCCAAACATAAAGGAGAAATTGTTACAAGGTTCTTGTGAAAGCCTCCACATAAACCACGCAGGGTTTTTGCGCAGACATAGTATACTTTTACATTTTAATTACATTAAAAAAACACAAATAAATTAATTCTAGCAAATAATATCTTTAAATATATAATATTATGTTCTAATTATGTAATATAATATGTATATATAAATTATTTTCAAAATCACCCTTATTTAATCATAAAGTTTGTGATAGTTCTTTTTATTTTGTATCTTATTGTATAAATAAATAATAAATCAGCTGGCAGTTCATTGAGCAGTAAAGGAAGCATGTATTCCCAAGTCATTTTTCCAGAGGTACTGCTGTAATTGGCAAGTTTTTAAGTTGTCTTAAGTATTCCGATCTACTGTATTTTGTTAGTGAGCTCACATGCTCCCACTCTTCATACATGACTGACAGTTTAATTTTATTATCTACACTGGCTGAATCGCAACCAACTCATAATTAACTTAGACAAAACGAACTTAATGACTTTTAAGCTCAGAGAAAATGCATCATTTGCTTTAGATGTAAATTATGAATGGAAAACTATCAATGAAGTCAATGTAACAAAATTCTTAGGTCTGAATATTAATTCTACTCTAAATTGGAAAGAACACTTGAGTCATATTTGCACAAAGTTAAATCAATTCTCCTACACACTTTATATGTTGGGGAAAACAGTAAATGTGTCAGCGTTACTGACTGTTTCCCATGGCTATGTTGACTCGCTGTTGAGATATTGTATTTTATTCTGGGGTAATTCCACTTAAAAAGAGGCTGTATTAAAGGTACAAAAATAATGCTTAAGGGCAATATTTAAATTAAAATCGACTGATAGTTGTAAACCCTATTTTAAACAATATAATATTCTTACAATGCCATGTCTGTATGTATATGAAACTGTCATATTTGTCAAAAGTAACTTGAATTTATTTCAAAATCGTCACAGCAAAAGGCATGTACCTAATTGAACTGCGTCCACCACCCAGTTGTTGTGCACATTTTTCTAAGAGTTTCTTCTGCACTGGGCCCCTTTTATATAACCATTTGCCTAGACATATTATAGAAACACAAGAAATACCACTTTTTAAAAAAAGGCTTAAATTTTTGACAGGACATACTATAAAACCAGTGATTACCTCATGGAAAAATTTTAATTATGAACTTTTGACATTTTAATAAGAAATTTTATATTAGACATTTAAATAATATTGCAATGTAAACACAAAGCTTCTAACTTAAATAAATTAATAATAATGTATTGTAATAAATTAATAGTAATGTAATGAAATAGATTTTAAGCTAATTTTTAATGTTGCATGCTGTATTTAAGCAGAGTTTGGTTGTCCATTTATTTTACTTGTAAACACCTGTATATTACCCAAATTCGCAATAAAGAAATTGATTGATTCCATATTTTAAATAGTTTATCTCTCCTAATACACATTTTAAAGGCTTTATTGTTTATCCATAAACATGCCTACCTTCTCCCTGTATTTATTTTAGCCACATATTGACATTTGCTTAGTAAATAATTATATTTATTGGAAATAAACTTCATGACATCATTAGGATTTTCATACAATATAACCCCTGTCCCCAGTCAACATTACCTATATAATTCTTCTAGCAATTTTTTATGATTTATTTTAGTACAATACTTACTTATACAGGTTTGTAACAAGTTGTGGATAAACTGGTAAAATAGTGGTTTGCTATAGGATTGTTTATAACTGCTGTTTGTATACATAAGCTATGTTGGCTGGGATTGTCCACACATCGTATGAATATGTGATCAATACAACTTTTAGTTATCCTATCCCCTTTAGGTTCTATCCGTGTATACTGCCTTATACTACAGTCAATACCTATTTCACTCATAGAATTTAAGTATAAATTTACACTGGGATCGTTTAACATTATGTTTATATTCATATCACCACTAATTACAAGATTACTTTTACCTGAAAATTGAGAGATTATATGTTTAAGTTCCTGTATGAAACATACTTGGTTAGTATTCAGAGGTCAGTACAATGCACAAACACTTAATTTATACTTAATTGAAACTTGTGACAATTTCACCAATAACTGATTCAGAGTAGCTTGTATTCACTGTTAACCTGTAGAACAATACACTTTTATGCACATAGAGGATTACAATGGGATTACACCATTACTTCATCGGTGATTCAGTAGCTGCGAAAACATCTTGTAGTTATCTTTGAAACAATTTTGAGTTTGTGACCCTTATGTTAGCTTCAGTAACAACGACAATATGAATTTGGTTCGAGCTGTTCTTTATTATGTATTCAGGCCCAAGTCTGCTATTGCAATTAAAGTTCTTGAGACTTATGTTTACATCCAGAGTACACAAGTTGTTTGTTACTTCTCCGAAGGGTTTGTTACTTCTCCGTTGTCCACGAAATCATTTCATTTAGTGCATTATGAGGGTTGTCGATTGTTAGTAAATATAACCTAACTTCATTTAGTGGTGGCTAGATTCACCAATCTCTCTATATCCTTGCTAGATCGTATATGATGTATTTTGTCGGTTTCATCTTTACGTACTAATATTACGCAGTTCTTACACCAGACAAACTTATAAAGATCCGTTTTTATTTACTTTTTTTCGGACGAACACTCTTTTTTTATATAGGCCTTTATTCTAAGCTATAGGCTTTTAAAATCATATCACCAGCTCTCTAACTATAACATGAATCCACCATTTTATTGTATAACCTCACATAAATATACTGATTCATTTTTCAACTTTTATGTTTTGTGTATGAATTAGGAATGGATTGCATTAGTTTTTACTTCCGTATATCATAATAATAACTTTTTATCTTATAATTCTTTTCAAAGCACTAAAAATTGTTTATTCAAGTTTTCATCACGGCTTATTTATATCACGAAACTAATTAAAAACCGAATATTTTCGTGGCGCACTTAAATTTTCTTAGGTAATATATATGTATAATGTCAGTAAAATTACATTCCCAACCATTTTTCTTACTAATCAGGGAACTTTGAATATATATAGCCACGTATTCATTTCACTCCACGAAATTGTGTTTAAGCTACAAGGTTATAATTTGCTAGATTAAAGTTTGCTACTTCACTTTTACGTCATGTGTCACATGACGTAATTTTAACTGAATAAAGAGTAACTTGTTATCTTTTACTCAGTCGTTATTCAGCGCATAGTACTGTCGTTACCCTTTATAACACTGTTATTTTGCTGCTATACAGCTCTTAAGCAGCTATTTGAACTTAAGGCTGTATAATTTGTGCCCATTTAAGAGGTATAAGAGCTGTATACGGCCGTATACAGCCCTTATGCAGCTTTTTTATACAGCTTTAAGCGTGACGGGAATTCGTTATTCAGCTGCTAAGCAGCCTCCGTGTGCTACTTGGGCTATTTTTAACCGACCTTCAAAAAGGAGGAGGTTATCAATTCGGTCGGTATCTTTTTTTTCTATGTATATATGTCCACCGATTACTCCGGGGTTTCTGGACCGATTCACGCGAATTTTTTTAATGGGCCCTTAAAAATTTTTACCTTCAACTCCTCAAACCTGATGCTGCAGGGGTACTTTCTCCCTAAAAGCTTTAGGAACTGTCGTTTACGAATTGGTATGCTTGCTACTAGATCATAGAGCTCCAGGTCATCCTCCTCAATCCTGTAGGGTACTGCCCACCTAAATTGTAGGGATTTAGGAGGGGAGAAAGAGAGCAAGCTGCAGGAACAAGCTACACTAAAAAACTTAAAATAAAAATTCTTTTCAAAAACCGACTTCAAGCGCCACTACAAACCATAAATAAATTAAAAGTAAAAAACTTTTTTTAAAAACAAGCTTTTATTTAAATGCGCTAAAAAGAATAAAATAAACTTTTCTGTTAAAACTTTTACTATCAACTTGTTATGTCATTACACAATTTAATTTAAGTATAAGATATAAACGTTTTTCGCGAGATTTAACTAGGTACTCGTATTTACTTACGCGGACGAAGTCGCGGGCATCAGCTAGTATATATATACATATACAAATAAATAATATTGTCTGTGTTGAAGTGAAGTGTTTGTTTGTAATATCAAAAGAACAGCTTTTAGGGTTCCGTAGCCAAATAGCAAAAAACGGAACCCTTATAGATTCGTCATGTCTGTCTGTCTGTCCGTCCGTATGTCACAGTCACTTTTTTCGGAAACTATAAGAACTATACTGTTGAAACTTGGTAAGTAGATGTATTCTGTTAACCGCATTAAGATTTCCACACAAGAATAGAAAAAAAAAAAAACAATAAATTTTGGGGTTCCCCATACTTAGAACAGAAACTCAAAATTTTTTTTTTCATCAAACCTATTCGTGTGGAGTATCTTTGGATAGGTCTTCAAAAATGATATTGAGGTTTCTGATATCATTATTTTCTAAACTGAATAGTTTGCGCGAGAGACACTTCCAAAGTGGTAAAACGAGTGCCGTAACTTCTAAAATAAGAGAATGATAAAAAAAATATATTATGATTACCATGCAAACTTCCACCGACAATTAGTTTGAACGAGATCTAGTAAGTAGTTTTTTTTAATACGTCATAAATCGTAAACCGCAATTGCTGCTACGGAACCCTTCATGGGCGAGTCCGACTCGCACTTGGCCGCTTTTTACTAACTGCATACTAAAGTAAATACGGTACTAATACCAAGACAACAATTTTAAAGTTTTTGTCTGTCTGTTTGTTGCCACTAATCTCGGGAATGGCTGAACCGATTTTAACGGGACTTTCACTGGTAGATATTATCGGGCATCGTATAGGCTAAAAGGAGGAGGAGTTGTGTTTTTCTACCTCTGTATATCGATATCTCCGTGATTTCTTAACCGATTTGCGTGAATCTTTTTTTAATCGACACAAAAACTTTGCGAGATGGTCCCATAAAAACTTCGGGTTCCAACTCTTCAATCCTGATGCTGCAGGGGTACTGCTTCCCTAAACTGTGGGGATTTAGGAATTGAATACCAGAAATAAAAAAGGGTCTAAGTGCCAAAACAAAAAAGAGCAGGATGTGTTTCAAATAATAAATCATTTTAACAACATACTTATTTCTTTTATTTTAAACTTCACATGGTTATTATTACAATAAAATTCTTTACAACGCTAGTCGTTTAGTTCTTATTTTAGGTGATTGGCGAGGGAATATACTAAATAATAAAGTAATAAAAACCGAAAAGAAATTTTTGGCACTTAGACCCTTTTTTATTTCTAGTATTCAATTGTTGATATTATGAATAGTTATTGTAGGGACCAAGTAAAGGCATCGTTAAATTCCAGGATCCAACTCCTCAGTCCTGATGCTGAAGGGGTTCTGCCATCCTAAACTGTGGTGATTTAGGAACGCGAACGAAGTCACGGGTGTCCGCTAGTAATAGATAAAATAATCATTGTATAGTGTAAATATCGACATCAGAGTACATCACTAGAGTATCGATAAAAATATCGACAATTGTCACTTCCCTATTAGTGTACATGTAAGCCTTACCCTCCCTCACCTCCACCCTACCCCCGTAAAGTACGAAAGGGACAACTGCAGCTCGGGCTGATTTTTACCTACAAAAACCTTGACTAAAAGACGTTTCGTATTCTGCTGTTTCCTTCTTCAAAACTGGACAAATCTCAAATATTCTTATATCAAAATTTAGAAGAAGAGTATATCTATGCTTCTATGTTTTTCTTTTTTGTTAAAAACTTATCAAATTTGTCTGATAGTCGTTTGAACATGGCGGTAAAATCGAGGGTTTTTTTCGGGTTTTTGGATTGTCATATTTTTTTTAATGATAATGTTTTGGAAAAAAGAAAAACATAGGGGCACGTATTAATTAGACCTAGATTTTTTGGAAAAAAATCGTTGCTCTAGAGGCATTATCCACGAAGAAAACAGCAGAATACGTTTGTATGGAGAAATGCCCACTAGAGTACCCTCTTAATGTTTTTTTTTTGTGGATTCTTTGGTGCGATATCAGTTTGGGATAATTCTAATTTTTTCTTCATTCAAGTAAGCTATAATGGGGCTCTATTATCACGGATATATTACGAACTGAACGGTACTGAAAAAGCTTGGCATAGCATGGCATATGAACTAACAGAAATTGTTGCCAAATAACGTGGGAATTAAAATTTTTTTTGATATCACTATTTTTATCCACCAGTTTTATACTTATTAAATATTGTTTATTTATTATTATATTAATTTAATTGTTTTTTTTATTACTGGTCATAATTTATATTTTTAACAAAATATGAAAATCTATTCATTTTTAATATTCGATGACAAAATAAGCCTTGACTGCGATCTTGCCTAATGGGAAATGACGAAACAAGATGTTCTCAATAAAGATGGTATCAACAAAAAAATACTAAAATAGTTGTGGGATCCTTGGAAGATGTATGGCAGGGTAAATTATATCAAAACTCCTTGTTGGTTTCTACCTACACACCATCGTATAGGAACGCTAAATTGGCAGCAGGTCTTTTGACTGTCGGTTGCTATCACTAATTACTAGCCACAACCAAAGCTTCCCTCAGGATTCGTATAAAATCATTGTAAACTTGCCGTTCTTTTCATGAACTGCTAATCTTGTTATTATTACGAATGATAATGGTATCAAGTGTGCGTCACTATAATTATTCGCTATCAGTCGTGACTTGTATCTTTGAATTTGAATCTACGCACCTAACTAGTACTAACTACCCATTAAGTGGGTACTTATTATCAAACGGCGTAATTACATCAATAAGTACTGGATGAATCAGTTTTGTCCTTGTTTACATTTGCGGGGAAGTTTTTTTATCGTTTGTCAAAAATCTTGTAAACGAAATTAGATATATTTAGATAAAGAAAGCTGATAAAGATTAGCTTTGCATTCAACCTTTTCCATCGACAAGATAGTGTAAAGTGTCATAATTTGTTACATTGCTATTTGTTCCTGTATTTTGAAAAGAGCAATTTTGCTCTTTCTTGTCGGCAGAATTGGCTTTTCGAACCTCGGAGGAAAAAAAAATTTTGCCTCCTAGTTTCGAACTGATAGAAAAGTAAGTTTTTTAAAATTTCCGTGAAAACTCTTTGTTTTTTCGGGATAAGTAGGTAGTTTACGTGACTCTCCAGGTTGTAGATCTATGCAAAAATCATTTCGAACCGAAGCTGCATCATTGAAAATAGCCATTAAATAAACACATCTTCGATTTTATAATATTACTTAGTAGAAAATTCAAAATTAGGTATTTATTTCATGTTGTTCAACCCCTGCTCTTATGACAAATCAAGAGTCTACTACTGGTTCGGAAAGCAGATTCTGTTGAGTAATGAGTACTGGAAGCAATATTAGTTGAGATGGACTCTACTTTATTCCCGAATAACTCTTTTGCGATACTATTTTTAGATAGGCTTCGCACGCATTAGGTTCGATTTATCAAATCGTTATTTTACGCCCGTTGGGGGTGAATTTTCAAAATTCCTTTCTTAGGGGATGCCTACGTCATAATAGCTATCTGTATGTCAAATTTTAACCCAGTGGTTTGAGCTGTGCGTTGACAGATCAGTCAGTCAGTCAGTCACCTTTTCCTTTTATATAATTAAGAAGATAAATAAAGATATTGAGTATTTAATGTAAACTCTCAATAAGATAAAGGGATGCTAATTCTTTTGTTTGAGGCAGCATGAATGAAGCTGTTATGCTGTTAAACCAATTAATTATTGAGTGAATAACATTGACGATACCAAATTAGGCAGATTATTTTGAGCCAATTTAGGAAAGTGACTCATCGAGTATTCGCGTGAACCTTGCACTATATTCAATTAAAAGTTACGTACCTACCTACATACCTTTCAGTTTGCCATTTTCTTTATCGTCCTCACGTAATTAGTAACTGCCTACCATCGATATTCCTACTTCTTCATAAAGCGCCATCATCATTTCTGATCATCATCAACCCCCATCAACGGATTACTATTCACTACTGAGCGCAGGTTCTGTCATAGAAGGGCTACAGGTCAAAACCCACCATGCTGGTCTAATATAAATCTTTACACACCTGTGAGAACATTATGGAGAACCTTTAGGCGTGCAGATTTCCTTCATCCTTGAAGTATGTGATATTTGAAAAGTTGAACTGAACCCTCGGATAGGAGATCGTAGACCTAATCGTCTTAACTTGCATAAGGTTTTACTTTGATAGGCACTTGGCAGGCATTATGTCCTCTCTATCGAAAGATGTCTGCAATTCTTCTTTATTCTAGAATCCTACATTTAAATTATCACTGGTAACAAAGCAATGTTCAAAGAAGAATGTCGTCTTAAGACACAGGGATTTTGGACATGAACTCATCTCGAAGCTCACCGAACGCTGGCTGCCCGGACGGTAGACCTTAGGAATCGTCAGCAGGTTGGTTGTTTCTCAAAATTTAACCATCATAAGTAGGTACGTCACATTTTATATTTTTATCCCATCTGCAATATGGATCATAAAAAGTTCAAGGTAGGCAGGGCTTATTTGCATACATGAAGTGCACTGATGCTTTATATTCAATGGGAAATATAAAAATAGTCTACTGTCGTAGCTACATACATAGTGTGCTATTTACTTAGCATTATATTATAATGTTATTAATTTTGTTTGTGTGTCGTTAGCACCTAAAGATACTCAGTATTCTTACGTCAAAAATGGCGTCATCGGTAAAATTTTAAGTGCATTCACCCGAGAACTTAGATCATCTCCAAAGTTGATCTGCCCACTGTCTTCTTTTAGAGATCGGTGTGAAAACATGGCGTAAAACCATATTATTTCCATATTTCATTTCAGTATCTTGGGTAGGTGGAATAAAAATAAAACGGAATTGTTTGTTATTAACTCTTTATTGACTAATGATAAGTTCGTTCTGCACTAGTAGTAAAAGCAGCTTTGCAAAGTAAGTAGGTAACTATACTAGATTTGGTATTACATACTAGATTTTGTTGATTCGTTCGTTCGAAGTTAAAATCCATACTCAGGTCCTCAGCAACCATTACCTATGCAGACAATCACGTCGATCCTTTGCTGTGTATTTCAAGAATAAACCTATAAACAAAAGCCACCTGTGCCAATATTATTATTTTATACCTACTTACTATTTTTATTTTAACCGACTTCCAAAAAAAGAGGAGGTTCTCAATTCGTTGGAATCTTTTTTTTATTTTTTTATGTAGGTAGGTATGTTCCCCGACTATCTACTCGAAGACGCCTGGACCGATTTGGAAAATTCTTTTTTTGTTTGAAAGGGTATACCTACCTACTTCCCAGGTCCTGGAGAAATCCAGATCTTCAGATCTAACTATTTACAAGTAGTTAGGTAGGTATAGGTAGGCAAGGTCTTGTTTTATTCACGCAACTGGTTCGTTTGGAAAAATTTTGCTTTTCAGGCATTTTCTATTGTACAACATTATGTACGTAGGTACCTACCTACCTACCTACCTAGAACTACAAGTTACAAGTAGACTTACCTACCTAAATTAGTTGAAAACGCTTTGTTCTAGATAGGTAGGTAGGTAATCTGGTTAGCAAATATTTTAATTATGCATTCAAAGGCTAAGAAATTCCTCATCGAGCACAATTACCGCCGCGTTTCCATTTATCATTGGCGCAGTTATGTACTCTCCGAGGTACCTACTGCGTAAACGACCTCAAAACGGCATTCGACCTAGTCGAACTCGTAATCTAACATAACACAACTCGAATTTAACGCGAAAGTTTACGTGAGGAACCTATCTAAATAGAGAACATTCTAAATTAGCTTCTGTACGTTATTAATAAAGTTTATAGTTGAGTAAGGCGCTTAAGGACACGTGCGGAATCGAGGTATTAATGGAGTCGGTTTCGGACAAGAAAGCAATCTAGCGCTTTAGAAAGTATGCACACTTTGCCTTGTATGAAACACCACGGCCCCACTCAGCGCTGTATCGCTTAAACGGTTTATTCCACCGCGCGATGACTCAAGCCTCGGTAAACAGTATGCGGGGCGATGAGTCACCGTTTTACACATTCGCGTATAGTGTTTGAGCAGTGTTGTCAGTCTACAGTCGGACTCTTCGAGTAGGCAACCGTACCGTTTTAGGCGTTTATATCGCAGGTTTTTACTGCCCAACGCCTATACATAAACAAGAATTTACAGGATAAACAACTACAACAAACATTGAGTGTGTTTAGAACAAGTTCGTGTGAAAGTGTACTTAGTCCTAGTTATAGTTTGTGTGTGTGCGTGTCACTAGTGAAACGGTCGATAAAGTTGATGATCGTTCCGTGCTATTTGTGAATTCTTTACATACTTACCTATATGTACTAAGTTATAGTGACAATGCCATCTAACAAGAAACTTATGTCGAAGATGAGACAAATGGCCCAATGGATTTTGATGGTGCATGTGGTAAGTTCTTAATGCAATCAATTTCTATTGACTTACAAACAAATAAAATTGAAGTAGGTACAATATCTGTCTGTCATTTAGAAATAAAAGCCTCTTATTATTATATTAGTATAAATCACGTATAAATTATTTGAATCATAGTAGAACCGAAGCACACGTTTTTAATCATTTGTGGTTTAGGCTACTTCTTTAAAAGGCTTTAAAAAAGGAGGTTTTTCTAGATACTTGTATCTATGAGGTAGGTTGAAGGTATGTTCAAGATCTCTAGATCGATTTGCTTAATTTCTTGTTTATTTATAAACAAGAAATTCTGCCAGATAGTCTCATGAAAATTTTTAGTAAGTACAACTCCTTAAGGGCACGATCTTCGGCCGCAGTAGGTATTTTAGAGGCACTTCGTTCCTCGCACGGTGAGGTCTCGCTCGCGCTCATCAAATGAACTCGCTATCCCCGCCGCAGCGCAAATTTTACGTCATAGATTAAATAACCTTATGATACCTAACAGTAGGGCAGTTCTAAGGTTTATGAAATATTTATATTATATTGAAGAAAGAACAAAACATGCAGTTTTAAACTGCTAAAGCTCAAACAAGGTATTAGGTAGGTAAGTTCGATTAATATTTTACTTATTAGGTACACTTGCCTACATATTTTGTTCAGTTTTTTTTTGTTATTAGACCGATTTCTTTCAAAATCGATATCTGGGGATTCCTGTGCTCATAAAAGAGATAACCACTGCCAAAATTAGAAAAAGTGGCGGCCATTTTCTTTTTTCTCGTTATGGGACCGATTTCTTTCAAAATCGATATCTGGTGATCCCTGTGCTCATAAAAGAGAACCACTGCCAAAATCAAAAAAGTGGCGGCCATTTTCTTTTTTCTCGTTATGGGACCGATTTCTTTCAAAATCGATATCTGGGGATTCCTGTGCTCATAAAAGAGATAACCACTGCCAAAATTAGAAAAAGTGGCGGCCATTTTCTTTTTTCTCGTTATGGGACCGATTTCTTTCAAAATCGATATCTGGGGATCCCTGTGCTCATAAAAGAGATAACCACTGCCAAAATTAGAAAAAGTGGCGGCCATTTTCTTTTTTCTCGTTATGGGACCGATTTCTTTCAAAATCGATATCTGGGAATCTCTGTGCTCATAATAGAGGTAATCAATGTCAAAATTAGAAAAAGTGGCAGTAATATTTTTTTTTACTATAGTTAAACATTAGTCAAATATTAAAAAGGTGTGCTTATCATTATTTACTATTGGATAAAATTCTTTCAAATTCGATATCTCTGCTCCGCATTACTGTACTAACCAGGAAAAAACTCTTAAATTTTGATTGAATCTTCTTTCTTTTGTGACTTTTACGGGGCTTTCAGACTACACTTACGATCCAAAACCTCAATAGCCAAACGGTTAAAGGTGCGGACTGAAAACTGAAAGGTCGCAGGTTCGAATCCCACCCGTTGCACTATTGTCGTACCCACTCCTAGCACAAGCTTTTCGCTTATTTGGAGGAGAGAGGAGAATATAAGAGCTTGGATATTCTTTATAAAAAAAAAAAACAATAAAATAAAACAATGTTACATACCTTTTGTCTCTTTTAATATATATATATATATATATTTTGTTGTTGTTTTGATGCAAATAAAGAGTTGTATGATGTATGAGTCGTACCGTTAACCGGTATGCCTCGTATTTGACTCGAGTGCTTAGATATGCGAATTACTTTTTAGAGAATGGAATTTAGAATGACGTAGGTAATTTACTTACTGTTCAATTGTGCCTGTTTTTTTAAATAACCCTTTAATTCTTGGTAAAGATGAACTGCAAAGATACAAAGGAAAATCTTTAAATTTTTTTCTATTAAATATATAATGTAGTTAATAATCGCAAATATTATATTTTTTGAAATCCAACATGTCTGTCATATTTTTCCAAGTGAAAATTTAACCGCACTACACGTGTACGAAAGCGTGTAACTCGTAGACCGAATTGAAATACATCGGTCCAAAAAAAAATTGTGGCCACTTTTTCTAGTTTTGACAATGGTTACCGCTGTAATGAGTACAGGGATCAATTTTGGAAGAAATTGGTCCCTTAACGAGAAAAAACAAAATGGCTGTCACTTTTTCCCATTCTGGCAGTGGTTACCTCTTTTATAAACACAGGAATCCCCAGATATCGATTTTGAAAGAAATCGGTCCCATAACGAGAAAAAAGAAAATGGCCGCCACTTTTTCTAATTTTGGCAGTGGTTATCTCTTTTATGAGCACAGGGATCCCCAGATATCGATTCTGAAAGAAATCGGTCCCATAACGAGAAAAAAGAAAATGGCCGCCACTTTTTATAATTTTGGCAGTGGTTATCTCTTTTATGAGCACAGGGATCCCCAGATATCGATTTTGAAAGAAATCGGTCCCATAACGAGAAAAAAGAAAATGGCCGCAACTTTTTCTAATTTTGGCAGTGGTTATCTCTTTTATGAGCACAGGGATCCCCAGATATCGATTTTGAAAGAAATCGGTCCCATAACGAGAAAAAAGAAAATGGCCGCCACTTTTTCTAATTTTGGCAGTGGTTATCTCTTTTATGAGCACAGGGATCCCTAGATATCGATTTTGAAAGAAATCGGTCCCATAACGAGAAAAAAGAAAATGGCCGCCACTTTTTATAATTTTGGCAGTGGTTATCTCTTTTATGAGCACAGGGATCCCCAGATATCGATTTTGAAAGAAATCGGTCCCATAACGAGAAAAAAGAAAATGGCCGCCACTTTTTCTAATTTTGGCAGTGGTTATCTCTTTTATGAGCACAGAGATCCCCAGATATCGATTTTGAAAGAAATCGGTCCCATAACGAGAAAAAAGAAAATGGCCGCCACTTTTTCTAATTTTGGCAGTGGTTATCTCTTTTATGAGCACAGGGATCCCCAGATATCGATTTTGAAAGAAATCGGTCCCATAACGAGAAAAAAGAAAATGGCCGCCACTTTTTCTAATTTTGGCAGTGGTTATCTCTTTTATGAGCACAGGGATACCCAGATATCGATTTTGAAAGAAATCGGTCCCATAACGAGAAAAAAGAAAATGGCCGCCACTTTTTCTAATTTTGGCAGTGGTTATCTCTTTTATGAGCACAGGGATCCCCAGATATCGATTTTGAAAGAAATCGGTCCCATAACGAGAAAAAAGAAAATGGCCGCAACTTTTTCTAATTTTGGCAGTGGTTATCTCTTTTATGAGCACAGGGATCCCCAGATATCGATTTTGAAAGAAATCGGTCCCATAACGAGAAAAAAGAAAATGGCCGCCACTTTTTCTAATTTTGGCAGTGGTTATCTCTTTTATGAGCACAGGGATCCCCAGATATCGATTTTGAAAGAAATCGGTCCCATAACGAGAAAAAAGAAAATGGCCGCCACTTTTTCTAATTTTGGCAGTGGTTATCTCTTTTATGAGCACAGAGATCCCCAGATATCGATTTTGAAAGAAATCGGTCCCATAACGAGAAAAAAGAAAATGGCCGCCACTTTTTCTAATTTTGGCAGTGGTTATCTCTTTTATGAGCACAGGGATCCCCAGATATCGATTCTGAAAGAAATCGGTCCCATAACGAGAAAAAAGAAAATGGCCGCCACTTTTTCTAATTTTGGCAGTGGTTATCTCTTTTATGAGCACAGGGATCCCCAGATATCGATTTTGAAAGAAATCGGTCCCATAACGAGAAAAAAGAAAATGGCCGCCACTTTTTATAATTTTGGCATTGGTCACCTCATTTATGAGACTAGGGATCTCCAGATATCGATTTTGAAAGGAATCGGTCCCATAACGAGAAAAAAGAAAATGGCTGCCATTTTTTTTTTTGATTTTGGCAATGGTTCTCAAGTGCAGGGAATTCGTAGGGCTAACATGCGCGCCACGAGAAAATATTGTCTACACTTTACTCGTGAATCTCTGTAGAGATTCACATAGAGACTACGAGTAAACGTGTAGACAAAACTTTCTCGTGGCGCGCATGTTAGCCCTACAGATCGATTTCGAAAGTCTGTCCAAAGATTCACAAGAATTAAAAAAAATAAAGTAGGTAAGGTACAGAATAGGTACAACATTTGTATTAGAAGGATCAAACTTACCTTAAATTTTGTCTAAGCTTTCGTAATTTAAATCTGGATATTTTTTTCTTTTGTTTATTGTTAGCCCCCATATTTTCTCTTTATTGTATTCTTAATTAATTAATTTACTATAAGAGTACCTAACTTACATTAATATTTACAGATTTAATAATAGATAACAAGATTTACACACTAGAAGATAATAGGTAATAATATTACACACTAATTTTATTTTGATTATCTATGATAAGTGAACACTACTGCAATAGTTCGTCTGATCAGCGGGGATCGCAGTGAGCCAGCTAGAGCGATACGTCCTACCTCGATGATACCTTGCGAGCTACTGAAATGAGGCGCGCGAGCCACTTTGTTATAAAGAAAGTAAACCAGTCATGATTAAAAAAAAAGAAAACTTTTTAGAGAAAAATTAACGGCAAAATATTGTTCTAAAAGCTTTTGCCTATTTTTTGTCATTTTTTTTTTTAGTTTAACTTTGATATACTACACATACAACCGGAACCCAATTGAAAACTACACTGTTTTCGGAATATTATTTCATCGAGTGAAGTTCAAAATTAGGTCTTTTGAACGGCAAAATAAATTAGAACGTGTATTAATCTACAACATATATTTTTAACCTATCAAAACAATGAATATTTGATTGTTTACCATTGAATCTAAAACAGGCTGTTTTCGGAGATCCTGCCGTTAATGATGCTACTAGGTACTGCCTATCTTAACTTTGGGAATTTAGAAATATCTATATAGATGTAGTAGGAATGGACCCTACTCCGAAAATCATTTTTGGTCCCGGTTTATCAAAAAATTTCAATTCCCAGGAGTCATCTAGTTGTTACTATACTGTATAGGTTCGTAATAGTAGTTCTACATAGGTATATCGAAGAAAGTCCTGAAATTAAAGGACAACAATAAAGTAAGCTATAGTTCACTAATGCTACACTCAGATTAATTAATAAATCGACGAAGCCAGATTCTATACCTATCTACTCAGTAATACGTGGTTTTATAGTGTAATGATGAATCATACAAAAATTTGCTGAGTGTGATGACTGCATTTGCATAACATCAACTTATTAACAGAAGTTAGGTAGGTATTTTACCTTTTCATTCAACAGTGACGGGTGTCGTTTATCTACTACTTGGAGGCTTGTTATTAAAACCTTGATAAGACGACTACCAGATTTTTCTACAAGTCAAGTATAACATGACTTTGATAGAAAGTCTAGGAATAACGATAAAAGATGAACGATGAAAGATGTCTTTCAGGTTACAATACCAACTTAACAATCACCGGGATGATCCTCAAATAATGAGGAAATATACCTACTGGTTTAACTATAATTGGTTGATGGAGCATGAAACGCGATCAGACAACACTACGCTTTCCGCTGGTCCCAATTATGGCCATTGGAGTTGCAAAGTACTGGAGTGGTGACCTCGCACCGGTATGCAGAGTTGACAGACGTACCTAAATGAGGAATCAATAAAGCTGAGAAAGTCTTCAAGGTCACTTCGAAGTAGATAGATACAGTGTTATGTATCCACACGTATAAAGCTGTATCAAAGGAAGAGTAAGATTAAATCGAAACCTAGTAGAGGTATTGATTAGGAGCCTCCAGCGATCCCAGAGGTTGACTTAACTTAGTTTCAAGTTGAGAGAGCAAAGTTTGCGCGTTCAATAGACGCAATCTTTTCAAACGAAAAATAAAGTAAGTGAGTTGTCTGCACTTCTCAAATTTGTTTTGCATTTGGTCCTGCCAATAAAAGTTTCAGAGTCATTAGTTTAGAGACATCTTGATCACAGATTAAATCAAAGACTTGAAGAAGGTAATACATACTTTGTCAATGACAATTTCTATATCTTCGAATGAAGCGTACTCATATAATATCGATCGAACTTCACTTTGCAAGTTCGTTTGATCATATATTATTCTTTATAATCTTTACGAAATATGAACGTTACATACATACAAATTCTTTAAACTATTATTTTCTTGGTATTCAGTACTGATTATTCCATTCCATCTGATATACGCAATGTTTCACCGCTATCCTACTATGAGCATATATCATACAAGAAGGGAAGTCAAATAGATTAAAATTAATAGCGAATATAACATTAAATTCTCAATAATACTGAATAATAACAAAAATTCAGATATTATTTAGAGTGCGATGTCCTTTTTAGGAGAGCGTTGATTTATTCCGTAATTGCACCCTTCATTGAAACATTTGTAAGGATCTCCTTAAGGAGACCCTCGGCCCTCAAGGCGATTTGGACTGGCAACTTAGTAATTAAGCTTATTTCGCTTCCTCGCTTGTTTTGTCATTTGCAACAATTGTGTCTAAATTAGATACAAACGTTAGTTTGCCGGCTCAGCAGAGTTTCTTAAGGCTATGTAATAATAAATAAGTATTTATATTTTAACACTGATGTGTTGTCAAGACTTCGGCCTCCTTTTTGGAGCTCCGGAATTCTGATTAATGGCATTTTAATCAATTAAACATCCCTTGCTCTAACGCGGAAGGCAAACAACATAAGGAAACTTGCATGCATGAGAGTTCATCATAATATTATGAAATGTGAATGTAGACGTGGGGTGGATTATCACCTAAACCCTTTTCATTCTGAGAGGAAACCCATGCCCATTAGAGATCCAGCATTGGGTTGCTGATAATGGAGTTACAATCATAAAATAACGCGGAAAATGTGTTGGCGTAAAGTTATATGATTTTAAATTGAACGAAGAACAAAAATGAGTGGGCACACGAACATTTTAGGGATTCAAGCCAAGAACTGGCCATAATTGAAAAGCATGTTTGCTGGACTTATGAAAGTGAAAAGAAATAAAAAGCAGTTTAACTCAGTTGCATGGAACCTGTTTGCAAACTCTGGTTTGCGGAACGTGACTAGACAGAGGTACGCAACATGGGATTGACCGCGGCAACTGTGGACGAGAAAAACTATACAAACCAGCTTTCGCAATTCCTACAGACAGTGAGACTTTGAATTCCATTATACCATAAGCTCTAAGAAATGGAAGATTCCTCGATAAATGTAGTTTTCTTTGTTATGATTCTCATTACGTCCGCTATTACGCCAATGTTTTGAAAACAAACTGATAACGACATCAAATAACTATTGTTATCAACGTAAATTTGTAAACATAGCTGAGATGTACAATGGTGGTGATTCATATATGACATAAGGATTTAATCAAGAAAGTTTGTACGACCATTACAACCTGATCAATGGCATTAGCTGGTAACAACGATGAAGATCAAGTTATGTAAGTATATTGAGAAAATTAAAATTGAACGCTTCTTGAGATGTCTTAAAAAAACTTTTGTGGCTTTTGATTTTAAATACTATTTTACCAGTATCCCCTACTCGAGTATATAAATAATATTTGTTATACAAATGAATATATTCTTTGTTATTTGGCTCTATTTTTGTGTTAAAATAAACTAATTTCAAACCTCGACACGTCTCACTCCATTATAATCGTAAAGTTCATCAATTCTACATACAGTAGTTTCTTACATGAAACAATACTACGGTTGTGTGGAAGTCCTTAATACCCAAAAACCACACCAGACACCCACTAGTCTCCACCTTCTAAAACCCGTAGTGTCTACGAAAGTAGACGTTAAAATTTTTCCATCATTCGGATGACTGATCAAAGAAACATTTGGTGTTTATGTTATACGACACTGCAGCGTACTATTTTAGGCTGGGCAGCCAGGAGGCGTGTCTCCGGTATTTATAAATCGCCGGGCTGACTCATATGGCCGTCTGAAAACTACGTCTTGTCCCACATCCTCCATTCTGCCGGTATTAGTCATAGCGGGTGAACCCGGAATCGCACTTTCTCTTTATCAAGCTTTTTTTATTGTTCTTAATTTATTGTCATCTACGTACACTTGCTAAGAAAGCAATTTTTGCCTTGAACTCTATGCTCCTAAAATTTCAAGTACTAAATGCTTGTTCCATCCTTACATCGGTATCAGTGGGTGAAATGCAGGAAATGTTTTTACTACTATTCCCTATTTCATAAAATATTTAGATAAAGATTTAAATATCGCATACGTCTGAATATAGACTGTACAAAAATTTACGATGTCTGTTAAGATGGCTGGCTTTTTAAGGGTTAGGATTCCAATTTATTTTACACTGAGTTATAAAGATTTTCTATTTCTAACAAAACTAAAACGTCATCGTAAATAGGTATACCTAAATACGACGTAGACGTATCAATAAAATCTACAATTTCTATTCATTTATGGATAGCTAATCTCAGAAGATTTCCAGATATAAGTAAATATTATGATAACGAAAAGAGTTTACGGTCCACTTTTTATATCCGTCCTTGTGGAGAACGTATTACAACAGTGAGTCATACTTTTGGATAATAAATTAGGCAGTTTTATTTTAGTACGTTGTTTTTGCTCGGGATTCACTCACGTGGTTTGCCATTTTTATATGTTTGAATTTTTTCTATAAAAATAAAACAAATACATAATTCGAATTGTGGTATAGTACATTTATATCACGAAGTTACGGGCGCTTTACTTGTGGTTAAGTCGTGTACATGCACATTGCGTAAGTGTGTGCCTGTCAGGAGCCTAGGTGGAAGCGGTCAGGTGAGAGCAAGCTCTCACTCCCACTTACATATAGTATAGATACGACACACACACACAACCATGAGCCGCGTACCCTCGTAGATTGAAAGAACTATAGTTTCAGGTATGGTTATTACGTACCTACTTATTAAGTTGTATTGTGAATTTTTGGGTATACTATGACATCTGCTGATCCAGTTATAGTGTCAAGTTCCAGTTAAAACGTAAACATTTTGCTATGCGGGAAATGAAGACAATATTTTAAGACATTGTGATATAAGAAATAATTAATTGTACCCAAGAATAAAATACATAAAACATCCGACATTAGAATAGTCGACATTTTTACAGAATTAAGTAATATTTGCTATAAAAATACCAACGCACTTAATCAATCTAGGTACTTAAATTCCACTTCTCGTACGGAACAAGGCTGGGTTCATTTGAATCATGTCATGTATTGTATACAGGAAGTTAACTATTAGTTTTGTACGTGTAGTTGTATCAGAACAGGAAGTGAGTATGTTTGAATAGATTCAATCTAAACTCCCTTTAACTAACCCCTTCCGATTCTATTAAAAAGTAAATAACAGTTTGTTACCTAACTATAAATGAGTGAAGGCCTTTTCTATCTATATGAAGGGGGTATGCAGGTTCAACCCACTAAGCTTAGTTGAGCTAGTTGAACTTTGAGTAGAGTATATTCCTCAACAGTCAACATCCTTTATAGGTACATCCTGACACAAAAACATTGTTTTGAATTAGGTACCCAATCCCATTCTTCATAACACCTTTTTGGTTTTAAATTGTGAACACAACAAAATAAATAATTTAGTTAAAATATTAAACTATTGCAATATTATTCTGCCTAGGTATTTTAGACGTTGTTCTTGTATTGTAATAAAAAAAAAAAAAAATTAATTTTGCACGTAATTGTAAGTAATTGATTGATCATTGAATTGAAACCTTAATGATGATTTTGCTAGGAATGTTAGGTAGCCAATAATAGTTAATATGATAAGTAATAAAGTTAGTACGTAATAGGTAGGCGGAGGATTTCCCTATGTTGTACTAATACTTGTGCGAAGAGGAAATTTGCAGTAAGGTAGTTCTAGTCGTTTGCGTAATAATTATGATGAATTTTACTTTAAAATTTCTTAATATAGATGATTTATTTTGTTGCTCTTTATAGAGAACGGCTTTCTTCACATTCGTCCATTGAATTACTATGTACTACATTCGTTTACCCTGAGTAGAACTCTATGCAAGCTGCTTATTCCCCCATTATGCCGTACAATTGATGAATGGCCAGTAGTGAACATGTGTGCTTGAACAGAATCAATCTGAATTCGATCCCTTTTCAACATCCCCCTTACCATTCGATAGCGTCATTGATTTAAATTCGTAACTAAACCATAACGGATAATAAACATTAAGTATTATTTTAGTACATATTATAACAAATTTTTCACCAGTTGTAAGGTTTTACCACCGATTAGGGGTATCCCCTTTCCAAGTTAGCCCGCTACCATCTTAGACTGCATCGTCACTTACCATCAGGTGAGATCGCAGTCAAGGACTAACTTGTCATCGAATAAAAAAAATAGAAAAATTACACGTAACACGTGTAAATACAACTTGCAATCGCATAAAAAAGTACGAGAACGGTCAACGTCTTTAAGTAAATTACATGACTACTTGAAAGATCACAATGAAGAACTAGTTATTCATTACTACGCAGTGCCAAATAGTTTTAGAAGATTTCTGGTAGGTAAATCGTATAGAGCTATTTATCTTACACACTTACCTACAGATAATAATATAAGATAAAAAATATTTCAAGTTGTGATGAATCAGCTTCGGCAAATATAGTACCTACCTATCGAAATCTATTTTATAAAATAATCAGATAAAAATCGGTTAATTGATAAGGTATATTTTATTTTCATACTTACGGTTTTTGTTATTTTATACATGATTGCAATAAATAGATAAATCATAATACATAAATACATTATCCTTGTACCATTCATTGAAAATTAGTAGCAAGTAGGTAATAAGGAAATTTGTGATAAAAGAGTTTTCATAATTTTCCAAACCTCAATAGCCCAACGGTTAAAGGTGCGGACTGAAAACTGAAAGGTCGCAGGTTCGTATCCCACCCGTTGCACTATTGTCGTACCCACCCATAGCACAAACTTTCCGCTTATTAGGAGGTGATAGGAGGATATTAGTCAACTACAGCTTGGCTAATATTCTCTAAAAAAAAAAAACGAAAAGTTTTTAACGGGATCTAATTAAGCGACTAAACAAAATATGCAAATAGCGGATGAAATCTCGTAGACATCGCAAATCAAAACGAGGGTGGCGCGGCCAATGTTTAATTATGTAAATAAATTTTCATGCGTAGGAAGGAATCGTTAAACAATGCAGCAGATGAGGCTGGCATAGTGTTACCAACCGTTCCATTTTCCTAAGAAACATTAAAACCTAAGTTTTCAAGTGCAAACGAAGGAACAATATCTTGAGTATAAAAATAGGACAAATATTTTATTATAATACAGAATATGACACATTTAAATAATTAATTAACATATATTTTTTTTTTAATAATAGACTAGCACTTGACTCCGATCTGCGATAATTTAGGATAGCTTATTCCAAAACTGATTTGGCAAAATTGACATCGGGATAATGGATCAAAAAAATATGTCGAGATGGATCAGGTATAATAAACACTGTTTTAGTAAGAAAACATGCGTATCTATTGCTGGTCAAATCTACGCCGTCCGTGTTGTTATTGTTGAAAATAAACACTCCCTTATACAGGAAATGCCTCCTTTTTTTAGATTAACTTCCAAGCATTTATATAAGTACGAATAGTGGAATAGGTAAATAGCAATTTAATTAAAATTGAATTTGAATACTGTTGCAGTACCTATACTGCAAAATTTAAAAAAAAAAAACAAAAACAAAACAAAAACTGCAAATCATTGTCACACGGCATATACTTGGAGGACACTCGTTAGGCACTCCTGAAAATTTCTCAGGCGATCGCCATTCCAAATGACTGTCTAGGCCAATCGTGACGCGACGGCATTTCGGTCTACAACAGTTGCACTGTGTTGGCGGAGCATCAATTTTTATTGGCTCAGTTCGACGATAACTGGAGGATATTCAAAATTAGCTCTTAAGTATCCTGCTTTTCAAAGTTTGAAGATGGCAATCCTATCCTAACCCTAGCCCTGCACTGAATGGTTAAAGTTTGAATAAAGACCGGCCCCAGGGCAGCTTCAAAACCAGTTTGCAATCCTTTTATTTTATTTATAAAGTCACCCTCACGACGTAATGACGGCAAGGGATGATGCACATTATAGAGATGATCGCGGTCAAATATCATGTAGGTACCTACTTAGAATATTTTCCAAAAAATTTTGAGCAATTTAGATTACACGTCGTTACCGAGAGTATCGTTGTCATTGGGTCCAACTTGTGGATATTATAAGGTCTACTATTTGTTTGGGACTTGGATGACATCACTGTCGCGGTTAGGTTACCTACTACCCTTCCCACAAAGCCGATTCGGCTATTTAACGTTCCGGTACGATGCTGACGAAGAAACCGGTTACGTGCAGGCTCGTAGGGTCTACTCTATTCAATTGCAAAATACTAGGCTTCTCTATTTCAAGGTAGTTAGTTGACAATTGAAATGATAAATGACAATTGAAAGCGTAAGTATTGAGCAAACAAAATTCGTTTCGGGTTTCGGCATTAACTATTTTGTCGAGTTGTTAAATTAACAAGTAGGCTGTACCTTTGTAGCTTTCCAAATTATGTAGGGCATATACCTAACTAGTGGCGCCTAGATGCAGCGTCTTGTGAAAATAATTTAAGCAGTTGTATGATGTAGGTACATACACTGGCACATGTTCCGACACACGACTGAAATTGATATACTGCATGGAAAGAAAACACAAACCTCGCTTTGAACCGTATGAAATCATCATCAAAGTAAACGCTGTTTAAGTTTTTGTCTCGGAAAAATTAAGACAATGTTCTGTGGTTTTTATCTTTAAAAGTGTTCCTTGACGACTTTCCACTCCCTTGGTATGGCTTAAGCCTAGACGTTGTTCAGCTCCCTACTCCATAACGACATTAATTAACGCTAACTTAAGTGAGCGATTTTAACTTCAAAAGTTGACTTATTTTCATCGATAAAATGGCTTGTTATCGTTCAAAATGTGAAGTTAGTGGATGTTAGGTGGGTATATAGATATTTTTATTCATCATCAGCAAATCGGCAACGGCTCACAACAGAGCAGAAGTTTCCTCTCAGAGAAGTGAACATACTCTTAGAGAGAGAAGGTTCAGAGAAGAATATTATTAGGCCATAGGTTCACAACTTTACACTTTGAAAACATTATGAAGAACTCTCTATTTTTATTTATGGTATTGCAAGCGCGTCGATGTCGTCCACTGAACTCGTGCATTTACGTAAACAGTTCTAGAGATTGAATGCTCGCGGGTCCTAAATTCCCCTTAATGAGAGCTTAGTACCCCCTATGACCGGAGGCGTGGAAGAGGGAACTCATCAATGTCTCTAATAGCCTGAAACCACCTTCATCTTATTAAGATTATCCGCATCGTAACATGTTTGCGGTGGGCAATAATCGTAGAGATTTTTTTTTAATTAAAAATGTTATAATAAAACTTAAAGCTAGCCATCTTAATTAATTACTTTCTTTTGACCGCGTGGAAAGGTTCTGAGAATACTTTGGGCAGATTTAAAGCGAAAAGCCAGGCTGATTCTTTGCTTGAAAAATTAATTAAGACGTGATTTTCTGTCTATTTGCACGGGTATATTTTTGCTCTTAGAGAGTGACATGGGACACTACATAGGACTAGAAGATAATGGATTTCCACAGGTTTTTTAAAATCTAACTTTACGCGGTCGAAATGTCGCGAGGAAATATATTATCGCGAAAAAAAATATGATTAGGTACATGATATCAGAGATTGCTTGAGGTTAACCTAGTTAATTAATATTAATATTATAATTTCGTATTCAGTGTGTCAGGGACATTCACTAATCGATCTTTATATTATAAGGAGAATATCAGAACGTTGTCTTAAAATACTCCTAAATTAAAATTGTTTTAACAAATTAACCTAACGAACTCCGGTTAAACGAAAAAAATTAAATTCAAATATTTATCTTGGATTTTCGACCCTAAATGCGGCCTCAGTTACGGCCTTATAATGGATGGGTAGAATTTAAAGAGGTTTTTTAGTCAAAAAGTTTATCATAGGAATAAACCCTTCCGACAGTAAAAACTCGCCGTTGCGGACTAAATTAGTGCTGGTCCCTTGTAATGTTATCACCTCATCGTATCGTCAATGCAAGCACAATATCTCATAATATTCTTTATGCCCTTCCTCATAAACAGAAACGGCCGCGGTAATGACACCCCTTCGAGGGGAAAGAACGCCTAACCGACCGTTACTGGCGGCCGGATATGTGACCGCTGCATTTTATTACCACTTTACTCTGCCACATAATCGACCTTCATGATGAAGGGCTTTTACAACTAATACTTATAGTTGCTTTGGTATGCGATAGCCCTTGGTCCGTTTGCGCGCTCTACCATGCACCTAAGCTTTCACTAGGTGTATTTTGTTACTAGCGAACGATAGTATAATTAGGTATCTCTCTCAGGTATGCAGGTCCCCTAAGGAGTGTCATTGTCATAGCAATATGGCATGCCTGAAAAAACCTTTTACCTGTACTACTATTTATATTTTATTTACAATTTGATGCACAACGCGCCTTATAGTATCGTTCTTACAATAAATAGTATGGTTGTAGAACCAGATAACGTTTACTAGCTCGCTACAATAGATTTTCTTTTTGTTGCAGGTTGAGTTCATAGAGGCCTACTGCACACCTCGCGACACAGCCCGCCGATCTCCACAGCGTAATCGCCGCTCGCGGGAGCCCAGACGTTCACCCGAGTCATCCAGATGGCGATACGAGTCACGGCGACAAAACTACGACTTTGAGTCCCGACGCCCTTACGAATACGAGTCAAGGAGGTACTTCGGAAGAGAGTACGACGCTGACTCGGGAAGGAAGCCGGCGTTTGACGCGGAGTCGGCTCGACGACGTGCGGATTACGAATCAGCGAGGCGGACTGACTTTGACTTATCCGTCCCTGAAGTATCAAGACGTAGCCCAGAGAGCGCGCCCGAAGGCTCAGCGGAATCTCCACCAGAACCGGCACCCACAGCTCCTTTGCGGCAAGAAAGACAAACCAGACACAGATCGCAACCATATTACGAATCTGGTAAGTTGAGTCACGAATTTTTTCACAGCTATCAATACAGCCTTAGTTCCTGTAGTTCGACTATGACCCTTTATCTATTGGTTGGCATGCGAAACTACCTAACGTTCTGCAATGAAAAAGTTAAAAAATTTATTTCCATATTTTTGAATATGGACACGAAAATAGATAAGTATGATTTGTGATATCAGCCCTAATATATTCGTAGAGATTTTATTATAATTCTCTTTCATCGATTTCTGAGGTGTACTCAGGTACCCTAGGACACCTTCGCCGCAAACAAATTATAGTGAAACCGGACGCGGATATGAGAGACGTCGCTGTTTTGCTTGTGTTACATGCACGAAGTCATGGCGGAACTTCAGCGCTATCACCTTATCACTTTACGATCACGCGACGGAGGTCTGCTAAAGGCCTTAATAATGTAATTGAATGTCATTGAGCATAAAAACACACAATTCCGTGATGAAATCACAGTACAAGTATGAGAATTTTTGTGTGAAAATTTAAAATACAAACAGAGCGAATCGAAGCGTTTTTGCATTCGTATTATACAACTTAATTCCTTCGAGCTTAATTCAGTTTAACTCCATGGATTGATTCAAAAATAAAATACTTAATTAATATGTAATAAAATAAATAATTTTTGCATTTATAATATTAGTAAGAATTCAACGACGTAAGTAGGTTCGTTCGTAACGTTCAAAAGCAATATCTAAAAAATAATTTTAGGCTTCAATCAGGGTAGGAGGTATTGTTAAGATGATAGGGGGCTAAATTGAAAGGATGTATGGCAGTTTTTAATTAAACCCATACCCATGATCGATAGTGCCGGAATGCTAAATAGCTTGGCACCACGTCTTTGACAGTAGGGTGGTAACTTGCCACGGTCAAAGCCTCCCACCAGAAGAAACAAAGGTAGAACTTGAAGCAAGTTTGAAGTTGTCTTAGTTTTTATGTTTACGTTACTAGTTATACATAAGTACGCGGTTGAGGCTCGTCCACAAAGAACGCACAAGGCCTCTTCTACCGCAACAATCGGCCGAGTGACTTGTTATGGCATTGTTCTCTAGTCTAGACCGTATCTAGTCCTGCCCGCTCGCAACGGCTATGAAAAGAAAAAACTTGCACGCCATTCCTCGTTACACACATTCTTGTGGTGGGTTAATTAACTTGTTCACGTTTTTATTTTTAAAAAAGTAAACCGTGTCAGCGCACCTTTCATCCAACTCATATTCCACGCTGCAAATTAAATCGCGAACTTTATAATGATAGCATAATTTTCCGGGTTACATTTAATTACTATAGTCATATTCTCGGAAAATGTGCCTCGTACATGCTCTAGTCTGTTTATCCATTAGCTTCACATTCCATGCAATGTAGGAGGTTGAATCAATAAATTCTTGGAAAGTTAGGAGAAATGCTAACCAAAATATTTTTATTTTTTTACAAATCTTTCCTTCGTGTAAAACTGTTTTCAGGCACAGGAACCTTGTCACTTGTATGCTCGCTTTTCTCCGTGTTAATATATCATGAAGAAAAGCGACCAAGTGATACCTAATGGTAGCTTTTTTGCAATAGACCAGCGAGTTAGTTGTACTGCTACATTAGGTCACACTGATTTGATTAAACGTAAACGAACGCAACCGTTTGGAAAACGCTCTCGACTAGACACTAGGAAGTATATCGAGTGTCCACAATGAGGCTATAGAATGAGCATAGTTAATAAATGTAGCGCTAGGCCCCAACAATGGAAATTTTAATCAGCCCTTTTTTGCCGTTAGTTCGTCCGTCTAGACTGGAAAAATGTCCCGACATTGTAAGCAGAGGCTTTTGATTGCGATGTCATTTGACTATGGAGAAACTATCTCAATTTATGCTGATTACTATGTGACCATCCTATTCTCATAAAACTAGAATTTTAAGTTTTTCGGATTTAATTATTTTTCTTAGAATTCTTTCGCTCTCTTCATCGTATACTTAGGTATTCCCTAAAGGTTCGTGAAAACGAAATTGACAGAAAGCGTCACCTAACTTATCTAAGTCCATAATTGTTAGGCAACGGTGAAAATGGGCATTAGATGTCATATATCAGTTTACTACCTTAATCCTGAACATTCGCATAATACATTATTATGAAACTAGCACAGATATGTTCGCATATTTTTAGTATCACTAGTATAAACAGAATTCTTCGCGTGAGTTAAAGTAATAGACTTGCGTGACTGTGTTGGAACAAAATCTACTGTGTATCTAATGTAAATAAACACAAGGAGAATTACTAAGCCGTCTTAAAATATACCTTGTAAGAGACGATATGGTAAAATAGTGTATGCGTGAAATAATATACTTGCATTATATCTGTTTTAATTACAGTGATAATAGATTGAGATAATAAAAAATTATGAGATAAGGAATAGTGTTAAGTAATGTACTTTAACTAAAATCTTGACAAAATATAAAAGTAAAAACCTGTTTTATCTTTATTACAACCTATAAATATCCTGAAATTAAAGTGGGAAAAGAGATGAGACACTGGTTGAAACTGTTGTAAATTAAATTATCAGATACGAAATTTTAACTGTAGTATGCTCGGTTTGAGGGAAATAAGTCATACCTTTTACTTAATTCAAATTAAAAACGGTGGATTTGTTTAAAAAAAAATATGATTTGTCCAGCTGATTTTACGGCGGTCTCTCCGACTCTGAAAGGGCTTCTAAAACATCACCATCAGCGGTACTTCAAACGTTTTCAGAAAGACATTTAGCACGTTAATCGCGGCAATTCAACAAATTCGACTCGTAGGGGCTCATGTCCGTCCACGCGGAAAAGCAATTACGTCACTTAATGACGTCACTTTACAACCCCCGCGCTAATGGACAATTTTCACTCTTCTTGTACTTGCTGAACAATTGAATACCAGAAATAAAAAAGGCTCTAAGTACCAAAACAAAAAAGAGCAGAATTTGTGTTTCAAATAATTAATAAATCATTTAAACATATTTCTTTTATTTTAAACTTCACATGGTTATTATTACAATAAAATTCTTTACAACGCTAGTCGTTTAGTTCTTATTTTAGGTTATTAGCGAGGGAACATACTAAATAATAAAGTAATAAAAACCGAAACGAAATTTTTGGCACTTAGACCCTTTTTTATTTCTAGTATTCAATTATAAGAATGATTACAGTTTCGAGTTCCGTGAGTTCCTGAATTATTTTAATGTTCACGCCCATGTTACCCTTAAGATAATAAGGGCCTATTTCACCATCGGTACTGTAAAATCTAACCAACGAATTTTGGCGTTTTTGACAATTTTTGTATTAGCAACCTATCAGAATACCTTCGTTAACGTTTAATTGGGGATGGTGAAAAAGGCAGTTAGTATAATAAGGTCGTACAAGTTTGGTGTCAAAATACCTGCTCAAAAAAAAGTGTTCCTTCACCATAAACATCTTACCCATGGATGGCCCGGGGCGATGGATAAAGTGATGATGGGCACTGGTCTCTCAGAATGAGAAGGATTTATTCCACCAAGTGTAAATTGCCCATTTGAAGTAGAAATAGAATAATTTTTTATTCATATAAACTTTTACAAAGTGCTTTCGAACTTGCATTATAATGAAATAGGTATACTCTCATATAAATTATTATGAAATACAAAAACTTCGTTGATTTAACTGACTTCGTATAACAAAGTGAATTGATTCTTGAATTTTGATTGATTACGTTTGTTTAAATCATGTTTAAATTAAGTATTTTGTCCTTAGTAAGTAGTCATTTCTATTACACTGGCGTCTATAAGACCCTAGGTATCTTTCTACTTGTGGACTTTACAAGCAGACTTTTTGTGCTAAGCATGCATTCAGAAGGTTGCCTTTGTTGTGCGAAGCAAAGCATTCTCATTAGGGTATTTCTAGGAGCCTTTGAAATAACATTAGCTTCGTATGTATGAGAGAAGGGGGATTTATCGCATTCATTAACCTTAGCGTGCGTATAAGAGTGCTTTAAGTTAACTGAAAAGTAAAATACAACTTTTAATTTCTACTAATTTTATAAATGCGAAAGTGAGTTTCTTTGTTGGTTTGTCCTTCAGTCACGCAGCTACAGAGCTACGGATCGCCGTGGGTTTTTGCATGGGTTTGAGGACCGAGAGTGACATAGGCTAATCCATGCAAAGGGAGTCGCGGGCATTGGCTAGTTTTATCATAAATGAATAATAATTGAAACCACTTGAAATTTAACATAACCTGTATTTATTGTGTTTGAACTATACTTGAGAACTAATAAGTAGGTAGCTATACTATTTTCGATTTGTGTTACAACGAATCTTCAAACTTTTTAAGAAAACAAATGCCAAAATGAGAGGAACATTAAAATCCCTTGAGGAATAAATTCGCATCCGCACCAGACAAGAACTTCAACTAAATACAAATCAAATTCAAATTTATCTTTGCAAAGTTTCAAGGACATTCCTGAAAGAAAAATACAACTGTGGGAGGTTTTTAGCCTTTTTAAAAATAATAGGGCAAGATTTCGTCATTCTTTATGATCGACTACGTTCTTGAGGGATCGTGAAAGTACAATCCGGACGCTCGTTTAAACGACGCCACTTGAGACTAACTGCGACCCCAGACTTATGGAACGGTCGCGAACCTGCTTCTAGCTCGTTGCTTTCATTTTATCTTCTAAAAGTACTTCAATGATGCCCCGTTTTCTTATTTTTCCAGATTTTCACTTTCAAAATCTTAGATATGCTTCTATTAAAATGCAAGTTGTTCTTATTAAATCCTTATTTTTCTTTGTTTTAGAATCATCTTCAGAAGACAGATCATCATCAACCGAGGGTGAAGAAGACGAGTTTGGTGAATTCGATCCCTTTGCAACTGCGCCGTCCTTACACTCGCCAGATAGCGGTCGTTCTGATCCAAGATACGCAAACGCTCCCCGAAGAAATCCCAGTCCATATTATTACGGCGACCTGTTTAAAACCGCCCCACCCCCGCCAGCCCCATCGGCTCCAACAGTTTCATCGACTTCTTCCTCACGTGGACCCCGATACAGAAAATCGGCAAGTCTTGACGCACCTCACGTGGCACCTAGACCGAATCTGCCTAAAAGATTCTCGGTGGCGGAAGATGGCTTTCGTGAATTAGAACGATCATCATCATCGTCTGGCGAGAGCGCGTGGATGCCGCCGAGGCGCCGAGGGCGCGACGCGGCCGGCTGCGCGTGCGCCGCGCCCGAAGATGTAGAGGAGCATAGAGCCTCCCGTAGCGTCTTTTACGTGCCGGCGCCGCTGCCACGCTGGCCACAAGAAATGACCACGCGACAGATATATGAAACGGCCTTTGACTGTAAAATAGCCCGCTCCGATGATGACTTGGATGATTTTGATCGAGTCAGTAATCATCCAGCTCTCTTGCAAGCTGAAGAGCGCAAGACTTTCTCTTCTGCATCATCCGCATTTGAGGCTGTCGAAAGAAGTGAACCAGATTATAAAGGTCGCCGTAAGGTGACTATGAAAACTGACAGTGTACGACGCTCTAAGATCCCTACGATTCGTCAAAAGAAAGAAAATGAAACGAATACATCGGCGTTATCTGAAGAATTGGAGAAAGTGCACATTGAAGAGGAAGACAGAACGTCCACGTCACAGCTGCCACTTCGTGGTTACACTCCTTCTCCACCGTCAACAGCGCCTTTACCAACAAAATTTCAACAGAAAGATGGATCTGCCATGAATAGCATAAAAAGTGCTCCAAATTTACCCCAGACACAGCCAGCACATCCCCGGCTTAAAGATTTGCGACTCCCAGTTAAGTCGCTCCGAGCTCGTGATACACCGACTAGTAGTGATGCGAGCATGACAGACGTCAAAGCTTCGGTTTCAACTGAACTAGATGTCGGACCACGTTTGAGAGATTCCAGCCGCGAATCCCGTGATGGCGATGATGAAAGAGCACAATCTAAAGACGGTATTTTTTTAGAGATTAAGGGTCGACCCACTTCCGATTCTGATACACCTGAAATGAATCGGTATAAGGGGCCCAAGGGGGTCGGCCCTATAATGGAATTTAAAGGCAGGCCCGGTGTCGCTCGTCCGCGACGAAAATATTCGAGCACTGAAAGTATGGCGACCAGTAGTAGTGGTGGTAGCATGGAGTCACTACGAAGCAGTAACAGTGAAGGAGATAGAAGTAGTAGTAGTTCAGAAAGTCGGCATTCGTCATCCTTAAGTTCGCATAGCTCGGATTCCGGAAATGTGCCATTTATCAAATCACATCACATGCAGTTGTCGGGGTTTGGTCATCATCCGACTAAACTACATATTTTAAGCCCTATATCCGATAAATCTTCCCAAGAACCAGCATCGGAGACTTCCGATAATAATAAAAATAATAATTCCCAAAAGGTATCTCCAGAAGATGTTGAAACTGGGAATACAACAATTCAAACTACAGTTGAAATTTTGCCTAAACCTAAACGACGAGCCTTACAAAATAGAAATTTATTAAATCTGACATTTAGACACTCAACGCCAGGTGACACGGAAATTCAAGGATCCGACAGTGGCATATCAATTCATTCTAGAGAAGGAGTTGATTCGCGAAATGCTTTTATCAATTTTAAGAACAGCAATGCAGAAGAAGAACGTAAAGATGACAACGTCGATCTATCTGATCTACCATTTGACATGCCAAAGTTGCGACGGAGACGTGCGGAGGCAGAAGTTGATTTGAGGACTTTGCCTTTTGATATGCCTAAATTACGACGCAAATTACGTGGACAATCCTTGCAACTGAATAATGATTTTGGAGAGGCTATTTCCAATGCTTCCTCGAGCCAAAGCGTCCAAGATTTAAATCAAGGTGAGTTATAATCTTTCAAATATATTCCGACTGTACACAAACAGTAAATCAAAGCAAACTCCCAGTTCATTTTACCTTTGATAAAATTGTCAGGATCTATTATGTCCAGAGGATTTACATGTCAATCGTATAAGAAAGAAATCTGCGGAGGGTCTGTCACTTCGAATCTTTGAATCTTTCGGGGAAACTCGAAGTGACTTCTACCAAATTATGCCGATTAAGACGTATGACTCCAGATCAGTCTGCGCAAACTGTTCCGACACCCTCCTAATATTTAATTTGCTAGAGTGCTTTTTGTGGCAACTTTTTCCTGTGTTCCAAGCAATTTATAAACGTATAGTTAAGAGTTGAGAAAGATCACTGCTAGACATTTTATTAGCTTCGGCATGATTGTATCTCAGTTTTATCCATCATTTTCAATTTGAGTAACCGTATCTGGACAATTTGCAAGTAATCTTTTCTTTTTTACAGGTAAAAAACATCGCGAGAAATTGACTTTGAATTTTGAGGGCGGCAATACTGGCTCCGGTACTGCCAAGGGACTTCATTTGAACTTAGGGCCTATCGCACCGCCACGGGATTTGGTTGATTCATCCCTTCCACTTGACCGACAAGGGTACGTAATAAAGTAACAACTTTCGTTTGGACTTAGCGAACTTTTACCCATATAGAAGTTTATGATTGAGTATGCTTGCACATGTTGTTACGAAGGCTGATTTGTGATTCCTGTTCTACCTTGTTGTTTCTTTCAAGAAAACATTAATTTCAACAAAATTCTTATTTTTTCCTTATTGAAGTGCCTAGTTAAATTTAAGTTAGTTTATTGTTATTGATATTAATGCTAATAGTTTGTTTCTTATATTCACAGGTGGTATCATGGAACGTTATCGCGCTTGGAAGCTGAGGGTTTACTTAGAGATGCGGAAGAGGGTGCATTTTTAGTCAGAAACAGCGAATCTGCAAAGCACGACTACTCGCTTAGTTTGAAGTAAGTGTTGATGTACTTCATCTTCTTAAATTAATGTTCTCTCTATTTTAATCAGGGTCCGTCTTTTATTTGATATTTTTTATATTGAAGGCTTATGGTATGATCCTTCCAATACATTTTTCTAAATACTTTTTTGACACATTGTAGACACGTATATCTAACTACAATATTACACTATGGAAAGTTGATGTGGCCTTGCATGGAACGCGTTTGTTTAGAAGATTCCTATTCATTATTCTCAGCATTGACGGCCTAACAAAAAGGTTGATGCAGCTGGCTGTGTCTAATAAGACTTTGTTCTTTTCAGATCTACCCGTGGCTTTATGCATATGCGTATATGTCGTGGAGTCGACGGCTACACGTTGGGAGGAGCGGCGACCGCTTTCCCCACAGTGCCTGCTCTTATGAGACACTACGTCACAGCCCAGAGGCTCCCGGTGCGCGGCGCGGAACACATGGCTCTCTCAACACCACTGCCAGCTGTAATGCTTTGAAAACCTCGGGAGCAGCTACTTGGAACCAATCTAAGAACCGTTAGCGTTCTTTCAGCTTGAAAGCTTCCTACGCTTCGTAGCGTCCGAGCCGGTGTGTCGAGATATACATTTGTAGTAGCACTTTAGTTTATAGAACAGTGCGAGTGCGATACATTTTTGTATGTCAAGAAATGTACATAAGTAAACACGCAATCAACTATGAGTTTTGCGTCAAGTAATTTCTTTGATACTTAAGCGTAAATATTAGCAGCAGTTATTTATTGTATGTGTATAGTTTTAGTAACCAGTGAATAATAATACCAAAGAGTTAAAGAGTGTACGTTTAACCTATATAGCAATGATTTTGCGGGGCTTGCAAAAATTTGTTCGCTCAGAACGTTGCGTCATGCAGCAAGAAGGGCGGGCGCCTTTATTTATTAGGATAGTCTCGAGAATGACTAAGGAAGATTCAAAGCATATTGAGGTACACTACACATACTTCATCGGGATGACGGTACTTTGAAAACGAAAATAAACCTTCTTGCCTTGGACCGAGATATCAAATTCTCTGAAACAAATTTAAAAAAAATATATGAATCTTTTCCGAGACTTCCTTCAATAATTTCGGTGCCTGTTCCGTTACTTACGCTAGTCCCAAACCGCAGCCACCTGTATTGATGTATAGTAAATAATGTACGTGATTATTCCAATAAGCTTCATAATACTATCATTAAAAAAAATTCTTTCTCTATCACAGTAGTTTTGTTTACTCATTCATTTAATCAAGGGATAATTACTTCGCTAATAATAATTTATATTATACTTACATATAAATAGAGACGTTGATGACGATATAATACATACAAGATAAATAATGTGGAAGGTCAAAAGGGCCAATTAGATAAGTAAGGGCAGCATAAAAACTCCATTTGAGGAGCGCGCTAACTCGTAAGTTTAAGTTCGTTTTTAGCAGCTGTATTTTAGAATAAAGGCCTAAAAACAACGCTTTAATTTATTTACACTTTTGTTTATATCTTATATCGATATTTACAATATCAGTTTTATACTAGAAAAAGGATGATGATATTATTACAGAAACGATTTACAGTTAATTCCGTTACGAAAAATGTTGCTTTTTGAACGAGGTCAAATGTACTAAAAACGTTCGTAACGTTAAATAGAAAAGAATTTTGTGAGTGAACACTGTTATCGCATCAATCGATGTCTTTACGCAGACCTTATTTGGTATCGCCTGAAAGTTTAGTTTCCTTCGAATCTACGTTATGACTCATCGACTGTTCAGTCACGAAATTGTATCGATTTATGTAAGTACCAAACTGGTGACGTGAATTTAGGCACACTCATATAAATAGTCTCTATTCAGGTATTTTCTACACATAGTTACAATAGAACTAAGAATACCTATACTTCTTTTCGCACCGTAGAACTTTATGAATTTTGAGCTTAGAGTAAGCACAGAGTACAATCCCACTGTCTGTGAAATAGTGGATCTAACTGAAACAAAGTAATGTTGCAAGTTTTCGTGGCTTTTGATGAAAAATGTATCTGACATTTTGAGAAAAGGGTCTTTCAGCTCAAACGTATTAATATCTCAAAAAAAAACTTCAACAAGTATGTGATTAATGAAAAGGAGTCAAAACTTTTGACAATGAAAAAAATGTTGCAGGGAGCGATAGAATAGTATGGATTATGTGTATTTTTTCCACTAACTTGATTTGATACTTAACAGAAATAAACGGAGAAATCTAATGACGTTAAAGGAGTCATTGAAAGACGAACAATACCTAGTGTTTCATTAGTTTTCTTTTGTTTAATAATGTTGATCATACTATTGCATATTATTATAAGAACGTGATACAACACGGTTAAGATCATTTTGCATCAAAAGCTAGTTCAAGATATAAGGGATTTTGAAAAGATTTATTATTAGTTACTTAGGAAAACCATGTTTTGATACGGCTTTCATACTGTATTTATTATAATGTAAAAGCGTAGCGAACATTTCAACATTATCGTAGGAACCGGCGCGGTTTTATATAATTGTGTCACGGCAAATAATTAAGATCATAGTAAAAGAATGCACATGTTATGTAACATTCACATTGACTTATTTATAGTTTTTGTTATACTAGAATTAAGTAGGTTTACAAAGTGTTTATGGACCCCTGGTATTTATAATTAATCCATAGATTAGTTTTCATTCAAGACTGTCACTTCATTTTTATAAAAAAATTAATGCGGGCGCAGCTCGTTAGGTCTTTAGTACATCTCCAGCCTGAAACTGTAGCAGCGGAATGATGGAGATAGATTTTCAATCGCATTTGTTTCGTTATCAGCATCAATAAGAGTAGCGAAATTGCCTTTCGTTCCGCTGCTACGGTTTCGCTCTGAAAGACGCACAGCTAAAATCTATTAAAATAATGCAAATATTTTATTAAATGTCAGTTAAATTACTTTATTTGCTTTATTTTTCAAACAACCCAAAATTGACATTCTTAGTTGTGACTGGTTCTATGCATTTTTTTAAGTTGCTTGCGCGTTATCATGCAACACTTAAGGCGCAAACACATTACTGTGTTGTGGTGTGTTGTAACGCAATTTCGCTACAGTTAAGCCAATTGGAGCACACCAGATTGCTACAAAAGCTCGATTGCGTTTACACGGTAATGTATTTGCACTTTTATTGTTCATGTCAAGCAACGTAAATTGCATTTAAAATATTAAAATAAAGTGGCAGGTGGATGGTTATCAGCTATTTATTTTTATAGTTCTTTCTGTGATTTAGTTCGATATATAAAATAAAAACGCCAAAAAATTTAGCACGTAATATCTATTGTAAAATCTTATGTGGGATAGCGCTTTATTCATACAAATTATAGGTCCCGACGATAACATGTTTGGAAAAAGTCATCGCAAATAAATGAGCCTACCCAATAAAGGCGCCAGAGTAGTACAAGATGCAACTCTTGTCATCATGCGGATTTGACGGCCGCATTCGATCCCTTCAAATGACGTTAAGGTCGTCCATCTGTTGACCACTGGCCGTCCAGTCGGCGGCCGCGTGACGTCACCGCGAGGGGCGTCGATAATAACCAGTAGACGCCAAGCGAAGAGGCAATGCTAGTCGGGTGCCGGCTTGAAAGTGTGCGACGACCTTTAAAATGTAACGTGATCTCATATATTTTCTTCCCCTGGATGCTTCAGTTACCTTAGACTTAATTTCGATTAATTTGTACCTGATTTTGAAAACTAACCATGTTTGAGACTTAAAATTACGTTTAGAAACAGATTTATTTTGTTACGATGTAGACGCTTAGAGATAATTACTAATGAACGTAGTTGTGTATGGAACGAGCGAATTTCTTTGTATGTGAGACTTACTTGTACGTACTTTACTAAACCACCGCATGCAGCTTGAGCAAGCGTGCAACTCATTTTAATACATATTAAATTAATATAATGTTTTGTCAGTAAGTGTGTTTTAAGTATACGAACAAGATAATAACGCCGCTGATAGGAAGCGAGAGTTTGTGTGTCTGATGTGATAATAAATTACCAATTTCATATGAGTTCATGAATTTTCATATAAAATTTGATGAAAAATCAATTGCCAGTGCTAAAAGTTACAGCTAAATTTAATTATTAATAAGGATTTGAAAATTTCCATCAACAACATCAACCTTTCTTTAAAAAAACTTTTCATTAATATAGTATATCCGAGAAAATGGATAAATTTTAATTTCTGCTTATCTTGTTCGTATACAAATTACCTTTATATTTAACGTAGTAAGTGCATAATGGAAGGTAGGATAATAAATTCCTGTTGGAAGTTTTTGAAGTGTCAAAATTTTTTCAAGAAACGACGTAGGTTCATGTCGTAAGTTAGGTAAAATTATAGCTTATCGTAGTTATAATCAATTATAATTTTTTGAAGGTGTAGTTTGAAATGGATGAAGAAATAAAAATCTTTAAAAAAATATTCATTTTATTTTTATCCACCTCGTCACCACGCCACGCCGAATGAAAAATATTAAAAACCAGCAGATTTTAATAGATCACTTTTGGTATTTTTACATAATGTAGAAGTTAGATACTACTTTTAACTTTAGATTTTTCACAAAAGTGAAAGCGACTTCTCTAATAGTAATAAAATTAAGGAAGGAAAAATTAAGATTCAGCTTTCAAACATTACCAACAAATGGTACAATACATATATAAATACAATTTGAAAACAATTGAATTGTATACTGCGGGTTTTATACTGTAATCTTAGACCATTTACCTAATACTCAAATTGGTAATAAGGTTCATGGTTTATAGGTTCATGGTAATAGCATATAATTAGGTACGAATAAATATAGACCTACCCATACATCTACTTAATTATTTTATTCACACACACAAACTAACGCAAATTACGACGGTCGACGAATCTAAATACGTGTTGTTGTTGGCGCCATCTGTCGGATATACACTAAACTAAGGTGGAAAATTTAGTTTGAAGCCCCTCCCCGTGCCATCTCTTAAAACAGCAGAATCGACCTTTGCTTTGGTTTGCAAATAGGTACATTTTGGTTATACAAATAATGTAGTTATAACTCAGTTTGATCAGTTTTCGTTAGATGTAGTTGATAAGAGGTTTTTTCAATAATTTATTTGAATAGTTAGCTGACCATAATTGATACAAAGTTATGGACATTCACGAGTTGTGACTTGTGAATGGAGTCAGTTATAGGTTGATTTTTTTTTTTATGACAAAATATAAAATTATCTAACGGAATATGCTCTGATATTGATCCTGTTACTCGTCTGATATCGTCAGTCCAGTTAGTGGGGGGGTCTGTCAACATTGCGTTTTCCGGTGGGGGCTCGCTACTCCAACATCTTGGGACCCCACCGCCCGCCAGTTTTCCAAACTCTGTGCCCCACCCATTGCCACTTCAGCTTTGAGACTCGACTTCCTTCCCGTAAAGTGACTGAAGGTGCAATTGGTTTTTCATAACCATGTGCTCTGTGCAGGTGCAGTTACACTGTCACTGTCTCATACCAGTTACACTGTCGTTTGGTCTATGAAATAAAATCTTCACGGTATCAGATGACAAAGATAAAGTGGAACGTGCTAGGAATAATGCCTAAGGCGTTGAGCGTGGGTTGTGAAAGAAATTCAAAATTTTATCAAACGCGGATTATTTGACGTCTGTTTTTACATAGACGTGAATACGTGAAATCAATGAGTTAGAACTACTAATTCGTCCACAATTTTGGCTTTTTCCTACCAATAGCTGACAATACACCTTATTTTATTATCTGAATTTGAGCTACTAGAACAACATTGAACCACGTAAAGGGACGCTTGTTTCTCTGACGAAAACGTATTTATCTGTCACGCAAAATTTGGATGTACGAGTCAGCGCCATCGCTAATAATATTCCTTGAAAGAGTTTCACTGAAATTCTTTTGCTGTAATATTTCCGGGCTATTATTAAATTTTTTCTGTAGGTATAGAAATGGGCTTTAGAAAAAGATTCAATGGGCGATAGATACAGCTATGCACGGATTATCCCTTCAAGGAAAGGAATGTCGACCTCCTTGGCGCAGTGGTCATCGGCTAGGTCTCGGGTTCAATTCCCGGCGGGACAATTTGGAAATTTATAATTTCTGAATTGTCCCTGATATATCTGATGTACCTCATCGAATCACAAAGTGAATTAGTCCAATTAATGGGCAGGGCACATGGCTTGAAGAATCAATGAGAGTTGAAGTTCTCGAATAGCGACCTCACATCGGGAAACGTAGCGATGTATGTAAGCACTAGATGTACGATTTCAAGTAAGTTGCTGGGTGCCTCTAGACATAAAGGACACAATAGTGTGTTCAGTGGTGATCCTTTTAAGAGACATCATAAACATAACGTAACATTAATATAGCCAGATTGCAATGTTCTGGTCATGTCCAGCGAATGGGCGATCATGGGCCTCCAAAAAAAAAAAGACGTGTGGCACTCGGGGACTGCCGCGGTAAAGCTATTGCATAGCATTTTTGCGCCATCTAGCGGCTCACCGTAGAGGAGTCTCGTGTCAGGTTATTTTCGTTACGGAATTTCTGGATTCGGTCTCCACGCTGGCCCGCAATAGAAGCTATGCAATAGCTTAAAAATTTATTGCGTTACACCAGATGGTCACAGAAATTGGTCAGCCAAAACTTTGTTGGTTGGATAGGATTAGCCAAGATGCAAAGCGTCTTCTAGTGAGAAGTTGGAAGACGAGCGCGAAAGACAGATGAATGGAGAAAGCTTCTGGAGCATAAGAGGCTAGAGTGCCACTGATAATGATGAGGAATACTCGGTTGAAGACATCTATCGGTTGTGGAACACACATGCATGTATCAAGAACTTGCAGTCCCGAACTTCGAGCATTTATCAGAGTTTCTCATAAACTTACACAAATTATGGTGATCGAATGAAAGTTACGCAAGAAGAATATTTTATTTCTACGATTAATCTACCAACTTTTTAGCCAAGAAATTGAAAAATGAAAATAAACTGTGGGTATTTTGGATAATTTATCAGTAGGTACTCGTAATTGGTTTTTGTAATGTTTAAACTTAATAATATAAATCTCTGTGCTTGTCACGCAATTTATCAATCTAATTTAATTATTTTATACTACCTATGCCTTTATCTGACCTGAGTTGGTGAAATCTATAGGTATAATATAGAAAAAGAATACGATTCAACTAAGTATACTTACCTATCTATCTGATACAAGTATTTGAAATTAAACTCCGAAAGTACTAGTTAGTAACTATAAAGGGTCACTGGTAGTTCGAATAGATGTTCGAGCAAATGAAATTCCGCCCTGGCTGAACAGTGCGGTTCAATTCAATTCACTAACTAACCGACAAACTCATTGGGAGCGAAACCACGTGACAGTGCAATTTGTACTGACTATTGTCTGCAATGAGTGTGGATCGGAAACACTGTTCTGTTTCTACGGATGTAGCAACCATATGCCTTTCCTATATAATTCCGTCTACAAAAATGCGCTCGAATATTACGTCAGTGAACATCGCGCGTCGCCGGCGGTTCCTTTGACGCGAGTGTCAACCAATCACGTTCGAGGACAAACCGCCGTTCATAACAAAGATGGAATGGAGTGGCGTTAGTACTTAGTACTATTTTCGTATAAAATCTCATCAAAATTTTATACGGATGGGACGTGAAAACCAGACTTTTGCATTTATATAAAATAATATAATTGCGGTTGAGCGTGTAATAAATATAAATCAAAGAATATTCACTTATTATGCATGTACGCAACGGATACACGTACAAACATATTTTTGCCATAGTTAATTGAATCACTTAAATTAAAATAAAACAAAATTTAAAAATATAATGTATTTATTTATTAGTATAGGCCACAGAATAAAGACTTGGTAAAAGTCACCGCAAAGATATTATATGGCATTATTTTTTGTTTATGAGAAAGCTGAATATTACAGTTTGTACAAAAACTTAATGGATTGTAATTCTTTTCGATTAAGTACAATTTTTATTTTTATAACTTTTTCAGCGTTTATAATATTTATAGTAGGGATGTTGCGGATGCAGTTTTTTTAAAAGTTGCGGATGCGGATGCATACATACATAGTTAAATACATACAAACAAACATAGGTACAGTACATAGTTTTCGCAACTAGCGACATCCGCATCCGCATGACCATCCGCATTGATTATTGCGGATGCAGATACGGATGTCCAACTCAATGCGGAATATCCGCAACTTACCTAATCTATAGATACGTAATACGTACGACGTATACATACAAACATATTTATATAGTTAAATACATACAAACATATATACATAGTAAAATACATACATAATCATAATTCATACGCGGATAAAAAGTTTTACTTCGAAAAAAATAACACGACTCCATTCTTTTTGTAATGCAGTTATACGATATTTTTGTAGCAAGTTTTTTATCATAGCAAAATAAAACAATACCCAGCTTATGCTGTAAATTAAATAAGAAAACGATATACTTACAAGTGAAATGTTATTCCATCTCTTTTTTGATGGATTTCCGAACGTTTTTTGCATGATTTGACTGCACATGACGGCTTTTTTAACGATCAAAAACACGAGCGATACGTTGAAGCGCGTGCGGCCGACTGATAACAAAGACAAGAGACTTTTGCAAATTCTATTGTCTTTTTGAGCGCGTTTTTTTTCTTCTAAGGGCCTATCCTTATATATCGATGGGATGTAGGAATAATGTTGTGTAGGTAAAAGCATTAATTTATTGGCAAATCACGTTTTTTATTGCTAGATAGGCGTGCGCTTGACGACAATCAATGCTCGAAAGCGCTAATGAGGTTTAGATTGGAACCTATTGGAATTGCCTAGAAGAGGTACCTACTCAATTTAAAGGTGGCAGGAAACACAGGAGCTGGAAATCTTTAGCCTAGGACCTTAGCAAGTCGAAGCTGATATGCCAAGAAAATCACATCATGAAAGTTCGCAATTTAATTAGTAATAAGATTTACAGAACAAGAGCAAATAAATGGAAAAGGAACACCCTACTTTAAAACCCTTATCACGATCTGTCGACAGGGCTCCGCTTAAATGAAACTGGCTCTGACCTAAAGCTGTTCAATTAGGTAATTTACTTCCGATTTGAAAGGTTTCCTTCCTTTCCGCACCTCCCACCTTACTCTAGTTACATTATGAACTGTTTTCTTTGTTAGTCTATTGCTACATACTCATTTCTTTGGAGTAGAGAAAACTTAAATACGTGACCTAAGAAAATAATACAGTATACAGGAAGCTACATGGACAATATTTGCTAGTGCAGAAAACGCCGTCTAGAACGATTTTTAACACCGAAAAACTAGAAATTCATATATATATGGTCAGCCATATATAATGGTGATATCATATTTTTTAACTGTACTGGCAACAGAATCTCGTCCTTCCCTAGTTCCCTACCGTCAAAGGATGTGCCGCCAAGCGATTTAGTGTTCCGGCACGATGGCGTGTAGAAACCAATTCGGGGTATGAGTTGAATGGACACTGTTAACCCCTTCCAACATAGCCCTCTACCATCTTAGATTGCATCGTCACTTACCATCATGTGATATCGCAGTCAAGTCAGTAACTTGTTATCGAATAAAAAAAAGTGATTATTACTATGGATTTCCTTGTGTCCCATATTAAGTAAATCAGCTTACATACTCTTTATTAAGTCAGTATAATCCCTTCCCGACCATTTGTGGCAAAATGTTATTCTACCCTCGCTAAGTGGATAATATCTTAATACAAGCTCATGTTATATAATGTAGTAATATTTTGTAATCCTTACACGGCTGAAGCTTAATGTAAGCATTTACAGAAAGAAGGTTTATCTGCATGCTTTATTTTGATTTAATACTGTAGGTACTTCACAGTGAAATATTGGTGCTGCAATGGGTCCATTAGACGAAAATTTCTGAATCAGTCATTCTATTAATCAGGAGTGTTGAATGTCTGAAGAAGCGTAAATTATTTAGACATTTTGGTTTGCAAATAGTGACATTTGCATGATAGTACGTTGATGTACGTTATCTGCATAGCAGTGACAGTAGTAAATCTAACAGCAGAACTACCGTCTCCATAGCAATGAAGCATGGGCCCTTAATTATAGGAACTGAGTTAGCATGTATGTCGGCAGTTATTGGAAATGTAGCCCAGAAATAGATTATACCTAGAATAGAATACACAAAGCTTCAAGAGCTGAGGTTAGGTACCTTCTTAAGTTATAGTCACCACTAGATGATGCCCGCGATTTCGTCTGCTTGGATAAAATATTTAATTCCCGCGGGAACGTTTCAATTTTCGGGGATAAATGTTACCTGTGGGTTAATACTGGATGTAGGTCATCTCCATTACCAACCAAACGGTTCATTCGTTCTGGCGTGAACGAGTAACAAACACACACACACACACACACACACACACACCACACACACACACACACACACACACATACACACACACACACACACACACACACCACCACACACACACACACACACACTCATACAAACTTTCGCCTTTATAATATTAGCTTTATAATATTAGTGTGATCCGATAAGGAGTAGTGTGGAAATGCGAAATCTTCACTAGACTCGTTCGCGAATCCAGAATATATAACGGAAGTACAGGGTACATAAAGTACAGGACGGACAAAAGTCCCTCGTACAGCAAATTACCATGAATAGGCTCGGTGAACTTTTGTTCTCTGAGCACTTTTGTTATCGTCGTCTGCAGTGGCGCTTAAATGCCATATTATTTGCTCAAGTTGGTACTCCAAAGACCTTCAATACCTACTGTTGATTCAGTAACTTTTTAACTAATCTCAATCTTTACAAAAAAGTTTTAATCAGACTGCACTTTGCTCTACTTGTAGGAACTCTCGCTGTGAAGAGGAAATTAAACATCAACTACCAAGACAGTTTCGTTTAAAAGCTTCCAATTAAACTTATGACTAGGTTATTTTGTTTTTCATGCAATTAACGGGTAACTTTTACAAAATCTCAAGGCTCGCTCATTATACCTAATAAGAGTGCTGCCACCATCGATATAAATGTATGTACGTACTAGATGTGACGTTCCAAACTTTCACTTTGCTCAACTGACATGCACAGTTGACCGTGCATTAGTTAGCGTGGCATGGGCATTGGCGACGTACGAACGGGGCGCTATATACGCGATAAAACTTTTTCAGCACTTAGGTTAAAAAAAGCCAACAATGTTTATATTCAAGTGATTAACAAAAACGTACCTAGAAACGTGTATGAATGAACCCAAAATCCTGCTAAAGAAAATGTGAGATTTATTTTCATGAAGTTTCTTCTAGCTTCTTACATAACTAAAACATCAGCGTTTTAGTTATGTATTTCATTTCTGTGGTTCAAACCTTTATTTATTTGCATTTAATAAAAAGATGAAGTAACTGAAAGCTATATTATATTGTAAAAATCTCTTTGCAGAAAAATGTTACTTACATTGCACGCGTATTCTTGGAACTAGGATTTCCAGTACACTGAAAAATTCAGCTACATGAATTTTCTATGAAAGTCAACTGAACTTTGTGACAAAACAAGAACTATGTATATATGTAGGTATACCACTACCTACCTATAGAGTTGGTTGGAATGAGTTTTTGTCGGGATCAGGATACTTCTATCCCGACAAAAACTCACTCCAACCATCCCTATAGGTACATATGTATATACATAGTTCTTGTTTTGTTTCTAGCCTGTTATTCTTCAAGCCCTTAACTACATACATATATTATATCCATGAAAAAAAAAATTGATCCGTTCCACTTGCTGCGTGATTGAAAGACAAAGCAACAAACAAACATTTAAAAGAAATTGAATGGATTTTTATATTATTTGTTAGGAAGTAAGGATTGAATAATGAACAATGAAACTATACAATTTGAGCTGTCTAACGAATATGATTTTTTACTTAATTATACTAATTTTGATAATTGCACGACATAAAGTGCTATAGATACATATGCTATAGATGCAAATGTCTCTCTTTACTCAAGTAAGTTAAATACTCTAGTACTTTTAAAAGAAATTGATGCTTACTAATAATAAATAATATAATGTCCTTGCGACCGAATCCTGTCACGGCGGCTAACTTCCTGGCGGGAGATATTATAGTGAACAAGTGTGTGCGCAAACACAGGTGCAGTCTCTATTCCCTCACTTTCATAATCACCGGACGAAAATACGACACGACCAGAAAGATATCAGACGCAGGACCGACGGCTTTACCTGCTCTCTCACGCGTGTGGCACGGGGGTGACACAAATCCAACTTACTACCTCCGATCTAGTATACCTGCTGAGATTTTCTTGTCAGAAAACCCAATGTACCTATTTATTGGCCCAACTCGGGAATCGAAGCCGGGACCTCGTCATCTACCTACCTAATTATTATTAGTACTAAGTATACTAAAAAGTATAATTAGGTAAGTTCTGTCAGTAGTTCAGTACCTACCTGAGTCGAACAAAGTTTGGTAAAAAGTATCGATCCAACAAACGAAGTATGACCTACTTCGCACAGTTAAGGTGTTTTACTTCCGTTACCTATTTTTGTAGGCCTTTCGTATATTTGCATAAAGTTGTTTTCGAAAAAATTACAGAAAATATATGCACTATAAACATTGACCATAAAGTTTAGTTTTGAATCCATCAATGGAGAAGCTCACATAAGTATTAGCCACACGACACACAGTAACTGGAATATACGCATGTGACACATCATGCCTCACATATAGTTCTTTCAATTCACGACGCGCGTCGGCGCATGGCTCATGGTTGTGTCGTGCAACTTGCTCGTGCCTGACCGCTCCCACCTAGGCTCCTGACAGGCACGCACACTTACGCAATGTGCAGTACACGACGTAACCACAAGTAAAGCTCACGCGCCCTCGTGAATTGCAAGAACTATAACTCATCATTAAAAAACCATTCTTCGATGACCTATTTCACTGCCAATTTAAGACCGGGCTCAAAAAATTATGGACCGATTTATCAGTTTCAGTTTTCAGAGGCATATTACTCAACAGCTACAAGTCGGCAGTTTTTGTGTTAGAATGACCTGATAATAAATATTTTTACAATTGTCCGGAACAGCCACGGCCTCGTCCGTGCACGACTTGAATTAAATCATACCTTAAAATACGTTGCTTTGACGAAAACAAATCTGTCACGCAAGATTTGAATTTAAACGACCCTCCTTACTTTTTCCCTATAGAGGCTTTTAGCGGTGAAATTCTGGTATTTGTGAAACGAGCCCAGTTAGCGAGCGGGTTGAAAAGGTTTTAATGGCTGTACGTGCATTAACTTACCATACGTCAATAAGTGGTCGTGAAAAATAAGTTCTCACTTCCGATTGCGTAACTATTTTTTTTATAGTAAGAAACTAAACGTAAGCGCGCCTCTCTCGACTCCACGGTATGCATTTAGAAGTTGTAATAATAATAATCTTAAAATAAAGTATTATAGCATACTAATTAATGACTAGTTAATTAGACTTCGTTCGCGTGGATTGAGGTTTTTTAATTGCTGTGGGAACTCTCTTATTTTCTGGAGTAAATAGTAGCCTATGTGTTATTCCAGTAGTTTACTATAATCTATCTCTATGCCATATTTCAGTCAAATTGGTTCAGTCGTTGTGGCGTGATTGAGTAACAAACATCCATAAATCCGTCCAAACTTTCGCATTTATAATACTATAGTAGGATTTCTCGTTGGTGAAGAATACTAACTATGACATAGTTAAAAAGCAGTACTCACTCCTACTCCCGATAATTTGTCGCATGAAACGTAGAAGTATGTCGGGCAGTACTTCAGTAACGTACAGTAACGTATAGGATCGACCCGATTGCCAGTGCCAGTAGGTATTCAGATATAGGTGAGAACTTATTTTTGAGGGATAATTTTTCAGTTAGATTTTTTATGGGGTTATTATTATAGGTATGACCCATCTTGTACGATATTGGTATGACAATGTGCGGAGCAGTGGTAGCTATTTGTAGATCCCTATTTAAATGTTACGGCATGTCTTTTATATATTTACTACTAGCTTTTGCTCGCGGCTTTGCTCACGTTAAGTTCGATTTTTCAAATCCCTATTTTACCCCCTTAGGGGTTGAATTTTTAAAAATCCTTCCTTAGTGTGCGCCTACGTCATAAAAGGAACCAACTGTACAAATTTCAAGTTTGTAACTTCAGTAGTTTAGGCTGTGCGTTGATATCTCAGTCAGTCAGTTAGTCAGGACTTTGAATTTTATATACAGGGTGTCCCACGGCTATGCCACATGGAGGGGAAGTACCTTAAATATTGTAGATGGAACATTTTACTGAAAGAAGACTTCATTTTAATTTAAAAAACAATTTAAACTGCATTCATAGATTTTTAAATAATTGCCTGGTTGAACCGGGACTCGAACCCGCTATACGAGAAAAAAAATTAACCTGTATCTTTATCATACCGATCGGAAGGCTTCATCGTAAGGATTATTTTTTGTTAAATAACATAGCATGAGAAATAAAAGGAAGACCATGAATTTTAGCCTTTGATGTAAAATTTTGTTCAGAAAAATGAAAAGCTGACATTGGCGTATCGACATATACGTACAACTGAAATGAACTATTACTAATGAGTACCCACTTGAGAAGTACGCATCATTTCCCGATCCTTACAGGTTAATTTTTTTTCTCGTATAGCGGGTTCGAGTCCCGGTTCAACCAGGCAATTATTTAAAAATCTATGAATGCAGTTTAAATTGTTTTTTAAACTAAAATGAAGTCTTCTTTCAGTAAAATGTTCCATCTACAATATTTAAGGTACTTCCCCTCCATGTGGCATAGCCGTGGGACACCCTGTATATAGATTAGTCCCTACTAAATTCGTGTTAAATACTAAGTTCGTGAATTCTAGAATATGGATTTAAGATTTTAAAAGACGGTACAATTTTTTTGTTTTTCCTAGAGATAAAGAGTAACCATCCGTTATAATATTGGAAATATTAGAAAATCAAAAAGGAATATGCTAATCTGGACATGGGCTATCAGATTTACCCTTGTCAATCCTTAATCTTACTCAGACCCGCATTTCCAATGTTGAACACAAAGCGGCTGGGGCGACGTGTGTTGTCACCAAGGTTCATTGAACGCGCGCATACGTGTGTAAGATTTGTCATGCAAATAAGTGTATTGAAGTTCGATACAGATAGCATACGTTCACATGAATACGTAGGTAGATAAATCGCGAAACAGTGTCAAAGCTAAAGATAAATGAAGCAAAATTATTTTTGAAGTAACAAATTTACTAAAACTATCAAAAGTTTATATTAGCGAAAACCAATATAACGCATGCCACAGATATCGTTACTTAACTTATCGTTTATTGTAGTAATGTTAATGCGATAAAAAAATAAAGTTTTTCATTTTCGACTTAACGTTACAAAAAAAAAGAAAATAGTAGGCTGTTACCTTCTTTAATTTTTCATACAATAAATAAAATGATCTAAAATTTAATTTATTATGGGATAAATCCCACCTTATCTAAAACGTTTGTAGTCATAGAATGGTATACAGAATTTACAGCAAAATGTTCAGAACATTAGCACCAGATGGCCCACTTAATTTGGTCTATTTGAAACTTAATGAATTTCCCCTAAGATGAATTACGTGAATGAAGTGAAATATTAATTCATTTATTCACTTAATTTATTCACTTAATTAATTTACATTTTATCCTGACTACGATTGTAAAATAAGTAATAGTTTGCATAATTTTATTTGTTTGTGTCATAACCAAAACTTTCGCACTTCGTAGAAATCTAGTCAAGTTTAAAAGAAGTTACGCCTAGATATACAAAATATAATACGCCTTCCAAATTAGCAGGCTACCATCTTAGACTATATTGTCGTCACCTACCATCAGGTGAGGTCACCGTCATGGAACAAGAAAAACAAAATCAAACGCGCCGAAAAAGATAAAAACCTGAGATGACATTGAAATATTATGAAATGCAATTTTTATGCAATTATTTTAGAATATTCAAAAGCTTTTCGGAGTGGAGCAGATTTTTAATGAGTCCAGTTTGAATGCAGATGTTTTGACTATTCTAAAAGCAAGTGCTATTGTATTGCCTTTGTGTCCACTCCAGAAAATAGATGCTTTTTATTAAGCTTATTTCTCACAAAAGAATCGTGTTGAGTTCTATAAGACACTTCATAATAATATCATTTTTCAACACACTTGCTCATAAAGGGGCTCCCGGTTCACCGCAACTAGGCACACAATGACACCTCTAACTCAAACTGTGACTTTTGATTACTATTATTCACAATGTGAGTTAAAGAAATTTTTTTTTTAAATTTATTGGGTGAGTTGCTGTGTTCTTAAAAAAGTTTCTATTACAAAAAAGATCTTGTTCAATAATTTATAAAAATATCGTGTTCAATTAATGTACCTGAGCAAGCAATCATTTCATACAACTCCGTATTTAAATAGATAATTTCAACATGTACATTGTACGTGTTTAATAAATAAAACTGTCAGTAACTTTTGTTTTTTTTTTGTAATAAAGAAAACTCGAAATCCCCATTTTGTACGTGGCTATAAGAGAAATGCCAAAAAAAAGAAACCTCATTCTTTAGTCTATGGCCATTAAAGGTTTCGGAAAACTGATTAAATCAAATAAACACCTGAATAGGCTGTATGGTCGTCGATCTTTGCCTGCCCTCAAGAGCATCTCAAGAGGGCGAACAAAGGAACAACATTAATTTTTCCCGCCATTGCGAAAAAATTTTCACAACTCGTTTTCACTGTTTTGTACCATAATGTACTATTTTAGTGTTATTTTCTTCACAAGTGTGTTGAAAAACGTCGTATGATACACGTGTATATTGATGATTACCGTCCTCGGCTACCTTAAGACCCTCACCTGACGGCTCGGGTCTCAATAGCGCCTCAGCGGTAATCACCAACTTTGACACTTGTACCATAATGTACTATTATCAAACGTTTTTCTTTCATCATATTTTCTCCATTCAGTATTGTTATATTATATATTAAGCGATGTCATTTGGTAAAGAGCTTTCTGGAATGTAAGGAATTGTGTCAAAGGATACACAACTTTCCGGGAGTCCCATTGCCAGTTCTACGAAATCTATGTCAAAGGGAGCAGTACCGAGCAACTATCTACAGTTTATATCTATTGTCAGTCAACCTGGAAGTGATTTCCATGTGAGTGATTATTTAGAAACTGTAGAAAAAGGGCAGAGTTAAAACGAGACAGATTTATATCAGATCATATATGTATCTCGTTTTTACCTCTATCTTGAGTCTGAGCTGAGTCAGACCACGCTTTATAGATCTCAGTATAAGTTTTTAATCCTATTGTATAGGAAGTGGTGTATGTAGCTGACCAAATAAATAATTATAATTGGCTGATGTAAATTCTGCTTTCATGTGATGGACGATTTCTAAACTTATCTCATAAATAGTCAATTGCTTGAAGTTATGGAAGATGAACAAGATGGTGACACTGGGTAAATTATGTCGCAAGTAAAGGCGTACAGGGTGCTATTATTTTGAGTAATTACGAGAGCCGTCGACAAGCTTGGTTCCTGTGGGACTTTATAATTATATATAATATGACGTTGTTCAGCTCATATTTTACTATTAATAAATTATGTCCGCAATTTCGTCTGCGTAGAGTTAGGTTCTAAAAAACCGGAGTGAACCCTTTGTTTTCACCGTAGCACCTAAACTAATGAGCCGATTTTTATGAATCAAAGGTATCATGGCTACATTTTATACGAACTTCATGTTATTAGTATTATAGTTTCAGTTTGTAGAATCATGGATTAATCTGGATTCTGATTCAAGGTTTTTGGGATTCGGGATAAATCAGAGACGCTGCCGTATCGGTGGCGTAGACAAGAAAAACGTTTATTGAAAAACTAGCTTTTGCTCGCGGCTTTGCTCACGTTAAGTTCGATTTTTCAAACCCCTATTTTACCCCCTTAGGGGTTGAATTTTCAAAAATCCTTCCTTGGTGTGCGCCTACGTCATTAAAGGAACCAACTGTAAATATTTCAAGTTTCTAACTTCAGTAGTTTAGGCTGTGCGTTGATATCTCAGTCAGTCAGTCAGGACTTTGAATTTTGTATATATAGATCATAGATGGTATAGACAGAATACGAATACGATTAATCGAATTAAATCTTATATACTAACCCTACAGTTCGAGCGTTGCGATCTAACTTTGCTATTTGTAGTGTCGAGATAAGTTAGAGGAACTTGGATTACTCAAATATATTGGCGGAGCCGGAACTTCCGGTCTGTTCGAAGTCATCCAATTTCTTAATCGAGTTCTATTGGCGTAGTACGGCTGTGAAATACGTTAATTGGTTACTCTCTTGTGGTCGTGATTTGAGAAAAGCCAACATCAGTCAGTAGTGTGTTTTTTTTTACTTTTCTTATAATTTTGAGATTTTTAAAATATTTGGAAATATTTTATTTCCTATTTGTTACAAGGTCTGCGTATGTCTGCTACGCTATGTATAAGTACTATTCTAGTACAGGCAGACCCGAAATACAAACCCGAATGGTTTGGTGTGGATGGATTGATGGATGGATGTTTGTTACTCCTTCACGCCACTAAGAATATCCGTTTTAACTGAAATTTGGAATGGAGATAGCTCATAGCCAGGATTAATATATAGGCTACATTTTATCTCGGAAAAGTAAAGAATTTTAACGAGAATTAAATCTTAGTCCACGCGGACGAAGTCGCGGGCATAATCTAGTATTAGGTATTTAAGTGCTAGGTATTACTTATTTAAGTATTATTAGCAAGCTTTAAGTAGGAGTTTTTGGTAAGGTAATTAATGTTTTGAGCAGGTATGTAGGTAGTTAATTTGGGTTTTTTATCATGGTTTTTTTATATTAGCTTTGTTCTCCTAACAATATTAAAAGGCGTTGGTTGATACTTGAATATAATTTTTCACGAAGGCTTATCGATAACACTTAATCATCTAAAGGAAATTCAAGTAGACTCCAAATAATCTCATTTATCGTGGAGATTGAAAAGGAAAATTGTTAAAGTAAAAGTGGGATTTATTTTCTGAGACATACTTATTTCGAACTTCAATCTTCACCTATGAATCCTGCAATCCTTAGGCTACCTTTCCACCATGTGTTAGGTAGCTTAGCGATGAGGAAGGTAAAACTAAGCTAAGAAACAATTTTCTATTAACACCAAAGCTAAAGCGGTGTTGGTAAGATATTCTATAGTAAGGATATTTATTTGTAGGATAAATATTTTATAGTAAAGATTCCGTGGTTAAGGAAAGTTAAATCAAAGTTACAGACTATTTAAAGGTTCAACAAAAAACCCTCTTGGAATATGACTGATATTTGGAATATGAATGATAAATGATTGAAAAGGATTGGTATATAAATCTCCAAAACTTTTATTCGTCAATTCGACTGAACATGGCCATGATTAATATGAACCCTGTCATTTATAAATAGGGTGACCTTTTTCAAAGTCCTCTTGATAATAAATTCGGTTCCAATCATTGTCGCTTGTTTTAGTGGGTGGTTTTCAATTTTTGTGTGTCCGATTACAATATTTATGGAATAAGTACCTAACCTCGGGGTTCTACATTTATAATACAGAACCAATCAAGGCAGAAAAAAGGAAAAATCAATTACTGAAGTTTGTCTTGCATAGGTAGGTTCAGAATGAATTTTGTACAACCTTTTATTAGGAAATACGCTGTCGCCTTTCAGTTTGTGTGTTTAGCTTCTTTAGTACGCTATTGTTTGTACTGTAAATATATTTGTTTTCGTTTCAGAGTTATTGTTACGGAGACTTCAATAAAACACAGCGTTTTGGTGAAAATTGTGAAATTAATTGCTATGTTGAACATGACCAATATTCTCCTCTCTAAAGAAGCGGAAAGCTTGTGATAGTATTTTTTTGTAATAGAATTATAAATAACCATAGATCAACTAAAAATATCGATATAAAAATAGTTACTTAACTATGAAACATAGTCTGAAAACTATGCATTCGTTGATCGATCATGTTCAGTTTAATATAAACATTATACTATTGCATCAAGTAAATCGTATGTAAACAATAACTTTTCTAATATAAACCACTAGCGTTTCGCAATTAGTAACGCTTCAGTGGAGTTTATTATTACTTGTAGCGCTGTGATATTGAATCTATTACGTCACCGTCCAAATTGCCTTTATCAAAGGTAAACAAATGGCGGATTTATTTTAACGGATGGTACTCTTTGCTTTGCTTGTAGTAAATTTGAAATTATCAATATTTTATATTGCATGACATTGTTTTTATTTTTTTTATTTTAAATATTTACGATACCTACTAGTATTTGAAATATAATAAGAAAAAAGTTAGATATTTTATAATTAGTAGGTATAATATAAGGACGTCAATAAAAATTATAATAGTTGCTGCTTTTGTAATTTTCTCTGATTATATAATGCCTTCATAATTACGATACAAGTAATTAAGTTTTTGATGATGACACGATGGAAAAAAGATCAAGGAAAATTCAGACAATATAACTACCCAAATTGCTCCTACCGGAAATTGAACCCGAAACCTCCGCCTTATAAATAATACAACGCTTACCACTACGCCAAAGAGATCGTCGAATGACGTATAACAGCTTTTGACCCAAATAATAAAATTAATTATTGCTCTTGTAATACATACCGTCGGGAAATAGAAATCATCTGTCAATTATTGTTAATTCAAACCCTCAGAGCAACGTCGCGCCAATTATCATAAAAGTCAAATTAACTATTAACGGTAGACTGAGCGTCTGTTATACCAATGATTATAACATCAAAGTAAATTCCTTTAATACCTTCTAAGGTAAAATTATCCGAAGTTTTTCAGTAAAAGCGGCTAATGAGGTTGGTTGATGTTTTACTTACTTTATGAAATCTTCCCATAATGCTAGTTTAAAGATGAAGTGGTATAAAATGAGCTTAGTTTTAAAAAAACTGATACATTACAGCAGCTTTAGCTTAAGTAACTCTAAATGTTTCTTGGAAGTAAGACTATTTTTTGTCCAACACTTCGTACGCGTGGAGCTAGGTTTTTAGAAATCCCGCGGAAATCCTGTTTTACCGGGATAAAAGGTTCTACTAGTTCTCCAATCACATGGGTGGGCCATTCATTACCACTTCAGCTTTGCGGCTCGATACGGTTATTCTTATTGTGGTTATTTTGCGATTGGTTGTCGGTTACTCTGCTTCTCCTACGGATCTCCTCATTTCTGATTTGATCTCGCAATGTTGGTGAACATCCCATTGAAATCTACCAAATAGGTACTATTATAGAAGATAAAAAAGGTTGAATCCGAAAAAAGTGAATGCAAGTTTGAAAAAAAAAAAAATTAACCATCAGAAAAATTCAAGGATAAAAATATTTGACTATCCGAAAACATGTTGAAATACGAGTAAAAATAGTTACGAGTATTTTCAGTAGGTAGATATTTTTGTACTACAGTGTTCAATTTTTTACATACTCGATGACCGGCGTTACTTTTAATTGGAAATGTCAATTTTTGAGCGAAAACATGGTATAAATTGAATGTGAGGCAGAGAAAAAAGGTCTGACAATATTTTACAATCAGTAGTTCTCCAAAAAAAAAAAAAGAAAATACCGTTGCGATAAAAACTATTCATCCTTCCAAGTTTTAGCCTGCAGTATCCACAACTGGACATAATGTTTTCTCAATCGAATCCGGTGGCGGCGGCCAACCTGCTCAGAGATTAGCCATCTGTGCGGGAGATATTATAGTGCACAAGCGTGTGCACAAACACAGGTGCACTCTCTATTTTCTCACTTTCATAGTTTCAGGACCGACCGCTTTATGTGCTCTCCGAGGCACACCGCCAACGTCTTAACTCCGGGTTAGTACCTACTGAGAATATCTTGACAGAAAAGTCTAATACTACATTTCTGTTCCTGACCCGGTAATCAAACCCGGGAACTTGCCATCCACATTGCCATCCACAGTGTGACATAGTCCTTAGATACCTAGAAGCATCATCAAGCAAGTTCTTTTGTTTTCCTAATCCATCTCTTCTTCTTCTTTATTAACCGATACACGTCCACTGCCTGACAAAGGTCTTTTGCATGGACTTCCACAGGTCTCGGTCTTGCACGGCCAGTATCCAGCAGCCCCTGCGAGTCGGTCTACCTATCAATACTGGCGCTTATAAAAGCGCTTCCATCCATTCCATCTGCTTCTCACCATCTATACCTATCACACTCCTATTCAGTAAACTTAGAATTATTTTAGTCTCTGCTCTATATTCCTCTGATAACAGGGCCTACTAACTCTCAAAGCAGTATTATATCAATATTGTTTTGAAATGTCATACAATGACATTAAATGACATTTCAAAACAAATTTGAAATAATACTGCTTTAAGCGTTGATAGTAGGTACCTAGATCCAAATAAGGCCCAGATCAATAAGCCAAAATTAAATATGCAAGGGTGATTTGAATGCGCTCGTTTTGAGCCGTTTATAGCTGTGGTTTGTGCCTATTCGTGAGATAGTGTTATATTTAGTACGGTTACGTCACAACTTCACAAGTCAATTTGTAAGCTCCGAATAGATTTAATTATTTTTTATTATTCACATAACTCTTCCATTACACTTCCAGCTGTGAGTTCAAACACATGATTTTCGCCATTTGCGAATTACTTTCAGAGTTTTGGTTATTGGCATCTTGGTCTATAGTACCTACTGGTAGTACCGCTTGTATACAGCGGCTACCGTTCTTTGAAGGGTGTGCCCTGCACGCTGCACGAAGTTGCCAGTCCAGCTTCGTACGTTTTAAACTATATTTGAGAGATATTGGATAGAAGCAAGCGTTACTTTGCGGAATTCTATGATAATACTAAAAGCTCTAATCCGCTAAACCAGAAAAAATGTGTATGGCATCACGCGCCGACCGCGCTGTACACTGTCGATTCTTCAGAATAAAAGAAATATAGGAATAACACAACACCAACACGTAGCGCCACACAAACTCCTTCAAAATACACTCGATGTACTAGATCGGAGCGTCAACAGGAAATGTTGACTCCTGGTTGACTCCACAATCCACAATTGCAATTGACTTTGCAACGGTGCGAGCGGCGCCATACAGCTTTTATGAGGTTTGGCGAACTACAGCAAAATAATACTTTTTTCTCAAACATGCATGGAAATATTGTCATTATTTTCGAAAAAAGAACACGCGAAGTATCGAATTGTCGGACAAAGAAAATCAAATCCATTGCAAGAGCGTTTTTTGAATTTGGAACATTACAACGCTCCGCGAAACAGTTGTTTCGCGGAGCGTTTTTTTTTTTTTTAAATATTGCAGGAGCTTTGTAATGTAATGCCGTTTCATACAACAGTATGAAATGGCGTGCTGGGGTTACTAAATACTCCTTGATCGGATCTCTTTTGTCATTCTTGGCATACCATAGTCTCTTTGCTTAGTACAAATTGCGTTTACGTGGCTGTATAGCCATAAATGCGTTTGCCTGTCGGCACAGATAATAAAAAAAAAAATTGGCGGTAAAGCTGAAAATTCGTCTTGATTTGTTATTTACATACCTACTTAATAAATATAAATTTAATAATAATCAAAATGAGTTCCAACGGTTCAGAGAGTGAAATGGAGATTGATTGTACCTACTCCACCAGATTTAAACCAAAATGGCGGATGGATTTGGATGTATAATATAAAAAGTGTTTTATTTCCCTGCATTCTTTTGAGAAAAGCACTATATATGCCTCGGCGGGAAATGGCAATTGCCTGTCTCGTATTTAGTGAAGTCCTCGCCTACGGCTCGGCCTTCAAACTCATACTCGACCTGCAATTGCCTACTTCCCTGCCTTTGCAATAATGTACTATTTTTTAAAGTATTATATATGAGAGAGCTCTGCCGAAGAACCAAAAATACCTTGTCTTCTGCGGTGTTGTTCATTTCTCTCTTAAGAGGCCTTTATTTAGCAACCATGACATGACTTTGTATGGCAGTTACATAAGGTAGAAACTAGACGTAATAAGGATTGCACGATAAAGCTCGTTTCGTAAGTTTGCATACATTTTCGCCGAGCTCATTGTTCTTGGACTGTGATGGAATTGTCCGGTCAGGGGTGAAGGAACTCTCGCGTGATCGGCTTGTTTTAGCGACCGCGACGCTCGCCGACTGCACCGGCGTTCGCCTCTGATGTGTGAAAAGATATGCGGTGAAGGAAATATTTGCAGAAATAGTTTGTTGTTTGGCGCTAATATAGTAGCGAAATCCCGAAATATCCTGGCATAAGGTATTAAGCCTTATATTTATTATATTTCGGGATTTTGCATATTATACCTAGGTATGTAATTTTATGCAATCACAAGTGTACGATGCAAAAATCATAAACATATGTAAGTCTTTTCAAGCTATAAAAGTACCTTGACTGACTGATAGATAAAAAAGGGTTGGTAGGTAAAGTTTGAATGAATCGCAAACTCTCTTTTTTTTTGAAACCCAAAAGCCACGCGGACGATATCGTGTTTTGATTTTGATAGAAAAGCTGATAGTCAGTTTCCTATCCTATCCTACTAATATTATAAATGCGAAAGTTTGTGTGGATGGATGGAAGGATGTTTGTTACTCCTTCACGCCACAAATGAATGAATTGATTTGGCTAAAATTGTGAATGGAGATAGGTCACATCCAGGTTTAACATAAAGGCTACATTTTGTCCCGGAAAATTAAAGTTTTCCGGCGGGAATTGAAAAACCTGTTAGTTATGTTAATTGAACCATTGAACAACGTTTAACTACGACTGAAAGAGATAGTCTGATTGCGTAAAGATGTTAGAAAATTGATTGCAAGACAAAGTAATCGATACATACAATATGCTTTTTACCATCGCAACACGCCAACTGAATGTAGGCCATGTAAACGTTTTAGACAGACAACCTTATACATTTCTAATATGAACCAATCTAGTCAAGAAACTTTTTAAATTTATCTGGTGGGAGGCTTTGGACGTGGCTAGTTACCACCCTGCCGTCAAAGACGTGCCGCCAAGCGATTTAGCGTTCCGGCATGATGGCGTGTAGAAACCGACCAGGGTGTAGATTGAACGCACAATGCCATACCCCTACCAAGTTAGCCCGCTACCATCTTAGACTGCATTGTCACTTACCATCAGGTGAGATCGTAGTCAAGGGCTATCTTGACATCGAATATAAAAAATATAATAAACCCCAATATTTTTTCCAAACGAATTTAATTAAAAACAAAAATTAATTTAATTATTATGTTATGTTGTTTATTTTTCATATGAACTTGCGTGCACCCTTATTACCCTTTCTCTCAGATCCTCTGCAAGAGAATTGTCTGGCAGATCTCTTCTAAGCGATAAGGTCACCAGTTAATTTTTTTGTTATTTATTTTTCTAAGTTATTTTTAAGATTTCAGTTTACGTGAATACTTTCATAATTGTGTGTGTAGACTTCACACCATTCTTCACACACATAATTATAGAGGGTTTCACGTATCTAAAACTCGAGCGTGAGGCAATAGAACATGCGCTTACTTTATGATTTCGATATCTAGATATGTATTTAGCAATACTGGATGCTGGGGGTGTGTTATTACATCTTTGTCACAACTTCAGGATACAACTCATTCCCCTGTAGAGCAAACAAAACTAATTTATCACACTGCGACTGTTTTATAACACTTGTGACTAAGTTCTAAGTTTTAACTTTAAATCAAAAATATGGTGTTTTAAAAGAAAATAAGTTGCTACTACTATTTTCAGGAATGGAAAGGTGACATACTTGTGGTTAAGTTTTATCCTTTAAATCAAAAAATATGGCATTTTAAAAGAAAATAAGTTGCAACTACGGTTTTCTGCGGTCGAAAGGTTATTGTACATTAATACCAATAGAGATCAAAATAAAGGTCATCGTCGAACTACTTCTGGGCATGGGTCTCTCAGAATGAAAAAAATATTTTTATTGGCGTATACTAATTATTATTTTTACTAAAAAAAAAGAACATTGATTACACATAGTAGGGGATTCCTTCATTTAACAAATAGGTACTCTTCTAAAAGTTAACGTTTGTTAAGTCATTAATTTACTTGTAAAAACAATCACAATTAAAAATACAATAAGTATACATTTGTATGTATTTCCCTACCAGACAAAGCTACCAGATGAATAAATTAAGTATAATCGAATTCTAATACGATTCATGAAGCAGTCTTTTTAGGCAATATAACGAAATACAATCGTTCGGAAACAACGGTTCCATTCCACTGCTAAATCAATCTAATTTATTTCGGATTTCTGAAGCAGCTAAAGTTTATATTACTTTCACATAAATTGTGCTCAAACTTTATTTGGATTTAAGTATCGAATGAGGGTTCTAAATTCGGAACAAACTTTTAGCGAGTTCGCATTCTGTATGGACAACTTTAGCAGGCTGGCTGTTGTGCATACATTTTAATAGCAGTAAACAATTTACGTCACATTATGCAGAATAGGTATACTTACTCAGAACAAGCTGATGCTCGCGACTTCGTTCGCTTCGAATTAGATTTTTTAAAAGTCCGCGTAACCGTTTTGACTCTCCGCGATTAAAATAGCCCATGTGCATCACCGAGATGTATTATAAGTTTATAAGCTATTTTTGTGTCATACATTAAGATCGGTTAGTTCGTAAAATTGAAATAAATCCTATATGAATATTTCCCTTATGTCGCCTCGTCACACATCTTTATGTACACGCCACACACACACTTATTCAAAGACAGGTACATATACCTCGGTAACGCTACGTACGTAGCTACGTAGGCAGCTAATAATAATTGGCATGTAATTAAACGAGCTTCTATTTAATACCATTATTGGCTTCTAAATTACTAAGTCAGCTTCAACTAGTGAGCCTCTAAAAAATATTATTTTAGCATCTATATTTGTAACTTAGCTTCAAACCGTGAACTCCTAAAATACTTAAATATTAGCATCAAATAATACACCAAATCTTCAACCACATTTTTAATTTTTTTTTTTGTGAGAAAAATGAAATAAAAAAATGTTTCTAACTAAATAAAAAAACGTTTTCTTTTTTGATAAAATGAAATTAAAAAATGATTGTTTTTAAATTTAACTCAAGATAAATACCTACACATAACATTATAACATTTTTGAAAAAAAAAATCAAATTTTTTTTCAACTTTTTTTTTAGTTTTAGGCAGGTTTACGATCCCAACAGAACCTAAGTGCCCAGCCTTCGGCCGGGCACCTGAATATTCATGTATAACCCTAACCTAACCTAACTTTAGTTTAAAGAAAAAATTATACAAAAATAATTGCAATATTAACACACTAACAACAGAACAACAAAAAAAACAAATGCATGTTTTGAATGGCGCTCTCTGATTGGTGCAAATAGCCATAACCAACGAGATCGTGCAAATTGCCAGTCGCATCCGTCTCACTCGCACCAACGAAATCGTGCAAATGGCCAGTCGTATCCATCTCACTCGCACCAAATCGTGCAGTGGCAGTGGACAATAATAAAAATAGTGGCTCTTTATTTGATGTTTTCTTTGGAATATTTTGTGGCCATTGTGAAGAAGCCGAGTTAGTATATTAGAAGCTTCATCATTTTCCCGTTGCTGAGTTATTAAATTAGAAGCTAGGTTTTGATGCCAAAAAATAAATTTTGTTGGTCGACTTAATATATTCCATAATAATTTAGCTTAATTTTAAAATTGAACCCAAATTGAATGTTGCTATCATTCAATTAAATAAGAAGCATTTTATATCTTAATCACAGACATACGATACAATGGATGTATAGGTGATGTGATATAGGTTTTTCATTGCTGAATAATATCGTATCTCAGTTACTTAGAGGCAAACCTTTATCCGAGTGGTGGCTGTGTTCACACTTTCACATTCCTAAAGCCTGGAAAATAGCTGTTTGCCAAGTAAATCCAACAGGGATTTGAAATCTGGGTCTCTTACTTCCAAAACAAGAATTTGCATAGCGTCTTGTTGTGCCTAAGATATTTCGGTTTTACCGCTTTCTATTCAAGAAAACATAATTTCCGTAGAACGAGTAGTAACGTTGCATGTTGCAATTTTTAAAGGCCTAGTGTTTCAGGAGTTGAAATGAATTTTCCGGGTCAGGGGTGAATGAACTCTTGCGTGATTAACCCGTTGCAACTGACTGCATTATCGCTGATGTGTAGAGCGATTTGCTGTTAAGGAAATATTTGTGGCGTTAGTTGGTTGTTTGTGTTTCTGCCGGATTTTTGGCCGGCGATAGGACTTGAAATATGGTACATACACAAACAGAGACCAAGACTTTTATCAAATTATACCTAATCCTATTAATATTATGAATACGAAAGTTCGCGAGGCCATCCTCGCGATGGATGTTTGTTACTTCTTTATGCAAGAATTTGCCTCGTTGGTCTAGTGGTTAGCAAGTAGACTACATATGACGAGGTCCCGGGTTCGATTCCTGTCGGGCCGGTCGGTCCTGCACCTGATCTCTCTCCGTATCGGATTTCCGTCCGATCGGACTATGAGAGTAAGGGAATAGAGAGTGCACCTGTGTTTGCGCACACACCTGTGCACTATAATATCTCCTGCGCAGATGGCTGATCTGTGGAGATTGGTCGCCGTGGCCGGATTCGGTCGGGAGGACGTTATTATTACCGTTTTGTGTAAACCGTTCCTGCATGAATAAAACCCTTAATCCACGCGGACGAAGTCACGGGCATCATCTAGTATTCCCGTAATAGTTTTTGCTATCCGTATATTTGCATTGTGAAAGTAAAGATATCTATTAAATCCAAAATCTAGATATTCAAGTTTTTAGAACCTTTAGTTATTGTTAATTGCTTTTGGTAATATTTAAGATTTAATAGACTGCATTCATTATGATCATTTATCATGGAAATTAACCGACTTAAGACGGATTTATGTACTATGTAAATTAACAGATTTACTCCCAGTTACCGTAAATTTGAAAAATTACACTCCACTTCTTTCTGGTTAATCCATCAACTTTATTTGAAAAGTTTTTGGGTTTAAACAACTCGTAAATAAACAAAACCATTTTCCATTTTGAATTATCAAGCAAATAAAATAGGTACCGAGCCGATAATAATTAAGTATAATATTATTAATTAATATGATTGATTAATGATGTAGCCATGATACTGTGAAACAACTTCATGTAATAACCCATATCCGCGTACACCGGAAACAAATTTCGATTCCGGAAATAGCAATACATCATTGATCTGTAGGGTTAGTATAAGATTTAATTCGATTAATCGTATTCTTATTCGATGACATTAGCGTTAAGGTAAAACGAACCTTAATTCTTCTGATTTAAAGTCATAAATTCAGTACAACCGATTTTAATTTGGAGCGTATCCGTATACGTAAACGTATAAGAATGCATGTACGAAATTGAGGTCTAAATTCTAATCCAATGATGTAATGGTTCATTTTACTTTGACGTTAACGTCATCGAATATGATTACGATCAATCGAATTAAATCTTATACTAACCCTACTTACTGCTCTATTTTTGGCTGTCAAGTAATCTGGTGTGCTGATGAATTTTTTTTGTGGTGTTCTTGAAAGAGATATGTGAACTCAACAATGTAACGGAAATTTTTCATATAAAAATTGACGGTCATAAATCATATACGAATTATACGATGAAGCTAAAATTACTGCATTGTAAACAGGATTTTGTCGTAAAACTACCACATCCTCACTAATACCATAAAATTAAAAATTAAAAAAAGAAATCTTTTTGAATTCCCCAAATGAAATTATTGTTGTTCATTAAACAGCCAAGTAAATTATGCTCATGTAGCGTTGATTTTTTTTAAATACGTCTCATCCATGAAAACACGTGCTGATTTCCTGACAAGCAAATTATGTTTACACAGATTCCGCTTTCCATTGCAAATGAGTGATCGCTATTTACACGTTGCCTTGCCACGACTGCGACATAAATATACACAGACAAATTGGAGACACGTTCTGTTTGATGTCGATAACTAATCAATAAAATGGTTTGTTTAGTTGTTTAATCGCAAATGGTTTACGCTTCTTTTATGATAGATGTGCTTGCTTTTTTCTATTGGTCCGGGAGGTAGCGTTGCAAATACAAAAGTCATAGTATTCCGGCTGATATTGACGTCGATAGTAGATCTTATATGACTAATAAGCAAACCGACCGTCAGCTGCCCAAGTAGTGGGGCTGGTGGTTGTGGGACAACTCCAATTAAGCTAGACCTCTAAATTGTATGAGCGCCCATACAGCTCAGAGGTCTATCTTAATTGGCGTTTACTATGAATGCCCTTACATACATAGTAAACGCCAATTAAGATAGACCTCTGAGCTGTATGGGCGCTCATACAATTTAGAGTTCTAGTTTAATTGGAGTTGTCCCACAATCACTAGCCCCGCGGGTGCGTCAGCTGACGGTCGGTTCAGTTGAGAGTCAGCCGAGATCTATTGAAAATGATGGCAATCGATCGGAATAAAATCACTAGCTAAAATGCAACGCTACCTCCCGGACCAATTGTGTTTCAATTAGAATAGACTATGGTATTATCACAGTCACTACTGTGAATGACGGATACCTACCCTACCGGCTAATTTTTTTTTTTCTTAATTTATTGATCAAGATCTATACACAATACATTTTTAATTATTTTATATGCAATCCTCCAGAAAACTTTGTGTTTATGTTGAGGATGGCGAATGGGATGACTGATGTTTGAATAACCAAAAGTACTTCCTCTTTATTCTTCGTCTGTCTTGATTTTTTCGCTTTATAATGTGGCTACATTGGTAAGAACTTTTTAAACAGAGCACAGAGTATCTTTGGTTTAAGTTTATTTCAAAAATGAATTATTTGGATAGCTATCATCTGTCTACAAAACGGCTTGAAATAAAAGAAAACACCGAAAACCTCTAGAGTTTTCCATAATGCTAACAAAAGTATGGTGAACTAGGTGTTTTAGCATTTAGCTTTTTCCTATGAGCGTAGTGTTTATATTCTTTTTGCCTGTGACATAGACACAATACTACTCATACTGTAATTAGTACAAGAAAAAGTTACAGCTTTTTCTTCTCTTCTAGAGAAATGACGCGACTGTGTACGGCGCGGGCGCGCATGTTGCCATACAGATTTTCTTGGTTTGGCAGATTACAGCAAAATATTACTCTCTCTTTTAGATTTCTTGTAGATCCTTCATTATTAATTGAATCATCAGATTTGTATTATTAATGTTATATTCAGATTCATGTGAAGGCTAGACTGAGCATAACACTACTACGTTAATCGCGTTAGTATTGTAGGCATGACTATCTAAGCTCGGAAATTGGAAATTTATCCGTCTAGGGATTACAGTGATATCCAAATTTGAATAGTTTTGCCTATCTTTGTAAGTCCCTGAAGAGCGGAGTTGCATTATTTATATCTATGTTATGCTATGATATAGTTTCTATGTTACGCGCCTCAAGTCATGTCAAGTTCTGGAATTATTTAGAGACATGTTACATTGGCCGGTGAACTCAAAGGGTGAAATACAATAGTAACGTGACCTTTATAGTCCTGGTTGCTATATTCAATCCTTATAAATTATAAATGCGAAAGTGTTTGTAGTTCGCAAGGAGAAACAAACATCCATCCATCCATCTCACAATCTTTCGCATTTGTAATATTAGTAGAATTTCTAATCTATCACGTATGACGTAACTGGAATTTGAAAACGCTACTTACTTTTTAATGAAAGCTTTTTTCTCTCTGGTGTAACTATGTGACTAGCTATAGACCTACAGTTGATGCTCAAAGAGATATTATTTGTTGAACGCGTGGATAAAACTACATACAAACTGGGATTCAGAACTTTCAGTCACGTAGATCAAACGGGATGGCATTTGCGTTTACAAATATTTGTCGGAGGCCCGAATCGAATGTGTCACGTATTAGAGTCAACGTGGTCATTGACCGCGGAACCAGAATTACTCAAAACTCTTTTATGGTAACGAAAGGTTTAAATTTCTTCCTATGATTTATTTGAGGATAATACAATATAAATATAAATAAAAATACAGTTTTGTATTTACCTACTAAAAACTTATTACTAATAAATAATAGCAATAAGTAAAAGTAGGTATAGTTCTTGCAATTCACGAGGGCTCGTGGCTCATGGTTGTGTGTGTGTCGTATCTATACTAGTGGAAGTGAGAGCATACTCGCGCCTGACCGCTCCCACCTAGACTCCGGACAGGCACACACTTATGTGCATGTACACGACGTATCCACAAGTAAAGCTCACGCGCCTTCGTGAATTAGAACTATACTAAGGTGTATTATCCACAAAATGGTTTTCACTTAGCTTATGCTGTGTCTGTTAGGCCGTAATTATAAGATTACGAGTAGGTATTAATTCTAATCGATTTTTTTTTCTTTTTTGTATCATCAGATTTGTTTTTCTTGTAACGGTAGGTACGTTCTCACAGTAATTTACAAATTTTTCATAGTGTAATGCTGTGATCTTTAGAGCGAGCTCTAACTTGGCTCGGATTTGAGATATAATACTTAGTTATAACGAGACACAAACATGGCTTGACATAAATCTATCTCTATTAAACTTTGTTTGGATCTGTGTAGAGTGACAGTGATCTATATAGATATTATCTCAGGCTAAAAGACGTTAGCCCAGCATTGGATTTGATAGATGTCGCTAACGGCTTAAAAATATTTTAAGTGCTTTTTAAAACTCAATTTGTACTACTTTTAGCGATCACCCAATAGGAGGTAATGTCTCGGAGACTGAACGGTTTTGTTTGTTGGTCGCAAAGTAGCTACAGGTTAGGTATCTATAACTATCTACCTACCTAATGAAAGAATACTACTCAGGGTTCAAAATTTCCATTAAACACGAAAAGGTTTTCCTGGGATAATTATGCGGCTTGCTCCCCAATCCGTATAATGTAAGTCGATACAGACGAGTAATTACCAAGGCACATAGTTACTCTACAAAGACCACGAATTGTACCTTTGTATAACTTTATAGTCAAAGATGCGTGCCTGGGACCGAACCCGCGACCACCCGAACAGAACTGGAGATCGTAGCATTAACAACAAGACTATCACTGCTATCACTTTCTTTTCTTCTATCTCTTCTGCTATCACTTTCTGACTTTTCGGAGTTATGTGCGTAAGTATCTCATGAAAGGAAAATATCGTGTTCTCACGATGGTTTCCTAATCTGTATGCCTGAAGTTCTCCAATGTTTCAGAATGTATGTGTGAAGTCATTGGGCCAGCGTGGTGGACTAAGGACTATAACCCTTCTCTGAGAAGAGACGTCCTGCGCTCAGTAATAAGCCGTAAATGCATGTGTTGCCGATGATGACGATGAAAACTTCATACTTCATATTGTTACGATATAATATGCAAAGTATTCCAGTTGGGAGATAAAATATGCTCATGAGCATTGAGCCCATATCTCTCCACTCGTATATTATCTAGGTCAAGTTTCTCTCTAAACGCCGTAACACTCGCGGGTATAATGTATTTTGCAGAAAGCGATTTTCGTTAAGCTCGTGTGATCAGTGGCGTGCACAGATGTACTTACAGGGTAGGCAGATGATACAAAATGGAAAAAATCTTCGGTGCGAATTTAAAAAAAACTTAAGGGTAGGCATTGTACAAATTATAAAAAGCCTACCCTTAAGTTTTTATAATTCGTACTGGCGATTTTCTCCATTTTATATCATTTTTCCGCATTATGCCTACCCTGTGTGCACGCCACTGCGTGTGATCAATGCAATGCATTGCACTACGGAGCTCTTATGAAATCTAGAGCGTTCACTGAATTGGCTAAGACTTGAGACAGAGTTAAAGAGACAATTAATATGGCCTGACACGAGTGAGAGTGCAAATCTATAGATTTGTACTCAAAGCTATGTCTACGTGGGAAAAGGCTGCTATGGTACTTTTATCTCACGAAGTTACGGGCTCTTTTCTTGTGGTTATGTCGTGTACATGCACATTGCGTAAGTGTGCGTGTCTGACAGGAGCCTAGGTGGGAGCGGTCAGGCGCAAGCAAGCTCTCGCTCTCACTTATATAGATGATATATTATACTCGGGAGATACAGAAATAACTACGCCTCACGCTCTTTCATTTATTATATCGATATTTGATTTACCTAGCAATATCTAGCAATTATCATTTTCAAGGCCGACTTTACCAAATTAAAATAATACTTATTTTACGTGGAGAGAAATCGGCCCTAACAAAATCTACGTCGGTATATAATAATTATTATTTATTGTACAAAATCTAAAGGGGTATTGTTCTAACAAAATAACGTAGCATTCAAAAACATTCTGCGTCGTAATACATGCAAACTTGACCTAGAAACGAAACTACAGAAAGGTTCCCAATTAAAAAATCACGGCTGTTAAGCTTTCTACGTATGAGAAATTCTACAAAGATTTATAGTCGTGACTTTGTCTGCGTGATATTAGATTATGAAAAATTCCATAGGAAATCTGTTTTTCGTGCAAAAAGTATTCTTTGCGTCTCTAGAATATAAGCTTAAGTTTTAACTCTACCTCTAGGCTCTAACAGATGTGCCAGAATGTGCCAGATCAACGCTGTTTTGTTGTTAATTCCTGAGAACGACCTTCGGATTATCTTATAAAAGTGTAATGATCGCAATCAGCTCTGTGATTGGCTGATACTGTCTCGCTATTGGCTAAAATGCAGTGATGCAGCAAGAATATCATAAATTCAGCCAATCACCACAATTCAGGCTTTAGCAATGATTAATGCAGTTGTTCCACAATCTGGCTGACGATTGAATAATTGTCCTGTCAGACCAAGCCCAATGGACCATAGCCGATCTTCTATTGAAGCTAGGTGTATGCCTTCGCTTTAGATCGGTCGATAAGCAATCGAGCCATGCCAATGTAAGACAATAACGTAATTGATGTTAACATCAATCTAAGAATTAGCAGATTCTGTTAGTCACAATGTCTAAGAGGTCATCTAGTATGAATGATAAAAAGGGCGCAGATGCTTCAGATATAAAGGCCAAAGGGTCAAGTAAGTGTATAGAAAAGGCAAGATGATGAGAATGGATAAATAAAAACTGGACAAAACAAACTGGACTGCGATAAATGGTAATAAACCTGGAGGAGACTAGGATCCAAACAAAGAGTTTGAGTGTCGCAGGAAAGTGATGATGATGATCTTCATTCTTTTATACATTTTGTCCAATTACTGGCCCACTTATGGGCACAGGTCTCCTCTGGAATTAGACGGGTTTAGGTCATAGTTCACCACGCTAGCCAATCGACACTTGGCTAGCGTGGTAACCTTCGAGAACATTATATAAAACTCCTAAGCATACAGGTTTCCTCACATTGTTTTGCTTCACCGTTAAAGCAAGCGATATTTAATAAAATGCACGTACGCGTAGTTAGCTTCGGAGAGACAGAGCTTGCATTTAAAAGGAGCTATATATTGTTGTTATATTGCACCCGAAGATAATTTGTATTGTGTCTTACGTTATATTCTGCAAATAGAACAATAATGCATCATCGGAACTGCGTTTGCAAATCGGAAATAACCTATCTCATATTGATCTCTATATTCTGGGCGAATGGGGCCAAATCTGGCTTAGGAATGAAGATGTTATCTCGAAGTTGGCAAGAAATGCAAAATTATAAATTGAAATCTATTTTGGTAAATGGTTTAGAATTCGGAAACACGTGTTTGAAATAGATATTATTATTAAGCGACCTACCTCCAAAATTAATAAGAACAAAACAAGAATTCAATTTGTTCCAAACAACAACTGTAGTATCAAGTATCTCATTAAATCTATGAAATATTTCAACTCGATGAAACTCTGGAAACAGAAGTAGAAAAATATTTAAAAACACGCGGCTCAACTCAATGGTACTAATTCTGTTGGGCAAAATACTCAAACTTTCTTCTTATTTGGAAACTTAACGTAATAAACGTTGTGGAATCAGTAATTTACAGACTGGTACACTATGGCCTAAATCCTTCTTATCCTAAAAGGCAGCTTTGCCCAGTTGTGGGCAAGCGATGGGGTTGATATGATGGTTAGGAACAGCTGTATAGATTGCAGGTAAATATATAGAAACTGGACGTTAATCACACAATTCTTCAAAGGGATGTTTATCGAGTAATTAAACTATGTTTTAAACTAAATATTTTAACTATTTTACTTCAATTACACTCATGTTTGAGGTAAATGCGATATTGTAAGAAAAACCTTGGAACCACCTTTCATATTCTAAGCTCCTAACACGGCCGCCCTCTGAGCGCTCTTGCTCCCAATTTTTGCAAGTACTTGACCTTTTGCCTTTTTTACAGTGAACTCATGAAAACATTTTTCTCAAGAATATATTTCAAGCGCAAGACAAAAGCCCCGGGCTTGGTACAGGTGGACAATTATATCTTTTCTATAGATTAAACACCGTTTTGTTACACCCTTTATTGTAGAGTTAAACTTAGGGCCGATTTCACCAACATAAGTCTTATCCGAGTGTTTTGTCAAAAACTGTCAGAACACCCAATTTATTCCTCGGTTAAACGTTACTCGACGTTGGTGAAATCGGCACTTAATAATTTTTTACTTAATCCTATTATAGTTAACATGTTGAGGGAAAGAAGGTATATATAATGTAAATTAATATTTATCAGAGCTTAAACAAAACTATCGTAGAGCCAGAATATTAATTAATATAGTAGTTATACGAATTTATAAGTTTCAAAATATTATATTATTGAACTGATGTAAGTTTTCCAAGAACTTTTAAGTTTGAAAACAATTATGATTTAGTTAAAACCCGTTGAAATAAATTGATGTTCGTGTATTAAATACCAAAACATATATATCGCAAATGTATGATATCATCAAAAATATGTTAGGAATTTTCTCAGCGAATAAATTACTTTTTAGATTGAATCATAATACCTTTTTAAAGAGAGAAAATATTAATTAGGTATAGGACGCGCGCGCCAAGATAATTAATTTATAAAAGATAATTACTATCGAAGGCGATGAAGGCCAAGGATTAGTTATATCAGAATCAAATTAAGCTAAAGTTCAATGTCATAGAATAAGTAGTATTAGATGGTAAAGTTAGGGCCAGGACACATCACCCCGGCACGGCACCGGCCTCCTACGCTAGTAAGTCGACGACACTCACTTACGCACTCTATTTTATTTTGTTATGCTCTTAGTTCACGTGAAGTTAAATTTTTAAAATCTCTCGGAAGCCTGTATCACTCTCCAAGTCCTCAATTAAACCTCGTTGGTACATGATTGAAGGAAAAATCTAAAATTAAACACACATAATATTAGTAAGGATAAATATACCATTGCATGTCGCTGCACCATGTTACATCGACGCCCATAAGATAGTGTAAAGGAAACTACAATCAATTATCTTTTATGGGTATTTATCTGGTATTTATATACTTCAGTTAGGACACAAAGTCATTATCATACGTTATTATTACGCCGTCAGAATTTTTATTAATGTTGTGTTTTTGTTAATAGTGCCGCTTTATGCTTTCCTGCTAGTAATTATGTGTGTTTGTTACACAAGATAATACATAAATCAATAACCAATAAGATAGCGAGTACGAGTACGAGTAAAAATATTTTGAAAATATTTGTACTCACTCCTGCTGCTAATACTGCTAGAAGTCGTGAGCGTTGGCATCCTAATGTGGTATAAATCCAAACTACTCGAACGAAACGCTTCAATTCAACGTTCCTGATAAGAACCGCTAAAGTGTGGAATATTCTTCCACCATCCGTGTTTCCTGTCACCTATAATTCGAGTAACTTCAAAGCAAGAGTGAATAGGCATCTTCTAGGCAAGCTGTCCAATATTGATTGTCGTCAAGCGCTAGCCTATTTCAGATAAAAAAAAATACTTAATCAGTCCGACAAACACACATAACTTATACATACATAAATACATGCTGCTCACCTTTTCTCATCAGTTCTTGGTTATTTTTTAAATCTCTATGAATTTTAAGTTCATGAAGCCTTTTGTTACAACCATTAGCGCAGTTCCATCTCTATTTTTATTCATCTTAGTATGGAACCAACTTGTAATTAGCGCGACGCTGCCCTCTAAATGTTTGAGTACGCTTTAAGTAATTGACAGGTATTTCGGGCAGTTTCGTTTACTCGTATTTGCTTTATTTAAGCACGGGTTATCTAGGTCAGATAGGGTAATTATGTTCGCGATGAATAATTTGATGTTTGAATGCCCGGTGCTCTAATTACTATGTTTATGATTGATTTGAATTTTGAATTTAAACGGTAACTATTTTGGATCCGTAGATCCAAAATAGTTACCGCAAAATAGTTAGCTGTACGCAGCTTTCCTGTACGTGGTGCACAATGGGTACGCAGTAATATAATCAGTCTATGCCATTTATAAGATTTCTTTTATTTTTTAGGAGGCCTGTCCATATATAACGATATAAAATGCAGACTGACCTCATTTCGAACAACAAGTTCGATAAACTTGTTAGTAAATCAAAAGAAGACATTGGGAAGTCCATAAATAGATTCCATTCCATTTCGCATTCTACCTCAATCACCACGGCTTATAAAAGTTTCATTTCTTTTACCGATTCGGTACAGAATGTTTGAAAAGCTGCAGCTACCCGTAAAAATTGTCTGTGAAATACTTTAACGCCATTGCAGTAGGTATTGGTTTTGTCAGCTTCTCATGAATTTGTGAAACTCAAGTGAATTCAGCGTAGCTTCGACATTATATTAGTCTAGTGCCTTTGAGTAATATTTTAGAAATGTAGATACCTTTACTACGTAGGTTATGGTGATATGGATCACCTCTTGAGATCATCACAATATTATCTTCTGCAACTTGTTTGACTAGCAGATTGTAACTAAATGATAAGGCCACCAGTTGTACATTTTTAACTTTATTTATAAGATTAATTCTAATTTGGTGTACAATATAAAGTGCATTCCGATTTCATTCATTTCATTTCAAATTCTAAATTTAAAATATTCAAAATTTTAAAAACAAAAAACTAGATGATCTTATATGTGACAAGTTGAGAATCTACCTTATCTCCATTACCTATTTTCAATATAGTTCTCGATAGGTTAAAAACCTACCTACCCTTGCCTACCTTACCTAGTTACATTACATACCTAGTTTAATACATGCAACCTCATTGCCTTTCTCTTAATTTTATAAAACCATATTTTTCAGTAAAATTGCCTTTGTAAGATAAATGGTAACATTTACAAAGGTTATTTTTTTACAAGCAGGCCAATTATAAACAATACTTACTAAAGCTGTACTCGTGTTATTGATATTAGACGTAGATAATACTGAAAGCCAATTTTTGCTCATTTTCTGTAACGTTTTACTTCGATAAAATAATGAAAAAAAAAAATAACCAGTTAAATGCGAGTCGAACTCGCATACGAATGGTTTCGTACCAAAAAACACAAAAAACACGTTTCTAGTAGGGGCTCCACCCCACTAGAAACGTGTTTTAATTTTTTTTTTTAATATTTATTTTTCTCCATGCCGAGAATGTGAATTGTTGTTTTAACCGGTCAAAGTTGTTCTTGTCGTGTGCAGTGACCGCAATAATTTCAGCTCCATAGTAAGTCAAGAACGGGTATCATAATATTATGTTCTACATATTCTAGTATTTTTAACGAGTTTTCATACAAAAAGTTTAATTTATGGACAAGCCGTATTATTTTTATTCAATAGTTATTTTTTATCTTCTTGAAACTATGTTGCTTTAACCATCACTGCTACGTTATTCCTAAGATTCCGTAGAAAAACAAGGAACCCTAATAGTTTCGTCCAGTCGCTGCTTTGTTATTTCTAGGGTTCCGCAGTAAAGCAAGGAAAGGATGCCTATAGTTTCGTCTAGTCCATCTGCAACGATAAATGAGCCATGGCTAAAACCTTCCACCAGACCAAACCAGGTATATTTCAGCAATTTGAATTATACAGCATTTTTTTTAATTACACAGCAGTACAGACTGCCCCTCCTTTATATAGATAAGGTTACTGTGTCAAAGAGGACGTCTATGTGTGATATTTAATCTGTGACCAAAGTGCCTTTATCAAAGACAAACAATGGACTACTCGTAGAGGGCGTAGCTTATAATTTCGTGCTACGAAATATCGTAGACTTGTAGACTCAAGTTCATATTTTCGCGTATATCGAACTAATAACAACTACTTTAATTGCTTTTTTTCTCATTAAAATACTTTTTTATTTAACTTACAAATGTGCCAACAAGTTAAATTTCATTACGTTCAGTACTTTACTACTACTTTTTGTTAAGCAACACGCACGCACGCAAGCCTGACTTATGTCGGAGTTATGTGCGTTTAAGCACTTAAATACCACATAGTTCAACGGTGAAGGTAAATATCACGAGGAAATCTGCATGCCTGAGTGTTCTCCATACTGTTCTCAAATGCGCAAATTTTTGCTGGGGACTTGGAAAAGTTTGAATTTGCCATGTTTGTACATGCTTTAACTTTAGACACATTATAATATGCTCAATAGGTTAGAGTATAGATTACTATTATATATACATTATATTATTATATATACAGAGATAGAGAGTTGATATCTGTAAGGTTGACAGTTCACATAAGACAGAAGAATTAAGTGTAACTGGGAGCATCGGAAAATACTAAATTTTACTTATGAATTTTTTCAAACACATTTACAAATCGGAAAGATTGGTCGAAAGATACGTGAAGTCACAATCTCTACCTAATGTGGTCATAAATTAGAATGACATTTTCGACGTAAAGGATAGAGAGAGGTGTTGATACTGGACCTCGGTGGAATAAAGCCAACCTCGTATTTATTTGTAATTTCCCACAGGAACCCAGCTTGTCGCCGGGTAACGTAATTATTTAAGATAATGGCACTCCATGCGCGTTCTCCGCATGCCTCATAGATGTAGGGATGCAGTGTTCTTCCATAATTTATTAGATATCGTTAAAAGGATGAAGTATTATACAAGAAGACCCAATAGAGGATTTTTGATGTACATTTAAGAATTTATTCTAGTGTATTAGGAGAGAGATTTTTAGAAGTACCTAGTACGAGAAAGGTTTTTTAGACGGTCATAATAAAAAATGAGATTTTTGTGGGGTTTTCTCAGACCAGGACGCGTTTGGACCCCTTTTAGATAAGTTTTTAGTTCGATACTAATTATCACCATACTTGCTTAATGTTAAACTATAAAATACTTGGAAATAATCACAAAGTTTGCAACGTTAACTATCCTACTAATCCTACTATCCTACTTCCTACTAATCCTATCCTATTATCCTATTACCTACTAATATTCTAAATGCGAAAAGGATGTATGGATGGATGGATGGATGGATGGATGGATATTTCTTACTCAATCACACCGTAGCGACTTAACCGATCTAGCTGGAATTTGGCACAGAGATAGGCTATAGCCTGGAACACAACATAGGCTACTTTTTATCCCGGAAAATACGAGATTCTCGTGGGAATTAAAAAACCTCAATCCACGCGTACGTAGTCGCGGGCAATAGCTAGTTTTGAATAAAAAAATAGACTTTGATTTTGATTTAATTTATCAAGACTATAAATCTAATTATGTTAAATGTAATTTTATAAGTTATTCCAGGGTTGACAAGAAAAGAAAAGAATATAGAAAAAATAACTTATAGGTACACCAAGGTAGACCTAAAGCAGCTTCCATTTCATAGCTAAGTGAACTAGGTACTAACTGGTAATTGAAATTATGAAAGAACAATGAATGTCATGTAAATATTTAATTAAGCTCCTGTTGTTGGCAACTCTCGCGTACACAAATATTAGGTCAGGTGTTAAATTAACTTCTTATTTCGCTCCAAAATTTTTGGCTAAAATACCCGCGTTAATTACCTTGTTTGTGGTTAATTAACACAGTAACTATTTCTCTGTGAAACATTTTGAACTATTAAAATAATTAAATCATCGTTAGTCTATCAGTCACATAAATAAACATTTTGGTTTATCTGTGATTATTGTAATAAGCTTTTGGCTCTTTAAAATCAATCTAATAGCACAACGGTTAAAGGTGCGGACTGAAAAACTGTAAGGTTGCAGGTTCGAATCCCACCCGTTGCACTATTGTCGTACCCACTCCTAACACAAGCTTTCCGTTTATTTGGAGGGGAGACGAAGATATTAATCAACTTCAGATTGGCTAATATTTAAAAAAAAGCTCCCAGTTGGAGTAAAGTACAAATAATATTTGCCCCAGTGCAGTTTAAGACCGTTCCGTATTTTCGACTTATACCTACTTAAATCTTAAGTATATTATGTAAATGTCTCTGAAACTACTTACAAGTTAGTTTCAAATGTATGAGAAGTTCAAAATCCTAATAGCATGTTTCGTAGAGTAGTTTATGCATATTAGCAGCTTCGTTGAACTTCAGCTGGAGTGTGAAATACATGCCTTGGAGAGACGAGTCAAATGTTAAGTGGTCTAAATTATATGTTAGGTAGAATTCTTTCTACGTGAAAGTGTGTTTGTTTGTTGGGTTGTCCTTCAATCACGCCGCAACAGACTTACGGATCGAGGTGATTTTTGCATGGACGTACCTAGTTGAATAGGTACCTGGAGAGTGATATAGGCTATTTATCATTAATAGAGAATGAGAGGGACAGCTTGTTTACAAAAGTAGAAGCTTGTCAAATCTTATTTAAAATTAATAGTAATTTCACTATGGCCTATTACAAAAATGATAGATTATAACCATGTTCGAGTTCTGACAGGTATATAATAATAAGTATTTTATATATTAATATGCGACCTTGTACAAATTGTAGACGCAAGAAAGGCTCCACTTTATCACGTCCAGCTTTCTATGTCCCTTTTTAACAAAGTTACCCTTCAACTTGATAAAATTTAATAATTTGAGGAGTTTTATGTAAAGGGATTTCTAAAGGGATACCTAAGTATACTTTAACAAGACTAACTTATTTCTTTTCCAAATAATAGCCCATTTTAACAATACTATACTAAAGCATAGAAATCTCCCTACTGACCTCAAATGGACATTGGGAAATTATAATATTGTATTCCTATAATAATTCAAACAAGTGAAAGAATATCAGTCAGTTTTTTATTTATATAGGTAGGTACTTAGGTAAACATCAAATTCCGACGATTTGAGTAGAACGGATAAAACAACCTCGCTCACCATAATTGCATTATGAGGATTAACTGTACCATCAGGTCGATCATTAGTATTACCAACACTGTAAATAAATTATGTGGCTATTAAATTCAATACGAGAATATTTTGAAGTAATTTATTCCTATTCGGTACATCTGCACTAATTTCTGCATAATCTGTATTCATGTCCAAAACCAGACAGAGTGCATGTTTATTTTGATACTAACACTTTCCAATTTACTTTTGATAGTCTCCAGTGAAGCATGGGTTTAAAGCCGTAGCTGTAAAGAATTATGGTTGTCCTCTTCACTCCTACCAATGTAACTGTGAGCCATGTTTTCAGCCTTTTCCCGCAAGGAGAGAAAATTTCAAAAGTGCAGGAAACGCTTTCAGTCCGCGCTTGGGCGGCACGGCGGGCGGATGTGTGTATACGTTCAGTGAGTTCTCGCGAAATATTTAAAACATCGTTCGCGTGTACGTAAATTTATTTTTCATACGAAAATGGACGCCGTGGCCACCAGTGTTTCATTCGAATGCTATTAAAAAAGTTACCACCGGACCAAATGATTATATCCCTTAATAGCCTAATCCAATTTGATAGCGCTATCGTACGATCGTAAGTGTATAGTGTAGCATGATGGACATAAGTATAAACTTTTGTACTTCAGTTTTTTGAACCCTCAGTGCGTTTACCACCAACTTATATCTCTACTAATCTTTTACATAACTTTTAACATTACACCTATTGGTCCAATCGAGTGACTTACTTCGAAACTTACTTTTAAAACTGATATCAAACAATTTCATATCACTTTACTTATCCCTTTCTATGGTTTATGTGTACACAAGACCTGGTTGGTACGCGGACCAAGTTTGGATGAATTGTATATAATTAGTTATTATAAAGTGTATAAATAATCGTGTAACTAAAATAGTTGTATAGTGTATATAGCAGACATATCCTTGAGACTTGAAAAGAAACAACGACAACGAAAATTTATTGATTTCGATTCGTAATATCAGGTAAGATTGCTTCAGTCATCATTTATTTATTCTTGATAGTTCTAGCTATTTGTACATTGTACTATTGTATAAGTACTTATAAGTTCTTTGTATATTGATTTGAACTTTTCGAAGTTCAAGGGCTAATAAAAAAAATTGTGGTAAAAATAACTACCTACGGCTATTCCTACAGCTGTTTGAAATATTCATTTTTTATTTCACAAGTGTTTGTAATATTTTATTAAGATGATGGAATTACAAATAGATTTGTGTCGGCATGTGTTCGAAATAAAATAATCAGTTCATGGCAAGTGAATAGGGTTGATATACCTAGCAAACAGGATCTTCGTGGTCTAAACCGATAACTTACATTCAATTTGGAAAAACAATCTGGATCCATTCCACCCAAAACAAATGTTTTCAACATGAGATCATATGACTTGCACTGTCAAAAAGTCATCAGATCTCATGTAGAGCCAAGCTTCTTATTCTTAACGCCCTAACTCTACAAGGGCTAACTTCACAAACTCCTTAGTCAAAATATGTGACTTGGCCGTTTCGTTAAGTTAATATAAGAACTAACTATTGTATAACAGAAAAGTTATATCTTAGATAAGAAAACTTCAGAACGTACATCCAGAATGCTCTCTCAAAATTCCTTCAATTAAAGATAAGAAACAGCTACAACAATTCCTGAAGACAAGGTTTAACGCCGAATTCGAGAAAGCTTTGATACCGTGCAGTTGTTTACCGAACGGAACATAGCAATTTCCCATAATCGGATCCGATCAACGCCGGTCGCCATTTCCTAGGCTGTTTTAGTATGGAGTTTGTTAAATGGCACCCTTTACTATTACATTGCGTCAGATTTGTCGCATCTTCTCAACCGATAGATGGGCATTACTGGTCACAGATAGCCACAGAAAACGCTCTTGTACCGCTTATGTCCAGTGACATCGAGATAACTTAAGATCCTATATCAACTTATATTACGTTTTCTGAGAATAGGGGTTGGCCATTTGAGCATTTTGGGACCCCGTTGTAAGTAATAACCACAACTTTGAATCGAAATATCCATAAGTTTATGGATATTTCAATTCAAAGTTGTGGTTATACAGTTAATGAATTTCTTAATGACAAAGATGCTTGGGAGTAATCGGCTTTGCATACTGCACACATAATATAGTGTAATAACTTATTACATTGTAATAGCTACATATTGTAACATTTTGTTTTGAAAAGGGCAAAATAAGCACGCACAGAATCAAATTATCTGTCATGGAATAATTATACCTAAATCTTTCTTTCCCTAACTTGATTTCACTAACTTAAATTACATCTTATCCAAGTAATTTTGATAATATTTGAGAGATTTTCAATACAAATACTTTCAAAAACCGGTTGGTGAAATCGGCCCTTAAATGAATAATTGTTTTTTTATTTGAGGTCAATACGAAGCTATTGGTTTTGGAACATTATTTAAAGTAAAAAATATTACAACCATTTTGCTCCTTGTTTGAGCAAGGAGCAATAATTAAAAAGCTCATTGCGCAATCAAAAAAATCAGTGCGTGTACGAATGAGGCATTAGCATACTAAATATAAATAGCTCACAAGATTGCACGCACACATGCCATTTTCTTTACTAAGAAAATAAAATCGCACTTGAATGAATAAGGAGTACTAGAATATTTGATTACCTCCCTGGCGCAATGGTGAGCGCAGAGTCAAGTGGAAGTTGCCAAATTCAATTTTCGGCTGAGCCAATTTAGGAATCATTGCATGTTGCATATTTTAGTGTCGAAAATCTAGAAAAAAAAAGACGTGTGGCATTCGGGGACTGCCGCGGTAAAGCTATTGCATAGCATTTTTTGCGCCAAAAAAATGCGCCATCTAGCGGCTCACCGTAGAGGAGTCCCGTGTCAGGTTATTTTCGTTACGGAATTTCTGGATTCGGTCTCCACGCTGGCCCGCGACAGAAGCTATGCAATAGCTTAAAAACTTAAATATTAAAAATTAAAAGCTGAATAAAAAAATATCATCTAAATCACTTGAACGAGAAAATACGTATATCATGCCCATAACGTTGGCTAGGTTACCCCGCTGATTGGCCAAACTTATTTGCTGGCCGAGGTAACTATCAGCCCTCCGATTACCAGTGGACTCCAGGCGGGATGAATAAAGGATTTAGCATCCTTGCTCTAAAATCCCCCCAGGGTTACACCATAGAATACATAATAGTACTGCAGCTTATAATATCTATTTTAATTACAAACAACCACATCCTGTTTGAATTGGAAAATTTGGCACATGACTCCACTTTTTATTCATTCATGATGTATAAACGTATAAAATGTCTCTATGTTTCTGACAATTTTATATTTAACTCTTGGGAAAAGGACGCTTGATGAAACATTGAAAGGTTCGCTGACTTTCTTACGCTTCGCTTACTATACAAAGGGGTAAAACTTAATAAAAACCAACCCATAAAAACATGTCTCTTCATTTAATGATATAACGTCGAGAATTGTAATAAGCTTTATTTTCTGTATTAGTCATTTTAACACGGAGATCAACGTAGCGTAAATATTGCAATCAGGGTGCTACGGATACGCTCTACGAAGTCAAATCTAGCTGAAATGTAACGTTTACTGCTGGCAACTCTAATTCTGTTAATAAAACATCGTTACAGACATTTATTTAGGTATATATTTTCCTCAAAAGCCAGATTCGTCGTTTCTTTTGTTAAGATTATATTTAATTTCTCAATTTATATTTCCGATATCGGGAAAATTGTATATTCACATGCTAGGCCCTATCATTAGAGAGCTTATTGATGTAAGAGGTTATATTTTACGACCGCTCATTTGCCGTTGCCCTTGAAACAAGTTTAGTAAAACTTGTTTTCCGCATATCTATTATTACTGCGTTGTAAGAATTATTTCTATTTTCGGCTTCGTAACAAGCAACAAGCTTATCATCACCCTAGTAAACTTTTAAATAGCTACTACAAAATTTTACTATTTGGGACATTTCCACTCCACTATTAGGCGTCCATTCATATCGTCGTTTTGTCCATATTAGGGGACGGACGGGCAAGAAGGTTTACGTTCAAAAAAAAGACATAGGTAATCAACTTAGGTAATCAGTCTCCTTATTAAAGTCTTCATTGGTAATATAGCTTTCATTAACAAAACAAAAACCAACTTAATATATTTTCTTCTAATAGGAACTAATTATTTTTAAAAAGAATGCTCGCTATCCGTTATGCCCGTCTAGGGTGGGCAAAATGGATTTCGTAGGCGGCCAAGAAGGAACGTTACATTAATCGTCATAATCGTCACAAAAGTATGATCCTTGAATAATATATGACGAGCATTATTGGAAGATGTTCTCACGCCATTATTTCCATTATTTCTTTGCGATTGAAACCTTTCAGTCAATTAGCTCGATTCGTCTGTCTTACGTAATTATAAACCAACTAAAACAAATAATAATAGGAAATGATTAATTATCAATGCATGGTATAATTACTAAATGTTCAATGTTAACAAAAAATAATAGACGGGCAAGTATTCCTTTTGCCCGGTTTCTTCTTGCCCGCTTGGTACATTTCATATAGGTATCAATATGTACATCTCGTGAGTAGCCGAAAATCAAATGTTATCAGGAATTTCGATATACTATTTGAAGTAGATTCTGGAGTTGATATCAATGAAATGATTTTAAAACTTATTGAAAAATTGGTGATATTCTTACCTCGAAATTTCAATCTTCTTCCCCTAAAAATTATTTTATTGTTATATCACCCGTGCAAATACAGCCACACCGTTCATTGTCACTTCATTACAGGCCGCGAGGCGGCACTTATCAACAGATTATAGTCCATGTCTGTTTAACATTTACACGCTGTATTATTTACGTTTTTCTTTTTGCTCGACCTCTCCACATTGCCCGTCCGTACCCTACTTTAGGTGAGCGATTAGATAATAATCTCTTTGATAAAATAATTAATGCACATAGGTTGTAATCAATATAGAAAGCTCGAATAATCCAACATAGCTCATCTAGACGGGAAACTGAACGGAAATGGGCAGAGAACATAGTTCGAAGAACTGACGGTCGCGTCGTTGGGGTCCCAATGCAAGGTGCTGAAGTGGTAACTCCGCACCGGAAAGCACAATGTTGGCAGGCATAATACATAGGCTACTTTTTAACCCGGAAAATAAGAGAGTTCCCCGAGAATTAAAAAAAATCTCAATCCACGCGTACGAAGTCGCGGGCATCAGCTAGTCACAGTAATCACACTAATATTATAAAGCCGAAAGTTTGTATGTGTGTGTGTGTGTGTATGTTTGTTACTCCTTCACGCCACAACGAATGAACTGATTTGGCTGAAATTTGAAATGGAGATAGCTCATACCCAGGATTAAAACATAGGCTTATACTTTTTATCCCGGAAAATAACAGAGTTCCCGCGGGAATCAAAAAACCTTTATCCACGCGTACGAAGTCGCGGGCATCGTCTAGTATTTTAATAAATTAAGATACATTTCACGCCTATTAACCTCGCTTCGTGTAACGAAGACAAATTGGACGTGAAACGGAGGAACCACGAACGTGATGGTAAGCGGTTGTCACTTTCTCTGTATAGGCATGTTAGGGACGTGATAAATAGTGTGCTGCCCGAACTATTCCAATTAACTTTGTAACCAACGAGCAGAAACTCACTAAAAAGATTAGACTAATGGAAACGCTGTTCATATTATTTCAGTAGCAAGCCAGTGCTAGATTCAATTATCTACTGGACACATGATAAGATATCTATGAGGACTTTGTATGGAATCAGAAAAACACTGGAACGAAAAGACAAAATGCTGAGCATCATTATATTATCTCATTTTATATTCATATAAAAAAATTATATATTAAATTCATTTCTATTGAATAATATATTAAATTCATTTTTATATTATAAAAATGAATTGTTGTTCATTTGTCTGGCTAAAACTAAAAAATTGCTTGACCGATTTGAATATTTTTTTTTGTTTTTTATGCCTTAATACGGGGTGGTTTAAAAACAAAAAAAAAAATAGGGAAAATTTAAAGATTTAATTTTTAGATTTTTAAACAGTACTTTTGATTTCTTTAAATTGGTAGTTTTGTATAGGAATCCCTACTTCGAGTTACCTACTTTCAATAGATATCGGGAGCGATGCCGTGGATAAAACTTGTTGATCATAAAAAGTTCCGTGACAAAAATTACGGCGAAATGCTTGTAATAATTCCTGGTATTAAAAATGTGAATATGCTTATCGCTTGATAATTCACCTTTAGTAAGTACTATGTAAAATTGTTCCGATTAATCATAATTTCAATATGTTCTGCATAATGAATCACGTGTTTCGACATTGATTGATTCACAATGATGGCCAACTTCAGCCGGGATAGAGTTATTATGAAAATGGCGTCATGTCGTTAGCGACCTATGCATTTTTCCTATTTAAATAAAATAAAATTATAAGCTTGTAATATGAAATGTGAAAAACGAATGACTGATAACTGTACTACACATAATTGAATTTTATATACCTTTTACTGAATCTCAAAATACAAATCTAAAGGCTTAATTTTTAATAATTCTATTTTCAAATAAGTTTAAATAAAATTTTAAGTTATTCAAGGGGCGGACCAATAAATTCCTGAAAAGCCGGCAACCATTCGTAGTGCCTCTGGTACTACAAGTGTTCATGGGAGGCGGTAATCACTTAGCATCAAGTGACCCGCCTGCACGTTTGCTCGCTATTAATATAAAAAAATTAACATGAATAAATATTATTTGTATTTGAGCACACTAGGGAAATATGGTGTTTAATGCCCAATAGCTCTATGCTCTATAGAGGTTAAAACGGACACAAAATATACTCTGACATAAATCTGCCCGTGTTTTAACTCTGTCTCGAGTCTTAGCTGAGTGAGATTGCGGTCCATAGACTTCAGCCTAATAATGCTCAGTATTCAGCACACGGCACTTATCCAATTTGAATATCCACATTACCGTCGGATTGATGCGATAAATATAGACAGAACGAAAAAAGATCGCTGTCAGTCGATCAGCTGAAACGGAAATGCCTGAACGAAACGATAGAGTCCGATTGATTCTCAGAGGGAAAAGAAAATCTCAAATCAAGAGGAAAAGTTATCGATCTTGTTCGACTGGTAAGAAATAAAATGACGCACACATTTAGAACACGAATACAAATTCAAAAAATAGGTGTAAAACATTTTATGCACATACATTTTTGATAGAAAGCTTGTAAGTGAGGAAATTTTCTGTTGAAAGGTTCAGTGACTCCAATAAACTTCGTTTGAGCCTATAACATAAACCCTACTAATATTATAAATGTGTAATAAAAAGAAAAGGTGATCGACTGACTGAGGGGCGAATCTATCAACGAACCGGTCAAATCATTAGACGAATCATACTGGTTTTGCAGACAATAGAATAGAACATTATATTATGTAAAATTAGTAAAGTTGGTATTAGAATTTTAAAATAATATTCATTTTTCATTCAAATAAAATTGTCAAAGGTCACTTCCTTCATATTCACAGTGGGTACTTTGCCTTTATATTCACTTGCCGTCGCACCCTCTTTTTGAGAGGTTTAATTACGCTCTTAATACTGGGATTGGAATGAATGTGAAACGTATAAAGTATATGAGTAGCAAATTCATGGGCCTCTATCATTATGAACCGTACATGTATGCTTCGTGAATAGAAACGTAAAAGCTTTTGCTTAGTGATGACACTCCCCTCGTCCTTGGCATATAAATGCAAGCTGTATTGAAAGTTATTTTACTAATATATTTATGTTACTATACTTATTTTTTTATATACATGACATAAGGATTCACTCGTCCAATTTTTCACACTCTAGTTGGCGAATATCATCAGCGATCTTGAATGATCATTAGACTATTGTAGCTATTTAACAGAAGAATAGCTTCAAGTTAACTAATAAGTAGATAGTAATCTACTATCTTAGTAGAAAGTTACTCAATTAACTGAGAATCCTTATAATATCCTTACTATCCTTACTAATGTTATAAATGCGAAAGTGTGTTTGTTTGTCCTTTAATCACGCTGCAACAGAGTTACGGATCGACGTGATTTTTTGCATGGGTATAGTTGGGGACCTGGAGAGTGACATAGGCTACTTTTGATCTCGGAAAATTAAAGAGTTCTCGCGGGATTTTAAAAACTAAATCCACGCAGACGATGTCGCGGGCGTCAGCTAGTACCCAATAAAATGTCAAAGAAACAAACTTAGGTAGAAAGAAACAAATTTAGGTAGGAAACCTACAAAAAGGGAACCGTTTGTACTTAATTGCCGTTTTTGTTCAGCGCGCAATTCAATGGCTATACAATAGTGCAATAAATAGCGTTAGTTCACTGTTTGGCCACAACGGTTCTCTTTTTGAACAGACTCTAGTTATTAAGTTTGTATTCCATATAATTTAATCTTATTATGAGTGATGATGAATACAAATTGAGCGTGAAACGACGAAACCATAAATGTGACTGTCCCAGTAAGTATTTGAACTCTGCCCCCGCGTGCATCAAGGTGTGAAATACTCGAACTATGAAGGGTAATAAATAGTTGGCCGGTCGGTTTCACCCGCACTTACTGTTCCCAGTCCAGACAACAGACACAATAGTTAAACAATAACCATGCTCACAAGTGATTCATGGGACAGGGAAAGGGTTAATATGCTGATACCCATCAGAAGGTTGGTTAGAGATATCGGATAAATAAAACCCTATAATGTAAGACATCTCTGTTTGGTCACAAAGCTTGAGTACCTATTCGTAAACTAAGTCAGATATTAAGTACTCGTAGGTATTACTAATATAGACAGCATAGATGATCAAAATAAACACAAAAATAAATAAATTTTTTAAGCTATTGCATAGCTTCTATCGCGGGCCTTGAGCGTGGAGACCGAATCCAGAAATTCCGTAACGAAAATAACCTGACACGGGACTCCTTTACGGTGAGCCGCTAGATGGCGCATTTTTTATCAATGCCATCTAAGGGTGAGCCGCTAGATGGCGTTGATAAAAAATGCTATGCAATAGCTTTACTGCGGCAGTCCCCGAGTGCCACACGTCTTTTTTTTAATACTTCAAACGCCACTAAAAATATAAAACTTTAGTTTGTACACTTATGTTTAAGTCAGGCGGGCCTAAATAGAAACGATGAAACCGATGCGTGACGCTAGCCCGACTATTATGATTGATTACGTGGTTTTAAAATCAAGACAATAATAATATTTCTAAAATTTTGTCTCTCGTTCTTCAAAACGATATAAAAGCTTGTACGAGCAAAAAGTGTAAATTATATTTTCACAACAGAATTAGAATACTCACCTAACATGTAGGCTGTAGGCGGTTTATTTATGCATCTTGGCCAATTTCGTTCAGATCACTCAAACTGTTGTCGATAAATCTTAGTCCATCTTCAAATTCACTAATAAATGTCTATGTTTTATGCTTCAAATGTTATTGGACTTGATCTGTGTTTGTTTAGTTTATTTACTGTTAGTTTACATTTAATATGTGGCCGCTGATATAAATTTATTGCTCCACTCTCTAGTTATTGATGGAAATTGTAGATAAAATAAATAGCTCTTTATATTATTAACAATTCAATTACCAGTTACACTCAACGAAGTAATTTATTATATTTGCTCATTGTGAGGTTTTATCCATATTTTTAATTATTATTTTTCATACTGTATAATTTTTAGACAAAGAATAATTAAATAAAGCATTATAATAACACTTAGTTTAATTGCTGTATCGTGTTTCGAGCTACACCAAAGTAGGTTTTTAAATGAGGTCTTTGATAGTAACCTTTAGTATGAAAAGCAATATGAACATAACTGTCAACCGTTAATCAAAATATTTATTTACTCTAAATATATAAAAGGAAGAGGTGACTGACTGACTGCTCTATCAACGCACAGCTCAAAGCTTTAGACAGATGGCTGTTTGGCTTACAAATAGCTATTGTGACGTAGGCATCCACTAAGAAAAGAACTTTTGAAAATTGAACGTCCAAGGGTATAAAATAGGGGTTTCAAAAATCGAACGAAACCGCGGGCAAAAACTAGTAATTATATAAAAGGTAAAGGTGACTGACTGATTAACCTATCAACGCACGGCTCTAACTGCTGGACAGATAGGGCTGAAAGACATACTGATAGCTATTAGGCATTCGCTAAGAAATAATTTTGAAAATTAAACCCCTAACGGGGTAAATTAGGGGTTCAAACCCTTAAAAAGCTTAACTTAAAGTGAACGAGGCCGACGGCAAAAGCTAGTTGTTTTTATTGCTTTTCATACTTGACTTTACTACATTGATCCAATACGTTCGGCTGGAGAGTCTGTAAACGATGCTTGCCAATTTCTTTGTATGTTTATAAAGACCCACACGTCGAAAATATTTGACGAATACATTGGGCTGATATATTTGTGAGGTTCATGTGTGAAAAGTTATAGAAATGCCTCAAAACTTAAGACCGTTTCTACACCATAATTGTTACGATTTTTCTTAAAGAATATACAAACTTTATTTCAAATACAATTTTCCCTCAAAGAGCCACTTCCTGGTCTTAAGGAGAAAAACAAACAGCTGAACGCTGAAAAGATTTCAACTGATTAAAGTACCTACTCCAAGCCTCGTGAGGCAATCGGGATTCTTATCATCATTTCCTTTATGCCACTATCTCACTGGTGTTTTGTAAACGTTAGCGTTTCTCGAACGTTTAACCAACGATAACGCTCATAAGCAGGACGTTAATGTCATGTGCTGAATGCAACGCTGAAGCCGCGGGGATGCCGTAATTAGGTAGCGCTGTACAAAGCAGCCAATGATTGTACCTATTGCCAAAAAACTTCGATCACAGAAAAATAAGGGGATTCAGCACTTCATACTTCAACTATTATTCAAATGCATCATTGTTCCTTGACACTGAAATAACTGCTTCACGTCAATGTTCGATGGCAGACTAGCTAGCAAAATGATCTGCACTCATATTTAGTGGTTACACAAATCGGACTAACATGCGATATCCACTTATTTTTCTATGATCGAAGCCAAAAAACGCTTCGCAAACATTGCGTTGCCGCGACGTTGACGTTGCGAAGTTACTGCGTGAACACTTGACGCTTATAGACTGCGACGTTAACGTCGTGTATGTGCAGCGTTGTCGTTTGTTAAACGTTCGAGAAACGCTAACGTGCACAAAACGCCAGTGGAATAGCGGCCTTAGAATTATCCGAGATAAAATAGGGAAAGCTTATTTTCAACATGAAACGAAATGGCTATTTTCTTCAAAATTATTTTGAAACATACATTAATAACTGGTAAACTATGCGGATGTGAGGCGTGGACTAATAAAGAAGACTTTTGAATTTAGATTAAAAAGCCAAAATTCATTCATTTAAATATGAAAATAGTTTTCAAGTTATGCTTGTGTAAAATCTCGACATGTCGCCTTCATCTGTAACAAAAAAAATGTGAATGAATTTTTATATGTCATTTTCATACAAAATTTCTAGCTAGCGCTAGCTTCACCTTTACTATTCCAAAGTTAAAATGTTAGTGCTTAGGCTACTGGTGCAGTGGTTTTATGATAATCGAGTATTTGCATATTTTATCTCCTTGCAGTCTGAAATCTCGTTTTTTATAAAACATTTTGAATATCTTCGCCTCGGTTCAACAACATTTCCATTTTGATAAAAAGTCTTACGTCTAGACAAAAGATAAGAAAGGATTTCGTTTAATTTGATCGAACTGGGTGATTGGACCAGTTGGATGCACTTTAATTTATTGCCCTATTTTATTTCATTCCTTATCAACCATTTTGAGTATGAGCTTTATTTTTACTTGATTTTGCGTGGAAAGAAGTAATCTTTTTAATTCGGTTTCCAATTTCGTATTTTGTGATAGCCATGTATCTGACTGTTATTTCGAAATAACTGCCTCCTATTAAGCACAGAATAATAAATATAATATAATTTCTATCATTTATTTATATGTACACATTTATCCTATTGTTTTTAAAAATGCTTACAAATATACATTTTACAAATATAAATATAAAAAACATCATTAAAAACAATAAAACAGATGGGTCCCACTTGCTGCGGGATAGGGACCCAAGCAGCCAGTGATCAGGGCTCCAGAGTGAGGAACCTCCTCACAATGCGTGCCGTCTCGAGGAGTACCGCCTTCTGTATCCTGCTCTTGATCCAAGTATTAAGCGAAAGTTTCTTAAGATGTTGATCGAAACTTATTAATAATATTAATATTATATAATTTCATTATTACGTACGATAATAATTTTAATGAAAAAATAACCCAAACACACATTCAAAAAAATGTCCATTCGTTTGATAGTACTAGATACATTTTACACTCATTTACATTTACATTTGACAGGACTTTATTATTGCTTTTGTTTGTTTAATTTTATTTATTTGGTTATCTCAACTTATTTAAGGTAAACTTGAAAAATGTATTGACATAAAAGTTAACAATGTTGCACACGCTGGTAAAACCAATTAAAGTCTTTTTTTTTTTTTCCGATGACAAGATAGCCCTTGACTGCGATCTCACCTGATGGTAAGTGACGATGCAGTCTAAGATGGTAGCGGGCTAACTTGGAAGGGATATAGCAGTGTAAATTCAACCCATACCCCTAATTGGTTTCTACACGCCATCGTGCCGGAACGCTAAATCGCTTGGCGGCACGTCTTTGACGGTAGGGTGGTAACTAGCCACGGCCAAAGCCTCCCACCAGACCAGACCAGAGACAATTTAGAAATTATAAATTCCTTAATTGTCCCCGCCGGGAATCGAACCCGAGAACTCCCAGTTATAAGACCGCAGCGCTCAGCACTGCGCCAGGGAGGTCGTCAAAGTAAAAATAATCGTAGACACCTATATTATGTAGTTTTCGGATCTATAGAACACGTGTGATGTGTGCGGACGGACGGCGGCTATAGAATAAGCAATTTTCTCCCCTTGTGTGTTTACAAAACGTATTGACCAAATTCATCTCACTAAAGTAGGTTGAATAAAGTATTAGCACGCACGATTCAGTAAATATTAGGTTATAATTTTTTATTTCTTTCATTATGTTCATACATTTTTTAGAGTTTGATGACGTGAGAATATGTGAAACCTTTTTATTATAATAATTTAATAGAAATTTAAGTAGAAATTAAAATAATAATTGTTGAATTTGTGAGTTAGTTATTTCACTAAGTTCAGTAATAGTTTGTAGTTGAACATACCTATATTTTGAGACCAGCATTGGGCTACCTCACTTTTTTAAGGTTCCGTACCCGGAGGGAACCAACGGGACCCTATTATTAAGCCTCCGCTGTCCTTCCGTCCGTCTGTCCGTCTGTCCGAATGTCTGTCAACGGGCTATATCTTATGATCCTTAATAGGTAGAGAGTTGAAATTTTCACAGAATGTGTATTTCTGTTGCCGCTAAAATAAAAATAAATTATAATTTAAAGGGGGCTCCCCTACCAGAAAAGTGGTTTTTTCAGCGTTTTTTTGGTACGGAACCCTTCGCATGCGAGTCCGTCTCGCATTTGACCGGTTATTATATTTAAATTACCTCGTACGGACGGATAGAAAGATAAGCCTAGATGAAACCATATAAGAATTTCTTGTTTTATTATGCAATCCTTATAAAATGGTCATGAAATAGCATATACTTCACATCCACAAAAGGCGTGGTTTAATACTCCAATAGGTCGTTACTTGTGAATTCAAAATAAATTTTTAACATTCTGGTTTATTCCTTTCAAGATAAAATTTCATAGTGACCCATAGTGGGGTCAACCGCGCGGTACCAATATTTATAACGCAAGTACAATATCTTTTAACAAGAGACACTTGAACTCCTTCTCGGATAGCTTACTTTTTTAAATTTATTCGTTACTAGTTTCTCGGGAACTATTTGATTTTCCGGGATAAAATGCCAATGACACTCTCCTGGGCCTCAACAAATTAACAAACCAACAACCGAACACGCAAACCAACTTTGTCATTTATAATATTAGTAAGGATTTACATAAAAGTTACAATATTTATGTAGGTTCTTTGCACCTTGACTTGTTCAGACGCAGTAACTTACTACGTTGCTCTTTAGAAAGCCAAAAGAGTTGTTGTTGACACGTTACATTTTTATTTTTATTCGATGACAAGATAGCCTTTGACTGTGATCTCACCTGATGGTAAGTGACGATACAGTCTAAGATGGTAGTGGACTAACTTGGAAGGGGTACAGCAGTGTAAATTCAACTCATACCCCTAATCGGTTTCTACACGCCATCGTGCCGGAACGCTAAATCGCTTGGCGGCACGTCTTTGACGATAGGGTGGTAACTAGCCACGGCCACAGCCTCCCACCAGACCAGACCAGAGACAATTTAGAAATTATAAATTTCTTAATTGCCCCCGCCGGGAATTGAACCCGAGACCTCCCAGTCATAAGATCACAGCGCTCACGCCTGCGCCAGGGAGGTCGTTAAACTTACTTATCCGCTCCTTTAACCGTTGGGCTATCGAGGCTTTTAAACCTAAAAGCCTCAATAGCCCAACGGTTAAAGGAGCGGATTGAAAACTGACAAGGTCGCAGGTTCGATCCCCGCCCGTTGCACTTTTATCGTACCCCTCCTAACACAAGCTATCTGCTTACTTCAAGTTCATCTTGGCTTATATTCTTTAAAAAATATTTAAATAAGGGATAAAATATGACAGTAGAATATAGAGAAAAGGATAAGCACATTATGACTTTACTAAGGGTCTGTTTTACCACCTCCAAATAATAAACTTTAACCGATCAGTAAAGTCGAAGTTTTTATAGTGTTTGTATGGACAATCTGTCAAAACGTCAAATTTATTCGTCAGTTAAAATCTACTTGAAGGTGGTTAAATAGGCCCTTAGGTTTCTACGGTGGATTACTTTTAAAATGTGATGTATCTCAAAATGGAATTTCCAGTTTCAGAATTTCGCCTTTTTTATATTCATTAATGAATTTTATATAGCAAGGCCATGAATGTTCTTAATAAAAAAAACATTTATAGGTCTCTTGACCCATAAATTGCCGCTTGCCGCTTTGAAAATTCGACCCATTTGTATGAGATATTAAAAACCGCTACTGGTCTATTTTAGGCTCCTTTCTAATTAGAAAGGAAGCAGCGTACAGGGTTTCCGATGTGTGAACAACGTGTGACATATGTAAACATAGTTTAACTGATTACTTGAACTATGTTTACATAAGGGCTTTACAAAAATCTATAAAGGAAACAATAAAAGCTACTTTTAAAACATTTTCATACGTGAGCTGTTTGCGTTCGAATAAGAAGTCGGTTAAAAATAGCCATGGAAGTAAACATTTTAATAGTGCGTGGTTTTTATGCTATTAGAAAGCTGTTAGTGAAGTATTTCTGGACTCGCAAAATATTTGACGCAATCTTTCTCAAGTCAAAAACATTTCGTTTAGATATTCAGCCCAAAAACTTTAGTACCTACACTTGTACTGAAACCCTGGTTTCAGTTTGTTTTTTATTCGTTGACAAGATAGTCCTTAACTGCGATCTTACCTGTTGGTAAATGACGATGCAGTCTAAGATGGTAAAGGGCTAACTTAGAACGGGTATGGCAGTGTTCATTCAACCCATACCCGTAATCTGTATCTACACGCCATCGTGCCGGAACGCTAAATCGCTTGGCGGCACGTCTTTAACGCTGCCTAGCCATGCCATGTCCAATGCCTCCCACCAGACAGGTCTTATTAGGTTTGTTGAAGAACACGATCAAGTTCCTCTAGCATTAACATGTGCTTTATTGAAATTGGTTTTATCAAATAAACTTTATATTACAGCCTGCCTCTCCACCTGCAGTGATGTGCAAGATTACGGAGCGTTAATGTGAAATAACTTTATTTGCATAATAATTTAGCTCATCTTGGCTCGGTAAAAGGGGTTTAGTTAGTTAAGCTTTAAAAATGAAGTTTAATGAACTATGCTTATGAGGTTTCTTTACATCCCACGACCTCTCTCATCTGAGGTAAACAAGTAATTGTTTTAAGAGTGAGGTAACACGATGCACTGCGTCATCGATCAGAATATTTAGGACCTCTACATCAATTTCTCAAAAAGTTGAATTCACAAAATATTGAAATACTATAATGTTGAAATTTCAGTTTTGCACAACGTCGACTTCTTAAACATTAGAAGTTTTGAAATGGTGTAATCCCATAATGTTGACTTGTTTTTCCTTTTTTGCGTGTCCTATATAGAAAATCCATGGTGGGAATCCGACATATTAATTGTCATTACAATCACAGTATCATCATTATGTTTTTGTGTCTTAAAAATTGAACTTTTAAAAAAGGAACTTAAAACTTTTGTACAAACAGAGCCGCGGTCAAATCCTGGTTATTTATAAAACCATTAAATGCCAGCATTGCATTATAAATAGTTTTAGTACGCGGAATCGAAACGAGTTCATGTCGTTCCTTCTATATTCGTCCGCAACATATGTTATCTATTGACTTTTACAACACTGTTGATGCTCAAGTTCTTGAGTTAAAATCATTCTGGTGCATGGCTACTTCGTGATTGATTGATAAAAAAAACTAATAATATCATGTACATTTTTCTGGCTTAGACCATTCATACAAGAAATTATAAACTAGACCTCAGTTTTCTATTTCTGTTAGTTTGGAAAATGAACATAATCTTGTATACTTCTTGCAATTCACGAGGGCGCGTGAGCTTTACTTGTAGTTACGTCGTGTACATGTGTGCGTGCCTGTCAGGAGCCTAGGTGGGAGCGGTCAGGCGCGAGCAAGCTCTCGCTCACATTTATACAGATGCGACACCCACGCAACCATGAGTCACACGCACGTGAATTGCAAGAACTATATCTAATGGACTGATTGGTTGGCGTGGCAACCAATGGCAATTTATCTGGCGATTGTCACAAAATAGTGCTAGCAATGGCATAATCCTTTAAGTTTTCAATCCGCGCCTTTAATCGTTAGGCTATTGAGTCTTACCACGTGCTAAAATAATGATGATGAAAGAAAAATGTACTCTTTGGGAAATGTAACCACAAATCCAATAAACTACGCAGGCTTATTTAATTACGTACCTCAATCAGACAAATAAGCAACGTTGACACAATCCTGTAATTGGATGAATCTAATTAGTTGGGTGATACGAGCATAGACGCAACAAAAATACCTACAGCTGTAATTAAAAAAAGAAAAAAGACGTGTGGCACTCGAGGACTGCCGCGGTAAAGCTATTGCATAGCATTTTTTATCAACACCACCTAGCGGTGAGACGAGTCCCGTGTCAGGTTATTTTCGTTACGGAATTTCTAGATTCGGTCTCCACGCTCAAGGCCCGCGATAGAAGCTATGCAATAGCTTAAAAATGTCTAAGCACGTACTTACTGTAAAATATATTCTCAGTAATAAATAATAATCTCCAACATAATAGAAATATCAGGGATTTTGTTTGATTCTCGAACAAAAAGGCTCGTTGCTGATAATACTCGATACAAAATTCTTTTCGTTCACGCTTCAGCTGTAAAGAATAATATAGAAAAATCTACAGAAAAATACTTTTTCTAGATGAAGAAAAATACTATTTTTAGATCCTTCACTTCGTTAGAATATTTTAAAGCATTAAAATAAAGGTTTCGATTTCACAAACTTCGTTCGATATTTATGATGTTAGATGGCTGACCGTTTTTACAAAACCTACTCATAAAAGTAGTATTAATTGGAGTCATAAACGTAGTAAGTATTACTTTTTTATTATACTAGATGATACCCGCGACTTTGTTCGCGTGGATTACGGTTTTTTATTCCTGCGGGAACTCTCTCCAGACTATAAATCTATCTCTGTGTCAAATGCAGTAGATATAGTCGTTGCGATTTGATTGAGTAACAATCATACTTTTCGCATTTATAATATTAATAGGATAATAAGTGTAATAGGATAATAGGATTATTATTTATTTCTCATGACAACAAACACATTCACATTAACCTTACAAACTAACTTCTATCTTTATTAAATCTACAAAACTGAATATACAGTTTGAATGGTTTTTTTTACTACTTCGCTTGGAAAACTTTAAACCTCGACGTGTGACAATGTCGGATAACAGTAATCCAATTTAGGCGTGGAACCATAAAAACGACATAAAAGGAAGCCAATTGTTTGAGCATTAACGTGTGTGTTAAAGTTAGAACCTTCTTTGAGTAATCCTTTACAAACATTAATTTAATTTTGATGGACGCATAGGAGTCGCCCCCAGAATATATAAATAGTAGGTAGATTTTGAAGAAGAAGAAAGGTCGCAAGTTCAAGCCCCACCCGTTGCACTATTGTCGTACCCACTCCTAGTTTTTCGCTTATTTGAAGGGGAGAGGAAAATATAAGTCAAGTTTAATTTGGCTAAAAAAAAAAATAGTTTAGACCTCAGTAATTAATTCACACTATCACACTAATCACATTACATGACACTAATATTATAAAGGCGAAAGTTTGTATGTGTGTGTATGTTTGTTTCTCTGTCATGCAAAAACTACTGGACGGATTTTGCTGAGAATGGAGATAGTTCATACCCGGCATTAACACAAAGACTAAATTTTATCTCAGAAGTTGAAAGAGTTCCCGAAGGAATCAAAAACCTTATCCGCTGGACAAAAGACTCTTGCATGGACTTCCACCTAGAGTTCTTTGTCTAGACGTCTACGAAAGAAGAAGATGCATAATTATAGAAAGTATATGGATTGGATAGTAGGATTTAGAGTGAAGCAGCATTATCTCTCGTTATGTGTTAATTAGTTATGTATATTTACGTATGTAGTATATTATTTATGTATTATATGTATTTATGTATCCATGTATGTATTTATGTACCTATTTATGTATCTTCGTGTCTATGTAGTTTATTTTATACTTATATTATATATATTATTTAAGTATATTATATAGTAGGTATTATAGTATATGTAGTGATGTACATTTTTGACCTATACCACTTTATAATTTCACCTTACTCACTTTCAAGGGAAGCTGGAAGAAATTTCTTTTTTTTAGAGATAAGCTTCACCTATGTCTACTTCTTCTAATATGTGTTGTCTTGAAAATTCTATATGTACATGAAAAATAAAAATAAATAAAATAAAAAATACCTACATGTAATATGTCTAAGTCGCTCAGCAAGCTTATGACGCCTCATTAGTACCCTGCATCAGTGCAAGGCCGGGGCGGGTAGCTAGATAGGTATAAACTTACTTAATATGTACTTATGAACATAGCCAGCAATTAACTCCACTATATTCACAGCCTTCGTCACTCGGAATAAAACCGAGTAACACTATAAAGGGTTTCCTAATCGAACGAAGCGCCGTGACACGTATTGATTTAACTGTTGGACATCGATCGGTCTAGCCTTTGCACACTTAACATGCTTGTTAAGTTCAATTACATTAGGTACCTAGCCTTCCACACATTATGACTAATGGGCGCATGAAGGTTGCCGTAAAACCCGTCTTTAATGTTATTACTTTGGACGCAAAATGCGTAGGAAAACTCCCTTGGGAAGCGAACAATATAACCCATATTCATATAAATTTAATTGTGTACGTACATTTTGCATGGTGCTAATAAAATAGGAAATTATCTATGTTCTTAATATTGCAACCTGCTACTGTGTTCATCTAGATTATCTAATCATATCGAATGTATTTCTAGCGGGAAACCTTTCTTCTGTGATGATGAAAAGAACCCTCAAGTTCTCAACTGTACCCCTTCTAAAAATCACGTCGCTCGATCCGATTGCTGCGTGATTAAAGAACAAACAAACACACTTTCGCATTTATAATTTAAAAAAAAACAGGAATCTTAGTAGCTCGGACTTCACTGCAGTTAATGGCTTCATCTTTTTGGCTGCAAGAAGTGGAGCTGGCTAACAGTTTAGTAATGAAGCCGGTATTCTAGCCACCATTCCACGCAGGCGTGGTTACAATGAAAAATACTCGTAATTATTATTTCAAAAGTTAGTAAAAATATTCTACACAGAAACCTTTTTAAATGCCAAGGTACCATTTTATGATTTTCTAACTGTTGAAAATACATGTTCAAACAATGTTACAGTTGTTTGTTTAACAAACAATCTAGAAAATCAACATTTTTATAAATGGTTTATAATTTGTAGACTTTATAACGTAAATATTGCCGGTCATGTTCCACACCTGTGGAAAATTTGGGTCAAGTTATTAGTAGCTTTTGAAGCCATGTTATATTCATAGCTACCGCATGCTACGTGGGTACCCTAGTTTATTTTAAGGGATTTGGGTTGAATGCATGAAGGATATTGATTCATTGGTAGGTGAAATAAACGAACTAGTCCACATAAATAATATAACTGGTAAATAAGTAAGGAGAGGGAGTGTGTTTTTCTACCTATGTATATCTTTTGAGATTGTCTTATAAAAACTTTGGGTTCCAACTCCTCAATTTTGATGCTGCAGGGGTACTGCCCACCTAAACTTTGGGGCTTTAGAAACTGTTGATTATGAATAGTAATTGTAGATACATCGTCAAATACCAGGACCCAACTTCTCAATCATGATGCTGCAGGGGTTCTGCCCACTTAAACTGTAGGCATTTAGGAACTCAGTGCCTGAGGACTAAAGTCTTCGAACAGTGCGTGTTGCCAGTGATGACCTATGGATCCGAAACATGGTCGCTAACTATGGGCCTCATAAGAAGGCTCAGGATCACTCAGCGGGCGATGGAGAGAGCTATGCTCGGAGTATCCCTGCGAGATCAAATCAGAAATGAGGAGATCCGTAGGAGAACCAAAGTCACCGACATAGCTCAGCGAGTCGCGAAACTGAAGTGGAAATGGGCGGGGCACATAGTTCGAAGAGCTGATGGTCGTTGGGGTCCCAAGGTGCTGGAGTGGCGACCCCGCACCGGGAAGCGCAGTGTTGGCAGACCCCCCACTAGGTGGACCGACGACATCAAACGAGTCGCAGGGAGTCGCTGGATTCAGGCGGCGCAAGACCGAGGTCTGTGGAGGTCCATGCAAGAGACTTATGTCCAGCAGTGGACGTCCATAAGTTGATGATGATTTAGGAACTGTAGATTGTGAATTGAAGACGCGGAAGAAGTCGCAGGCGTTTGGCAAAACGAACATATAAATCGTTATTTATAATAGCACATAATAGGTACAGCATTGGCACGTAATTGTATACTATTAATATTATATAATGTGCATAATAATATATTAACGATTGGCACAAAGTAAATTATTATTAGTCTATTCGCAATATGACTCAATCATTCCCAGAAGGAAGTTGTTCGTGATATTAGCTATGAGAATGGCGAGCCGGGAGCTCCGGTGTTGGCAAACATTGACTTAGTACTGCAGAATCGTGGAAGCTTCATTAGAATGCGGAAAGCATTGAGTGCGATTGAATTGAATTCTGAATTCAGAGCAATATGCTTATGATTCACGGAAATAATGAAATTAGCAGAGCTGTAAATCGTAGGACGTTTTCTAATTTTATGAAATTGCGTATAAGTACCTAATTATAAAAATTATGTACACCTGATTAAAAATAAAAACACATATTCTTAAGAATATTACTATACCTACTAGGAATTATTTAGTATCCATATTTATTCTTGGATAGCACTACCTACTATTCACAATGAGGGAATTTATAAATTCTAATTTGTCTCTGGTCTGGCCTGCTGGAAGGCTTTGGCCGTAGTTAGTTACCGCACTACCGTCAAAGACGTGCCGCCAAGCGATTTAGCGTTCCGGCACGATGGCGTGTAGAAACAGATTAGGGGTTTGGGTTGAATGTACACTGCCATACCCTTTCCAAGTTAGCCCACTACCATCTTAGACTGCAGAGTCATTACCATGAGGTGAGTTTGCAGTCAAGGACTATCTACTATCTTGTTATCGAATAAGAAAAAAAAAATGTTGATCAGTTATCATATTATGGTATCATTTAGTGGTGGTAGATTGTCGACTTGTCATAAGAGCCACAAGTTGGCCTATATGAAATGAATAATTTTGAGTTAGAGTTATGATAGCATGAAAAGATAAGGTGTCTGGTGAAGATAGCTTTGAGTATGAAGTAGTCTCTAATATAGTTCAAGTATGGATACGAGTATAAGTATCAAACATAATATGTAGACTGCTTTGTTATAACTCAGACGATACTTGACCGTTACGGTTATATTCTTTGTATCCCCAAGGGTGTACTGCAGGGTTAAGAGGTTTTGGAAATCGCACGATATTGAGTGCGTGAAAAATTGTAGTTGGAATTCTGAAGGACAGAAATAGTTGTTCAGGATATAAGGATATAAGCCTTCCAAATAAATATACAAAATTTTATACATGTATGTATGTATGTTTTAAGTATGTAATATAATATTGGCCACGCATTTTCCGAAACTATTAATCGGATTGAGATCATTATTTTTTTATTTGCTTACATAATATACTTCAATTTAGGGAACAGCAAAGATTTCTCCTAAATAGGTTCAGTAGTTTCTATGATATGGACACTTTTCCCTTTTCAGTTATTCTTTAGTTCGGTACATTGAAGTCGGTTTAATTTTTCTTAAATACTTTATAGCTTGTTTTGTAGATAGTGTCTACAAACAGAACTCATTCAGGGACTGTAATCGCAATATTTTGTACCTCAATAGCCCAACGGTTAAAAGGTGTGGACTGAAAATTGAAAGGTCTCAGGTTCGAACCCCACGCGCTGCACTATTGTCGTACCCACTCTTAGCACAAGCCTTTCGCTCATTATTTTATTAAAAAAAGAAGCAAAGAAGCAAGCAAGAAAGAGCAGCCAATCATGCAGGAGAGACTGACTACATGGAATTATTTAGAGGATATCAACAAAAATAAAATACCGCTCTCATAAACCTCTTACCTTAAGTTAACCTCTTCATGAGAAATTCTAGATTAATATATCCCGTACTTCGTTTCATATTGAATGTTCGGAAACTTATAATGGGAATTTTGCTCGCGATGCTCTTTAACGTTTCAAGACGATTCGAAATACAAATTGAATTTTAAAACCCAAATATTTGCTGAATGCGACGTTGATAAATGGAATATTGTAATAATCCACGTGCTTGAGATTCATAGCTAGAATTTGTATGGTTTATCTTTTTTGTGCTAAGGAAATGTTATGCGTCCTCGTGAATTGCAAGAACTATGTTACAACATTCAAAAGCTGTTAACTTGTGTTTGGCAGTTTTTAAAAGCCACTGCGTTTCAATTATTATTAATAGGTTAGTAATTTAAAGTTTGTGACCAGTTTATGATGAGCTTTTGAAGTCACAGCAAACGAGAGTTTAAAGCCATCGTTGTAAGGGTCATTGTTATTGGTTTTTTGTCGGTGTAGCTATGTTACTTCGTTAACAACAGAAAATAAGGGTGAAATAAAAAAATCTTGAACTATAACCGCATTTCACTGACTTAACTCAACTTTTCCAGAGTTAGTTATAATCATGCAGCTGTGAAAAATTTTCCACCGTCTTTTCTAATATTATTAATTGTGCACTGCAGTGCAATTGTGCATTGAAATGTATAAAACAAGTGAAAACTTGCACCAGGCAAGTTCAATGTGGATAGTGAAATAATAAAAGCCGAAAACTTTAATAAAATTATTTATTACCAACCATCCTTTCTAATATTATAAACGCGAAAGTGTATTTGTTTGTTGGTTTGTCCTTCAATCACGTCGCAACAAAGCAACGGATTGACGTGATTTTTTTCATGAGTATAGTTGAGGACCTGGAGAGAGACCTGGACAGAAAAATTAAAGAGTTTTAAAAAGTAGTCCACGCGAGCGAAGCCGCGGACATCAACTAGTTTTACTTAAGTTAGTCTGCCGTGCAATAATACTAATTAGTATCGGATATGTTGGCGCAGCAGTATAGGGGCATTGTTCTAACAAAATTTATGTGTGCGTTGAGCACCTAATTAAATTTTATTATTAACTGGTACGCTATTGTGTTAATTTATAAATCGTGTCACTCAAAATACCTGTTATTTCCATTTATAATACTGGTAATAGAAGACCGGGAAATCAGTCCATAGTCCTTCCATCAGTCATACAATGTCCGCGTGGATTTAAAATATAAAATGATTCTTAAAAACAAACTTTACTACCCCATTCAGGGATGCAAAAGGATCAAAGGATGCATTTAGTGCACTTTTTGGCTATTAATCCCGGATACACAAATAGTTTCCATAAAAAACTCCCAAAAAAAAAAATAGATTAAAAAAGAAAAAAAATAGTTTCCATGGATTTTTAACATGGTAGTAGATAATATTATGTCCACATATTATTATCTTCATAAGCTAGTCTAAGGCTGAAATCTATAGACACACGCTCTGACTTAAGACAGAGATAAAACGAGACTATGTTAGAGCATATTTGTGTCTCGTTTTACTCTATTTTAAAGTCTGAGCTGAGTCAGAGCATGCTCTATAGATCTCAGCATTAGCACTATAAGCGTATACTAAGGACCGGCCACTGCTATTTCGTTACCTGCAGAAAGTTTTAGATGTGTCCCAAAAAAGTGGCGCGATCGCAATAATTTGCCAAAAACAACAATTTGCCAAAAACAACGCCATAAATTAAACATCTGCGTCAACTACGTTCTGAAAATTTACGGTGGGTACGGTATCGAAACGGAAAATTTATGTTACCACGTTGACTCTGGCCTGAAATATGTTCAGTTTTTTTTTTACGTAATTCCATGTGTCACTGCAGCATTATGGCAAGGGTGAAAGTGTGAAAGGCCCTTGAATACTGATGATAAGTAGTGATGCAGTTTAAATGATAACGGGCTAACTTGGAAAGGGTATAGCAGTGTGCAATAACCCATACCCCAAAACGGTCACGTTCTCGTACTGGAACGTTAAATTACGCCATTGATGCTATGGTGGTGACTGGCTATGGCTAAAGTCTCCTACCAAACTAGACCACTAAGATTTAATATTTTTAATATTTATTTCAAATCAATACCAAAAAGAATGCCAGAAAGTCAAATTGAAAGAACAAAGCATTCAAATTACGGTGTGGACTTTAGAGATTGGTATTAAATTGGTTCGGGCTTACAAAGTCCTGATTTATTAATACTTTTGAGAAGTTCGAAGATAAAAAGTTGTTATTACGAAATTTACTCGATAAGCCTTATTTAATTAAGTAATTAAGTCCAACGTTTCTGGGCATCATAGAATGTAAATATTTTCGCTTCTTGGATTTGTGTGTACTTTAGAATACTTATACATAAACTTTTTTTAATTTTCTAAATTAAATTGAAAAAAAAAAACAATCTAAAAATAAACGCTTTTTATCCTCAAGTTTTGTATCAACATTTCTGAATGTAATAATATCAGAAACTAGCTTTAACCCGCGGCTTCGCTCACGCTAGGTACGATTTTTTAACCCCCTATTTAACCCTCTTGGGGTTGAAATTTTCCAAAATCCTTTCTTAGCGGATGTCTACGTCCTAACAGCTACCTGTACACCAAATTTCAGCTCGATCGGTCCAGTGGTTAGAGCTGTGCGTTGATAGATCAGTCAGTCAGTCAGTCAGTCAGTCAGTCACCTTTGCCTTTTATATATTTGGATTAGCAAAAAAATCTGTGGTTGCTTTATTACATAAATCAATGCGATTTATTTTGGTTCGTTGTTTAAAATGCTCTATCAGAACGTAATTTTACATTACTGTTTAGAATAAATATTATAGTAAAACAAGGTAAACAAGGCTTTTAGTACTAGGCTTTTACCTAGCGTATGTCAGCCTTATCGTACCCTAAAAACTATTTACACAGTATTAAACTAAAACTCTAACACTATTAGTTGGAAAGTAAAATTGCTAGTTTTGGATTTGTATATATTTTTCTTTCAACATTTTACACAATCTAGCTATCTAGATTATTAGAAGGAGGGTAACGTACATCGGGTTTTAAATATAAAAATTTTTGATTGTAATCGGTGACGTTTTATACACTAGAAATGTATCTTTAGAGTGACTCTTCATTAATCAATGTCCAAACGACTTGACCTACAAGGGTAATTCCTTTTGTGATAAATCTTACCAATAAAGAAAGCTATTCCCGGTACGTCCCTTATTTGATTTTCCTTAACCAAAAACAATTGGATTAATTTGTTTATACCCTGTTGTTAATACCCCCTGTTTTCTTGTTACTAAACACGATGTTACAATGTGGGAGTGTCTTTGAACCTATTTTTCTCAATACAGGTTACTAAATCATATACGTAAATACCAATCATATTGTACTTAATTCCGTGTTTTCATTATAATCACCATCATCTTAATCCTCGCCAATTCACTGCTAGGCATGGATCTCCTCTCAGAGTTAGAAAGGTTTAGACCATAGTTCATTACGCTGGCCCAATGCAAATTGGCAGATTTTACACTTTTTTGAGAACATTATGGAGAACTCTCAGGCATAGCGATTGATGTTTTGCTTTACAATGGTATTTTTAAAATATTCAATGACAAGTTAGTTTTTGACGGCGATATCACCTGATGTTAAGTGACGATGCAGTCTAAGATGGTAGCGGGCTAACTTTGTAGGGGTATGGCATGTAGATGCAACTCATACACCTAATCGGTTTCTACGCGCCATCGGGCCGGAACGCTAAATCGCTTGGCGGCACGACTTTGACGGTAGGGTGGTAACTAGCGACGGTCAAAGCCTCCCACCATATAATACTAGTGGTTCGCCCCGAACTGAGACCTCGCGATATCCCATAATTCCCAAAAGTTTTAATTATATATTGTAATAATTAACTTTTAACATTAGACACAATAAAAAAAATAATAGTTGACATAAAACTGTTTTACTGACACAGCGCCATCTATTAGCATTATAGTGAAGCTATTAGCTTCACAATAATGCTAATAGATGGCGCATTAAAATTAAATAATTTCGTTTCTTTATAACATTTATCTAATTTTAGTATTTGTTGTTCAAGTACAGGATATAACTGAATTTTCAACCAAGTTTCACGTTCTAATATTCAGTAATTCAGAAGTTATAGGGCTCTGACAGACATTTAGACGGACACACTTCTCTGTCTAGTAGGCAAGCGCCCTAGTTGACTCAGAGAACTCGCTTCGCTCGTTCAATTAATTTGTTTAAACGCACATAATCAGTGTATGCCCAGGATAGAACGCGTGATCTCTCGAATAGGAGACCGCAATTCTAACCACTAGGTTATTACTGCTCACAGCAGCTGTGCAAGCAATTAGTTACGCCATGAGAAATATCTTCAAAGCGATGTAACTCACACTCGCAGCTAGTTGGAAATAATTTAACCGACCTGCGACAGATAAGTTTACAGAAGCCAGGCTATGGAGCTGACAGCGTATCGTGTTTAAAGTGCTTTCCACGTAACTCAATTACGAAATTTCTTATTCCTTTGTTAAAATCGCTGGTTCATATCATAATCCATCCACAGGTCACTACTGAGCGCAGGTCTCCTGTCAGAGAAGGAGTAGGTATAGGCCGTAGACCAACGCGCTGTCCCAATGCGAATTGGTGGACTTCCTACACTTTCGAGAACTTTATAGATAACTCTTAGGTGGCAATTTTTCTTACGATGCTTTCCTTCACCGTTGAAGCTTAAGATATTTAATTGCTCAAACGCACACATTTAACTTTGAAATGTTAGAATTGTGTGCGCAGAATCGAGCCTGGGACCCCTCTAAGAGGAGATCAGTCCTTAATCATTAGGCTATCACTGCACTCTGCTTTAAGTTTTAATCCTATTTAATACTCAACATTTCCTCTTTTTAGGGTTACGTACCCGAAGGGTAACCAACGTAACGGGTGATGACATAAAAAGAAAATGTGTATTTCTGTTGCCGATATAACAACAAATAAAAAAAACAAACAAACAATGATAAAAATAAAAATTAATTCGGTGTTTTTTTTCGACGTTTTTGGTACGGAACCCTTCATATGTGAGTCTGATTCGCATTTGACCGGTTATTATTATATTTAAAAGCGAAAACTGAAATAGATATCAGGGGCCCAAGTCTGCTATTGCAATGCTATTGTAATTGTAGATCAATTGTCTATCAATGACATCCCAATTGCTACTTTTAGCAATATGACTTGGGGCCCAGGGGTTCAATTGTCTATCAATGACATGACAATTGCTAAAAATAACAATTGTCATGTCATTGATAGACAATAAAACTACAATTGCAATAGCAGACTTGGGCCCCAGGTCAGATGCCCTGAGGAGCTTAGACTTGTGAGAGTTTGAAATTGCTCCCATATTAACGATGCACCTACTAAAATTGATAACGACGAGTTTATGCTTCGTAAAATAAAGATAAAATGGCCATCGGAAACACATAAATCAGACGATATTATGAACGGACCACATGTTCAATGTGAAGATGATAGCTTGATGATTATTTATAGTCTTGGGATACATTGTCTTTCTTGATCTATCTTATCTTTACTTTATTTTCCATTACTTATCTATATTTGCGATTGATAAAGAGTATATTTTTGATATTTAATTTTTTATTTTTGATATACTATTACCTTAAAATTTATTAGTCGGTAGAGCAAAAAGAAATCGTATAGAGTAGGGAGCAATACCTATCTATGTAGGTATAACCTGTAAAATTTATTCGACACGAACTTTATCTTTGACCTTTATTGACCGAACTAAAAAAAAACAAGGAGGACGTTCTCAATTCGAACGTATTTTTTAACATTTTTTATTAATCTTTAGTGTAGGTATCACACTTTTCCGCGACTTAATCCGCATAGAGTAAGTTTTTTAGAAATCCTTTGGTTCCCTTTGTTTTTTCGGATTAGACACCTAATTCCTCGTGGACGAAGTTGCGGGATAAAGCTAGTACAAATTATACTTATGATATCTTTTGAGGGTCAGAGGAGTTGTCATGGAACTTCAAGGCAATGGATCAATTGATAATAAGATGTATTTGTTGTTACAGGTATCTACATCAAACTGGAATGGGTAGCATATAAGAATAAGCTTTTAGGAGTAGTGGATTACTCTAGATATTAATAAATAATACTCGAAATAACAACAGTCAGTAGTAGCTTTACTTGGATTTTTGTGTTGTCTTAACTCCGGAAAAATATCGTTAATCCAAGTTTATTACAAAAATCTGCAAAGCGGCATTGCTTCTAAAACCTCGCAATTGCACGGTAAGTTAATTCATACTTATATTACAATTGCGAAACTGTACCTATCTGTCTGTCTATTTGTTTGTTCGTTTTCTTTGAAAGCGATCTTATCATTTGAATTCAAAATTATATATTTCATGTAGGCCAACTTGTAGCTCCTATGCCACGTCATGAATCTACAACTGGTTATACTGGCATAGAATAGTTTGAGTTTTTTTTACGCTAGGAAATTCTTTCAGGCACGCATCATGGTGGGGGTACGTATGTGGGAATCACTCTGCATCGAAGCGATTCAAAAAAAATACTAGATTTGGTTATGCAGCGTTCTAAAAAATATAAAAATTAGTTAAGTTTTCTGAAAATATTTGAAATTACTGTTGGTAAAGTCAGGTATTACATCAGCGCAGCAGCTGTTCATAAGATCTCCTATTGAAACTTATGAGAAATATGGGTGGGTTCAATTGCTTTAATATCACAGGTTATGGCAATTTATCATGAGACTTCTAGGTACGTGATCAAACGCATAAGCCTATTCCAAAAGAACTATTGCCACTTTTAAATGGCATGTATAAATATCATGCCCCATGACCTACCCATGTCAATTATTGATTAGCTATTTTTTTTAGATCAATTCTTGTAATTCTTTATTATTAATATTTACACTGAAACTCTAACACGCAATCAAATAATAATGAGCTAAGAAATACTCGTATGAAGCTATAGAGAAACTTAAAAGCTACTTTCGAATTGGGCTTGACCCTTTATTTATTACCCTAAAATAAAATAAAAAATGTTTCTTATTTTACTAATTACATGTTTGAGTTATATAATCGAGTATCAGTTACAGGTATCGCCAAAACTCAAAAACTTTTTTTGGCCCGACCGGGATTCGATTCCCAGGACCATATGATCCGCAGACGAAGAAGCTAACCACCAACCAATAAGGCAGTCAAAGCAAACCCCCTTCATGTCACGACCCCGTTATTTTACACACGCTGAAATGTTTCAAGAGGGCTTTCAGGGCAGTACGTTGTTCGTTATTGCAATTTAAACTTGGGCAGTAATTTAACTGTAAACACGCATACTGTAGAGCCCTTATCTCGTATGGGGTTCAAAGGTTTATTGTTGTAGCTACCCCCAAAAGTTTCTTTTAAACAAACCACCAATGTTACTTTATGTAAATTGTTTTCCCTTTTTCTTATCTGAGTCGTAGCTGGGAATCCACCGCGTTATCGTAAGGAAACCCCTACATGCGAAAGTGTTTGTTTGTTGGTTTGTCCTTTTGTAACGCTGCAACAGAGCTATGTGACGTGATTTTTTACATGGTTATAGTTGAGGACCTGGAGGGTGACATAGGCTACTTTTTATCCCGGAAAATTAAAGAGTTCCCGCGGGAATTTAAAAACTCAACGAAGTCGCCAATCCACGCTTAGCCAGCTTGGTAGACTATGGTCTAAAGTTTAGATGAAAAGGGTTTAGACTCTAAACCCTTTTCATTCAAGAGGAGAATAATGTGCTTGGTTGTAGGCACAGCAATATCTGAAGCCTCAAAACCGTTGGGCTTCAGATATTGCTGCGCCCACAAACTTTATATTTGTGAAATGAAAACTGAAAGGCCGCAGGTTCGATCCCCACCCATTGTACTATTGTTGCACCCACTCCGAACACAAGTTTTCCGCTTATTTAGAGGGGAGAGGGGAATATAAATCAAGCTCAACTTGTCTACTATACTTTAAAAAAAATTGTTTGAGATGAATCAATGTTTGTATTAAATGTTCAGTGTTCCATTTAGAAGATTCGAATAATTGAATACATCTAAATAAATTATTACACGTAGGCCTAAGCTAGAGACGGTTGATTCAGTTCCATTTCTTCAGTTTTCGAAGTCGATTTCGCCTTGAGAATGACTATAATTTTACAGATCTATAAATAAACGCCACGTGAATCGAATAAATTGGAGTAGGTCCAAAACGATTCGTAAATCATGATAAAAGTCTAAATTCGTCATATTTATACACTTCATATCTATGCGTATTTAGAGTTTGACAAAATTTTAACTTATCTTTATAATTACATTTTCTGCGTTACATTTTTTTTATCTGTGTACCTACTTGTTTGCCTTATCATGTTCTCGACATTGATTCTCTATGCATTTAATAGGAGCTGAACGACTGTATCAACCCGAAATAATAGTTTCTTAGTTAAAAGAAAATCACGTTTTTATTGAACTTTAGAAACTTTGATACTCGGCAATCTATCAAAAAACAGCACTCGAATTAAAATGACCCTCATTACGATGCAGATTCTATAGTATTCCATTCTATATTGATTGTCAAACAACGAATAGTCTAAAGCGGTGAAACTATTAGTGATTTTAAATATAGAACAAATATTCCTTGAATATCCTAAAGGAATCTTAGTGCACTAAAAAGGGATTTAGTTGTCCATCCCGAAAAGGGTGAAAAGGACTGGTAAAGTCTGCACGAACAAAAATTATTATACCTAAATCCGTGGATCCTCGGAATTTCGTGTGCATTAGCTAGTAGTAGATAAATACAATTATCCTAACCTCCTGGGGAAAACTTGCAAACAACAATATAATTTCAATGTTGAACATATAAATCCGTGCCCAATTTCTCTCAAAGGTATAATTCCGATGAAAACAGTATAATATTTAAGTGTACTTTCTTTGTGCTTTCAAAATGGAGCTCTGTGTATAAACTAAACGTGAAATTCTTTATAATATACCTATTATGTATAAATAGGACTGTTACCTACCTAGTATTAAATGCATTCAATGCATTTTAAGTATTCCCTCCTTCCTTCGATCAATACGTATCATGTAGTACCTATACATTTTATACATAATTCTGTATGAATTCTCTATATGGAATAAAATTCTAATTTACACAATATATTGAGACTTTATGCTATTTTATCGTACTTATACGTATGAAACTTTGTTATTTAAAAATTCGCTATATTTGATAAAACAACCAATATTCTCTAAACAAAGTCTTTCCAAACACTTATCCTGATAGGCCTGACGGAGTACAGTAAGAAATTTGAAATTTTGACAGTAGATTAATTTTTATGACGTAGGCATCCACTAAGAAAGGAATTACTTCCATACAAACTTTCTAACACACCTAAATGGGTTAGAAAGTTTGTATGGAAGTCCGTCATTTTTCAAGTTATATTCATGAAACTTGGTATTTAAGACGAAGAAACTCGTGTTTCACAGTTTTTGAAAATTCCACCTACAAATGAGGGATTTTCAAAAATTCCACGCGGACGAACGCGCGGGGTAACAACTAGTCTTTAAATAGTGCAAAAGAGCTTTTTATAATCGGCTTTGTGTATATGTATATTTGCGGGAACATAACTCATTTCAAACATTTCGTGCGCAATTAGCTCGTGACATTGTTTATGTAGTGGAACTATTACCTAGCCTAATTGATGGTCTCAAGTGAATTTATGAATAAGTGGGAATGTGTGCATGTTGGTGATATAAGTGGTTGGTGGTTTAAGAGATAATTTCAAAGACACTTGGCACACCTTGCTGACATCCAACGCTTTTTAGTCATCCTATGAGTTAATATTTTCTTGTACACATCATCCAATTATAGGTATAAGAAAAAAAAATGGGTACGTTTCACTGACCTCTATATTTAATCTATGATTAACTCTGGACTTGCTGGTGTGATTTCTTTTTTGGACCTTCTTGATTGACTCCATTTTTGGATTTGATTGGCGCCATTTTGGCGCTGTAAGCCAATACTTGGCCGATACGAGTGACTCTGGAACTAATTATATTGCAAATGACGCTCCGACCTCTATAACTACTCTACGAAATCATCAATTAAATCATAGATTAATTATAGAGGTCGGTGAGCTCTATCATTAGTTTCAGAGACACTCGTACGTCAAATGTACGTCGTATGGCGCTTCAAATTGATCCATAATTAAGCTGAGATTTGTAGATATAGGGTCAGAAAATCTAATGTTAATTATAGATTCAATAGTCGAAGACGTGCCGCCGAGCGATTAAGATTTCCGATACGATGGCGTGTAGAAACCGATTAGGGTATGGGTTTCATTTATACTTCCTACCATACTAATTCGAACTCAGACCGCTTATATCACGGTGTTACACTACTTTATGATACGTTACGTTTCTGTCTGTAATTTTCTATTCTATTATAACGTTCTGGGAAATGAGAGATTTATGCATGTAACATTGTTAAATTATCATGCAAAAGTTTAAAAACGTTAACCAGACTGCGGATTTGATGTCCTAACATAATTCATTTTGTTCGTGGCCTATGACATCCGAACTATAGTAACGAATCGATCGACACCTTATTAAGCAAAATCGGTGGATCAAAACAAATATACATAGATACATAGATATATTTACTGCGACTGTACCTGTCTCTTTCTAAAACGAAATTTTCTATGGAGAGTGTATACACTTTCCACTATACACTTTCGCTTGTGACGTCATAATCGAGCAGTGCTCTTTGTCTAACAGGAAACTTTAAATCTAAAATTTTAAACTTTGACTAGTTAAGATATTAAAGAAAAAAATTACATTGTGTTATAGTTAATATTAAAAACCTTTATTTTAATTGTAAGTGTAAATAAAAAATATTAGTACCCAATTAGCATTTTACGTATTATAGTAATTTTGTATTAGGTGCAATAAATCAACAATGCCATGGGTAATGCCCTACGTCCCCATCTGGTTCAATGTACTGAAGATTAATGCTTTTATGCAACCTTTTTCAAGTTAACGAACTTTTGTGAAAGTAATAAATTGACAATCACCTATTGTTATTTTTTACGTTGTGTCCTCGAAAGTTCTAAGAAATGCCCGTATTTCGGGTTCACGATTTAAATACCTACTTGTATCTTATGAATAAAATAAAAAAATGGATATTTGTTTGTTCGTTCTCTTTGCATTCGGGCATCGTTTATTTAATTGATCTGAAGCTTGCAGAGCTTGAAAGCTTTTTTTTATTGGGAGAATGGTTGGAGTGCGCTTGCCTAGAAAATGTATATTCACTCTTGGCTTGAAGGTACTCAACTTATACGTGGCCGGAAACAGTCGCCGGAAGTGCATCCCACACTTTAGCGGTTCGTTTCTAACTAAAGCGTTTTAGCGTAAAGGATTTTTGAAAATTCAACCCTTAAGGGGTAAAATATGGGTTTGAAAAATCGAACTTAATGAAAGTGAAGCCGCTGGCAAAAGCTAGTAGTAAAACTTTTTTATATGAATAGAAGTCGAGTGAGGTTGCTGGTGTGTTTACATGAAATAAAGTCATCAACTTGAAAAAGCTTTTTTAAATAATACAGAACAAAGGCGTGAGTGTGTCTACATCGCGTATGTTTTGATACAATCGAGTAATATATAATGAATTTTTCGACTTGCTCCTTCAGGCCGCCGGATTGAATAATTTATGGTTTACCTTTTGTGAACACGGTACGATCAATAAGGGGGTTCGCCAGTGATCGTCATCATTTTATTGCGACTCTATTACCGAACCCCATCTGTATCTAAATATATAAAAGGCAAAGGTGACTGACTGACTGACTGACTGACTGACTGATCTATCAACGCACAGCTCTAACAACTGGACCGATCGAGCTGAAATTTGGCATACAGGTAACTGTTAGGACGTAGACATCCGCTAAGAAAGGATTTTGGAAAATTTCAACCCCAAGAGGGTTAAATAGGGGGTTAAAAAATCGAACCTAACGTGAGCGAAGCCGCGGGTTAAAGCTAGTATTATATAAATCAATTGCTGTCCGTTAGTCTAGCTAAAACTCAAAAACGACTTGACCGATTTGAATAATTTTTTTGATTTCTTCGCCTTAATACAGGGTGGTTCAAAAACAAAAATTAGGGCAAGCCACAGCTGAAAACCAAAATTGGTAATTTGTGTGCGTATGTTCGTTACTCCTTTAAGCTACAACCGATTTGGCGATTTGGAATGGAGACAGCTCACACCCAGGTTTAACACAAAGGCTACATTTTATCCCGGAAAAATAAAGAGTTCCCGCGGGAGTTGGAAAACCTTAATCCACACGTACGAAGATGCCCGCGAGCATCATATAGTTCAAAATAATCGCGTCAAGAAAAAGGTGTTGGATATGTCGAATGGTACCTTTTTATAAGTCAAACCTCAAGCATCTGTACCTAGATATTATAAACTTGTTGCCCGTACGGGCGGACTAGCTCATCATTTATCAATGCCTGCCAGGCCCAAACATTTCGACCTGAAATTGTACTTTCTTCTTCCTGTGATAAATATCACCGAGAATGAAAGATACGAGTTGCGTGCTCGGGAAACTTTGGATAAATTAATTATTTATTAACGCAGGTCTTACCTAAAGTAAAGGTCGACTATCTAGACTGTCATGCCCCTGTTATTTATCCAACGGCAGGAGGATAATGTTTGGCAGTAACGTGGGTGAGTCAGCAGGTGTCGGTTAATCTGCTCATAACTTATTGATAAATAAGGTATTGTTGGCTATATTTTTGTAGTGTATAGATATAACTTCTTATGGGCCTCATAAGAAGGCTCAGGATCACTCAGAGGGCGATGGAGAGAGCTATGCTCGGAGTATCCCTGCGAGGTCAAATCAGAAATGAGGAGATCCGTAGGAGAACCAAAGTCACCGACAAAGCTCAGCTAGTCGCGAAACTGAAGTGGAAATGGGCAGGGCACATAGTTCGAAGAGCTGATGGTCGATGGGTCCCAAGGTGCTGGAGTGGCGACCCCGCACCGGGAAGCGCAGTGTTGTCAGACCCCCCACCAGGTGGACCGACGACATCAAGCGAGTCGCAGGGAGCCGCTGGATCCAGGCGGCGCAAGACCGAGGCCTGTGGAGATCCATGCAAGAGACTTATGTCCAGCAGTGGACGTCTATAAGTTGACAAAGAAGAAGAAGAAGATATTATTACGTCTTATCGTGACGTCGAAACACTGTCATAAAAGTAAAATAGGCGTAAGAGATAACATAACATAAGAGATGAAAGAGTTGCAATTCCTGAAGGAGTTGGAGATTTTCTCAATGTTTTTCCATGTTTTCGTTGCCAGCTGTACCTAACTCTTATATTAGGTATTAATTTTGTTTAAGCTAAATCTGCGGAGCATACCTTACGTTTGGCTTCTAATCTCTATTGGGAAACTGAGTGACGTACCATTTATAACTAGTGGTTCGCCCCGAACTGAGACCTCGCGATATCCCATAATTCCCAAAAGTTTTAATTATATATTGTAATAATTAACTTTTAACATTAGACACAATAAAAAAAATAATAGTTGACATAAAACTGTTTTACTGACACAGCGCCATCTATTAGCATTATAGTGAAGCTATTAGCTTCACAATAATGCTAATAGATGGCGCATTAAAATTAAATAATTTCGTTTCTTTATAACATTTATCTAATTTTAGTATTTGTTGTTCAAGTACAGGATATAACTGAATTTTCAACCAAGTTTCACGTTCTAATATTCAGTAATTCAGAAGTTATAGGGCTCTGACAGACATTTGGACGTACATACTTCTCTGTCCAGTACAGACAACAAGCACCCTAGTTGACTCAGAGAACTCGCTTCGCTCGTTCAATGACGATAAGTCCCAATTAAATTTATTCAACATAATTAACCTATATTAAGTGAACATAAAATGGCTCGTAATCTGCGTATTGCGCCCATAATAATTCAATTAAGATACATTCTAATCCTAACAACTAAACTTCAACATGTAAATTACGTTTGAATGATGAAAAGGTCACGGCTATTTCTAAATAATCATTAAAACCCCTCATGAATAATTAGGTTTATTTTTAAATGGACCCGAATATTAGAACTTTTGCCGTGGCTTCGGTCATGTTTTTTCAAACTCCTATTTTACCCTCTCAGGGGTTGAATTTTTTAAATATCCTTTCTTAGCGGATGCATACGTCATAGTTGCTGTATGCCCTGTGAGCCCGATCCATCCAGTGGTTTGTGCTGTGCTTTGATAAATCAGTCAGTCAGTCACTCACTCACTAGTCACCTTTTTCGTTTCTATATTTAGATTATGTCTATTTTTAAAGGAACCCGAATATCTCCATTTACAATACAAGGATAAAAGTTTAAAATTAAATGTAACAGCAGTATAACGTAGTTACTATCACCGGGTTGATAATAACGAATCAATTTACACCTTATTCATCAAAATTGGTGATTCAGGCGCTACCGCGGAAAATACGTAAATACAAACATACGTTCATACTTGCATAGGCGACTATGAACGTAATTATAATCCTTTCTTTTGGCTTTTTCCATAGTCGAGTAAAGTTAAAACTTTTTCTATTCGTGGAAAATGAAAGTCGAATTTACAGTGACAGATCACCCCAGATTTTAGGATAAGTCAAGCTCGAACAGTCTTGACTGCACTTTATACAAGCGAAGTTTGCATATTGAAATATAAAATTGTAAGAAAGTAATTAACCTTATAGATTTATAAATACATATCAAAAATTCCGAGGCCGGCGGGATTCGAACCCACGTCTCTCTGGGAATCGCGCCCGAGTGTGTTAACCGCTACACCACGGCCGAACCATACGTCGGCCACGAAATTAGTGATTTGTATCTACTTTTTCAATCAGTTTTATAGCAACTGTTAGCGACATCTAGTAGCGACACATTACAGTTGTCGATCTACTTTTTTTTTTACTTGGAAAAAATCTATTAGGTTAATTAGGTTATTTCCTTTAAGTGTAGGTTAACACTTCAATAAAAAATTAAAAAAAAATTGTAAGAAAGTGTTTAATTTCTTATAGTCTCAAGTTATTTTAAAACACATAGGTAGAATATTATTATAACATATTTGTCTCATATTTTATTTCTTCTTTCACAAGTAAGCGCGTGTTTAGTGAAGTGTTAACACGCCCGGCGTCTGTCATGTGAATAAGCTTAACATTGAATAAATATGTTTGTACATAATTTACATATATGAATAATGGAAGCAGTAAGGAGTTTCTATGATGTTGTGCCGCGTGAAATGTAGCTTATCGAAACAAACTTAAGAAGAACATGTTTCAAAACAATTTCCTATAAAAGGTAGATTAAAATAAATACGATTCTTTTATGCATATACTACCCGTCCTTAACCTTCCATATGAAGTTGGTCATCATCGACCGTTACAGTATGACGTCATACCGTATCATTGATAAGAAAATAATAATAGTATAAATCTAAATAACAACCGAAATATTATAAAACTTTTAAACTTTTTTTATTTTTTATGTTCTACATGTTTCAAATAAAACATCTAAGAAGATTTAAAAAAAATAAAAAATAACTTCCATAATAGTATTATTTACTGTAACCACAACTGTGACGGAAGATATAGTATATGTATAATTCATCAGTGTGGCTATGATATTGTATTGTTCTCTGGCAATGCTTTTCATGGCAATGACATGTTGAAAGTCTTACGGCGTAATTTTTTATTTTTTTCCGCTTGAAAAGAGTCATTAATTTTTTTTTATTCGATGACAAGATAGCCCTTGAGTGCAATCTCACCTGATGGTAAGTGACGATTCAGTCTAAGATGGTAGCGGGCTAACTTGGAAGGGGTATAGCAGTGAAAATTCAACCCATACCCCTAATCTGTTTCTACACGCCATCGTGCCGGAACACTAAATCGCTTGGCGGCACGTCTTTGACGGTAGGGTGGTAACTAGCCACGGCCAAAGCCTCCCACCTGACCAGACCAGAGACAATTTAGAAATTATAAATTCCTAAATTGCCCCCGCCGGGAATTGAACCCGAGACCTCCCAGTTATAAGGTTTTAAGACCACAGCGCTCACCACTGCGCCAGGGAGGTCGTCAAATTAAATAAAATTAAAATTAATAACAGTGTGTATGACTGTATGTAGTAGTCCAGCATAGGGCGTCTATTTGTTGTTATGGAATGTAAGAAGAGCTAACTATCCACAAGTCCCGAGAAGAAGAAGAGCCTCACAAACATACTTTGCAGGTGGGATGCGTAAATGCATATCACGTTCTCTGTCAGGAGGGCCATGAATTAAATCATAGAAAAGCATAGTAAAAATGCTTGGACTATGTTCCGTCTGTATACATCCCCGCCAGACAAGGCGTAACATGAAGCAGCCTTTACAAGGTTTTTTGTTCTAATTCAATTTTTATTTCCTTAAGTTAAGACTGAAGTTAATTCACAGCTGGTTTGTTTATTAGACATCGGGTTGTAAACAGTAAGGATTTTCACTAAATTATTTAAGTGTGCTCGGGTATCTAAGCTATTTATCTTTACAAATTCCAAATCTATGTTGAAAGATAAACTGAATTACCGAGAAGTATTAGCACTTGGTCTAGAAATTTGAGATTTGGAATGTTCAGATATCTAAGATTTTTGTTTACAATCGCAAATCTACGTAGAAGAGCAAACTAAGTGGGTAATTATTATTAGATCTAGAAATTCGAGATATTTCAAATAAGTTTCTATAGATTATAGCTCTACTAAGAAAATATTTTCGGAATTCCAAGACAGATCAGCCTTTACTTTTTTCATGACACCACCTTGAAACCATTAAAGAGAAACCGCTGAGTACCGTCATGGCTTATCCGTTGTAAGATTGTACCTGTAACCTGAAAACGAAGCAAAGACGCCTGACAGTGTTAGAAAGTAGAGATAAGACTATTTTGATCACTTTTCCACGCGCCCATTCGCGTTCATTTTCGCGTGGGGTTTCGCTATTTTAATTTCATCTGCTAAATACCCCAGAAAATAAAAAATATATAAATACATAATTATTAAAAACTTTTGTTGACACAACTTTCATTAACAATTTAATCTAGAATAGCTAATAATAATACATCAACGTAGACCGCCTGGTAGATCTCTATCATCAGGGAATACTGACGTTTCAACGTGCGTCATTTATATATCAAACTCCTTAAAATTCCCTATGGCCTCTTGGGGCACTTTTATGCTCCACACGCTTATAAAATGCTAATTTGCCCCAGAATGTGTTCATAAGCGAAATGATGGCACGTCAATTATGTCGTCTGGGGAGCAATTTATGAAAGAACGAGGAAAAGATTTTTCATTATACCTAACGACCTACCTGTGAAAACGATATCATATTTCATGTCCTATCTCCTTCACAATTATTTCTCTCATTAAGGAAAAAATTATTACTGAAATAATTCCACGAGTCAGACAAGTCAAATAAGTTTTATTCGAGAACAAGATAGTCCTTGACTGCGATCTCAACTGACGGAAGTGACGATGCAATCTAAGATGGTAGCGGGCTAACTTGGAAGAGGTATAGCAGTGTAAATGATGATGTAGTCTACACGCCATCGTGCCGAAACGCTTAATCGCTTGGCGGCACGTTTTTGACGGGGTGGTAACTAGTCACGGCCAAAGCCTCCCACCAGAAAAAACAAACAAAAAAAGTTAAACAAATTGCCGGGTCGCAGATTAACGGCAGGATCTCCGAAAACAGCCTGTTTTTGATTCAATAGTAAACAATTAAATATTCTTTGTTTTGATAGGTTAAAAATATATGTTGTAGTTTAATACACGTTCTAAATTATTTTAACGTTCAAAAGTACATATTTTGAACTTCACTCGATCAAATAATATTCCGAAAACAGTGTAGTTTTTAATTGTTTTTCAGGTTGTATTTATAGTATATCAAAGTTAAACTAAAAAAAAAAATGTCAAAAAATAGGCAAAAGCTTTTAGAAGAATATTTTACCGTTAATTTTTCTCTAAAAAGTTTTCTTTTTTTTTATCATGACTGATTTTCCTTTTTTTATAACAAAGTGGCTCGTGCACCTCACTTCAATTGCTTGCAAGTTACTGCGGCCGAAGATCGTGCCCTTAAATAAAAGAAAAAAATACGGAAGTGGTTTTCTTCCAAATGCTATCCTATCATTCACGTACGCTTTAATGAGTATCTTGCTGGAGTTAACGACGATCGTGAAATGTTAATGATTACGGCCGAGCTCGTCAGCTTGAAGAGCTTTTCAAACAACAAAGCCGAATAATAATTGGGAAACTCGAATAATTGCGAAACTCTGTTGTATCAATTCAATTAATCTTTTTCTATTTCGGTTTAGTAATTCCACAAACTACACTTTAATCGACGATTGAATTTGACATTATGACAGATTGCCAATACAAAAGCTTCAACTTTATTAATTGCTTAAAGTTCTCTTGGCAATGATTGTAAGATAAACAAGAAAAAGGGCAAGAGAATGATTTTGTTCGTATACAATTTAGCCTAGTATGTCACATATAAAAATCGAATCAGTAAATTAAACAAATTATTTAAGTGCTACATGATGCCCGCGACTTCATTCGCGTGGATTAAGATTTTAATTTCCGCGAAAACTCTTTGATTTTCCGGGATAAAAAGTAGCCTACGTGTTATTTCAGTGTTATCTATCTCGGAGACAAATTTCAGTCAGATCGTGATTCGGCGTGATTGAGTAACAAACATCCATCCATCCAACCATTCATACATGCAAATTTTCGCATGTATAATATTAATAGGATGTTCCGTCGTAGTAAATAGACACAAAACACTAACATATATTATAATATAAGACTCAATAGCCCAACGGTTAACGGTGCGGACTGAAAATTGAAAGATAGGAGGATATTAGTCAACTTCAGCTTGGCATATATATTTTTTTAAAGAATATTATTCTTTAAAAAAAATATATAGGCTGCTAAAATCATAACCCTTCCATTTAGCTTTGTTATAGTCGGGTGATAAAAAACCCTGTTAAAATCCTAATTTAAAAAGTTAGTAAAAAATTTATGTAGCTGGCATACTCATATTCACCAAAAAAATATGCGACCTTTTTGTACGAGTGAGAAATTATTACCACGGCGCGTTTATTTTGCATAACGCACACCTTAGGGTGCCATCTGGCATACGTAACTTTGTACTTAATTTACATGGAGCTTGCCTGAGTCAGTTTTTAGGGTTCTGTATACAATGAATGCCAAACGAGACCCTATTGCTAAGCCTCCTCTGCTTGTCTGGTTCTAAGACTTCAGCTGTAACAGGTATTTTCATAGAATTCGTGATCTCTGTGGCCTTTTTTATATTTTTAACGAGCAAACGAGCAGGCGGGTCACCTGATGTTATATGATTACCGTCAGCCTTGAACATTTGTAGCACCTGAGGCACCACCAATGCGTTGCCGGCCTCTTTAAGAAAAAATTTTATTTATTATATTAAGTATTTTAATACATTTCTTTAGGACGCATGCGATCTTACTCGCTGCTACTATAATAATAACGCTATAGAAAATAGTGTTTTTTTAAATTAAATGACAAAAAAGTCATTGACTGCGATCTCACCTGATGGTAAGTGACGATGCATTCTACGATGGTAGCGGGATAACTTACGGGTATGACAGTGTACTTCAATCCATACCCCTAATCGGTACATACATATTCATATACAGGGTTAATTGTAACTTACCAACAACCTCCCACATGTAACTTCAACACGTAATTTCACTTTGACACGTGCCACGTAGAGTTTTTAGAATAGAATAATAAATATTTTTATCTTTATATATAAAATTCAAAGTCCTGACTGACTGACTGACTGACTGACTGACTGACTGAGATATCAACGCACAGCCTACACTACTGAAGTTAGAAACTTGAAATTTTTAGTTGGTTCGTTTTATGACGTAGGCGCACACTAAGAAAGGATTATTGGAAATTCCACCCCTAAGGGGTTTAAATAGGGGATGGAAGTCCGTCCGTCATTTTTCAAGCTGTTTCCATCAAAGTTGGTATTTGAGCTTTCAGTTAAAAATAAAAAAGTACGTGTGTCACAGTTTTTGAAAATTCCACCCCAAAATCTAATTCCACGCGGACGAAGTCGCGGGGGCAAAAGCTAGTTTTTGTATGAAAAAAAATATTAAAAAGACGTGGAACAAAATTTAGTTACTTTGATGCATAGAAGTTACCTGTAGAAGGTTGTCGGGGCATTTTACAATTAACCTTGTATATATTTTACATCGGCAGTATGCGCAATTATTTCATAATAAGGTTTTGTGGTTTTCATCATCAGCCGAAATGCATCCAGTGTTGGACGCAGGACTCTTCTAAGTGGCCTGTGGCGCCAACGTTGCTTATCCTCTGATTTTCGCATACAATCGATGCCTGCCACTTTTGGCGTTTTATCGACCCTAGAAAAGTGCCTGTCCATTCATCATTCATCCTTTCTGAATCATTCTGAATACCTACGTTGCTTTGCGCTATTTAATTAGAGTCGGAATTTCCTGCAGCCATTTTGTTTTTAGTAATTAAAAATCTATAAATATATAATATAATAATCTGAAAAAATAATATCGTCATGCACTTTTTTACTTTTGTAATTTTCCAAAGTGTATTGCGATACCGAGGCATTATTTGCGTACTCAATAATTACGTTGATTTCCACTAGCGGCATAGCAATTATTGTGATTGTATGGACTGCTGTTACTATGTTTCAGAAATACTGACGGTATTTCGAAAAAACGCCACTCAGTCATGCAATATCGTCATATTAAAAAGCCAACTGATGCCAATACAAAAGCGCTGCAGGGGATTTGGAAAGATTGCACAGTTGAATTGCCTTTATTAGACCATTACCGTACTATTAGGTAGGCATGATAAGCCATAAAGATAGTATTCCTGACTACCGTAAGTATTATGCAAAGTGTTACTAGCAACGTAGATGTAAACCCTGGCAAGTCACTTGCACTGTGTAAATACTCGTACTTGCAACAAGTCATTTTTTGTGAGTTAAATATACCTGTATTAATTTTTGCGAGAAATTGCGAAAGTTACTTGCCAGCTTGTTACTTAACTATTGCTACAATTTATTGAAGTATTATCTTTTTTTCTATTCAGATATTTGATCAGAATATTAAAATTATGTTCCTCTTAGTTTTAGTTCTACCCATGAATATGGTTCCCATTATTATTAAGTATTTTTAAGTATTTGATTATAAACACGAAATTGCTATATTTTATAACAACTTCAATATGCTCGATGAAGTTTAAACGATGCTATTAATCCAATCACAAGATACATTTGTTTATTTAACGAGTGTTACTAAATTGCCCAACGAATGGGTGATATCATTAGATTGTTTTTAAATAAACAACGTATCGAACGTCGATGATACATTTACATTATATCCAACTAGTTGAAAACCCGTGAGGTCATGCTATAGAGAATGGAAAATATAAATATTTTAATAAAAGATACTAGATATATACCTCATCTATTAATATTATAAGTATGCGAAAGTTTGGATGTATGGATGTTTGTTACTCAATCACACCGCAACAACTGAACCGATTCGGCTGAAGTCGCGGGCATATACTAGTATTTTAATACATTAAAGTTCAAGCCGTTTGTCAGTTCACATTCCCCAGCTTTTTATTTAAATTATAATACGAACCCGGAATAGGAGGCCGCAGTTTTAACTACTAGGCTATCACTGTATCCTCTTCCTCTTCATCCTCCAGGGAATTGTCTCCGCAAGTAGGCAATAGCCGTCCGCTTTGCCAGATTCCGATGATACGGCTCCTCGCCAGATCACTCCAGCCAGCCGAGCTCACTCCAGAATCCAATCAGGCCACCCAGATCGGCGAAGACTTCAGGAAGTGTTGCTGGAGAGTCAGTTTAAGCAGTATGTGTTCCGGTGACTCATCGCCCTCCATGCATGCTCTGCATAGATGCTCTGCTTCATTGGAAGGCCAAAAGTGCTTTCGCTACATCATTTATTCTATTTTAAATCTAATGGCCAATGCAGCAGAATGTGTACACTAAAACGCCACATGTGCAAAAATACGATAGCTTTTTAAAATAAATTTCCTTAGAGAAAAACATAAAATCTCTGCAGACATTCGAAAACATACATTCGGGCTGTTAGGAGATACAAAATACCTAGTATTTTCAGTTCTATTGAATGTGCGTAGTATTTAGTGCAATTTTAGGTTAAGGGGAAGACCACACTGAGCGGCAAGATAAGGCGCGGTTCTATACATAGTAAAGTAAGTTTTTCTGGTGGGAGGTTTTGGCCGGGGCTAGTTACCACCCTACCGTCAAAGACGTGCCGCTAAGCGATTTAGCGTTCCGGCACGATGGCGAGTAGCCCGCTACCATCTTAGACTGCATCGTTACTTACCATCAGATGAGATCGCAGTCAAGGGCTATCTTGTCATCGACTAAAAAAAACCATACTTAAACTGCACCCTAATGACAGTATGTGGCAAAAGTCAGTCCATCGTTACCCTCTGAATAAAGATGACCCAAAGTTATATGGGTGTGATATTATCATAATGAGGTACAAAAGCAATTTAACGCGCTAAACTGCGCTGCCAGTTAGTTTAGTGCGCTTCCATACAAATTCATATAAAAATATTTGGTCGCATTGCTCCGCTCAGTGCAGACTTACCTTTAAGTCCAAATATTTTTTTACAATAAATTACAGTTATTTTACAGACCACTGACTCCAGGTGTTGATGTTTATAGTACTTGCAATGAAATGCTGTGAGCCAAAATTGGTTGTAAACAAGAGAAAAGTTTAAAGTTTAAAAAGCCCAACCACAGCAAATTGGATATGTAATCTATCTCACCTGGACTATAATAACGAATCGATTGACACCTCATTCATCAAAATCAGTTTAATTTTAGGCACTACTATGGAACATACGTAAATACATACATAGACATAATATATTCATGTCTACTGCTGAAACCATAAACCTTCCTTTTGCCTGAGTCGTAAATGGGTAAAAGCTAAACTAAGAAATACTTGATTCTAATCTAAGGTACATTTTTGTTACATGAATATTGAATAGTATTGAATAGATTGCTTGTACAATAACTTGGAATGACCGTGGATTTTGTAGACGGTTCAATGTTCACAATTCGAAGTTGCTTGAAAGTTGTACGGTTCAGCACAGTAGCATATTTGATTCTAATTCAACATTTTGATTGTATTAGTTCTTGAAAATCTTTCAGTTCTTGCATATAATTCTTTTAAAAGTATGAATTAATTTAAAAAAGCTTTACACCGGTTCCACACGTAGGCCCCAACGTTAACTCCAACATTATTGGTTCCAACACTCGCACCAACGTTGGGAGTTGGCCGTTCTGTGTCGGGTTTTATAAAGGAATCTGCGCCAACGTTCGCGATTCGTTCACAACACTTTTTAAAAAGAAATAGGCATTTTTTTTAACAAAAGAATATTAGCCAACCTGAACTGAATTCCTCTTCTTCCCCTCCAAATAAGCGGAAAGCTTGTGTTAGGAATGGGTACGACAATAGTGCAACGGGTGGGAAAGGAACCTGCAACCATTCAGTTTTCAGTCCGTTGAGTTATTGAGGCTCATAAAAGGCTATTAAGAGAAACGTACCTATGGTAAATAGGTACTAATATCATACAAAGGCATTAGAGAAGACCAACAAAGAAAAGGATTTAATAGAATATTATTATGTTAACCAACTTATTTAACAATTTTCAAAAGAGATAAGACAGCCACTTCGGGAAATATGCTAATAATGAATGTAGCTCCGGGCATTTCGGTGAAAAAGCAATTTAGGACTGCCTTGGGCTTTTACTCGTATTACCTGCACTCATTGAGGTGACATCATTGGCTAAATAATCCGCTGTGAAAGCATCAGTTTAGTTATCTGAGATTCGATTTATCATTACAGTAATTGGAGCATCAGGATTGAGGAGTTGGAATCCGAAGTTTTTATGAGAGCATCTCGCATCAATTAAAAAAAGAGTCACCCAAATCAGTTTTGAAATCACGGAGATATCGATATACATAGGTAGAAAAACACAATTCCTTCTCCTTCTTTTTCAAAAGTTGGTTAAAAAGTAGCCTATTGTACTGTGAAAGTTCCATCAAAATCGGCCCAGCCGTTTATAATTATTACTTATTACTTACTTTTTTGGATATCATTACTTATTTTGGATTAAAAAAGTTGGTAGAGACATGGTAGAGACTCATATCTGAAAACCTAATACGGTTCCTTTATTCTAGTTCGGTTTCGGATTGCTCGTCACGTAGTTTGTTAGTCCAATATAAACCACTTTCGATCCAATACAATTAGCCTGTTTACGTAAGCACATGAGAGTAATCCACTAAGCTAGAGGAACAGTGGTAACATTTAACTAAATTACCAACGTGATGTGTTCCACTAAGTAAATTAAAGGAGTATCACATAATCGTACTATACGGTTTGTTCTGATTGAGTGCATTAATTAGCAGTAGCGCTGTGGTCTTATAACTGGGAGGTCTCGGGTTCGATTCCCGGCGGGGGCAATTTAGGAATTTATAATTTCTAAATTGTCTCTGGTCTGGTCTGGTGGGAGGCTTTGGCCGTGGCTAGTTACCACTCTACCGTCAAAGACATGCCGCCAAGCGATTTAGCGTGTAGAAACCGATTAGGGGTATGGGTTGAATTTACACTGCTATACCCGTTCCAAGTTAGCCCGCTATCATCTTAGACTGCATCGTCACTTACCATCAGGTGAGATCGCAGTCAAGGGCTATCTTGTCGACGAATAAAAAATAAAAATAAAAAAGTTATATCGCTCCTATAGAATTAGTGACCTAATTCAAAAATTGCAATCTGTGGGCTTAATGTGGCCTCCTCTTTTTTCGTCGGTTGAAAAGACTTAAACAGTCTAATGCTCAGAATGGAAAAGATTGCTGGTCTCATGCTCATGCTCATTACTAACCTAATTTGGTATCGTGCTTGTATTTTTCTTATTACGAGATTTTATTTTACGTGTATATTTTTCATTTCAGCACTGAGTTAATTGTATCATACAAGACTTCAACCAAATTTATTTATTTTTCCTTCTGAGGTATTTTGTGGAGACGAGACAGAAAATCTCAGTTTACTTTCCATTTAAAAAGGTGTTTTCTATTGCAGTTACAGTATTAAAGGAAAACCAAGAAATCGCTACAGTTTTAATGGTTTCACAACATAACTGTAGATGTTTTCAGAACGTTTTGAGGAATTTCTCACGAGGAAAAGGAATTCTGATACACAGATAACCTTAACTTACTTTTTTTCTTGAATTCATACATTTCCTAATTAATAAAGGTTACCAAATTCTTGTTCGACATTTGCTATTTATTCTTAAGTGAAACATACGTATCAGTGGAAAAGTCGAAATCAACGTTAAGAATTTTAAACAGTGAAATTGGTGACAAAACAAGAAATGTCTGAATTTTACAATGACATTTTATACAATATGTATACATGTTTTATTTGTATGGAAGATCATTGGATCTAAAATAAAACATACCTATTACTTTCAGCATTGAAAAGAAATAGATTTAAGTAACAAATTACTGCGAAATTATTATTTTTCCATTCTGTATACCACTTAAATAGATCTGATAAAGTATCAAGGTAAGTACACACCCAAAATTCCGCGAAATTTTTGCGCCGCTGTGAAAACTCCATTAACAGATGAACTGAGAGTAATTAGGAATCCTTGATTTAGATTACAAGAGAAAGTTATTTTTTCCATTAGGCTTTGTACCTTTCAGTTGAAAAACTTAAAAAACTTTGAGTAAGATATATTAGCTCCCATTATCTTACATTTTGTCTAAGAGAATGTTTGTGTAAGAGGTGTCTCTGGATTGATTAAGAGGATTATGAACGAGATGTAATTAAGATTCTCAGTTCTGGCCCACTTAAATTTGAAAAATACCTAAGGTACACACGGTTTACCTGTGAACCGATTTTATCACGCATACCTTTGTACTGGGTTCATCCGTTTTCTATCATTCTTTTTTTATTGGATAATATTATGCCTCAAAAATATTTTTGTACATATTTTTTAGGCTTTTTAAATTAGACGCATACTTACCAAGTTTATTTTTATTGCTCTGCTTATTTATTAATTTTTAACTATTTATTTACATAAAAAAATGTTCGCCACGCATGACCGGCGTTTCAATGTTAACTGCTGCCTTTCGTAACATAGTGATTTTGTCAGGTTCAGTGCCATAGTGCTCGGACAAGTAATTGGCACTGCGTGTGGCAGATGTGTGACAATTATTTGATAAGTGACATTTAGCAGTGTACTGTGATACCCATGAAAGCAGGACTGACATACCACTGATTATTCCTATGTAGAACGCTGCACAAGAAATGAAGCAACTTTTCAATTTGTAGGAGGTTGAAGTTGTTGCGCAAAAGCAAAATCGACTTCGCGATTTAATCATGAAGTTTGATGTTGCACATGTATTGGAAAATTTTATCTTTGTGACGTATTATATTCCATCGGGGCAGCTCAGGGGTCTCAATATCATACAAATGTTCATGTTGGACAATGGACTCAGATGAGTTTCTGCCAACCTTTTATTACTGCTCGAGATTATCGCGTTCCTTTCATTTTATTCACAAGAGTATTTCAATGAAGTTTAATAACTTACTAATAAAGCTAAATTAGATACTTAGTAATGGCTGATGCCCGTGAGTTTATTTTTAACCGCGGGAACTGTGATTTAATTTTCCACGATTTGAGGTCCTCAACTATACCCATGCGAGATCCGTATAGTCATGTTGCAGGGTGACTGAAGGACAAATCAACAAACAAACATTCTTTCGCATTTATAATATTAGTAAGATAGTAAGGGTTTTTATGACATTTGGGTAAGAATACAAACTAAATTAGACTCTTATTTTTCGTAGCTAGAAACACAACAAAGAAATAATTACATCACGAGTTCATGACATTTGGACAAGAACATACAAAAGGCAGTTGCTTTGGCAATTGAGCGCGCAACTATATACCTTTTTTATTACATTCCTGAAATAAAATGGCCAACTGTTTACAGATACGACACAGTTGAGGGCTCTGCTAATTATGATGAAAATCACATACAACAAAATCACCCACATTTTAACCAAAGGATTTTATTTTTTACAGTCCGTCCTGTTTATTGTATACCTATAGGCGTTTTGGGTGAGTTTGCGTAGGTGTTTTTCACAACAAACAATTATATTAATAATATTATGTTCTAACTAGCTTTTGCCCGCGGCTTTGCTCACGTTAAGTTAGATTTTTCAAACGTTTATTTTATCCTCCTTCAAAAAAATCAAAAATCCTTTAATTTTAGTGGATGTTTACGCCCGTATCTGTATGCTAAACAGCTCGATCCATCCAATAGTTTGAGCTGTCAGTCAGTCACCCTTTCTTTTTATATATTTAAAAGATTCGAAATTTTCTTAATATTTTAAGATTGGTAAAACACTCGAGGAAGTCCAGCATTGACTGGCTTGGAGTCATACTACTTTGGCATTCTTAGTGAAGTTATAATCGTCGTTGTCTTCAGTTGTTAGATGATCACGGCTGGACATAAGCCTGGAAGGGAGGTCCACACTCTATGGCCTTTTTTAATGACAATATTATGCCTCTTGTGTTCTGCGTCTCCACGTAACTCGGTTGACGTCGCCATTAAGCACTTTGGAATCCCAACGTTTTCTTTAAAGAGTATTAGCAAAACTGAACTTGAATTATATTCTCCTCTGCCCTCCAGATAAGCGAAAAGCTTGTGCTGGGAGTGGGTACGACAATTGTGCAACGGGTGGGGGTTCGAACCTGTGACCTTTCAGTTTTCAGTCCGCACCTTTAGCGGCCGGGCTATCTTTTACCGGTATAACTTTTCTCGGTGATCGGAAAATTGTGCGCCGGGTTTTGCCACTTTACGACAAACTATGATGGTTATCAATCTACTCTGGTGCTTCGGCCTTTTTCTCATTTCTTATTTGATTACAAGGAGATACTGCCCGCATAGCTTCGATATCAAGAAAATTATGTAGGTGTAGACTGTAGATACCTATAGAGCAAACCGTACCAAGAATAACATCCGTTCTTATTTTAGAAATCTTCCGCGATCTTTGCTTTCATTTTATATTTTTAACAGCATGACTCAACCGTTTCTGCCTTTTCGCAAAGTGCATCGCACTTACAGTTAAAATAGAATCGAATATATAATCGAATATATAAAGTGTCGCGGCTATGAATAAACTAACGATTACAGGAGTAGTGAGAAGGGTCAGCTTTATCAGGACTGTCTACTCTTAAGCCGGCTTTTGGAGGATTCTTCACTTCGGTCATATTTTATCTGTGGTGTGAACTTTGATTCTGACTAATGGCACTAGTATTAACACGGATTACGCGTTAGAAAACGTAGATTATGAAAATATAAGTCAGTAAAGAATGGTTTTATCTATATACATATGTAAAATTCAAAGTCCTGACTGACTGACTGAGATATCAACGCACAGCCTAAACTACTGAAGTTAGAAACATAAAATTTTTACAGTTGGTTTCTTTTATGACATAGGCGTACACTAAGGAAGGATTTTTGAAAATTCAACCCCTAAGGTGGTAAAACAGGGGTTTGAAAAATCAAACTTAACGTGAGCAAAGCCGCGAGCAAAAGCTAGTTCTATTATAATATTTTAATGTAGAGTTTTCCTTGTCATAAGAGCCACAGGTTGACCTGCATGAAATAAATAATTTTTAATTTGATTAATATAACACTATTCAAAAAATATATATGTAATCTAATTATAGTGATGATGAGTATAAGATCAGTCTGGTGGGAGGCTTTGGCCGTGGCTAGTTACCACCCTACCATCAAAGACTTGCCGTCAAGTGATTTAGCGTTCCGGCACGATGGCGTGTAGAAACCGATTAGGGGTATGGTACACTGCCATACCCCTTCCAACTTAGCGCGCTACCATCTTAGACTGCATCGTCACTTACCATCAGGTGAGATTGCAGACAAAGTTATTAAAAATTACCTTGTTACCGAATGAAAAAAAAGATTTAAGATATTGAATTTGAATTAGTATTGTATAATACCATACAGAACCATACATATTTCAACTTTATTACATAGATATAATATAATTAATAAAGGCAAGAGAAATTCTCCTATCACGATTACATCTTGCTTTTATTACTTGTATATAATCATCGTAATTAATTATATCACTCCTTGAATTGTATAATGAGTTAATTTCGTAAATTTCTGTCTCGTCGAATTGCTAATTTTCTTAATTATAATATCATTCTAGGTTGACATCTGTCTAGTTAATAAACGAAAAAGATACCATTCTGGATTCAGTTGACTGTATATTTCATTAACCATTAAATTAATAGCTTATAAACGCAAGGATAGAACGTTAATATAGTTATAACTTTATTAGGGTTATAAATCTGAAATATTAATATACTTGAGTGGTAATATTACTAAGGTATCTACTCAAGGTGAAATCTGTTTTTGAAATATTATCCCAATAATCTTACTATTATAATATTATAAATGCGAAAGGTTGGATGTATGGATTTTTACTCAATCCCGCAACGAATGAACCGATTTGGCTGAAAGACACAGAGATAGATTATAGCCTGGAATAACACATAGGCTACTATTTTCTTCTATGTATATATATATTCTTCTTACAGGTCTTCGTCTGCCTGTGAAAATAGTCAGAATATTAATATCTTCGTCAGTCGTATAATAATTAACTATAGAATCATAATTATTGATTAACTAGCTTTTTCCTATGAGTAAGCTCACGTTAAATTTTATTTTTTTAAATCTGTATTTTATCCCCTTAGATTTTGAAGTTTCAAAATCTATCTGTATCCCAAACAGATCCGTCCAGTGATTTGAGCTGTGCGGTTGATAGGTCGGTCGGTCGTTCACCTTTTTCTGTTACTTATTCAGATTAAAGAATCATATTATTCATACTAGCTTTTGCTCGCGGCCTTGCTCACGTTAAGTTTGATTTTTCAAACCCCTATTTTACCCCCTTAGGAGTTGAATTTTCAAAAATCCTTCCTTAATGTGAGCCTACGTCATAAAAGGAACCAACTGTAAAAATTTCAAGTTTCTAACTTCAGTAGTTTAGGCTGTGCGTTGATATCTCAGTCAGTCAGTCAGTCAGTCAGGACTTTGAATTTTATATATATAGATAATACAGATATTATAATACGTAACCTAATACTTGTAATACAGATACATAGGTTTACAAAAACCTTGTGGAAACTTCTCGATATTTTGAAATTAAAAGTATCATAATATGATCTTTCTCAGGATGTTAGCTCCTTTTCTAAAGCGGCTAGCGGGTTTGTTATTGATTTGTCTCTTAATCACGCAATAATGCAGCAACCGATCGATTTTTATTTTTTACATAGGTATAGTTGAGTACTTGGAGAGTGATATACGCTACTTTTTATCTTAAAACAAATAGGTATTTCTCGCTGGATTGTTTAAAAACCTTACATCACGGAATCGCAGGAAAATTGCTAGTTTATAATTTATTTTTGGTCTTAATATTATATTTACTAGGAGTAATAATATACTTGTCCGGATATTGTAGTCAATGTTCGACACGGTTATAAATTGCTACAGTGTAAGGCGTTTAAGTACTTAATGGACAAGTCCGGTTAAACGACTTTGTTGTTGAAATTGTATCGTAGCGTAGGCACTCAGCAGTTGGCTTGAGTTTGAGGTTAACTATTATAAAATATTTATTATATATAACATAGAGTAAATAAAATATTTACTTATTACAAGTGTGTTTTAGACTAAAGTTCTTTTATTTCACGAGGGCTCGTGGCTCATGGTTGTGTGTGTGTCTTATCTGTATGAGTGTGAGCGAGATCATGCTAGCGCCTGACCGCTCCCACCTAGGCTCCTGACAGGCATGTGCACTTACTCAATGTGCATGTACACGACGTAACCACAAGTAAAGCGCCCGTAACTTCGCGAGATAAACGTATGTACCTACTATATTTCAAATCCAGTGGTACTGAGAATAGGTTTGAAAAATAATGATTAAAGTTACTATTAGATTAAGGCCAATAATAAAAATGAACATTAGAGATTATGTAATTTTGTTATTGAACGAGCGAAGCGAGCGATAGTAATTTCAGTCATATATTAGTATTTAAAGAACAAATATTAATATTAGTCAAATATAACACAATACTAAAAGATTTCTCTCTCTTCTCTCTGACAAAAGTTTACGGTTACTATTTTTAAATTAATTTACTGCATACCTACAAACTTCTACAACACGAGGTTTTAATTCAGGGTGAACAAAATAAAGTTCAATACTACTAGTGAGTAGTATTAAAGTTAATCTACTTTATTGTTAAGTTTTTGCCAGCCGATCAAGGTAGATCAAGGTTTCTCCTAGAAGCCGTGGAAAATAACTTTGACTCTCTATGGGCACAGAATACCTAATAGTATTAAAGTATGGGTAAGTCTCATTAAAATTCAGTAGATATTTCGTTACTCCGCGGCCGGAGCCAGCAAAATTAATAAAGATCTCAATCTTTTTAAGACCAAAATTAGGACAGATTTATAATAAAAGTATTAGGCGTCTTACAAAAGATTTTAAAAGATATAAAACATGTATATTAGGCATCTACGAGGTTATGTGAAGTTTTCAGCCTCAGAGAGCTTATAATGACAGCATAGGGGTGCTTAAAAGAACTTAATAACAGACATCGTACCTACACAGATTTTTACTTAGCGAAGCCTTTATAAAAGTACAAAGTCATTTATAAATGTCACGCCCTTTTCAAAGGCAACAACCCGCTGCCCGTTTATGTATATTACGATCGTTTGTTTTATATGAAATTTTTATTTCGACTATTTTGTATTTGCCTTCTGTCCCGTCTAAAAAGAGTCAACCAAAGCGGAGTGAAGTTGAGTTAGCCACTTGTATTATTGATAGATGACGTAATCTAGCTGTCAATTAGGAGCATCGCGCGGGAGGTGGGGTGACCCAAAAATAAATAGACCGCTGAAGACTGACGTGACGTCATACCAGCCAACTATGCCACGAGTGACCAAGTGAGTAGTATAAACTCAAAAACGCTTAAACCCTACCTAAAGCCGTCTCCAACCACCCCTATAACGACCCCCGTCCTCACATCTAACCTATTTAACCACAACAGGTCAGACAAACCACCATCTGAACGTGAGGGTAACTATCAAACATGTACAAATATTATTTAATCAATTACACTCATTTAAACCTACGGGTAATATTTATTCGATTAGGGCGCGATTGCTATCACAATCCTACAATCAAATACAACCACCTAGACGCGGGAGCATCCAATAGCCGAATGAGTCTCTAGAAGAGACTGAATTAATAACGTCCAACCTGCTGTATTTATACTCACGGCGCGGTGCCAGACCGGCGCCTACGTCGTCAACAAAGTCAAACTACCTACTACTAGTTTCATCTAGCTACCTTCAATACATCAAAATTGCATATCTTTACCATTTCAATATTTCGCTAACAGTAGAGTAATCTGATTGATAACGTACAGCAAAGCATACACGTCTCTTCTACATTCCGCTTCAGTGGGCATCTTAAAGCTCTCACGATGGTAATATTATTTTTACATGGGAACGAGTCCAATATAACTTGGTATTTTTCCTCAAGCTACAGCGTACTGATACATGACTTGGTTGAAACATATACGAGTATTATTCTGTTACTGTCCCACTATAATGCATAAACGAAGCATCCATCTATTGAAACATATCGTACTTCCTGAGGATGTTATATTCCAATAAATAAAGTGCTGCTATTCCTGGCGGCAACGAGTATCGACGAGGAAATCTAAGATATCGGCGAGCACAATAGATCGGATGTTCAATGTATTACAGGGACTCTAGAACCTACACAGCTGTATCCGTTAGTAATAAAAAAGAAGATCTAGGTACTAGAAATAAGTGCAACTATAAAAAGACGTTACACCCAGCAAAGCTTATATTGCAGTCGCAATCCGGAAATTTAGAAGCTTTTACCACAACTAGTAGATGCGGGTTTAGTGTGAAGCCTTGATGATGATCAGATTTACATTTTGCAATGTATTGAAACCATAAACATGGTATGTCTCACTACGTATAAATTTTACGTATATGCTGGAAAATGCAAATTCGATACGCTGCTAGTAATCGATACTGGTCTCTGAAACTAATTTATTCAGCTAAGTTAACCTCTTTGTTTACGAACTGACAAGCACATAATTGGTAGCGTAAATGACGATACTAGCTGATATCACGTTGATTTAGGTTCCCGTGTAAATTGTGGTTAGGAAAATAGACTCGCAAACCGTACCCTAGAGATTTACCTTAAGATTGATTGCGACGCACCGATTTTCATTTATTTATGAAAGACGAAGGGGCAAAGTTTTTATTGAATGTACTTTATAATTTACCCAACAGTATTATTAAATTTATATAACCCAACTTAACGTTAACTAAGCATAAACTTAGATACTATAAGTAAATAGTTCACACTGGTTACGTAAATGCGTCTAGGTGAGGTGCTCTTGCAAAATTGGCTCTACTACTTTTCAATCCACATTGGGGAAAAGGGTCTTCCTCATTATTCCTCACTATAATATTATAAATGCGAAAGTGTTGTTTGTAGGTTTATTGGTTTGTCCTTCAATCACGCCGCAACGGAGCAACGGATCGACGTGATATTTGATTTTTTTTGCATGAAAATAGTTGAGGATCTGAAGAGTGACATAGGCATTTTATCCCGGAAAATCAAACGGTTCCCACGGGATTTTAAAAACTAATTCCACGCGAACGAAGTCGCGGGCATCAGCTAGTTGAAAATATTTTTTTTAAAGTACGTTAGCCATGCTGAACATGGCTGATATTTTCCCTTCCTATACAACTAAGCGTTAAGCTTGTTCTAGAAGGTAGGTCCGACTAAAGTAAAACGGGTGAGGTTTAACCCTTGCCCTCTCGATTTTTCAGTAATAATGCAGATACCACTCACATTTCAGGTGATTTATATCATGAAATATTTGCAAAGAAAGAATATACTCGTAGGTACGTAGCATTTTTATAACATGACATACGAGGGAATGCTGTACGGTTTATAGATTTCTGCTGGCCACTCATAAAACTTGTACTTTTATGAGTGTACACTTACATTTATAGCGCTCTAAATATTTAAGCGTAAAGAGTCCTATCTTGTAATGCTCCTAACAGCTTATTGATGTCAGCAGCTGGAAAGTCCTCTTCTGTCATTAAATTAAGACAAATGTATCCAAAACCTGCTAGATGGACAGACATGAGACGACAAACGTTTCTCGAAGCGCGACAAACCTCCAAGAGACCTATGCTCATCAGAGGGGGACTCATCTATATATATAAAATTCAAAGTCCTGACCGACTGACTGACTGACTGAGATATCAACGCACAGCCTAAACTACTGAAGTTAGAAACTTGAAATTTTTACAGTTAGTTCCTTTTATGACGTAGGCGCACAAGGATTTTGGAAAATTCAACCCCTAAGGGGGTAAAATAGGGGTTTGAAAAATCGAACTTAACGTGAGTAAAGCCGCGAGCAAAGTTAGTAAAACACTAGTAATAATCATACTAACGCCAGAGCCAGTATAACGCTTCATTTGTAAATATGAATGTCAGCTCATTAAGACATTAGTATAGTTAGCTACTGAATCAACAAAATATAATTTAATGCATGTTTCTGAGTGCGGCAGATGTAGATAAAAATTTATGTATGTCGGAAATTCAAAAGCACGATTTTCAGGTTAAGAAAGACGATTATATGTCTATGAATACTTTGAAATCCTTTTTAAATATATCGATAACACGTTTAAAGGCAAAGCTTTCAAAAGAACTTTGTTGTCGAAGTTTCTTGAAGAAACGTCTAAAGCCGTCATCTTGATAAAATGGGTCTTTTGTAGACATTCATTCTACTTTATACAAAGTTTCACATAAAGATTAACCTCTTGAGTGTTCGTTGAATCTTTGAATTGATTTTATTATTATCTAGTAAAATGCCTATTGTTAACTTTGTTAATTTACCCTACACCCAATTGGTTAAGTAACTAACTTAGTATTTAACTTAAGGTAAGTCGACGACCCGTTTTACTTGCTATTTACGTTTGAATAGCTTATCGGGATGCGTAATCCCGGGATCTCAGTTTCCATAATTCTTTTCTCAATTAGCACATTAATTCCAATTGATTTCGGACCTTTTTAATCGGTTTTTCGTTCAGAAAAAATGTTTCTTATGAACTGTAGTTATATTGTTTGGAATTAGTTCAAATTATCGCTTAGTTAGTCAAATAAAGTGCATTTTAATGAAATATTGTAAAAAATAGCAGAGTACATACACATTATAATCATCATATCGCGTGACCAACCTCGATGTAGTTAACGTTCAGGCATCGGCCATTTTTGACGATACGATGAGTGGAATATTGATTTATTGTCTTTGTAACAATGAATCCTCCGAGACTAACAAAAATGGAAGAATTGTAAAAGTTTTGTTTATGCCAGTTTTACTTGTGCATCTATAGCATTTTATAGTTCTTAATTCCTTTTTTTATGATAATAATAATGCCTCCCGACCGAATCCGACTACGGCGGCCAATGTCCACAGAGATTAGCCATCTGCGCGGGAGATATTTTAGTGCACAAGTGTGTGCGCAAACACAGGTTTACTCTCTATTCCCTCACTCTCATAGTCCGATGGGACGGAAATCCGACACGACTGGAGAGAGACAGGCGCAGGACCGACAGCTTTACGTGCTCTCCGAGGCACGGGGGTGACTCACCGCCAACTTCCTAACTTCGGGTTAGTACTGAGAATTTCTTGACAGAAAAACCCAATATAGTTTATTTACCGACCCGGGAATCTAAACCCGAGACCTCGTCATCTGCAGTCGAACTTGCTAACAACTAGATCAACGAGGCTGTTTTTTATCATACAAGTTTATTATTCATCGTTTCAACCAGTTTCAGTGAGATATCTAAGGTGTATTATGTGCTTCACTTATTTTAAAAATACATGATAAAATATATTAATGAAGCGCATATGTAATATTTGAAATTTAAGTAGGATTTTTTTTGTTGATGATGAGTCGGAAACACCGATGTGTTTTGCGTTTCCACGATTAATCTGTGTCGTCACGAAAAAAAACCATTAGCTGCGTTCATTCACCGCGAATTGATGTAACAATTTTCTTTATTGCTGTTCTCATAATTATTTATTTCGCTATCACTGTATTATTAAATGAGAATTCGTACATCAATAGAACAATAAATAGAGCATGAAATATGTTAGGACCGTTTTTATCGTTTTTTTTTTTAACTTTTTATCGTCAATTTCGCAATATGGCGTATTGCAGTAACGCAGCAATGGGTTTATTTTATTTTGTTTTTCTTTTCATTTTATTTTCATTGCACTCACATAGGCTTTGATTATAAACTCTAGGGTTCTCACTAAAAACCAGCGCTGCAGCATGTTGCAGCATGATGGTGAGTGGGAGACCTTATTTTTATCATTTGAAATTATTTTTGTTTAGTCTGGTGGAAGGCTTTGGCCGTGGCTAGTTACCACCCTACCGTCAAAGACGTGCCACCAAGAGATTTAGCGTTCCAGCACGTTAACGTGTAGAAACCGATCAGGGGTATGAGTACACTGCCATACACCTTCCAAGTTAGCTCGCTACCATCTTAGACTGCATCGTCACTTACCATCAGGCGAGATTGCACTCATGGACTATCTTGTCATCGAATAAAAAAAATAAAAAATGTTGATTTCAATTGTATTGACCAAATAAAATAGTTTCTTAATTTTTTTTAATAACACACTTTAGTTATTGTTGTATAAGATTTAGGCAGTTTTTTGCACCAATTAATTCAAAATATCTCATTGTGAGAGTTTTTAATTTTTATTACACAAAAGAGATTTTAGAAGCGTTTCATTTACCCTTGAGTCGACCCTTGATACAGTTGTCTAGAAAATCAACGGCTCTTGTACTTGACAGGCTTTAGAGATTAAACCAGCGGGCTCTTCAGTCACATGCTATCTGCGTATCTCGAGTGAGTAGGTCAATAATGTAGGGTTTATAATTTTAAACTTAGGCTCTAATTTATTTCACAAAAATCCCTACAAATGTATGTACATAACAAAAGTTGGTTAGTAAAAATCAAATAGTGCAGCGTCTTTCCTTGAAACTAAAGTGCTTTGCGATTGTGCATTGTATAGGGCACATCGTACTGAACCCCCACTAGTTGTAGCGATGACATTGGGCAAATCACAGGGAGCCACTGGATAAATTCGGTGTAAGATGGAATCCTGTGGAAGTCTATGCAAGAGAATCCTATAGCAAGAACGTTGGTTGACTAATATTATAAATGCGAAGTGTGTTTGTTGGTTTGTCCTTCAATCACGCCACAACAAAGCAACGGATAGACGTAATTTTTTGCATGGGTGTAGTTGAGGACCGAGAAAGTGACGTAGGCGTAACATAGTGACATAGGTGAACACTAAATCCATGCGAGTGAAGCCGCGGGCATCCACTAGTTGGTTGATAAAAGTGGCGAAGGTTGCAAACTCAATATTTTCAGAGAATGCTCCGAAGTCAGAATGAAACGTGCGTACTGTGTTCGTGTATTTACTGCATGTCTAGCAATAAGATGGCGGGAGGTGGATACTGCATGCTGCATATTTAATCGAACACTGTCTGGTTTGGTATCAAAAATGTTGCAATTTTTTTAGTATAACCCGCTTTCAGATACCAATAACGACAGGTACAGAGGAATAAATCTCACGCTTCCACAATTTTGTACCTCACGTATTTTCGGAGGGAGATAGGAATTCCTTTCCTAGGATAATTCCTTTGTTACCTTTTTTAAAATTGAAGACTAATGAAAACTCTCTTGTGTTGTTCTAGTTAGAACGTTAAGCGTCAACAATATACTCTTTACAAAATCCTATTATCCTATTTCCTATTAATATTATAAATGCGAAAGTTTGTATGTTTGTTACTCAATCACGTCGCAAAGGCACAGAGATAGATTACAGTCTGGAACAGGATATAGGCTACTTTTTATCCCAGAAAATAAGAGAGTTCCTGCGGGACTCCAAAAAAACCTCAATCCACGCGTACGAAGTCGCGGGTATCAGCTAGTATAATATAAATGCGAAAGTGTGTTTGCTTGTTAGTTTTCCCTTCAATCACGCAGCAATTGAGCAACGACTCGACGTGATTTTTGGCACGTATGTGGTGCTTTTTATCCCGAAAGAACAGAGGATTTTCGCGCCATTTTTAAAAACCTCACTCTAGTAAGCTAGTATTTATACATAATGTATATACAAGGTGTTTGTTAATGTGTATAACTTACCAGCAACCACCCATGCACTTTGACCCTATAAACACAATGGCGGTGGTAAAAAGTGAAAATTAATTATCAAAAACTTTCATACAAAATTAATTAATTAATTAAGAAAAAAACATTTTGGAAACCCTAACTGGAGACATAACAACAAGTTCAAAACGAGTGTTACCACTCATGCTTTTGATTTTACCCGTTTTCCCTCAAAAAAAATTCCCTAGAAGTCCTTGAAGAAGAAGAAAAAAGATTTTGACTTTCTTTTGGCAAATAACTTGTAAAATGAAAAACTGAATACTGCTTTAGGTAGCAATTTAAAAAATACTTATTAACAAAAGTGTTACATTTGAAAAGCCACATTTTTATCTCAAGAATTTACCTAACATTTGGTAGTTACTGTTAGATTCCAAAATTATTAAATGCACTCGCAATTATCATCAATTCCTTTAAAAATAGTTAAGCAAAAATCTTGTATAATACAAGTATTTTGTGTTGTTTTTCCCCAGGTAAAGGCAAAATTCCTAAAGACGTAAACACTTTGGTCCCCTACACTATTTCCAAGAATTCTTTGACTCCGCCCCGCGAGTAAAGGCGAGGCTACACACAAGATTTGCGGTTGCGTTTACGCAACGAAAAATTTCATCGCATAGGACATCGTACGAGTAAACTCTTACCATTATTTTACTTTCTAGTGAGACATGGACCGCACTAAATACTACTTCTGCTTGCGTTAAGATGCATCAAGAAAAAACACAAAAGAAAGTACCTACTGCCTTCGATCACAGAAGAAAAAATAAGGATTCAGTACTTCATACTTCAACAATTATTCAAATGCTTCATTGTTCTTGACGTATGTTATCGTGACACATGCTGTCCCGACTCTCGGCTCAAAACTACAGATAGCGGCTTTTTAATTTTAGGATTAAATTATTAAATATTTTTTATTGCATTTCATGACTATGTAAATCTTATGCGTTCTGTCACGTATTTCACGTTTATGTTCATTTTATAGTCTCCTAATGCCAGTAAAAATTTAACTTCAAAATTTTCAATAATTAATGTAATTCAATAATGCGCATTAAAATTTAAGCAAGTGTACTTTAAAATAAAACACATTATTTACAACTTTGTAATTCAACACCGCATTATACCCATCCAAAGTTTTTACTTATAATATTCAGTATAATAGCACTATATTATTTTTAGTAAAATAAATGAAAAAAAAAAAGAAATATTTTTTATTTTACACTAATCCAACTAAAAATAGAACATCAAATAAAAAGCATAATAAGAATAATTTGATGGTCTCTAACCCGGATCTTTCGTAAAAAGTACAGCATTAATCCACTTTCTCGCCTCTGCAGATTGAGGAAATCTAAAGGAAAAGGATAATAACTATTGAAAACTTATTATTATTTTCGTCCTCGTAACAATGCGGTTAACAGCGAAAAAAATATATAATCAAAAAATTTCAAAAAATAATTTATTAATATTTATTCTGGTATTATATTGTTGACTTTATTGTTGCATCTCAAACTGTTCACTTATCTAAAAAAAGACTTTGCAAATCGTTTTCAAGGATGAGTAAATATTATATAATAATTCTAAAGAAGCCGTCTCCACTTTTGTCAACCTAGCTAGCAAAATGATCTTACTAAGTAAGTGCATTCGGTGGTACACAAATCGGACTAACATGCGGTATCCTTATTTTTTTTCTGTGATCGAAGCCTACTGCGTATTCATCTCCTCAAAATTGAGATGTAAACATTTACATACTTCCTTCCACGCTTGTTTTTGGAAATTTATCTTTGTATTCTTCCACTGGTTTCTCCCAAAGGACAGAAGGTTCCTGAATCAAGGAAATCAGATAATCGATATCGTAATTAATCATCTTGACATGCACACGCTGGGAAGTGTGGATACCGCTAGAATGTTAGTACATCGTCGCATCGCAGGTTTTATGGTGCACAGAGGACATTTCCACGGTGCGTTGTGGTCGCGACGTCTATGATTTTTACAATGTCCTCAGTGAAGGCGCGCCCTTACGGTGTTTCGACGTATTTAATATTCAAACCACGCCCACGTACGCGGCATCGGTAAAGGAACTAAAACTAGCACTGTACTGCAAGCGATAATAATAATTATTGTATCGTTTTGAAATTGATTTATTATTAAAAATATCACACACATTCATTCGTTCATTCACATACAGTAATTGTTAATCAAAACCACAACACAAATTAACGAGATATTAATTACCTGCAAAGAAAGAGGCGGCACTCACTTTATGGACTACGTAGGTACGGACTTTAACTTACGGAGTCCGAAAGTAGTCTGGAATATTCTTGCAAAAATACAAGATTTCTAATCGGTTTTCACTCTACTGAACAATACTACAGGTTACAGGTTTAATTGCATGCCGATTAATGGTTAGGTATCGCATCTGGAATATTTTATCGCAACGTTATAGCATAACAAGTAGTACGTTGTAGGCCTAAAAACATTCATTCATAGTTTTATCGTTGGCAGTTCATCGCCATTGAATCAGCTGTTTTAAAGGGCTGCCACCTATACATTTATGGTGAATTTTTGAAGTCCTCATAACTTGGCCAGGATATGAGCTACACGTCTCATGATATTTTTTCATGTATCTATACACCGACCCCAACTTATGGGTTTCGGTAGGATAGGGACATTAACTAACACCTTGTATACACGTATAATATATAATATGACGATATACATACAAATTATGAATACATCAATCCTTTTTGATCATTGATCAAGATTGGGTGTCAAACATTTCCGTCAAAGGCCAATCCGCTTCTAATTCATCAAAAGGAAAATGCGATCTGTAGGTGTTTATGCTTACCTTTCAAGTTGACACGATTTGCGGAACATTACATTTTTGTTTATCTCTAGGTACATAAAAGTTACTGTATATTTCAATGGGCAAAGAAACCAGAAGAATTTTATGATAAAAAAAGGGAAAAATAAAGCTAAAAAAAATTATGTTTGAGGTCGCAAGGCCTGTAGCAATTCCCCCTGAGTTTTATGTCATGGTTTGCTTGGCTCTTACTAATTAAAACAGGTGCTCGTTTCGCGTAATGTTAACATTTTTAATTATGTATTTATTTTAAACCGCTTTAATGTCGAACCGGTGGTAGATTCTCGCCTTGTCTTTAGAGCCACAAGTTGGCCTACATGAAATAAATAATTTTGAGTTTGAGTTTGATTTTACCAACGTTGAGTAATGTTTAACCTCGTTTTCGTTGTTCGTTTTTCCTGGGATTCTTGTGGCAAGCGGTGCGATGATCTCACGTTTAACCTCCCATATGTATTTTTATAGACGGATTGTTTCGTATATATAAATGTCACTTGAACAAAGTGAGTGTTCGGAACACCACATCTAGTACGTAGTGCATTTACATCGCTGCTCGTGCTTCTATCCCAAAATATACCATATACTGTAGGTATTCATAGCACCAAAGTCCGATGTCTTTAGACCACCAAATTATCTAGCTTTGTTTAAGTTCTGAACACGTACCTAAATTTTTCCATTGTAATGTTGAGAGAAATTTCCAAAATTTAACTCGAACATGTGGTGAATTCTTGATATACATATCTTGATCTTGATAAATCTACAGCATCTTTCTATAGCACGTCTTCCAAAAGAACATAAAGTAACTTCGTTTAACTCAATTTGTTCAAAGTTTCAGCAGACGATAATTCTATTGAGAATTAATTTTGTTACAGTTAGACGTAACTAACATAACTAATCAACAAGTTAATCTAGGTCCGTTGTTCTAATGGTTACCTAATTTGGCTGCAGTTCCATGTTGACCATGTGGTCATAGATTCGAATACCGGTTCGGATAATAAAAATTATAGGGTTTTTCTGTCATTGGATTTGTAGTAGCAGCTCTAATTTGGGAAGTTAGAGGTGTTGTTCCGCAAAGAGCTCGTGCTCAGTCCTTCGTCTGATTATGTTGCATGTTCATTCCATCGAATTATGAGACTGAGGGAATAGAGAGTGCATTATTGCTGTCGCAACCAGTTTTAAGTAATATTTTATCTCCTGCGCAGTTGGTTAGTTTGCACTGGCATTGCTGACGTGGCCGTGATTTGTTGAGGAGATATTATAATAATCCAGTTCAAGAAAGTTCTTAGTGTTAATTTCAACAACGTCGAGTGACGTTTAACCGATGAAAAGTGGGCTTTATGACAGTTTTTGCATTGAAAATACTGCCAAATATCTTTAGGCTCGGATAAGATTTATTTTACGTTGGAGAAATCGGCCCTTAGTGAGATAACTTAATGTGATCATAAATCACTTTGAATAAGTAGCTGAATAACTGAATACTTACATAAAATTATGGAAATTATCAAGTGACAAGGATAAAATTACTAAAGTACCGTTAAATAAGCCCTTATGTGGGTGACCATTCTTAATAATTGAAACAAACAAACATCATTTTGAGGATAAGCTTCTAATCTAAATATATAAAAGGCAAAGGTGACTGACTGACTGACTGACTGACTGACTGACTGACTGACTGATCTATCAACGCACAGCTTTAACCACTGGACCGATCGAGCTGAAATTTGGTATACAGGTAGCTGTTAGGACGTAGACATCCGCTAAGAAAGGATTTTGGAAAATTTCAACCCCAAGAGGGTTAAATAGGGGGTTAAAAAATCGAACCTAACGTGAGCGAAGCCGCGGGTTAAAGCTAGTGTGAAATATAAAGAAGGTTCATTTTTGTACATAATGTTAATTCTAAGTAATTTACTTAGCAATGACTTTAACCAAATCCACGCAGACGAAGTCGGAAACATCAGCTAGTTTCAGGTAAAACTAGATTAATTGTTGATGAGAGCTTAAAATTGGTTTAGGTACATAACTTTGGTAAAAGTATAAACTATTTGTGGATATTGGTAACTTCTGAAGCGGACGTGGGAATGATATTGTTGTTGTTGTTAAGTTAGGACGAACTCAAGTCCGGAATATTGACCTTCATTAGGTACTTGATCGTTAATCTTGGAATATTTTAATTAAGTGAATTTCGTTACCCAATTACCCGATTACGAGCCAAAAGCCAAAAGGTAGAGCTATGATTTATCAATCTATGTATGTATGTATTTAGTTTTGTTCCACACTAATGCCTAAACGACTAAACTGATTTTGATGAATGATGTGTTATTATACGATTATTCTACCGTCCACAAGCTATAATACCGTTAACTACCAAGACCATATTTCCTAATATAAACCCAAAAACATTTTAATTAGGATTTATATTAGGAAATATGGTCTTGGTAGTTAACGGCGTTATAGCTTGTGGACGGCAGTATTATCTACCGTTTTCCATATTTTCGTTACAAATACATGTACAATGTGCATTAGAGTTCCGATACAGTGTAGGCTGCTACGAAGCCTACGCACAACGTAGGCGGCTACGAAAAATAACTTTCAATACCTATCGTATATCTACGTAAACTAATAATAATCACGATAATTGTTGTAACACTTGCCACGTGTGCCAATTTAAATTAGTGTAATGACGTAGCGTAATATCCTGACGAGATGGTTTTAAACTTACTTAGCGATAAGAGCCTATTCCTGCACTGGTAGCATGGGCGAGAGAAATTTTATCCCCGGGAAAAGGATAAAATGTTTATCCCCTTATCCACCCGTCGAGCATGGGCTCAGCGGTGGAAGAATATTGACAGTGGTTAAATTGGGAGAAAATTTATTTCCGCAATTATTGCCATTATAAGAAAATCATGGAAGTAGGAGGTACAAATACCACAATACTTCAAAATTTATGTCAATTCAAACTCAAAAAGTCATTATTTTTATCTATACTCGTGATTTTGACAGTTACTAGGTGATTCGTAGGTGGTTTTTGTCTGTGGTTTTTGTTTTCGTTTGACCCTTTCAAAAGTCAAAAAAGGATAAGTTTATCTCTTTCATTTGTTCCCATGCTTTAGCCGGGGGAAGTTGCTCCATTTGTTGTTCCAAGAATACATATGGCGCTTATTACACTCCTATTCCGCGCAATACGCTAGCATCTGTCACGTTTCGCACGAGGTTTCGGGCATTTTTTATTTCATCGCTTTGTCACGATCGCTTGGGTGAAATCTCATTTTTTTCCATGATTCTGCGCAGTCTCATTTGTGCAGTGACTTGTAAAGTACATTTTACCCAACCCTATTCAGAAAAAAAACTGAATGGAATTTTCAAATTTCGTAAGCTGAAAAGATGTTTCTAGCTAAAGATGAACTGAACTCGCTGTCTATTTTGTAGAGGCTACAGAGAGCAAGTACTCGTAACTGTGAATGAATAAAAGAAGAAATAAAACGTACGTTGAAATGAATGGCACAAACCTAACGTACTTATTTTGTTCCTTTACTGAGTGTAATCTTTAAATTGGATTAGTGAGCTGAGCTGAATTTCCCAACTAAATAGTACCGATGTTCTGTTACGAGCTATATATCTGCCACTTTAATGTTCATTCTTTAAAGTAGAACACAAAAAAAGCTACAAATTATGAAAGAAATAAATTATATATTCAGTAAAATTATTTTAATTAAATATAATATCCCATTTATTTTTATTTCTTAAAATTCTGTTTTAGATATTTTCAATTTCATTTATTTCAGGTATGCTTACGTATATTTTAAATCTGAATAGAATGCCAAGTTTTCAAAACTTGAATATGCGACGTAAAATATTGCATTGCATGTAAAATGTGCATTATAATCGTGTATACCAACGCTGTATACAAAGAAAGCACTTCAAAATGAACGGTTGAAAGAACATACTCGTACTTAGCGAGCGCATATAATACGGACGTCACCTGAGTAACGTTTTCTTTCCGTACCTATTCCGAGTGCAATTTTGTCGTAGAAAGCGTATAGTGCTGTAAGTGTTACTCGAGAGCTGATTCTATTGTTCTATTAAGTTGTAGAAGTGGGTCACTCAAGCTCACCAATTTTTGCACGCTCTAAATATTTAACACGGGTCGCAGTGGATAGATAGTCATACCTTTAATTGTAGTTTACGTCTTACTTTTTTGTGCTATAAATTTATTCTCATTAATATAAGCCTCAATAGGCCAACGGTTCAAGGTGCGAACTGGAAACTGAAAGGTCGCAGGTTCGGTCCCCACCCGTTGAGCTTTTGTCGTACCCACTCCTAACACAAGCTTTGAGGTTATTTGGAGGGAAAAAAGGGACTTCCTACTTTAAGACCACAGCATCGTCTTATTAATAAATAGTTGATACCTATAGAATATTAGGTACTTATTTTTACCCTTTTCCCTATATTATGAAAAGAGTAGGTTATTCTTGCAATACACCGCACTAACTTCCTGCGACGGTATTCCCACTAAATAACAACAAGGGGTTATTCAAGGGGTGGACAACAAATTCCTGAAAAGCTTGCATCGCATTGGTGGTGCCTCAGGTGCTACAAATGTTCATGGGCGGCGGTATCACTTAACATCAGGTGACCCGCCCGACATGTTTGCTCGCTAAAAATATTTTAAAAAAAAACACACACGCCATGCACGAGTTACGACTACCGGTTGTGAAATTATTTTCGGACTCCTAAATTTGAACCTACGTTCTTTTGAAATTTATTTACTTTCTAACTGTTGAATCAATGAGGCATCAAATACTTCATTTTTATTCAACGTTTAGGTAACAACGAAAAATTGTACCCGTAGAGGCGATATATTACCCGAACGGGTAGGATTGTTTATTTATTCAATACAAACATATGTATTTGTGTTTTTATTTATGTTGAGTAATAAAAACGGGGTCTTTATGAAAACAGCATTTGGCTTCAATAATGTTCATTATGGACTGTAGATATAACAGTAACTTATTACGTCAATAAAAATTGTAGAGCAAACAAGTACGCTGTAATATGAAATAAAAGACAGTTTTATTCCTCTAACCTTATTGTTATTTTTATTGTACTATAAAAATAAAAATAGTATGGGGTTATAAGATGTTATTCGCTCAGAATAAAATCTGCTTTCATAAACGTACGTTATACGGGTATAACACGATAAAGTTCTAAAAATAAAACGCGTGTCTTACGTATAAAAATGAATGAATGGACGGGATAATTAATGCTTTTATTTAATATGAAAATAATATTATATTTTTTATACAAAAATTACTTCAAGAATTAATACAATAAGAATTTGAAATCAAACATATATGTAATTACCTTGTAGATTTCTCTCAATTATATATTTTCTCTTGGCGTATTTTCATTTGTTAGGTTCGACCTATGCTTGAATTCGTTATATTCTTGTTATATTAGGTTTGTACACCATCACCTGCCTAGAAAGTAGGTAAAGTACTCGTAGACGAAAAGCCTAGATGAAGCCAATGAAACTTTATTTATAAAAGTGGAGACTTTAGCTTGGCAATCCTTACAAATATAAAATAATATTATAAATGAAAAAGTGTGTTTCTTTGTTGGTTTATTCTTCAATCACGCAGCGACAGAGCAACCAATTGACGTGATTTTTTGCATGAGTACAGTTGAGACCTGGAAAGTGATATAGGCTAGTGATTACTGTGGAATATCAAAATGTTCAAAAAATCATAATCAAGAATTTTAACATTAAATCCACGCGGACGGAGTCGCGGGCGTTAGCTAGTTAATAATAATTAAAAAAGTAGGGATCCACTGAATTGACAGACATACCTTTTGTTATTCGGTGAAAAAATATTCCTTGACTACGATCTCGCCTTATATCTCACTTGATGTAAGTAACCGGTGCAGTTAAGATGGTAAGCAGCTAACTTGAAAGAAGTATGGCCGTGTGTGTATTAAATCGACTCTTTTTCATGTCGGGATTTAATAAAATCTAATCTTAATTTATATAAAAAGAAAAGGAGACTGACTGTCTGACTGATCCATTAATGCGCAGCTCAAATCACTGGACGGATCGGGCTGAAATTTGGAATTTAGATAGCTAGTATGACGTAGGCATTCGCTAAGAAAGGATTTGTGAAAATTCACCCTGTTAGGCGGTAAAATAGGGGTCTGAAAAATCGAAATTAACTTGAGCGAAGCCGCGTGTAAAAATTAGTAAACTATAAAGATCATAAATATCAGCAAGAGCATGTATAAAACCATGCTTGTAGAAGCAAGAGGCAATAAATTTTTGTTATCCTTCTGAGCTACTGCATACCTTTTGAAAACCCTCCTGGATTACCGGCACGCCACAGTAATCCACACTTTTATCCCAGTGGGCAAGCTGTATATCTATGGCTATAATATTAAGTATGACATTCAAGTAATGCACAGTATTCTTGTTGCTTACTAAAAAGAGATTTAATTTATTCGCATTCAGATACACAGTTCTTAGTAATTAATGTATGCGAAAGTGTTTGTTTGTTAGGTTTTCCTTCAGTCATATAGCAACGGATAGTTGGGATCTTGGAGCGTACCGTGGCCTTTTATCCCAGAAAACAGACAGTTCCCGTGAGATTTTTAAAATCTAACTCCAAGCGTACAGTGAGCTAGTACTTCATAACTATAGGAAAAATTAACTTCAGTTTTAAGATTGACTGTTTTAAAAATCCGGTACATTATTTGTACTTGCATTTTTTGAATTAAGAAATTGTGATAACAATTAAATTAGTTACGATAACTTATAAAGCTATAAGGGTTCCAAATGAAGGTGTAAATAATAAAATATGTATTAATTACACTTAGTATATTTTTTACAACTCAAAATTCCTCCAAAACTCGACGAATAAAAGGACGACTACAGCCGCAAAACTGTATTGCCTTATAAAGAGTACTACTAAACTACCCCCACCGCAAACGCAACATTATTTCCTAACACTTTTAAAGAAAAGTATAAACAGTTACTTTTTTATAGATAACAGGCTTGCGCCTCAACCTGGTCTCACGGAAGATACCTGATGATGCAGGCTAAGGTGGAAAACGCTGTTTTAGAGGTAGGAGTATGGCATTTTGTATTGAATTACACCCCTAATTACCTAAACTATTTTTACTAACAATATGCACGTACGCAGATAATATGAGGGGATTCAAACCTAAGCCGTTGACAACGCCATACGATAATTTCATCCCTTGTTCCTGTTCCAATTATTATTCGTATTTTACGTGCTCTATGAAATCAATGACATGATTAATTGATGGCGAATTTTCTTTTGTTTCAGACTGTAAAAAATGTCCGTGCCAACAACAGACAGTACCGAAGCTATCACCAATTCTGGTTACGGAAGCAGCGACGAAACGGCCAGTCTCTTGGTATCGGGACCATCAGTCACTGTCATAGTACCAACAGAAAACAGAACCGTCAAACCTGTCCTTCAAAGGCAGGATTGCACAACACATTTAAGGCCTCAATTATCCGGTGGTCCAGGTAGTGAAGAAAGTGCAACATCCATAAGAATAGAAGACGGTACGACGAGAAGCGTGCCAGATATAGAATTGCAATGCCGGGAACCCGCAGACCGCCCTCAGACTCTGGTATCACCTATTGCAACATGTTCTCACAGAGGCTCAGTGACTTGCACGCTAGTACCGCACGCGTACGCCAGGTGTCGCGTTTGTGAAAGGAGGCAGTCTACTGCCCCAATATCGGCGATGCATCTCGCGCGATCCGCGTCCCGCGAAAGCGTTCGCTCCGCGGCTCACTACCCTTGTGGTTGTAGTTCACTACACGCTGTCAGCACCTGTCCTGTTATCCAACCAACGTTACTGTTACCAGCAACGAGTACGAGAATCATCCGCCAGAGTTCGCAGCCGGAGTCGAGCGCATGCGCGGCACACTGTGTTCATTCCCATCACCACCCTAGCGCCTCACTGCGACAATTAAGAGAACCTGGGGATGGAATCGCCGGTATTGCAGCGGATTCTTTACGAATCAACGGCGGCATGCGACCCTTCAAACAGGTTAGTTACCTAAAACACAGATGGCGTCACTTTACCTTCCACTTTGTAAAAAGAATTTTGTTGCTTAGCTCACTCATCATGGGGTTTATTTATTTTACATTCCCATCTACGCAAATATTCAACTAACAACAATACTATTTTATAAGCACTAAAATAAAATTTAAAATACAATTACTTACAAACATAATAAATTATTATATTTTGTTTGGTTCCTTTCAATTCTTCGTGATGAGAATCCAGATAAATGTTGTACCTACGTGAATTCACGCACGAACTTTAATAAATTAGATTTTTAAGTGACTTGCTGGCTTAGAACAGCTTCGTAATTATTATAAAAGTGGCTTATCTTAACTAATTTAAGGCGGAAATGGATTGCCCTGATATCTAGTACCTACTAAAAACAATCTGCTTGTTTTTCTACGTCAAACTTTTTCCAAATGAACAATATCATTTTAATTTTCTTACCCAATATTATCCTGTTTTGTATACTAAACATTGATACCAATCTAATCAAAATTGTATGAATGAAATCGTATCCCCTAATTATTTTATTGGGGGAATGGAAATCAAATATTGTGTCAAATGAAAATTAAATAATTTAACGTACAGTTTTCATTATTATGTATGTTGTAACTTCTTTTGATCATAAATAAAACTATAGCTTATACTTATCTTATATGAAATTTTGTATCTGTATATATATATATTTTTTTTTAAATTAGCTTTTACAGATTTTTTAAGCCGGCGTGTAAGTGCTGTGTAAGATGTCGTCCTAATATAATGTAATTTGGGCGGTCAAAGTCAACGTTGTATGTTTTATAGAACAAATCATACATAACAAAAAGTTTCAATAGCTTAACGATTAATTATTAGAAATAAGTGTCATGAAATTAGTTTCATGACATTTTTCATCATCAGTTTCACGTGTAAACTTCTAATTTCATGATGCATGCATTAATTTCATGCAGGAATTAAGGTGCGATCTGGGAAGACGAAAATATTATTAATCAAGTTCAGCTTGGCTATATAGCTATTATAAATGTGCATAATATGTATTATTATTATGATAAAATAACATAAACATACTTATACTAAAGTTCACATAAATATAGTATGCATAAATCTAGTTATGTAGCTTATATTGTGACTAAAGTATGAATTCTCCACTGATTAGCTAGTTTTTAGCAACAGTGTTATAAATTGCTTACTAATTCGCGCAATAGTCATTGCATTATAGTAGGACGACGAAAGGGTCTTGAGGGTTTCCATTCAAATCAAATCAAATCTTGATCGTTTGATTTGATTCCTGTTTTCAACCTGCAGGGACTGCTCCTGTGCCCACAAACCCTATCGCAGACTCGCCGGGCGCGACTAAGACGCGCTTTCACTGAAGCCACTGGGGACACGGTCAACTACGTTAGAACGGTGGGCTTGAAATATACAGTTTTGCACCACCACGGCCCCAATCGACTGTACAATCTCTCATACTGAATAATTCTTCCTCTACTCAAAATTAAGTATCGTTCCTGCCAATTTACAGTATCGTTAATATCGTTAAAAAAAATGCTGAATAACCCAACTTACACCTACTCTTACATAATATTTTCTCTATACTTAGCTTAGCATTTAGTGCCTATTTAGAAGTAGACGCGTGCATGTCATTTCACCTTTATTTATTATACTTAATACTTAATATAACTTACTCTCGAAAGTATCAAATATAGTTGGTTTTCCTACAATAACATGTCAGGTTGTACAGTCGAAAATTGGCCGTTTTTTGTGGATTGTTCACAGGATTGATTTTTTAGATGGCGAATGTGACGTCCCTGTAGCCTCTTAAGGTTCCACGTCCTCTACATACCCAGCACCCAACAGCTTTTCACAAAATAAAGCGTTTTCAGTGTATCAATTTTGCCCTTTCTTTCTATTCAGCAAAATTGATTGCCTAAACAACGTATTCATATATTTTTTGTAGAGGTTCTATTATCATAATAATTACCTATTTATTTAAATTATTCATAAAGCTTAAGGAGGTCATTCGAGTTTTAACGGAGACTCCTAAGGAATCCCTAAGGCGTTTGAAGATGGTCGATGAATATTGTTTTACTGTCAGTTTTACTGCATTGATGCTGATGACTGATGTTGGATATCTGGATCATACGTGCTATATCAGTCATTCATCAGTCATGATGATGAAACAGTATTGATCTGCACAAAACTTATCATCTAATAAAACACTTCGATCCTATTTCTCAATCGCTGAGTAAACTTTAGAAGCAGTGCTAGTCTAGTGGTTAAAACTGCGGTCTCCTATTCTGGGGTCCCCGGTTCGATTCCAACCTTTCACTTTTCAGAGCTATGTGGGTTTAAGCAATTAAATGTCACATGCTTCAACGGTGAAGGGAAACATTCGTAGAGAAACCTGCACGCCTGAGAGATTCGCATTCGTATTTCGCATAGTTTCGCGGAAATATGCATTGGGTATGATGATGATGATGAGTAAACTTTAACCGACGTTTTGACAGGTCTTCAATTCAAAAACTGTCAGAACGTCAAGATTCATCGGTTAAATCTCGGCGATGGAGAAATACGCTCTTAGATTAATAATATAATTCATGGAATGATAACGAAAACGTTTTGTTACACATTGGGAACCTATCAACCCAAGCAATATACACAGCACATACACTACCATCTAGCTGCCCGCTTCACAATGGATAAATAGTTATATTCAATGCACTTTAGATCAACTGTTAGATTGCACATTGCTAGCGAACATAGATTACAATGTTCAAATATGGCTTCCGTGTCACAATGTGTGATACGTTTATAAATTGGATAGCAAAAAAAGGCCTCAGGCATTAAACATTGCATAGACAAAATTTATTTTAAGCTAATATTGTCCTCATAATAATTTTTATCTGCCATGAAATACGTTCGCTTTCGCGACGTAATTTTTTTTGCTGAGTGAGCTCCTTTTTTAACGGCAAATCTAGTGTATGGTGTAGATCTATGACGCTTTGTGCAAAAAAGATAGAGCATACTTTATTTTGCTTTATGGAAAAATGCTGGAAGGTTTGGTAGAGGGTTGCACTGTGCTTGTTTCATCCGGTTCCATTACCAATACGTCTACGTCAAGATATGGACCAAACCATACTTACGACATATTGTATCTGCTTACAACGTTCCAGAAAGGATTCCGTGGCTAAAGAGTGAACTTAAATGAACTCTTAGTCACGTCGGTTACTGACACTGTTAGAGGTTTTATTTCGCAAATTAATCTGTTGGGGAGCGAGTGATGCATCTGAAACTTACTGAATCTGCTTTTTCATCTCCCTCAGTGGCATATTCTACATGCTTTACTATTCCAAGATTCTTATAGATACTTACCTATATTATAGATACATTTTGGAGTAGTACCTAAAAGCGATTAAAACTAAAAGAAAGACTAACCAAAGGTTTACTAGCCCTGAGTCCAATTAATATGATATCTTGGACTAGAAAAGCTTTAATAAACCTTTCGAATGGTAGTTAGTAAAAAAGCAGGTTATTGAAACATGAACTAACGCAGTACCTAATGAAGATTTTGAATTAGATTCTCATATTTTCAACGATATGCTGCGATCAACACTTAGTCTACTGATCGGCAGTAACTAAAGACTATATTATTAAGTATAATATATTGTTTTTGTTAAACTTACAAAGTTTTTCGTGCAATATTCCCTGTTACAATGAAGTTTAAGCAGATCAATATAGCAAAGTAAGTAACCGTGATATTGAAGATTATTCTGTATCGATGATTCCAATCGTTTATCATCTTAAGAGAGACAAAGTGCTCTTATTATTGGGATAGCGTAAGTATGAACTATTTGTTTACTCAAATAAATAGTAAATATTAATAAAATACATGTTTACTTTGAAGAATTAAATTATTTCTTAAAGGGGAGAAAGGGTGAATTTTACAATAAAAATTTTCTTCAATCACCATCTAAGTATAAGGTTTTTTATATAAGAGAATTACAACGTTATTAAGTATAACATTACAGGCACTTCAATTTAATTTATTTGCATGGAGTATAGATTTGGTTCTTCGATTTCCACTGTCGAAATTTAAGTGTGTTCAACGGTTCTTATAATAAAAAGACTGTCAAGCTACTTTGTAAATGGAGTGCTGACCTATAATTTCTGCTGTAACCTTAGATAAAAGGACCTCAAATTTCATTTCGAAATGAAACAAAAGCTTCATTGTTACTGGACACGGACATCGTACAGTTTTAAGCTGGCTAATTTCAAAGAGTGTCTACGCTACAGCTACAGTTTTATATGAAATAAAACAATTCATAAAATTCTATTTGGAATAGGTATCCATTTCGGTTTTGGACTTTATTCTCGTACATGGTGATAGGTATAAAATGGAATTGTGAAATTCGTAATAAAATGGTTTATTCTCGTGCATGAATTTGATTATATATATTTCTCACCCAGCTTTTTTGAGTAATACCTACCATTTTAAAGTATTACGTTAAAATAATAGGTATTTTTTCAATTTCACTTTGTTTTGATTTTGAGTGATTTTTGTACTAACAATAAAAGTTTGCAGAAGCCAGCTTTGTTAAGTTACTTGCACAGTAACATTACAAATCAATTTCTCCTTTTAGACCCAATTTCACAAACAAGGAACAATTCCTGATTGAGAGAAAATTAGCAGTTATTCTAAGAATAGTTACTAATCCTCACTAATATCCTTACTAATCCTAATGTTATAAATGCGAAAGTGTCTTTGTTTGTTGGTTTGTACTTCAATCACGCAGCAACGGTGTAACGAATCGACAGGATTTTTTTGCATGGGTATAGTTGAGGACCTGGAGAGTGACATAAGCTACTTTTTATCCCAGAAAATTAAAGAGTTCGCGTGAGATTTTAAAAATTAAATTCACGAAGAAGGTGTTGCAGGCATCAGCTTTATTTATATACCTAATCTGAGATTCTTATCGCTAGTAGGTACCTGTTGTGGTCACTCTTGTTAAGAATAATAAAGTATGGTGAATTTGGGTCCTAACTTGATATATTTACGAGTTCTACGAGATAAAGAAATAGAGAGTGTAATAATACACTTCAGGGGAATAAATTACACGACGGTTTGGTGTAAGTTATTCCATGTCAACAACAGTGCCAGCACGCACTACCGCCTAATTTAGCTTTGATAAATGACGGATATTATGTAGATCAACATTATTCCACGATACCAGGCCCCATGAATGATCTAAGGCCCTCCTAAAACGAAATAGTGTAGGTAAACAACTTATTGAAACACTGAAGGAAAGAAAATACTCGGGCGGCACGCTACGTTTACGTTGAAGGAACTTAATTTGACATTACTTAAATGAATATTTCGGGTTAAGCGTTGTGAAGGTCTTTTGATACTTATTTTTAACTTCAGCATAAAATTAGAATTATTTCGTTAGCAGCTTTACAGCCAATTTTACCAACGTTAAACTTATTTTAGGTTGGCTAAACCGGCTCTAATTAATTATCAGATTTATCTTATTCGCGCTTAAATTTGATATTTTGGCAGATTTTCAGTACAAAAACAGTCAGAACGTCCAATTTATTTCTCGACGCGTTACATGATGTAGCGTATACTAGATCTGTAGGTAAGCGAATATATTAGACGCGTAACATCAGACTCTAGATGTGGGTAGATAGTAACAATACAACTGTATTGTTACTATAAATGCAGCCACCATGCGGTGGGTGTCTCAGTCTTATATCGGCATCGGTGTGGCGGGACAAGTGAGTGATCTCTGTATTATACATATCCATTATGTGTGTTGTTGTACTGGGCAAGCCAGTACAAGTGGCGACCCTGCCAGGATCAAAGTAATCGAACAAAATTTTATTAATTAATTATTGCTAGCAATGCATGTGTGTCAGTACTTTTAATTTACCTATTCGTGATAGTATAATGAAAGTGAAGTTATGGCTTATATTAAGCTAAAATTCGCTCTGAATAATGCCGTTGCAGTAAAATTTATTTGAACTGAATGTCGGTCTTGTAATATTGGTACCTAAAGAAGCGTTACGTTATTCCAGTAAAGCGTTATTTTGTTGTAAACATAAATGTAGAATTCAATCGATACTATGGCAATGAACGGATCCATATTCAAAGATTTTGTTAGGATAAATTGTGATTTCTTTATGAATTTGGATGCGGTTTTTGTTGTTCTACAAGCCAACAACAAAATAAGATCGGTTCTTTATTATTCATTATGGTAAATTGTAAATAATCAGACTGTCTGGAACTGTCTGTAATCCGAATGTGATATATGTGTTTGACGGGACTAGTGTGGCATGGCAACTAATGGTTAGTTCCGGTCGGTAACACTCGTAAAATTGCTTAAGGTACGAATAGCAAACCAGTGTATAATATACTCTGGCGGGCCAGATCTAGAAACTTAGACGTGTTATTGTTTTAATAGTGTCCTTAAAAAAAAAAGACCACAAGCGCCGTGGTTTAAGACTAAGATGAAGGGGCTGTAGGTTAAGACCCACGCAAACAAATGTAGATGTGTAAAGGTTTTGTGGATTCCGTATACGCACTAGCATAAAAGCACGAAATTTGTTGATCGGTGTACATAATGGTGACTAAATTTATTATGATTTGAATACATACTAATATCATTTTTAAAGCCTGTCCAGTTAGCCTTTAGATTCCATTTAGATGAGTAATAGTTATCATTCTTTCTGAGACGAAATAAAAATATTAATTATAATTCTTATTGTTAAATAGTTGGATATGCCTTTGGCGGAACATGTTGGACCTATTATGATTATTATGTCACCTATTATGTGCATTGATTTTGCAAATGTAACGGAGGTAGTTCGAGAAATCGAACGGTACCTAAAAAAAAAAAAAAAACTGGTAAGTTCGCGATGCAAATCGGAACTGTACCAGCGTGGTAGTCAATACCGATAGTAAAAAAAAAAAGGAAATTTAGTAAAAAAAAAGGAATTTGGTAAGTTCGCGATGCAAATCGGAACTGTACCAGCGAGGTAGTCGATACCGATAGTAAAAAAAAAAAAGGAAATTTAGTGAAAAAAAGGAAATTTGGTAAGTTCGCGATGCAAATCGGAACTGTACCAGCGAGGTAGTCGATACCGATAGTTAAAAAAAAAAGGAAATTTAGTAAAAAAAAAAGGAAATTTGGTAAGTTCGCGATGCAAATCGGAACTGTACCAGCGAGGTAAAAAAAAGGAAATTTGGTAAAAAAAAAAGGAAATTTGGTAAGTTCGCGATGCAAATCGGAACTGTACCAGCGAGGTAAAAAAAAAGGAAATTTAGTAAAAAAAAGGAAATTTGGTAGGTTCGCGATGCAAATCGGAACTGTACCAGCAAGGTAAAAAAAAAAAAAGGAAATTTAGTAAAAAAAAAAAAAGGAAATTTGGTAAGTTCGCGATGAAAATCGGAACTGTACCGGCGAAGGTAGTCGATACCTAACAAAAAAAAAAAAAAAAAAGAGATGCATGGATCGGGGCGATCTGAGGATGACCGATGCCATGGCAACTCAGTATGTATGCCGTGCCTCGGAGAGCACGTAAAACTGTCGGTCCTGCGCCTGATCTCTCTCCGGTCGGGTCGATTTTCCCCGTCCCATCGGACTATGAGAGTGAGGGAATAGAGAGTGCACTTGTGTCTGCGCAAATACTTGTGCACTATAATATCTCCCGCGCAGATGGCTGATCTCGTGGCCGAATTCGGTCAGGAGGACCATCATATGATTGGGTCCCACGGGTATTTGGCACAGTGGCCAATCTAGTTAAAAGTAAAAGTCCAAATCTAGTTAAAAGAATAATATTATTCATAGTCATAGACCTTGTATTGTGTCATATTGTTTTAGAAGTTAGTGGCTCAACAATACTGACCTGATATTACGATGATATGTTTCAAGTGATTAGTAACTTTCATGTTATATGATATGATTGAGTAGATACGATAGCAATCGCACCTCAATCGTATAAATATTACCATCTTGGTTTTAGCCGAGTATAATTGGCTAAATAAAACCAAATAGGTTTTAGAGAAAACTTCGTTCAAACTAATCCCTGGATCTGATATTAAAATATTAGTGTTCTATATTAATCAGGGACTGGAAAAAAAGTGCTATTAAAATGTTAGGTAATCCCTGCTTCTAGGAAGCGGTTACAATCAGTGTTACAAAGGAAACTTAAATAATAACAAACTCGGAAAATGATGGTTAGAGGCACCCAGTACTATGGTAATTTAGCTGGTATTTTTATTAGCACTAAAAAGCTTGTTCCAATTAGCTACCTATATTAATGAATAATAAAATGTTAAAATCAGTAATCAAATGTTTTCTGGGTGTAGGTGTCAGTTTTATAAACGTCGAGTTTGACATTTATTTTTATTTCAAATCACAAGATCACAAAATTACATCATTTAAAATTAAAAAAAAAAAACACGAGTTGAATGAATGATGTAGTGTTAGTGTGGGGTCTTTGGTTACAAAAAAAAAAAAGAATAGTCTTTGTCTTTGTGATTGTGATCAAAAATTTAAGTTGGAGCAGTGTAGTTGGTTTTCTCAAAAAAAACTTCATTTACCGTCCTGCCTGCCGGCCTGCTTTTAAAGGTGTTTGCACAAATAACTGCGGGGAAAAAAATAATTTAACTAATGAAATAACTGCACATTAGCTAAAAATTAAAAAAAAAAATCAAAAACGAAAACGAAAATTAAATGGAACGTGTAATGAAACGCCATTGTTGTTGTTGTTTTACCTTTCTGAATGAAACACCATTGTCAATTTGAGATCTCAACGGTGGTGCGATGTCATTTGTCAGTGTCATACGTCTACGTATACTGCATCTCGTTCGTGTAGTATAAACCATCCATTCACGATTTTGGTTTCATAATAACCTAAAAGTCTAACTTTGACTTTGAATTAGTCAAAAAAGCCGCAAGTTCTAGAAGTTTTAAAACTTAGGTAAACAATTAGCAATATCATTATATTGCTATGCATAATTCATTCTTGTAAACGTGAGTGGGTTAAAGTTCCATAAATTTTTGGCATTATCTTTTATCAAGATACAGCTTACATCAGTCTGTAGGGCTTGGGTTACATGCAATTGACAGGATCAAATTTAAAATAGATTATTTTCAGTTGCCGATATATTTCCTTACGGCAAGATATCATTAGTTTGAAATGGAATTTTAAAGTATTGACAAGTGGGCATTTTCGTTAAATCACAGGGTATAAAAAACACTGCGGTTTTAAATGGGGCATGCTTTAAATATGATGGAATTTTAAAATTGCAAACTATCTGTTTTGTAACGAAAATCAAATCGATATAATATTAGCGAAATATTGGAATAGTAAAGATATACAACTTCGATGTATTGAAGGTAGTTTTATAAAATCGATGTTTGACTTTGTTGATGACGTAGGCGCCGGTCTGGCGGCGCGCCGTGGGGATAAATACAGCGGATTTGACGATGCGAGTTCGGTCTCTCTCAGAGACTCATTCGGCTGCTAGATTCTTCCGCGTCTGGGTCGTTGTATTTGATTGGTGGGTTGTGATAGCAATCGCGCCCTGATCGAATGAATATTGCCCTGAGGGTTAGATAAGTGTAATTGATTAAATAATTCTTGGATATGTTTGATAGTTGCCCTCACGTTCAGATGGTGGTTTGTCTGAAGTGTTGTGGTTGAATTGGTTGGATGTGAGGACAGGGGCCGTTATGTGTGATTATATTTATGACCAGGTCAATATAAATATTGGTCGTTCTGTAGATTTCACGTACTTGGGTTGAATTAGGCATAATTCTATCCGATAGAGAACTTCCTCAAAGAATTCAAGGTAGTTTTCAATAAATACGTTTTAACTTTATTTGCATTTATAAATGGTTAATCTTAGAATGATTTCGGATGGCATAGTTGGTAGGTAATAACTTTTCCTTCCGGATTTAGATTATTACATTTGTATCAGTGCAATTATAGGCACTTAGTGTTCAGATAGATCCATTAAATATTTTCGTTGGTTGAGATCACTTATTTTGAGATTTTGTTAGAATAAGTTCAGTTCGGGGAAAAAAGGAAGAGAGCACAGTAGAAGCGACTATGTGTAATTAGGTTAGTGGCTTTCTAGCTATCAAGGTTAAGTAATAGTAGTACCCGTACTAGGTACATTGGATTATTTATCCATATTACTATTTTGTCAAATGACCGCTGACATGACAAGCAACATGAAAAATAAAATTAAAACAAGGAAGAGATGTAGCGTATACTAGATCTGTAGGTAAGCGAATATATTAGACGCGTAACATCAGACTCTAGATGTGGGTAGATAGTAACAATACAACTGTATTGTTACTATAAATGCAGCCACCATGCGGTGGGTGTCTCAGTCTTATATCGGCATCGGTGTGGCGGGACAAGTGAGTGATCTCTGTATTATACATATCCATTATGTGTGTTGTTGTACTGGGCAAGCCAGTACACATATACCTAAACTTTCGCATTTATAATATAGTAGAAATTATTCTACTAACGTAAAACGTAAACTGTGAAAAATTTGATGCTATATTTGCGTAAATCTATTAAGCAGATTGGTCTGGAATAGTTTGCGTAACAGATTTGCCAGTATTAACATACCTCGAAGCTTTGTTACGCAACGCAATAGGAGTTTTTGTGCAAATGATCCTCCCCAGAGAGTACAATATCCCGAAGATATATTCCTTCCATAAAATCGGCACTTGGACGCCTGCCCATCTCGTGAAACGGCAATCTGCTTATATTGTGTCATTACCCATAGAAAGTAAACCCTCGATCACGCCAGCGTTTCTGAAAGGAAATCTTAAAGGATAAAATTGTGGTGATTGTTTTTACCCGACTGCACCTGATGGAAGATACTTAACTTTTTTTTTCTGTTCTACTATGAATCTAAAAAAACTACCTACCTGTAGGACAGAAGAACTATTACATTCTGATAGATGAGGTACCGTTAGATTCGTCTTATAACTTCATCTTTTGTCTTAGTTGTGCGAGTGATAATAAGAGGCGACGTCAACGAAAATGTGTTTAGGTTTTACTTAAATAATTATTTTATTTTTAAACGGAGTTTGGTTTTTAAAAATCCCACATAAATCCTCTGTTTTCCCACGATTAAAAGAAGCCAATTTCACACTTTCTTTCACTCAGATCCTTGCGAAAAAATCACGTCGTTCTGTTTCTGTGCTGTAAGGAAAAGCCAAAAAAAGAACACACTTTCGCATTTATAATATTAGTAAGGTATGTAAGGATTAGTAAGGATAGCCGCTCTATAACAGAAATATGTAGAATATTCTGAACAAGCTTGTAATTATATACCTATTGGTAAGTAGGAGAGATAGTGAGATGATTTGGAACCTTGGAACAAGCAAAAGTAAACACCTTTTAACTATGTAAAATCACATCAGCTAAATTAGACTGCACATTTTAAAGTAGTGTAGCATGAAGTGATAAGACAAAATGTTAAACATAACAATATTAGGTTTATGGTTTTACATTTTAAAGCTAGATTTAAAATTATACAAGAAAGTTTATATTAAATGAGCCACTATTAGTTTCTGGTGGTAAAAGGTCGCTATTTTAGGACTTTAAACGTAGCGTCTCAAGGTACAGTTCCTTTGGCAGCACCTTTTGAATTAGAAGCAGGTAAACTTTAAACTTCAGGTGAACTGTCTTGTAGCTTGATTAATTAATCCTCGAGAGAAAGTTTCCCCGTCTTTTATAGCTTCACAAATAAGATATAAGGGATCACAAGATAACGACAATATACCTTGAAAATATTTCAGAAATAAATGTGACAAGTATATTTTTTCCATATTTTCTTAATTATTTTCAACTAGCTGATGCCCGCGACTTTGTTCCCGTGGATTGAGGTTTTTAAAGTCCGCGGGAACTCTTTTATTTTCCGGGATAAAATGTAGCCTGTGTGTTATGTCAGTCTATAATTTATCTTTGTATCTTTCAACTAAATCGGTTCAGTCGTTGAGGCGTGATTGAGTAACAAACGTCCATCCACCCATCCATCCAAACTTTCACATTTATAATACTAATAGGAATAAGATTTATTTCAGTGCCAGTTCTAATAAAAAATAAAACGCTAAATAGCCACCTAAATAGAAAGAAAATAGGAAGTTTCCTTTTTTCGACCATAAAAAATTTAGTAGTAACTTGTATTCAGTTTAATGTAGCTTGAAACTTCCCGGATATTGTGTCTCTCGGGTGCAGTGTTATAATTGTAAGTGCTTTTAAAAACTCAACTGACCCACTTTGACATAATAATAGTCAAGGATACCTAATTAGTATTTTGTTATACCTAACACAGTTATACCTAACACTTGTAAGCACAGTTTTAAGTAAATTAATGAGTTGTGATTTGAAAAATCTTAGAACTATGCTATTTAATAAAAAATTACATAAGTTTTGTTCTAAATAATAATTAATTATTACCTCTTTTTTTCGTCATTAACTTTTTACCGTAAAACCTTTTGCATTGCAATTCTTGCACTAAATCGGGTACTCCTTAAACCATTTGGATATCTCAAACATACCTCAAAAGATCTCAATAGGCCAGTTCTAGATCACAGATTAATTTAGTAATCCTTACTAATATTATAAAGTGCGACTGAAGAGTGGCATTTCTATACCAGAAAAATCTAATGAAGTTTTTTTTATTGCCCCCACCGGGAATCAAACCCGAGACCTCCCAGTTTATATGGTTAGAACGGTTTAACCATTACAACTAATTCGATCATAATCTATCAGAACAAATTTTTTCGATATATACGGAAGCCATGGCGGTTTAATTCAACCACTATTAACGAAATATAGCTGGTCATCTGGCCGTTATGGCAACGTTCCAGTTGGCCACAGCGGCCCAACGGCGGCCTGTCGTATAAATTACGTGAAAATGCAACTGCACAATGCCTCTCAATGAATTTACTATCTACCATTGGCATAGTGATTCTATTCTAATTTCAAGTTGATTACGGGAAAATTCACTTATCTTTCAGTAGGTATTTTATTCGTCACTAGATAAAGGTTTTTTAATTCTTGCAGGATTAATTTACCTTTTTTAGGAGCTTTCTCCTTTCCACCAAATTGTGGCTTGAAGGAGTAACGAATATCCATCCATCCTCATAAACTTTCGCATTTGTAATATTAGTAAGAACGTCGTCCGCGTGGAGTTCGGTATAAAAATCCCGTGGGAATTATCTGTTTTTCGGGAATAAAGGATAACTTACTCTTCTCTCACTCTCCAAGTCCTCAACTACAAATAAATATCCATGCCAAAAAAACAGGTCGATCCGTCGCTTCGTTGCTGCGTGATTGAAGGACAAATCAAAAACAAACGTACTTTTGCATTTATAATTTTCGTAAAACCTTCAATTATAAATATTAAATTCAAATTCAAAATCATTTATTTCATGGAGGCCAATTTGTGGCACTTATGAGAAGTTGAGACTCTACCACTGGTTCGGAACGCTGATATAGGTACTATTCAAATCATATGGTTCTGTACCCAAATAGTGCCAACGGGACACTATTACTAAGCATCCGCTGTACGTCTGTCCGTCCGTCTGTCTGTCAGCGGGCTGCATCTCATGAATGATCCCCTTACAAGAAACGTGATTTTTTTAACAATCGCTGTTAAGATGGTATGGAACCCTTCGTGTGTGAGTCCAACTCGCACTTGGTCGGTTTTATTTTTATCTAGTTTCAATTGTACACGGTACCAAAAAGCTAATGTTGTCACGAAAAGATCGAGGCTTGTTTTTCATTGCAATTATACTCGTAGGTTTTCTTGTAACAAAATAACAAGGAAACAGGTGAAATAAAATATCAAGTTGCGGAAATAGAGTGTGGGACGGTTATCTGATTACGTGGACTAATTGAAGAATGATCTGTTTGCAGGAAACCCGTTGAAAGGCGCCCGTATCCGTCCTAAAGAACGCTTAAAATGCGAAAATTCGTGTCGTGTTGTCGCAAAAAAATTATCGTATTCGGTTATACGCGATGTTCTTGTCTACATAAGCGGTCACCTTGTTATTTACATCACGGCCAGTGTCGCGATAGAGATTTGTGTTCGGCCAAATACATCGCGATTCAACGAACTACTTGGTCTCACCTATCGCGATAATGCGATTATACGTCGAATCCCGATAATGTAGCTGCAGTATGAGAAAATAATCTACTTAATTATAAAATGCGAAAGATGCAATGTTCCGCGTATAGAGAATCGCAAGTCGTAAGACTAGGCACTGGCATGAGGACTCTAGCCGTGCGAATCAGGAATAAAGACTTAAAGTGCTTCGTGCGTGTAGATGGAATATTAACGTCGTAGGGAAGGAAGCTTTCCCGATGTCTTGCAGTGCGGTGTTAACATTACATAATATCATGGCGTCCCTAAAGTAAGTCCAACACTTAAAGTAATATTGAAATACTTTTTTAAGCGTTGGTGGTAAGCTCACCGAGACGCGTACTGCTACTTCATTTTACGATTTTCTTTTGTAGTTAGAGATAAGATTTGAGCGGGTTAAATTGAAAAATTTGCAATAACATGTTATTATGAGCGCTAACATATCCAACTCCATTAAATGATAAAAGGCGGGTAACATTAGATAGAACAGCTGGTCCTTTCTCATACATCATGTATGACAAAAATCCTAGTGGTAGTGTTCTGTGTTGACATTTGAGAGTGTTTGTTCAACAATTTTGATGTATGTAGGTTTTACCACAGATTTTGGAATAAAATTTCATACCTATTTGTGGGTGCGTAGTTGTGAGTAAATGGGTTTTTAATTTTTTTTCCATGTATAAATATTTGCTCTAAAGACTAAAATAACAATTTGAATTACTTAAATAGCCTGAGAAGTTTCTTTTAAGTATTTTTTGAAAATGCCTTTGAAATAAAAAATACTTAAAAGAAAGTTTTTCTTACATTCATCACGTCTTACCTTGAGCCTGTTTTCAAGCAAGTTTCATTGTAAAATGTTAACGATTTTTTTGTAAGAACTTTTCCCTTCATTTTTGTGTCTGCTTATTCTGATTATTTGTGAAGAAGAAATTCTGTGAAGCTTTATTTGTTACTAGCCTTCGTATTTTAGTAGGTACGATGTTATGCACCTACTGTATAACTAGAGTGATTGTCTGTTATCTACGACAAATAGAGGTACAGTCCCCGATAACTCTACCAAATCTGGAAAAGAGATTTCTTGTAACAAATATAAATAAATCTCTTTCTAAAAAGGTGACCTTTATCTAACCTACTCCAAGTTATACGAATTGTTGAAAACTTGCGGAAAATCTATTTTAAATTGATACTGTCTATATTATTTATCTATTTATAGATATAAAAGTTTTCTATTTGTCACGTGTCAAGATAGAAAACTTTTGTTCATCTAAAAACAAGGTGATGTATGAACTGGCGTCAAACGGTACCTATTTATATAGTTTCATTAAAATTGAATGGCTTGTTTATTATGTTAGCATTCATTTCTTTCAATTAAGGACAAGTTGTTGATACCAAAATACACTTATCCCTTCCCTCAATTCTCAAAATGTATATTCAAAGGCCTATTTAATCATCGCCGACGTTCTGACAAAATTGGTACAGTAAATCTATCAAAATATCAAATTAATTCATTTTAATTTCATAATTTAACTAATTTTTCACGTTTGACACACACACACAAGTGTGGAGGTGTCAAATAATGAAGTTTTTCCAAAAACTAATTTCCATACTAAATAACAAAACCTTAACGTTTGTTTAGAAAGTTACATTGAATGCTCAGAGGACTGAGGCTCTTGTGTAAGTTTTCGGCAACTGGTAATTAACCTTTGAAAAAATTACATGCTTTAACATCTTCATAGCAAGACAGATTTACGTACTTACAGCCAACTTGTTATATTACAGCAGTCTAGACTTAATTAATTTAAGAGTTACGTAAAGTTAAAAGTCCAAAGTTTTTTACTTTTAGTACTGTTATATACGAGTAATATTATATTTTAAGAGTCTTTTCAGAAGTTTGTTTACTCTCCTTAGTAAAAAGGAGAGTTTCAGTCATTGATAATTTGAAAAAGGCTCTCTCTCGATCTCGATATAAAATATATGAAATATATTATAACATTTTTATAAAAACTGCGTAAAAATACGTACTGTTTGTAAATAAGTAAATTAAACGAACTTAAAATGATTCATTCGCTCTTTTCATAGAATTGTTTATTTATTATTAATCAATTTACCTTCAATCGGATACACTGATCTTTAGTGAGGTCGTGTAGGTATTGACCTTGACAACGACGTTTTGAAGGCGATATTAGATTTTCTTTCAAAAGCGGAGTGCTACAGAGAATTGGAACCATTTTTATCTTTAGAGAAAATATTTATCATAAACTATTCTACAAGTTGAAAATTGACTGACACCTAACCAGCTTTTGTAATGGAGTCCAATTCCATTTTAGGCTGTATCGAGTCTATAATGGAATCAGGCTTATTTGGAAAGGGAGAGAAAATTTCGTAATTACGAACTTCCCAATTGTCCCCGCCGGGATTTGAACCCGTGATCTACGATTTATAAGGCCGCAGTAATCACTAGGGACGTCGTCAGAAAGTCACAGTGCCGCAGTAGTGTCGTAACTCATTTCAGACTTATTACGGACAGACTAATTAAATTGCTACAGAGGTAAAATAAGCTCGCTGCGTAATTTCAACAGTACTAATAACCGCAGTTTGAATAGTCTTTCGGAGACGGGTTCTTTATTACTTTCTACTAGCTTTTGCCTGCGATTTCATCTGCGAATTGGGTTTTTAAAAATAACGCGGGAACCTGCTGTTTTTCCGGGATAAAACGTAGCCTATGTCACTCTCCAAGTCCTTAACTTTGCTCGTGCAATAAATTAAGTCGTTCCATTGCTCCATTGCTGTGAGATTGAAGGACAACAAACAAACACACTTTCGCATTCTTTTTAAATAAAAAAAGAAAGAATATCTGAGAACAGAAAATTAAAGATGAATAATTTTATCGATTTGTGGAAAACCAAATGTTCTGACCGAAAGAATCAGTTAGGACCAATTTCACTAACATGTCTTATCCGAGCGTTTTGATGTTTTGAAAGTTTTTGTATTAAAAACTACCGAAATATTTTACGTTAGTGTTTATTTAGTTGAAATTCGCACAACAGATGAAACTGCCTCAATATAGAAACACGCTCAAAAAGTCGAAGATAGATATTCATTTCTCGCTCACTTTTGTATCTTTACTATTTTTTTTTTTTTGGTAAATATATTTCACGAAAACAAAAATGTGTCTTTGTATAATAAGATAGATACCCATTCATTCTACTGCATAAATAAAATACCAGTCTTAGAAAATTGCTACACGCTCCGTGTGTCGGGACGAATTTACACGCTTTTTGGTAGCAGAAAGGTAAATTGATTTGGACGCCACCGCCTCAATGAAATCTTGGAACAGAATATTTGAGGTGTGTCGCAATGTTTTAGTTTTATCTGGAAATGACGACGTCCCTGGCGCAGTGGTGAGTGCTGTGGTCTTATAGCTGGGAGGTCTCGGGTTCGATTCCCGGCGGGGGCAATTCGGGAATTTATAGTTTCTGAATTGTCTCTAGTCTGGTCTGGTTGGAGGCTTTGGCCGTGGCTAGTTACCACCCTCTTACTTGTTTTCATCTTACTTCTTCTATTTCTTTTTTTTTTCATCCAGTTAAACTAAAGCTTCAGTATTCTCTATTAAGATCTATTTAGGGATTATAGTCTGTCCTAGACTATTATTTTTTTATAGACCCACAAAAGAGCAACAAATTTTAGTAACTGTCATAACGACACAGTATAAAATAAAAATCAATTCGTCAATACTATATTGCGTTAATACTATATTATTAGCAAAAACGTTATTAGTAAATTTAATACTAGCTTTTTTAGTTACCCGCGACTTCGCGTGGATTGAGTTTTTTCTTTTACCGCGAGAACTCTCTTATTTTCCGGGCATTATTCCAAATCATAGTTTATCTCTGTGCCAAATTTTAACCAAATCAGTTCAGTCGTAGCGGCGTGATTAAATAACCAACATCCATCCATCCATCCATCCATACATGTAAACTTTCGCATTTATAATATTAGAAGGATAAATGTATACCTAATGTAAAAGAATAAGTGCTAAACAAAATTCATTAAACATAACAAAGTGATAAACTATTTTGTACAAAGTAAGTTACTTGAGCCTTTTGTTGGCTCATAGTAACAACGAGAACTTTAGCGTGTTAACTTAATGGTTTGATAAATTACTGACTTAATTGTTTAATGTCCTTTCAGGGAGATGTAGCCTATTTTAGTTGAGCACTACTAACGATTGTGTTCGTGAAGAGAAACATAATGTTCTGTGCGTATTATTTTAATTAGTGAAAAGTAAAGTGGTATAGGTATTTTGTAAGGCCAACTCTTGAAATTGTGAACTTGTCGTAAAACCAGAATTTGGATTGTTGCCCAATATGAAACGGCAAGTTTGGCTTACGTTATGTCGTTCCCAAAGTCGACTTTTCCGAGCTTTTTATAAGATACAATGTCATGGCGAAATAGAAACTAGCAGGATGTGATAAAATTAATAAAAAGTATTTTGCGAGACTATGATAAATAATAAATTAAAAAAAGACGTGTGGCACTCGGGAACTGCCGCGGTAAAGCTATTGCATAGCATTTTTTATTTATCATCGCCATCTAGCGGCTCACCGTAGAGGAGTCCCGTATCAGGTTATTTTCGTTACGGAATTTCTGGATTCGGTCTCCACGCTGGCCCGCGATAGAAGCTATGCAATAGCTTAAAAACAAAATGTATAATGTATATAACCTTTTTCACATTTTAGTAACATAACATAATAGTAATAGTTGTCACTCATCATCATCGCCGTTTCAACCGATAGACGTCCAATGCAGGATATAATTTCTTGCAAAGATCGCCACATTATGAGACCTTGTGCCGCTTATATACAGTACTGCCGTCATAAGGAAAAAAGACGCATCTGTCATTTTTTTCGAAATAGAGTTAGACACATATTTGGCATCAAAACAAAAAAACGCAGCTACCAGTATTTTTAAATTTAGTTTAAACTTATTACTGTGATATGTTTAAACAAAATTTAAAATTCTGGTAAGTACTGGTAGATGCGTTTTTTTGTTTTGATGCCAAATATGTGTCTAACTCTATTTCGAAAAAAATGACAGATGCGTCTTTTTTCCTTATGACGGCAGAGTAGCTGTTAAGATTGTCTATCTTAATGATGGGGTGTCTTTGAGCGCTGCGTTTTGAGGTGCGGGGTTCGAACAATCATTCTTTTTTTGGTCGAGTTTTAAATTTGGAATAATAACGTGTAGACCATACACGAAAGCTGCAAAGATGGAGGCTTTGTGGAGGCTAATATTATTTTCAAGTTATGTTAAACGCAGAAAAAAACGTACTCGACATCGATTTTAAATGTAGCTTATAATCAAGGCACAAACGATCTTTTTATGATAATCCGAAACGACTCAATAATCTTTTACAGACAACGATCGAAGATCATTGCGCATAAAATGAAGGTGCTCAGTTACAAATTCATAAAAAACAGAATAACCGCGAATATGTCGCGGGGGATTGTGACCGGAGCTAATGTGAGGGTAATTGTACTCAGCCGCGCTGGGTCAATGTGCACTTTATGTTGATAGGCTTTCAGCCGCTGTTATTGTTTTCATAAATGTGACGGAATTATGGGCATTGATTGAGAAAAAAAAATTCTATACAACGTGTAACAAAAGTGTGAAATAACCCTGAAGTAGGTGAATGTGCTCATGAAACTGAACAACTTTCCACAAGGAACATAGGTCGAAGTGTGAAAAAAAATGCGGAGGAGGTACAAAATTAACGATCAGCTGATTGATTTACTATGGGAGGTAAAATTTTTTTTTCATATTTTTGTTCTTAAAACTCTCTCTTTTTCTCTCGTAGAAACTTCTGTTCTAAGCGTTATGGTTCGATGTAATAACAGTATTTTGAATATAAACAGAAAGATTTATAACACAATATGTTACCTATTCTAATATTATCAATTTTGTTTGGTTATTTATCTCACTATGTTTTATTTATTTCGTCGAAAATAGATCTGTCATTCCATTCAAAATAGAATGATAAACTACATCAAAGAAAATAAATATTTACTTTTAGGTTAGGCTTCAACGGGATAACGGTTTTCAATAGATAACAATTGATGTGGTGGAAAATTGATGTACGATGTTTGCTTTGTCAAAAATAAAAGGATATTCTCTAAACTAAATTGATGGGTTGAAAGTGGGTAAATCGTTTGCATAATGTAATTTTTTTTTTGGATAATGATAAAACTACATTTTAGATTTATCAATGCAACTGAATATAAACTAAAATAATAATAATAATATAAACTTAATTTGTGAATATAAATTTGTATAATTATTTTGTGATAATTTAACAAACAAATTCATGGAATCGCTGCTTCAATTCAAAACTACCATAAACCAAAATTACACTTTTCTTACAAATGGATATACTTAACCAATGGATACATTTATTGCAATCGAAATCCACGTGAATAAAGAATTATTCGATGTAATCACAAACACACACAAATAAATAATTGTTAGAGCATAACAAAATATTCTTCGGCAGCCCATAAAACCTATTAAAAATAAAAATTATGCTCTAAGCACTTTAAAACATTATCTGATTTTTATTAGCTGAATAAAACCAAAATGATTCAACTTATAATATGTTCCTAGCAAAAAAGATATACATACAGGAAGCAATAGATGGTAAAAGCAATCGAGTGAAGAAATAGTCCAAAATAATTCAACTTATAAGTCCCTAGTAAAAAAGGCATACATACATAAAACAGATAGTAAAAGCAATCGAGTGAATAAATAGTCACGGTACTTCCGCACTTGGAGTAGATATAATAAAGAAAATTACCTCGGTAGACCAATACTGTCCTAAACCCATTAAACGAATATGCTTTGGGCACTTGAAAACTCGTTATCTGATTTTTATTAGCTGAACAAAAAAAATGTACTTATTCAACTTATATCATTATGTCCTTAGCAATAAAGTATGAGTGATGACAATCGATAAAATCCGTGGTATGCCACAATGTGTCACTGCTTTAAAAATCCTTGATAAATATTGGATAGAATATAGAATAGATCCTTGATAAAACCATTGAATAATTATTATGTATAAGTTCTTGTAATTCATGAGGGCGCGTGATCTTTACTTGTGCTTACGTCGTGTACATGCACATTGCGTAAGTGTGCGTGCCTGTTAGGAGCCTAGGTGGGAGCGGTCAGGCGCGAGCAAGCTCTCGCTCCCCCTTATATAGATACGACACATACACAACCATGAATCACGCGCTCTCGTGAATTGTAAGAACAATACTAACGTATGACTCAATGGATAAACTATTTTCATTTTTCAACTTATTTCTAGCAGAGAGCAGCAGACGAATACAGTACGTACCTATAGCTTTCTAGGAAATATGAAACCGAAACTTTAGTCAACAGACTACGCTCAGCCTTAGTGTAGGTACTAAAGTCTCTACATGACCTCAGGACATATTGCTTTGTAAGAGCCGGCCATGTTACTTACAAGTTCTCGCTGAACTCAATACATAGATATATACTACAACACTGTATGTATTGGCATCTTGTGAATATTACTAACACCAAACATAAGACCTTATTCAGTTGAAGCGGTACAAGCTAAAGGCTAGAAGTTACTACGTTATTGGCTTGGCTTCATATTGTTTGTAAGTAGGTAGTAGAAGTTTATAGGTATCCATACTTCTATACATACTTACATACCAATATTATTAACAGGGGCGGATCTTGAATTTGTGGGGCCCTGGGCTAATACTGCTTAGAGGCCCTACCTAATTACTCAACTAATTGCCATTTTGACAAGAAACTGTTTTCTGTAGTGATGTAGGTATATGTAATGTAATATATGTTAAGTACAGGAGTTAAGTTCCGAACTATCATCTGTCAAATTCAAATTTTCGTTCGCAACATTTATGAATTAGAGTAGGTGTAGAAAATCTAAACGTCAAACATTTTCGTTCGAACGAAGTTGCGAAACGAAAACGAACCGTGGTAGGAAATACGCAAAATTTCGATCGATATTTCGTTTTTCGTTGAATTAGAGCAGACCCCCATATCGGTTGGGGGCCCTCTGTATTCGCGGGGCCCTGGGCTGCAGCCCAAAAAGCCTTTAAGTAGATCCGCTCCTGATTATTAACGTAGAACTGTCTGTTTGTACGTCGTTTTAACTTATCTTGGCTCACCCACTTTACCGATCTTTACGAAATATAGTACAGAGAGAGTGTATCCTGGAGACAGTCACTTATCAGAGAGAACCCACAGCCTTTTTAAAAAACCTTAATTAAACCTTTCGGACATGAACTGCCCTAGACTAACAACGCAATAGTTGCGTAGGTACCTACCTCATTTTAGGATTATACGTGCAAATTAAGCAACGATTAAGGCGCGGACTCCCCTCCTGTTGCATTATTAGGGAAAATAGGTTCGACGCTATTCGTTAAGTCTTTTTAAACCAACGAGACGCAGTACCAACGAGAAGCAGTACCAACGCTAGCGACCAGTCTGCTTCTCGTCGCCACGACATTTACATCTTTCTATTCCTACTTTGCTGTTTTAATTATTCAATTAATTGACTTTTTTACTTTTTGTAATCAGTGTCTCTCATTTTCAGTAAAAATAATTAGAATCGGAAAAAGAATACTCCACTTGTCCGGCGTGGCTAGATTATTCAAATATCGATGATTAGTTAACTAAATCAAAATTGGAAAATGTAGGTGGAGATGCCAACATCTCGGCGTTTATTATTCGCTCATTCAGGGCGAGATCTAAATTCTACTTTAATATCCGAGCATCCGAAGCCATACTAAGAAATTCTTGCAGAATGATATCAGCACTAACGATGTCAGTTACCTATAGATTAGTAGTGTCAGATTGAGTACAAGCGAGTGAAAACCTAAACCGATGCTCGGTTTGATATTATACCAATTAATATCGGTATTGATAGGTACTATTAAGACCGACAAGGCGTAGACTACGGCAGCTCTATTGAACGTCTAATAAATAAGATTTATAAGTAATATTGAGGCTCTCTTGCTCAGATTAGTATTGTCAGATTTAGGACACGAACGGGAGGAAGTAATAAAATGTTGATTGGTTTGATATTCTACTCAATAATAGTATAGATATAGAACTTACCTACTTTGAAGACACTGACTTTATTAAACATGCGTTTTGGGTCTTTAATTAATGTAATATTGATTTTCAAATCGAAAAAAAGTCGGAAACAATCCCCTCGATATTCATTCTAACGCATACATAATATATAAAACACTATAATCCCCTGTATTTGAGTAAATATTATATAGTTAAGCTAAATTACTTCATGAGAAGGCCTTTCAAAGTTTGTCTGGTGGGAGTCTTTGGTTGCGGCTAGTTACCAGCCTATTGTTAAAGACGTGCCGCCAAGCGATTTAGTGTTCCGGCACGATGGCGTGTAGAAAACGATAAGGGTTGAATATACACTGCCATACCCCTTCCAAGTTAGCCCGCTACCATTTTAGACTGTATCGTCACTTACCATTAGGTGAGATCGCAGTTAGGGACTATCTTGTTAGCGAATAAAAAAACAGCCTCTATATTTGAGCTGAGTGAACAAATACATAGTTCATAGCTTGAAGAACCGATAAATAATCGTTGGGTTTCCAAAGTGCTGGAGTGGTGATCTCACAAAAGAAAGCCCAGTCTAGGCAGACCCCTCGTTAGACAGACCGACAACATCAGACATGTCGCAGGAAGCCGCTAAATATACAGGCAGTATAACACTAATGCAAATCCGTACAAGACGAATGTCTAGCATTGGACATCTATTATTATTGATTGATAAAAAATCTAGTGATAACGAAGATATAAGTAAATTGAATGAATATAAGTTTGAAGTTAAGTAAACGCTATGGCGTCGTAATGTACCTGAAACTCGTCAACTATACACACTCACGTATAGATCCCATATCGGTCAGGTGTCAAGGTTGGAGTCACAATCTCGATTATAATTTATTATGTATTATACCCATCAAGGTTACCATGGCTTATAATGGAATACTTTTAGCATATTTTTTTTTCTGTATTTATAATTTTTTCGAACCGGTGGTAAAGTCTTGACTTTTCATGATTTCCACAGGTAGGCTTACATTGAATAAATAATTTTTGTATTTGAATATTCCTTTCAGTAACGACAAGAATAGTTTTATTTACTTTCAATATGCTACAAATTTTGGTTACTTATTCTTTTGTTACCTACATAAAAAAAGTTAAGTAACCAACACTTTCTATTGTCTTAGCCAGGCAATACACGTCAGGTTTTTTTCATCCGATCGTCCATTCGATCCGATCGAAGGCATTGAAGCCATTACTTTGTATGAACAGTCAATACACGTCCGATCCGGTGGCCGGATCGGACGTCCAAGTCGGAAACGGGCGCGAGGCGTTTCCGATTTTACTGTCGGTCCGATTGTCTGAAGGCGCGGTCTACATACTTCTAGTATGAGACAAAATAGACATCCGGTTACTCCTTCCGATTTTGCCAAATGCCAGTTGAATCTAGCGCTGACACTGTGTGGACGCATCGTTGTGTTTCGAATATTGGGCGAAAATTATGAAAACAAAAAAAAAATAATAATAAAATAAAATAATTCATAATAGTAAAATTATTATTATTATGAATTATTTATTATTTATTTTGGATGTTTTAAATAGAAATGACTCTCAGTAAGTCTTGTCAAATTGATTGGATGAATCCAATAGCGACGTTTTTTCTTCTTTCTCTTTCCTCTCTTTAAAATTTCTGTGGTGGTGTCGTGTGGTGCGGGTTGTTACGTTTCCTCAAATATGGTTAAGCGAAGCAATGGCTGGATCCTGCGTCATGCTCGTGAACGGGTGCCACCAACGGGAATGGGTCTGCTTTTGCCTGCCTGTCTTAACATGCATTGGATTGTTTTGCATTTTTAAAACTTTATTTTGGAAACACTGTATACATAGCATAGTTTTGTTATCTATTATTGTAAAAAAAAATTTTTTTTGAAAAGAGCGACCGCCGAGTTTATTGCTGGCTCTTCTCGGCAGGAAAGGCATTCCGAACCAGTGGTAGATTCATTGACGATTCAAAAGTACTTGTAAAAGTTTATTTGAATAAAAAATATTTCTATTTCTATTAACTCGTCATCCATCTTCTTTTCTTCTGCTTTGCTCCAAACGCAAGCACTCGGGATGATAGCTCGGGAACGACTGAGTTCAGAAAAAGCCTGACGGAAAAATCGGATGTGTATCGAGTAAATACGATCCGGTAGCCTGATCAGACAATCGGAAACAAAATCGGACGTGTATTTCCAGGCTTAAGGTTTTATGACACAGTACTTTGCTGTCAGTATTGGGGCGGTTTTTAATCACTTTATTAAAAGTTCGGTAAAGTATTTTATCATTAAAGAGTTATATTCCAGAATAAAAATACTCTCGAATTAGTTAATTTACTACTGTTTAGTCAAAACTGTCTAGTCATGGTGAGGGAAAGACTTGTACCCTTACATTATTGACTCTAGATGGTAGATTACTACTAAAAGCCAATTATGTCTTTTTCTTTGAATAGCTTCTACCAATACTACTACTTCTCCTACATTCTGACTTTTTGTTCATTAGGTGTTTATCCAACTATTATAAGTAACTATTTGTATAATATAATAATATATATGAATATGTTGAAAAACAAATGTTTTGAATACTAGTATATTAATTACTATTTCACTTATTTAGTTAATTAACTTAAAGAATTAAGGTTCAAAGAAAAGAATCATGCTTTTCATAAACTGCAATGCTAGATTTATTAAGAAACTTCTCAAATAAATCGTTAGCTGAAATAAAGTTCGTGTATTAGATCTTGGCAGGAATACCTACTGCATTGTACCTACTCTCACCAGACCAGGTTTGATTTAGTTGCAGACCATAAAACTACAATTCAATTGAAATTGTTTTCTGCGGGCGAGCGGGCCATTCACAGAGTCTACAGTTTGCAACCTACCCATTTATTTTTTATCAGATTTAGGTAGTATTTTCCGGAAGAGGAATACTTTTGTGTTGAAAACGTTCAAGTAACTGACATTATTTCAATGCAATTTTCACAATGGCATAAATAATATTATAGTCTCCAGCTAGTACATAGCTTACAGAATTTAAAAGGAATAAATTCAATACGAATTTTTGAACATTCTGAATTTTCATTTTATTTAAATCTGTCAAAATGTTGTTAACGGTGAAATTGGTCCTAAGACGTCTAATTTATGTTCTGGCCATCAATTATTGTCAGTCGTTAGTCAAAAGTCATATTTCATTTATTATATCAATCTCCACGTATTTTCACTTAGGAGGTACATTAAAATTTAATCTTGCGATTTCAATCTTCAAGTATTTTATAGAGCACATCTGAAAATCAAATCTCAAATACTCGTAACATTGAAAATGGGTATGGTTGATTTCTTAAAGTAATTAAATTTCGAGTCTCATTAGAAAATAATGTCTTAAATAGATAATGAGCTCTCAGTTTAACTTTTTCACTTACATTCATTTATATCTTAATGAGCTGTTATTTATATTATGTGATAATGGAGCTTTTAAGCGACGCTGAGTGGACTTTGTAAATCTCTATTAAAGAGATCCTTGAGTGGCGATAATCGACTCTGATGCTGATATCTATAGAGACTTAAGATTTAAAAAGAGACACAAATATGCTCTGACATAAATCTGTCTCGTTTCCGGCTTGAGTCTGAGCAGAGTGAGAGTACGGTAGGAATATTTGATAACCCTTTTTTCTTAAAAAAGACCTCAAAAGTCCTTTTCTGTACATCGGTCGTCTCTACTCAATCGCTTTATTCGTATGACGAAGTATCCATAATCATTGTCTAACTTAAAAAAAAGCACACGAATATTTTAAAATTTTTAGCTAGATAATACAAATTAGAGATTATTTTCTGATAGCTGTTACTTTATATTCCTTTGAGTTTCTTTGGAAGGTTGCCCGATTCAATAGAGTAGGTAACATTTGCATATCATTGATCTGTGATGATTCTCTCCAGATGCAATGCGCAAAACGCAAAACGAGTCCTTTATTACAAAAAGATAGAGCGGATTTAAAGAATAAAGTAACTATTTATAGGAGAGGAGGGGATAAGAGGATGTTAGTCAACTTCAGCTTGGCTAATATTCTTTAAAAAAAAATATGATGCTCATATAGTAAGTAGTAAATAACTGGAGGGTGTTAAAAACGTTGCGAGTCAAAGCACTCTATGTTGAAACCATTTCGAAGCTTATATTTAACAAGTGTCGAGAACTCGTTGGTTTTATTTGTACTGCCGCTATTAGCTTTGATGACTGCAATTTATTTTGTGCAATTTTGTTTCGAAAAATTCATGATTGAAAAAGAAAAAACCTACCTACGGATACAGGATGTAGACGAATCGGTTTTTATTATTATGATTTAAGTTTTGATTTACAGCTGTTGAATATTGTTTTATCAGTTGTTAGTATGCACAGAATATCTTAAAGTTAACATGGTGGGCAAAACAACTTTTGGAAAATACTCAATGATATTTAGCTGCGTGCGTATATATGGAGTTAATGACATGTTAACAATTTCATTTATATCAATAAATTGTAGGTACAGTTATAGTTCTTGTACAAACAAAATGTAACTTTTTCTGTTGTTATGTTTTTGAGAAAATCTGTGATGATAGAATTGTCACTAGCTTTTAAATCAAGTAATGTTATGATTCTTTGATTATCTCATAATAAATAAAACAAATAAATATTACAAAGTACCAATTGTACTTCTGTATCTAAGTATACGATGTACAGAATATTTTTGTACTTAATAAATAGTTAATAGAACCGTTTAAGATGTTATAAATGACATGAGGGTTTCATTCAAAACTTAAAATGAGCATTCATCCATTTTATCACTAGATGTAACGCAAGAAATCCTTATACGTACAAAATAAAGTCAAGCAAGCGATTTTATCTACTCCATGTAGAAGTTTTGTATTTAAATCTTTTACAACCCGAAACCTTAACACAGACATATCAATAAAAAGTCCGGAAATATAAACGAAACGATAGCCATTTGCAGACTAGCGGAATAAATGACTGTTGAAAAAGAGCAAAAAGTTTCAACCATTAAGCCTGAAGCACACAAATATGCGTTGTCTCTGGATCTTCCGTGACTCCTAGAAGTTAAAGAAATTGTGGCATTTACACTGCGAAGATGAACTTTTATACAGGTGCTGTTAGTAGGTACGAATTTATACAATATATTTCGAAAACGTTGATAGATATTGATCATCAAAACACTAGAACGTGCAAGTATAAAATAGATTTTGTATCTTATTTTGAAACTCCGATAAAAATGTAATGTACTCGTAGCTATATACTTTTAGCTTATTATATTACTTTATTACAAAAACCTTTAGGTGTGTATTATTAGTCTGGTATTACTGTATGTAGATGCTCGAAATTCTAACAAGGCTGTCTTAGGATTTTGGCACGTTTCCAGCGTGAAACCGTAATAACGGAACCAAAGGAATAGATGCGTTGGAAAATACAGTTTTACTATGGTTTCACTAATGTTTGACAGCAGAAAAACTATATTCCTTTCTTGGAGTGTCTTAGCAGTTTAAGAGAACTGCCGTCATCCAGTGTTGGCCCAAAGTTAATCTGATTAACGATTAAAAATTAATGATTAAAATCATAATCAAAAATTTGATTAACGATTAATTTAATCATTAATCAAAAATTTGATTAACGATTAATTAATCATAATCATTAATCGTTAATCTGATTAATTATTTTTGATTAACTATCTATTAACTACTTATTTATTTATTTTCCGATTTTGCAGTAATTTATTGTTAATTTTGACCGCTCACTACTCACCACCACTCACCAGCACTCAGCACACTAAGCAGTCAGCACACTCACCACCACTGACCACCACTCACCACCACTGACCACCACTCATCACCACTCATCGCCACTCATCACCACCCACTCATCACCATCCATCACCACCCATCACCACCACTCATCACCACTCACCACCACTCATCACCACTCATTACCACTCATCACCACTCATCACCACTCATCACCACCCACTCATCACCACTCATCACCACTCGTCACCACCCAATACTCAATATCATATTGGTATTGTCTTCGAATTATAAAGGATTTTTTTCTGCCTGTGGTCATTGCTCGTTCTCGCCATTTCTTTTTCGTCGAAATTAAACAGCTATTTGCAAACACAATTTTTGACGACCTCCCTGGCGCAGTGGTGAGCGCTGTGGTCTTATAACGGGGAGGTCTCGGGTTCGATTCCCGGCGGGGGCAATTTAGTAATTTATTATTTCTAAATTGTCTCTGGTCTGGTCTGGTGGGAGGCTTTGGCCGTGGCTAGTTACCACCCTACCGTCAAAAACGTGCCGCCAAGCGATTTAGCGTCCCGGCACGATGGCGTGTTGAAACCGATTAGGGGTATGGGTTTAATTGATACTGCTATACCCCTTCCAATTTAGCCCGCTACCATCTTAGACTGCATCGTCACTAATCACTTACCATCAGGTGAGATCGCAGTCAAGGGGTATCTTGTCATCGAATAAAAAAACACAAAGAAAAAAATAGTAAAAATAGTATAAAAAATAAAATATAGCATCGCGTGTACTTTTTCACATATTTTGGTTTAAACTGAATCTTAAAATAGTATACAATAAGGGTTATTTTAATTTTACTCTGGTTTGATTTCATTTAAAAATTCAAATTTCAATTCAAATATCAATCAGTCGGCGTTTGACCGCCTTTATGAGTGGAAGCTGCTCCGGTTGCAAGCAAATTCTGTCGTCAAAAAAGATCGTAGGAACACGAAATAGTTGAGCAAACCAAATTAACACTTTATATAACAGAATCTGCATTCCGAACCGGTAGTAGATTTATGACGTGTCATAAGACCTACAAGGTAGCCTACATTAAATAAATAAATTATGAATTTGAATTTGAATATATTTTGATGAAAAGAAAGGTGAGAAACTAAGTACTTCAATATAACCAGTATCATTTTATTATCTACTAGACGATGCCCACGACTTCGTCCGCGTGGATCAAGGTTTTTCAATTCCCATGGGAACTCTGTAATTTTCCGGGATAAAATGGAGCCTATGTTTTATTTCTGGGTATGAGCTATCTCCATGCCAAATTTCAGCGAAATCGGTTCATTCGTTGCGGCGTGAAGAACAAACACACACACACACACACACACACAAACACACACACACACACAAACAAACAAACTAACAAACACACACACACAGACTTTCGGCTTTATAATATGTAGGAGAGTAGGATCAGAGTGATTTTTGTTCAAAGCGCCATCTAGTGACGGTAGTCTTGTAACGTTTCATGACGGTAGTCTTGTAACGTTACAAGACTACCGTCACTAGATGGCGCTTCTTCCGTTTCACTTCTGATGATTGGTGATGCTCGCGTTCCTACAAATATTAGTGTGACTAGCTGATGCCCGCGACTTCGTCCGCGTGGATTTAGTTTTTAAAATCTCGCGGGAACTCTTTGTTTTTCCGGGATAAAAAGTAGCCTATGTCACTCTCCCGATCCTCAACTATACCCTTGCAAAAATCACGCCAGTCCGTTGTACCGTTGCTACGTGATTGAAGGACAAACCAACAAACAAACACACGTTCGAATTTAAAATATTGGTAAGGATTACTTAGGATAAGGAAGCAAAGATTATTAAGACCAACAATATCAATTCTAAACTGACAGTCTCTAAATCCTCACAGTTTAGGTAGACACCACCCTGCAGCATCAGGATTGAAGAGCCAGGACCTAGAGCTCCATGACGTAGTCTATGCTTGATACCTACAATATGAATTTTCAAGCGAAATACTAGTCGTAGGTGCAATTAACGTCAAGTATATTTAATTCTAATTGTTTAGGTACATAATATGATACGTGCCGAGCGCGGACTTCGCTTTACATCGAAGCGTAGGGATGGTGATATCGCACTGCCCGCCTTCGTCGACGACCGAGCGATAGTGATTTGTTCGAGCGGTTCGGTGCCGTAGAGGGCGCGCGCGCGCGGGGCGAGGCACACCGCCGCGCCACGCCGCGCGCGCTGTTTAACGCCCGCTGGCTTCTCTCTTGAATCCACCATTTTGAATTTTTTGTCAGCTTCCTACTAATTTGATGAGGTTTCGAATGACTTTTGTTTGAATACTCCCCCTCTATCTTCGATACCCTGGCCGTGCTCCTCACCCGTCTCCGAAATCCTTAATCATCAGCTCTCTACATATTTTTGCACCAAATGAATTTTTGTCCTCCATACGAAACCATGAGTGAAAAATTTATTTTTCATACAAAATTTTACAGGAGAGGTGATCAATGAGTCAGACAGTGAGCGAGTCAGTCAGCGAATCAGCACGAGTAGCTATAAATATATAGTAAAAACATTGATGGATGTATTAGTTTATAATCAAGTTAATCAAATTAAAAAAGTTAATCAATTAACGATTAATGATTAATGATTAAATTCATTAATCATGATTATGATTACTTTTTTAATCATGATTATTTTAATCATGATTAATTTAATCTGATTAAAATTAATCAGATTAATTAATTGATTAAAAAAATAATCGATTAATGCCAACACTGCCGTCATCCCTGTGACGTGGGTCATATTGATGCTTATACAAATACACAATGTAACTTTTTCTGTTGTTATGTTTTTGAGAAAATTTGTGATGATAGAATTGTACTAGCTTTTAAATCAAATAATGTTATGATTCATGATAAATAAAACAAATAAATATTACATTCGATGTATTATCACGACTTGCAGTTGACTTCACTACACGACTTGCAATTAACTTCACAGCTATCGGGCGTCGTGTTTGTAGTAGCCTTATTAGATTGAGAAATGACCCGACAAATAACGAAGTGGTTTATTGCTTGAAATTACTCTTTACGACTATTAGCCATCTAGTCCGCGTCGCTAACAGCTTTGAGGATTATTGCCGAGCTGACGTAAATTAATAACTGAGAGATGAAAATAAATTCTAGGCATTGATCAACATTTCTGAAATTCATACTTATTATACGCACCTGAAAGTTATAAATTAAGAGTTTGACATTATTACTGAAGATTGCCATAGCTCATCGAGCTGAAATCGAGCAAAGACGAAAAGTGAATATTAGTTCATTTGTTGTCAACATTGTTCAAAAAATATAGTCGTTGGGATCTCAAGGTACTGGAGTTGTGACCGTGTTGAAAAGCGTAGTACTTTGCGTTTTATGTGGCATTTTTCGTTGGTCTTAATTAATTAACCAAAACTTTAACCGCTTGGTGTGCAACCCACCCTTAATAGCGCCGAAAGCATTCTATATTACGTACGAAATAATACTTACTAGTATTTTATTCATAAGATCACTAAAATTTTACAATTATGGAGAGTGCTTTGATTTAATGTACCTATTTAAATTTTCAGTTATGACTTTCTAGGTGTCGCATTACTTATACCACACTAACTTTATAAATATGGCAGTGTTTTTTTATTTTATGTTATTTTAATTGCCACGCTGGTCAAGTGGTATCGTGTTTGTGCTGATCGCGAGGTTCTATGTTCAATTCCTGAATCACAAAAAGCTAGGTAGGTATCAGGTAGGTATTCAGTTTTTCCGTCACGAAATTCTCATTACATACTTGTCCGGGGTTAGGAAGTTGGCAGTGTGTCACCTATGTGCCTCGTAGAGCACGCTAAACCGTCGTTTCTACACCTAACTTATCTCTGGTTGTGTCAGATTTCAGTCCCTTCGGACTATGAGAGTGAGAGAATAGAATATTCTCTATTCTCTCCTTTGTTTGCTATTCCTTGTGTACTGTTATATTTCCCGTGCAAATGGCCCTCCAATCCCACGATGGTTTTCTTTTTGAACAGACTCTGATCTCTGCGGAGATGCCATATTGGAATTCCCTTAGGAGGACATTATTAAGTAGGTACTATTAATTTTTTAGTAATATTTACAAAATTGGCAAGAATATAGCCTCAATTCTGGGCACTGACATAGATAAGTCATAATGCGGGAAAAATCTTAGCCCCGCGGGAAATTAGAAATGCCACGCTGATGAAGTAGCGAGAAAATGCTAGTATTATAATTATACAGAAGGGATGTTTTCGTTTCGTACGCCCGTTCTCGTAAATTTTAAAATGAGTTGCGGTCAAATAATTACACGTCGTAATTTTGCAAGGGTTTTTTGCTGTGGTTTCTAAAATAGTCATGAATTTAGGATTTTTAACACATCATCTTCTTCATCTCAACTCATCCCTAGCATACGAATAAATAATAAGTAGGGAAGTCTAATTCAGAACAAAATCCACTTAAAAATGGCCCTACTTCAAACCAAAACGACGTGTAATTCAAAATACGAATCACTTCCGAGGTTACAGATACATATTATGCTTGGTGCTTGGTTCAAATTCAGAACGGAAGCAGGGACGCAGCAATGGATCGACGCGATTTTTGATAGTTAATCTGGATAATGACACAGACTATTGTCTTGATTTTTTGCATGGGTATATTTGAGAACCGGGGAAGTGACATATGTAGGTTACTTTGAAAATCAGTGAGATCCCGCGGGATTTTTAAAAAACTAAATTCACGCGAGCGAAGCCGCGGACATCAACTAGTATTAAAATAAGAATCAAATTTACTCAAAACTTCTCCAATATGTAGGTTTTTTATTGCGAAAGAGGCTTGCGCCTTGACGACACTCAAAGACCGATGAGGAGGGTGAAGCGCGCTTGCCCTAGAAGATGCCTATTCACTCTTGCCTTGTAGTAGGTACTCAAATTATTATTGTATACAGGGCAAAGAACAGACGCTGGAAGGGAATTCTACACCTAGCAGTCTGTTTTAGAAACTTTGAACTAAAGCGTTTCGTAGTAAGTAAACCTAAGTCCGCTAGATTTTTTTTTATATTTTTAGTGAGCAAACGTGCAGGCAGGTCACTTGATGTTAAGTGATTACCGCCGCCCATGAACATTTGTAGCACCTGAGGCACAACCAATGCGTTGCTGGCTTTTTAGGAATTAGTTGATCCGACCCTTGAATAATCCCATGTTGTAGTTTAGTGGGAACACCGTCGCAGGAAGTTGGTTCCACAGTTTCAAAGTATGTACGTGGAAAAAAAGATCTGGCACATTGGATGGTCGAAGTGCTCCAGGCGGTGAGGGTAAATTGTGTTCGGTGGCGAGCGGCGCGGTTGTAGAAGAAAGACGGTGGAATAGGATCAAATAGCTCTTCAGAACACTCCCCGTTATATAGCCGATAGAATAAACAAATTAACTTTACCATTTCTGGCCATTAAGGTTCCTATGTTAAAAACTAGCTTTTGCCCCCGCGACTTCGTCCACGTGGAATTAGATTTTGGGGTGGAATTTTCAAAAACTGAGACATACGTACTTCTTTATTTTTAACTGAAAGCTCAAATACCAACTTTGATGGAAACAGCTTGAAAAATGACGGAGTTTCATATAAACTTCCATCCTCTATTTAAACCCCTTAGGGGTGGAATTTCCAATAATCCTTTCTTAGTGTGCGCCTACGTCATAAAAGGAACCAACTGTAATAATTTCAAGTTTCTACCTTCAGTAGTTTAGGCTGTGCGTTGATATCTCAGTCAGTCAATCAGTCAGTCAGGACTTTGAATTTTATATATATAGATAACACAAAATCTGTTCGAAAGTAGGTACATAATAATATTATAACCTATATATTATATAGGTTACCTTATTAGTCTTCGTTATCAGTATGTTTTAATCTTCGAAAGCCGAATGGCGCCTCCGTGATCGATCGCTAAGCCGCCGTGGATGAGCAGTGGTGCTGCGCCCATTTGTCAAAACTCCTGGCATCCAACTGTTTCAAAGTTATCTGTATTTATGGCACGTCTCTTCTTATTGAAACTAGGCCATTTATATTGGTTAGCAGGTTTTGTCGGGTATATTGACTTGTTATTCAGGACCTCGAATAACGGTGACATTTATTTTTGGTACCAAAATACACCTACTACTCATACAATGAAATATTTCCCACACCAAACTGCATAGCTAAAAAAATTTAAAAATTTGCTCTGATGAGTGCTACTAAATGTAATTTAAAAAACCGAATTAAAATTGGCCCAGTATTTTTTCAAGAAAATCGAGTTATAGTAAAAAAAATTAAGTACTCGATTGCAGCGTCTTTTTGTGGCCTGTAGTCGCAAAATATCTGAATATCGTCTTAGAATAATTAATATACCTAAATCATAATACAAAAACTATTAAAATTAGTTTTTCAGGATAATGGTAACAAAAAAACAAGTACCTATATACCGTCTCCGTTCTGTCATGACTATATAAAACATTAAAGTGGGATTATATTTTTGCTAGTTGGAGGAAAGATAGTTTTGTCTATAATACAGAAGTAGCAGCTTTTATCATCCATCGTGATTAATGGCGTTGTTTTGAAATTGCTAGAAATGATTTGCATTTTTTAAATTCCTGTGTAAACCCTTGGTTTTCCCAGAATAAAGTATCCTACATCTATCAAGTTTACAGGCTGAACCCTGAAAACATTTTTGATTTGTTAGCGCGATCTCACCTAATGCTAAGTAACGATGCATGCTAGCATTCAATGGAAAGAGTATGGTAGTGTAAATCAGACCCAAATCTATCCCTAATTGGTTTTTACGCGCCATCGTACCGTAGTGCTAAATCGCTTGGCATAACAAATAAACAATATTCCTTTCAACTACTTTAACTGCAGGGATCTTTTACGCATAAATATCAACCCAAGCTTTGAAAAAGTCCTTTCGTGTTTATTGATAGAAAAGTGTATAATCTCTTTTATCCCACGTCCATTTATCAAGGAATAAGAGACGACAGTCTTCTTAACCTGTGTCAAACGCAAACGTTAACGAGCTTGGCCATTCGACAGCTTTTTTACTCCTTTAGTCGTCTTTTATGGGTATATCTCTGTGTTTAGGCATTAAGGCCAAATCTGAAATACCGGCGTATGGCAGTTAGCCTAAGCCATCCTCAAGCATGACAAGAATTATTAGATAATCATCAGGAATGCCTGGCAAATGGCCAGTTCATCCGCAGAGTGCCTCAATTTAGTAAATTCGCCTTTAGACTAGGCAGTCCTAACAAAAAGATTCCAAACTTTTTTTACAAAATTTTATTTAAATTGATCGATAGATAACGAGAAAAATGGCCTTATGTTCTTTATTTTTACTTTATGGCTCCCGCTTGCCCGTTATTGGAGTCATAAAATGTGAAAGGATTTTTATGCTGTCTTCCATCCTTAACAATAAATACTTATTTTTAATATACTAACCTTATATCTGGTGACGAGGGAGGGATTTTTGACATATTTTTAATAATATTATACATATTATTAAACATAATGTCAAAAGTAATGCATTAAAGAAGAAGAGCAACGCAATGAAAAAATGTGAAAAAATGAGACATTAGAAACAAAGTAAAGTAATTAGAAAAAAAGAGTTAGAGATTACTTATTATAATTAAATAAGTAATATCCGCAAATAGAAGATTTTCAAAAGTAACTGACGACACCCGAACGAAGATGATAATTAGTTATATAAGAAAGCTAAAGAAAGCTTTTTATGCAGCCAAATATGAAATTTGATTCTACTTAAGTTAAATTACTTCGTGAGTAATAATAAGTAAGAAATTTTAATGGAACCGCCGACGAATTGCGCTACGCCTTTTCCATTACTTACCTCTTGCTTTAACTTTATTTTACTGTCTAATTTTAATGAAACGCTAATGTATGTCACGGTTTGGCATAATTTTATTAACATAATTGTTATAAATACTACGAGTACGTACCACGGTAATTATTTTAGTTGGGATTGTCGATATTTCGATCCAATTGCATGGACCGTGGTCACGACGAGACTGCGGTGTTGGTACGTACTCGTAGTATTTATAACAATTATGTCAGTAAACCACGAATTAAGTCTAAAATCTTTAGTATAATTTTATTAGGTGAGTTTTATGTACCTTTTACCCACGGCTTCGCTCCCGTCATCTACAAAACTAAAAGTAATCTGAAATGCCATTCCTATAAAAAATTACCTATTTTAATTTTTTCGATTTTCAGCTATCCTTTTAGGGTTTTTACTATTTTGGTGAACAAAACTTTGGTGAAAATATACAAATCGATCAAGGCGTTTTTGAGTTTTAGTCAGACTAATGAACAGCAATTTATTTATATATATATAGAAGAAAAGAAGATTAGAGTGATATCATAATAATAAAGGGACAACCCTCATAATATATTAGGTGTGTTATCAGCTGGACCAATCATTATGTTTTATTAGACGGTCATTATGTTTTCAAATAATATGAATTTAATAAAAATTTATAAAACCATAAAACGCGTTATTTTCATCTTTCTCTCTACAAAGCATTCTTCATGTTTTGTATTGTACGTGAAATAGCTTCTTAAATATCTTTCGGGATTTTTTCAGATAGTTGTAGCAGAATTTATGAGACTTTCAAAATAAAATAAAGGTAAAAATATTTTATAGACTCCGAAGTGCAATATACGAATATTTAGTGCAGAGAAACACGTATTAAAATTTTGTTGTGCAAAATGCATTATGCTTATACTAAGGCGAGTACCTTTTACCCACAGTTGCGCTTTGTACCAATGTTAGAAGACAGAACTTTGCACTAAAAGATTACTCATATTTGCTTTTACGCTCTCTCTGCGTCTGGCGTCGAAAGAAAATATCTTAGCAAATAGGTACCGTATATTAAGGTTACTGGAGGTCGGTAAACGTCTAGCTAGTGTGCAGTTTGTTTATTGGAGATACTAAAATTTTTTTTTATCCGAAATAGACTTGCGCTTGACGACAATCAGTACTGGATAGCACCGATGAGGTCTAGGTTGGAGCGCGCTTGCCTAGAAGATGTCTTTTCGTGGTTTTGTGCATTTTAACCAATTAAAATATCACTTGTTCTAACAGTGAAGTGTAACATCTAGAGGAATCATTGCAGAGTTTTCCTTAGTTTTCTCAAAGGCGTGTGAAGTTTGCCAAGTTATTTTTTTATCATATTATATCGATAAAATTACCGAGTCATCTATCTGAATTGATTGGTCATCGAAGCACATCTCTGTTTTGCTCCACACCGCTTCAGTGGACAGGCACCAGCAATTAATTCCGCAATTTGTTGCATATGTGCTACGAGTGTTTTCTGTACGCAAGTGACGTGCCAGACCTAACTTTGCAAGTTATTGTATCTATGATAATAGATAGTGCAAAAAGCTCCCTATTGTAGTACCATCACAGCGGCTGCTATGACCACCTACTTCTACTTGTGCCAACTACTAGAAAACCTTTAATAGCAGCTATAAAGAAGGCTCATTAAATTTTATGAGTATTAAAATATCTCTTAACTTTCGCAGTCGCAAATGAACTTTAAACCTCCCGTTTGACTGAAATTGTTAAAATATGCGGCAGTAGACGTGGAAAAGGTTTTACCTAAATTAAAATTCTTAATTGGTTTCAAATGTAATTTAAGTTAAACTAAAGCATTTTATCTATTACAAGTCTGTTACTAGCTAATGACCTACCTCACTTGGATTAGGCTTAAAATGTTTTTTCCTGATAAACTTTTCAATCTAAAGAAGCCCTGCTAAGTACCTACTTAGGCAAAGTGGAAGAGGCCAAAAGGAAGTAACCCTGTGCGTCGTTGGTCCGATCTGGTCAACAATACTCTCGGTATGTACATCTTTCCACGCTGCTCTATACAATATCGAGGATGTACCTATGAACATGTACCTATGTGAGAAGTTCATCCCTTCAAGGACCCGTGAAATAGAAAATGACGATGCACAGAGGGGAAGAAAGTCCTCAGAAGGTAGGTTATGGAGTATTTTCTGCAAATTTCAATTTACTAGGTTTATTGATGGATTGATTTAATGATCATTTATTATCTACCCAAGATGCAGATACAGATATAATAAAATAGGTAGTAGGATGATAACTCTACACTTCTATTTTATGGGTGTGATTATATATTGATATAGTTCTTTCAACGTTTTTCAATTTACGAGGGCGCGCGAGCTTTACTTGGGGTTACGTCATGTACATGCACATTGCGCAGGTGTGTGCCTGTCAAGAGCCTAGGTGAGAGCGGTTAGGCGCGAGCAAGCTCTCACAGACAGATATAACCATGAGCCACGCGCCCTCGTGAACTGTAAGATCTATAACATACAAAGAGCAGTGAACTTTGTATGCCGTACATTGCTTCTACTGTATGAGGCTTTAACAATAAAACTAATGTGTGTAATTTACTTAACATTATCGCTGTCGTTAATATGAAAATGTGCGCATAGTTCCATAGAAATTACCATATTTGCATACACGGTTTGCTATGAATTTAATTTGCATTGTACAATAAAATATAGGATATACCTACCGTACCTACCTATTTAGTTCAACAATCGCACCTGTAATCCAATTTGTAATATATACTAATAATAACAAGCTCTTGTATTTAGGTTTCTGTAAATCCCTTTGAAACTCCTTGTTTTCCCGGGATAGAAAGAATCCTTTATGTTAAAATCTCATGTTCGTAATCAGTAAAAACCTTTTAAAGGCAGGTTAAAAGCGCAGTCCGAAAATCTAAAAGGATACTTTTGTGATGAAAAAATGGAATAATCCTATCGCAATGTCAAAATGGTTTTAAAAATACGTTTTAACGATGAGTATCAGCTGACAGGACAGACGCGAGTCGCGACAATGGATTAAAAACCGGTCCGCGAATCCATTATTGAATGACTGGCTTTTGAACGGGTGGAGTTAGAGTGAACCCACTATTCTTCCGGCATAAAAAGTAGTCTATGTCGATCTCCAAGTTCTTAGCTTTTTTTTTTATATTAGCCAAGCTAAAGTTAACTAATATCCTTCTATACCATCCAAATAAACGGAAAGCTTGTGCTAGGAGTGGCTACGACAATAGTGCAACGGGTGGGGTTCGAACTTGCGACCTTTGGTGAAGTCCGCACCTTTAACCGTTGGGCTATTGAGGCTTCTTAACTGTAGTTAAGTTAAGGATTTGGTGGTTGCTTTGTTACTGCGTGATTGAAGGACAAACTAAGTAACAAAAGGCGATTCGCCCAAGACCAACTTTGCCGTCTGGGTGCACGGTCGCCATTATAATATCTTCCACCTCCATTGCTTTCCTCAAGTAAATGTACTAATTTCCCATAAGCATATCCTCAATGTGAAAATCCTAAGTAATATTTTCCCATAAGTAAAAAAAATCTCCATGTCACGATTTTACTATAAATATTTGCAACATGACTAAATGCCGTGTTCTATTATAATTTAAATCAAGCAACTTTACTTTAAACAACAGAGCAATTATCTGAAGAAAAGTCTGACAAAAACTTTTTTCCCTCACGTATTTTTTCCCTTGATTCCATTCCAGATCACAGGAAAAGCGACAAAGAACAGTGCATGAAGCAGATTTGAATGATAAAAGCTTGGAAAGTAGACTTTTTTCATAGAGAGAGACAGGATCTTTCAACGCGGCTCACACGGTTTTTATAAAGACCGGCTTTGTGTTTTTGTCGGGATTATGAAATGTATAAGTATATGTATAAGTAACTTGGAAAATGTGTACGCACATGATTGAAACTCGAACTTAAGAGGAAATGCGGGCGGTCTTTTCCTTACAAACGCTCTCGCCTCTTTTTTTTCTGGTTTTTGAGCTTAAAGCATTGAATTTTTACAGTTCAATAAATATCAACCTATTCTATGTTCCTATGCTTTCCTTTTTGATGATATATTATCTCCATAAGTACTAGGACAAAGTGCTCAAAATTGCCTACATAGACCGCTGTCAACAGAGGCCTAGTCTAAAAAGACAACTATTAATGAAAAAGAAAAACATAGGGACACAGTATATTTATCTTCCTTATTCAGTTTATGAAATATCTTTTAAATTGGTCCAGTATTGGAGGAGGAAATAGTAGAAAACCAAACCTCGAATCATGATTTTTTCAGGCTATTCAGTCAGGATCTTTTTATCGCATGAATATGCTTTACGAGTATGAACAACTGCAGTTCCGACTCAATAGCGAACGTAACAGTGAAAGGTGAGGACTGTAAACTGAAAGGTCGCAGGTTTGACCCCCAGCCATTGTACTATTGTCGTACCTACTCCTAACACAAGCGAAGAATATTAGTCAAGTTGAGCTTGGAAAGTATTCTTTTAAAAAAATAGTATTTTGTCGATTTTGTTCTAATAAAACATGGAATTTAGTAAAGTAAACCTAAAGCTTCGCCCCGCTCAGCGATTTCCATTAGTCATTACTATCTCATTTCTTAGATACTTACTACTTAACGTCGAAGAACGAATTTCTCACCGTCCGCCCTTCAAGAAGTGAAAGTTACAAATGATGTGAAAGATGCATTTTTTATTAAGACTGAAATTCTTTGAAGGCGAAGGCGTAGACATGTTATCATTCTTCTATTAGGGCCAAAGTACTTTAGCCTATTAGGCTACATTTGCCTTAAATATTCATTCATTTTCTGTTCTAACTACAATAGAAGTCTAGTTTCGAGTTTTCTTCGGTATAATAAGATCAAAAAAGGATATCTAGAAAGTCTATGTCTTCTGCAAAATAAAATCAGGATTTAGAAGATTCACAATAGTCCCTCATTTACTGACATAGCTCATCGAGTCGTGAAGCTGAAGCGGTAATGGGCGGGGCATATAGTTCGAAGAACTGATGGTCATTTGTGTCTATATCTATCATATACTATATCAGCAGATATAGTATCAGAGCTTCAACTAGAATCTAGTGTCTAGGGTCTGCCAATATATTTGAATATGCCATCTAGTGACTATTTAACCTAACGATACCAGACGTGTCGCAGGGAGCTGTTGGTTACAGGCGACACAAGACCGAGACTTGTGGAAGTCTATGCAAGATATCTATGTCCAGCAATGGAGGTCTATCCTTTGATAAAGTTGAAAAAGGAAAAGTCTGTATATGAAAGTAACTACTTTACCTTCAACGCTTTCATCAAAAAATAACCCATTTTTGAGGCTTCATCGCTTCACAATACGGGTATAAAAGCACGCGTTTTATGAAATAACGCCGACCTTGTGTTTCCATACACAAGTTTATTATCTGAAATAGACTCGACAGTTATTACGAATGTGAGGACATTTTTAATTCAGTTCTTATTCATAAACGGAGTTTTTATTGATAAAGAAATAACGTTTTTATTTTTGTCAACATGAATAACGTTTTCAGCCGGCGCCGCGTCAGGAATTTAAATCCGGTACACTAAGTATTCCTGATGCACTCATTGTCCAGAAAAATCATTCGTTCGTTTTGTAAAACCACCTGTATATAGAAGCTGTTGAAATTTTTACAAAAACAAATAATTACATTATTAAAGCAAGTAAAAACCGAAAATTTAAGTCTACAAAAAATCTAAAACGTTAAAATCACTCGCGCGTTTCGAGATCGCTCCCTCGAGGGGCAGAGTTCAAAGACGAACTTCAAGAATTCAAGAGACCATCTCAGAAAGTAAGGGGAGCACTAAGACAGAAAAACCATAACTATACCTAGACTTTGCACTGCCCAAGTCTTTTGAAGTAGGTATAAAGACTCCCAAAAGAATCTCTGACACCTAAACATTCAGCCTTTGTCTTTCAGAATGAGTTGTTTGGCAAAAAATATCTGTTTCTTTTACAATATTCGAGATAAGTTTATTTCAGTTTATTTGGGCTCAATTTGAATTGCGGCAAATAATTATGAAGCAACGTAACGACATTTTATGACAGTATCTTTGCCTCCTTTTCTACCCTTCACTTTGCTTTGAAGAAAAGGGTCAGTGTTTAAATATGCGCGTTTCGGATATATATCGGTTCTTAGTTAACATGCTCGTAGCTAGGGGTTCAATCGATAGTCTGGAACTATTTCCGATGATCCGATATCTTTCCACCCACACATTTGAAGTTAAACGTGTGGGTGCAAATGAGTATTAATACATAAGTGGATTCTGCAATCTGCATATTCCCTTAAGCAAAATCAAGTATTTATTTATATGTACTTGATTTTGCTTAAGCTTTGCAATAACAATTGTTAATACAATTGTTATTTGCAGGTGCTTCTCACCTTCTTAACTCATTGTACAAAAAATTTTACATCGACTTGTTTATCGTAAGCTAACAATTAAACCCTTGCAGCCTGAAGCACTTATCCTTGGTTTGTATTTATTTTCTTTTTACTTTGTTTCGATACATAGAGTTGAATTTTACCTTTATCTATAGTCTATTTTTCCTTACATGTTTAAAAGGTAAACATGTCGATGAACGCTTACCTACCACGTTTTTTAATTTGATTTGTCACTTGTGGCACTGTTTCACTGTCAATGTGCAGTCATCTTAAGCACTATGCTTAACGCACCACTTAAGTATGTGTGCGAGTAGAACACATACTTAAGTGGTGCTGGAACTTGTTTACCGTTTAAGATAGCTAAGGAAAATATTTGTATGCTTATTGTATACTCTCATAGCTTTGAGCTAGCTATAATAAAATTAGTTATCTGGTTATAACCTAGCAGAACGTTTGAGTATATTGTTTCACAGCGAAAAGAGGTTTTCCGATAAAATAAAACAATTGAAACACTTTCCAGATTGCATCGAAATCCGAATGAAGCAATATATTATTTTATGTTATTCAGTAACGTAAAAACTTCATAATAATAAATGTAAAAAAAGATTTATTTTGAACTGCAGCACTTAATTTATATCGATACGATACATATTTTACAGTAGTTTAATGTTCGGAACAGTGCCAAATTTAAGTCAGGTATCAGTAAATTCTGTCATTGAATAAAATATGTCGATTGAAAACATGCCAAAATATTCGAGAAAGTACGTTTATTTATTTCGAAGTATGGTTTGGTTTTTTTGTTTTTAAATCGAGTTTAATGTTGGTTATCGCATTAATAATAAAAGTCGCTTAATTAAAATAGGATTAATAGCATAACTGATGAATGAAACTTGATAACTGAATTCTTCTTTGAAAATATAGTAATCTTCCAAACAAATAATCAAAGTCAATCACAACATGATAATAATTTTCCGATAGTTAAATAATCTTATTCTCGCTACCATCTACACGCCTTACCTGTGGGCAGTGGTATTTACTTGACGATTCGAAACCACTTTTAAACTTATTACCCACTTGAATAAATAACTTTTCTGCTTCTGTTTCCAAGCCTCGATCACTGAAAAGTTTCTATGCCGTTCAGCTATCGATAAAATGGACGACCGGTCTTATAAAATGTCTTCATCGCACGTCGATACGGAATATAAAATTCATGCAATCCATATCGCAAAAGTGTAAAGGGAGAATACGTGTTCAATAACAGTAAACTTTGAAACGTAGTCATGTTTACACTTACGTAGTATATGATAAAAATCCAAGCCGTTGTCACGATTTGGCTTGACGCCAGTACATGAGTACACAGAAATGAGAAATTTCTCTTTTCAAATGTTTTGTGCTTGATACTTTTTATCAATTGGAAACTTCAAGATTGGAAATAATCTACTAGATATGAGGAGTGATTTTTTCTAAGTAGTGTCAGTACACAATTTAAAATCCTTATGGGTCGATCACAATTAAGCAAAATAAGTTTTATCCTAGTAGTAGCTTGGATTGGCTGGGAGGTCTCGGATGCGATTTCCGGCGGGGGCAATTTGGGAATTTATAATTTCTAAATTCTCTCTGCTCTGGTCTGGTGGGAGGCTTTAGCTGTGGCTAGTTACCACCCTACCGTCAAAGACGTGCCGCCAAGCGATTTAGCGTTCCAGCACGATGGCGTGTAGAAATCAATAAGGGGGTATGAGTTGAATCTACAATACCATACCCGTTCCAAGTTAGCCCGCTACCATCTTAACTGCACCGTCACCTACCATCAGGTGAGATCGTAGACAAGGACTATCTTGTCAACGAATAAAAAATCAACTATACCACTTCACCTGACTTTTAGGAGTTATATATGCGTTTTAATCAATTAATCATAACTCACCTTAACGGGGAAGGAAAATATCGCGAGAAATCTGCATACCTGAAGGTTCTCCTTAATGTTCTTAAAGGTGTGTAAAGTCTGCCAAACCGTACTCGAACAAAGTGGTAGATGGCCTTAACTCTTTTCATTTGGAAAGTAGTAGCCCAGTAGTAGGCAGTCAATGTGTTGAGTTGATGATGTAAATTTTCGAAAACTATGCAAAAGGTCATTCTATTGCTAGACTGGATTCATTGGCTTCATCTATATAATTGAAGTCATTGAGTAGCAAACTCTGTAGCGACAAGCTACGCGTAGCACAGTAGGGTTAGTATATGATTTAATTCGATTGATCGTATTCGTATTCGACTACATTAGCGTCAAAGTAAATTGTACCATAACGACGCTGGATTAGAGCTCAATTTCGTGTGTATGCATTCTTATACGATTACATATACGGATACGCTTCGATTAAAATCGGTTATACTGAATTTGTGACTTTAAGTACAATTAAGGATTATTTTACTTTGACGACAATGTCATTGAGTACGAATACGATCAACCGAATTAAATCTTATACTAATCCTAGTAGTATGATACCTACTTGATTGAGCGTCTAGACGATTTCTGTCGCGCCAGCTTGGGTACGCTGGATGATACAAATGCACTGTCTATCCAGTTATTCAACTGGCTACTAGATAAATAGTCCACTGTAATCTATAATTATATAAAAAGGCTTGTCCTGACTGACTGACTGACTGACTGACTGACTGACTGACTGACGATCAACGCACAGCCTAAACCACTGAAGTTAGAAACTTGAAATTTTGACAGTAGGTTCCTTTTATGACGTAAGCGAGCACTAAGAAAGGATTTTTCGAAATTCGCCCCCCAAGGGGGTAAAAAGGGGGGTTAAAGTTTGTATGAAACTCCGTCATTTTTCGAGTTATACTCATGAAATTCGGTATTTAGGCTTTAAATTGAAAACAAAAAAGTACGTGTTTCACAGTTTTTAAAAATTCTACCCCCTAAGGGGTTAAATAGGGGTTGAATGTTTGTATAATAGTCCTTCGTTCTTCAAGTTATTTTTCAAGTTACGTTTATGAAACTTGATATTTTGGCTCTTGATTAAAAATAAAGAATTACGTATTTTACATTTTTTTTAAATTCTCCCCCCAAGGGGGTAAAAAGGGGGGTTAAAGTTTGTATGAAACTCCGTCATTTTTCAAGCTATACCCATAAAATTCGGTATTTAGGTTTTAAATTGAAAACAAAAAAGTAAGTGTTTCACACTTTTAAAAAATTCTACCCCCTAAGGAGTTAAATAGGGGTTGAATGTTTGTATGATAGTCCTTCGTTCTTCAAGTTATTTTTCAAGTTACGTTTATGAAACTTGATATTTTGGCTCTTGATTAAAAATAAAGAATTACGTATTTTACATTTTTTTTAAATTCTCCCCCCAAGGGGGTAAAAAGGGGGGTTAAAGTTTGTATGAAACTCCGTTATTTTTCAAGCTATACCCATAAAATTCGGTACTTAGGCTTTAAATTGAAAACAAAAAAGTAGGTGTTTCACAGTTTTTAAAAATTCTACCCCCTAAGGGATTAAATAGGGGTTGAATGTTTGTATGATAGTCCTTCGTTCTTCAAGTTATTTTTCAAGTTATGTTTATGAAACTTGATATTTTGGCTCTTGATCAAAAATAAAGAATTACGTATTTTACATTTTTTGAAAATTCTCTCCCCAAGGGGGTAAAAAGGGGAGTTTCAATATTCATAGTTAAGACAGGACAACGTCTGTCGGGTCCGCTAGTTACTTCATACGCCGCTATCAATTTACTATTTTTTTTTACTCGATGACAAGATAGTCCTTGGCTGGCATCTCCCCTGATGGTAAGTGACGATGCAGTCTAAGATGGCAGCAGGCTAATTTGAAAGGGGTACGGCAGTGTACATTCAACTGATACCCCAAATCGGTTTCTTGCTAAATCGCTTGGCGGCACGTTTTTGATGGTAGGGTGGTAACTAGAAACGGCCAAAGCCTCCCACCAGACCAGACCATAGTCAATTCAGAAATTATAAATTACCAAATTGCCTCCGCCGGTAATTGAACCCCCGACCTCCCAATTATAAGATCACGGCGCAGTCAATCAAGGACTAAAAAAAATATATTGCACCTGTGTTTACGCATACACTTGCGCACTGTAATATCTCTCGCGCAAATGGTTAATATTACTCTTAATCAGTATGTAATTACTATTAATTACTATTAATCAGTATGTAATTATTATTAATTACTAGTAATCAGTATGTAATACACTGACAAATTTTCAATTATTCGGCAATTTTTAGCAACAAACCGACTCACTGATAGTTTCTACATTATGTTAGACTTTATTTCGGGTTATAGCGCTTAACGTATTTTCGACAGTGGATGCCTTGCCGGCTTGTGCGGGCAGACCAGTCTCATTAACGAACATTCATCTACATAAAGATTATATGCCCCGGCTGTGCCAAGCCGACGTGTATTGCAACCGGAATGTTACATACCTACTATAAACTTAGATATGCATATTCAAATGTGGTCGAAATGATATCTCCGAGTCTACTCGGGTGAATTTGTACTTATTCGTCTGAGTGTAAAGACATGGAAGTAGTAAGTAAAGACCATACAACTTTTTTTAATGACTTCAAATATTGACGATTGAGGGCGTCAAAGCGGGCGTTTTTAGACCTCTGTTGTCCTCTTTTGTTTTGTTGTTTGTTTTTTAAACTTTTTACTTGAAATTTTTTTTAAGTAAAACTATCGAATTGTAACGCTTAAACGCGCAATCGTCAACGCGGTAATGAGCCACTTTAAGTAAGGCTTTAAAGGCCGACTACACGGTATTGTTGCGTTAGTACGATAAGCTCACAGAATATTAATGAAAAATTACGTACTGTGCTGTGAAAAGTTGACATAGTTCATCAATTAGCCTCAATAGCCCGGTTAAAGGTACGGACTGAAAACTGAAAGTTGCATTAACTAACTGAAGACGGTAACCCCACCCGTTGCACTATGTCGTACCCACTCCTAGCACAAGCTTTTCGCTTATTTGGAGGAGAAAGGAGAATATGAATCAAGTTCCGCTTGGCTAATATTTAAAAAAAAAATAAAAAATGTGAAACACAACACAAAAAATTTGAAATTGTTTTTCTCCATTCAGAAGTTAACGAGTGAAAATAAATTACTACATTACATTGTCACCAGAGGTGAATTATCCGATAATCGACTCTTCAAGAAGTAATTGAGTTGCACTGCCATTATGATTCGAATGTTCAATTCATTTGAATCCAATTAGCATTTCATGAATTTTCACCACTCTTTATTTTAATGGCTCCAGTAGTTTTTCTTTTATTCTTACATTTTTAAACTCCCGCTGCATTGTCGCAACTTAATGAATAAGAAAGCGCCGCTGTTATCGAATTCGTAAATTCAGTATTGAATAACGCCAAATATTTTAGCATAAACCGAACTTTTACATCTGTTGCTGTTGATTTTTAATGAAAAAATGCAAGAAGAATATGATAATAATAGTAAGTATAAGGTACTTTTAAAGGTAAATATTATATAGAGTACAGTATCAAATTCTAAATAATTTTTTTTCAAAAACTTTTAAAATTGTATGGTGTATCTGTACCTATTAGGTAAGTGTATAATTTATAGTTCCTTTTCTAATAAATGAAAACAAAAAAGGCTGCAGTTTCATTATATTAATGTGTCATGTTTAGGTACAACGATAATATTGGACCTAGCATTTGCAATGATCACAATTGTTGTGCATGGCAACAAGTTTTTTGAGGTGAAAACGATTTTATCATTTGCAATTTTAGTTGCCAAACTTTTGCTAGGCTTTGACCTATCAAAAACTCTTTAGTATGCAGTGTATAGCTATTTTTAGAGTATAGCGTTTGCATGAATATTTAATACGCAAAACACGACACAGTCACGCATTAGAAAAGTCACACGCACTATAGACACTAGTACTAGTTATTTTAATATTATAATATTAACTTCGATAGAAATAAGTTTATAATGGTATTCAAAAACCTATTTTAATCCGTTTTCGCATTTAATTATGGTCACTGAAATAAGAAAATGTCAATAAAATATCATCGGCCTGTATAATGTAGTACATCGATGATAATGTATAAAAGAAAGCATTGAAATTTGTTTTAGGCCTGCACGGGACCACGCAACCAGATGCCGCAGGTAAAATAGATCAACTTTCGTAATTAGCGAATAAAAGTTATTAAAATATTAAGTTTTGAGTTCCGCAGATTTTGAACCGCAATAAAACGCTTTCTAGGATCTTGAAAATTCTGTTGCTTGAAAATGCATGATATTAAAATAACATAAATAAATAAAACGCTTATTTAAGATCATGTTATAATAAGGAGGTTTTTATTTTAGGTAAAAAGGCAGTCAAAAATATACAAAATCGTTAGCAATTCGTCATATAAAAAAACTTTTTTACACTAAATTGTCCTCACCATTTCAATCAAGGAATTAAAAAATAAGGTGTATAGTGGTAATTTACATGCTAGAAAAGTTATATATTAAAGTTATACTCATACTAAAACTAGGGGTTCCTGCTTATAAGGTTTCCATATAGTTTCCATATAGTTAGTGGTCACTCAACTCACTTGAAAATGCAACGTGATGCATCCACTGTTGGACAGAGGTTCTTTTAGGTAGCGCCAATGTAGATCGGCCTTTTGCATCCAATCGATGCCTGCCACTTTCCGAATGTCACCCCACGATCTAGTCAGGAGCGAATTACACTTAAGCCCAAATTAGACGGTTCATTTTTCGAGATTTTTGCTTTCATTTTCGAGGCTTCACCGATGATGAACCGTCTAAACACCGAACGTTCACAGTTCACAGGCGATTTTGCCTCTGCGACGAAAGATTCACGGTATCATGTATCGTTCATCGCAAAAATGAACGACGAACGGTGCACCGTCTAATTTGGCCCTTACTTGTTTGCCGAGTCGCGGTATCCACTCTAGGACCTTACGAATCCACTTCAATAAGAAATAATGTACGATTTAGAAATCAATTAGGATAGCTGTAATCGTCGCTTTTTTTGCATCCCCTGTTGTCGCTCTATTTAACTTAACTACTTGTATAAAAATATTTTAAAAATAATATGAATCCACATAAAAAAATATTGTTTCGTGTTCTTGAAGCGCACTTAAAACGGAACAGCAGTTATGTAAAGTGGTTCAAACACTCGAAAAACGTTTTCACTGTTAAAAGCATCATAAACGCAGTTCGGGTGCTACCTTTTAATAAAAAAATTCAAACAAAATGTATTCCTGATTTCATTTTTCAATTGTTAATTTTAAAGTTCACCGAATAGAATAGAATATCGTTTATTCATTGACATTACATTAAACACAAAAAAGAAATACAATTAATACAATAATAATAAAATAATAAGATACACTTATCGATTTTCTTAGAATGAGATCAGTCAACGTCGACTGGAAATTTATAATTATGAATTTCTATTATAATATATCAGACATGCGACTGTGAACATAATTATGTTACACTAGACAATGCTCGCGACTTTGTCCGCGTGAATTAAGGTTTTGCGAATCCAGCGGGAACTCTTTAATTTTTCTGGATAAAATGTAATCTTCGGTATGAGCTATCTCTATTCCAAATTTCAGTCAAATCAGTTCATTCGTTGGGCCGTGAAGGAGTAACAAACATACACATAAATACACACACACACCCACACACATACACATACAAACTTTGGCCTTTATAATTACGAGTGTGATGTGATGTGATTTAATATTTTTTAAGCTGAGCCATTTGTTACGTCATTACGCATTAAGCTTCTGTGGTCTTTTCAATCTAAAAGTCACCAGTGGACTGATGATAATGGTGATGATCATGTATCGTATGATGGAGTGATGATGATGATGTATATGAACTTCCGCATTTGTGACCCCAGTTGGCGCATAGCAGAACTTCTGCATTTTGTGACTTAGCTATAGCCAGGTAAGTCACAAAATGCAGAAGTTCTGCTAGTTTATGCTAGCGCATGCTCCAGTGCTCACGTCTCGAAAGCTTCTATTCATTTAGTAAATACTTCTTTAGTCCACACCTAACATCTATAAAAGTCAGGAGAAGTATTAGCCAGTAACAATCTAGAAGTCGAATGCGCTTAGAGATCTGCAGAATTTTTCTTCATTCCCGTAAAAGTAGGTACTTCCAGCTATTTCGAGTTGGTCGACATATTATATTTACGTATAATTATTATGCCGTTTTAGACTATGTGTCAAGTTTATAAAGCAGTCGCATTGGCAGAATGAGAAATCTTACCAAAGCGCGGTGGTCATGAAAACAGGCTAAAAATACCCTATTTCCAACAGCGGCGGCTCGGACGTCAATTACAGTTATTAAAAAAGTTGCTGATTTTTATGAAACACGCTTTAGGTCTCTGGGGTTAGTGAGCAAAAAATGCGCTACAAAATCTCTCTGAGGTGGTGACGCAATATTAAAATATTTTATACTCAGAATTATTTTGCTATAGCTAACTCTTATTTATTCAAAACTAGCTTTTACTCACGGCTTTGCTCCCGCCATCTATTAAAAGTAATCCGTATATAAAATTAACAGTATTGATTTTTTCGATTTTCCGAGGTTTACTTGCATAAGATACTTTACGCATTACAAATGTAGAACATCGTACTCTACAGCATCATACTAAATACGATTTGCATGCATATATTGTTATATACCTAAATCTAAGGGAACTGCTTTAACAATATTCTTAGCGTTGTGTGGCTTCACAGGGCAGGTGTGACACTGTCCTTAATGAAGAAAACTGGATTACATCAGATTCTTGTCATGCACATGGCGTACGTGTCACGTTATAAGATTCATGATACATATTATAATCTACCGTAGATATGCTAAACTCATAATCTGATATCCTTAAAGGTCTTCAAAGTTTTTCGTTATTACATTTTTTTGACTAATTAAAACTTATTTGGTGACAGATGGATTGGCTCAATTTTATTGAAAAAGATTTGCCTATTGTTCTTCAGCCAAAAATACCTATTTGAAAACAAAATTTTTTTTTAAAAAGAATATTAGCCAAGCTGAACTTTACTTATATTCTCTTCTCCCCTCCAAATAAGTGGAAAGCTTGTGCTAGCACTCCTAGGAGTGGATACGACAATAGTGCAATGGATGGGGCTCGAACCTGTGAATTAAATTTAAATTTAAGGTTTTGGAATGACGTGTTTTCTGAATTGCAGGCATATTGGATAGAAACATGCATTATGTTGCGAAATCCTCTATATACCTACAAAGAAAAACAACCTTATTTTACTATAATTCGTCAAACTAGACAATTCTATGTCGTGTAACGTGTAGCACGCGCACCACTAGATATACAGTTAGAACAAGCAATCGAGCCCGCAAAGATGCATTGTCAATACGATTGTGTATTTTACAACATAATTATTATCTTCTGAAGATGCTCTGGTGTTGAAGTGAATCGTACGTAGAGTGCATGTAGTGAGTTGTTGTTTTACTTGCATTTCTAGTAATAGGAGAGTTGGCGGTGCATAGGGCGTTACATGTTGTGCTGTACAGATTTCTTCAATTTGGTGGATTATAGCAAAACGATATTGTTGTTCCTTGTTAGATACAGGCTTCACGACAGAAATAATCATTTCAAAACCTTAAATTCTCTTCAAAGTTACCTCCCGTGCTAGTGATGCTACCTGGTGGCGTATAAACGTAAAAGTACACTTCGTAATATAAACTTTAAAGCAAACGCTAAATAAAAGATAAACTTTCTGTCACTAACTCCCAAATTAGCATTCTCGGGACTAATATATCTTTAATCGGAAAGAAAGGAGGCCGAACGGAAAAAACGTAGCCCAATTTTCCGGAAAGTGGAGCGGTAGCGGTTGACCGATTAATTATTCGTTTGTGCGAGTGAAGCCACTATCGTTGGGACTACGGCACGCTATCGCCATCGATTGCCGATACCACGTTATATAACTTCCTAAGCGGCTTGCTTACTATGCAACTCCTGGTGATATCTTACCTTCACCGTTTGTATGATTTGCTGCAATGGTTTTATTTTCGTTTGCAAAGTGCAATTCTGGTTATTCAACATGGAGTCTGGACTAATGTTGCTATCTTTATCGATTCGTAGCATGTTTCGTAACTTTATAAGCTGTTTGCTCACTGTGTAGACTTCTGTTGACTTATGATTTGCTACAATGGTTTTATTTTCGTTTGTGCAATTCAAGCTATTCAACATCTGGACTTATGCAAAGCTATCGTCATCGATTCTTAATGGTTGTTTCGTAACTTTATAACGTCTGTTGACTTATGATTTTCTGCATTGTTTTTATTTTCGCTTTCAATACGATTTCCGTGATATTGAACTTCATCGCTTTTATAATTTGTTGCACAGAAAAGTGGGTTATTTTATTCAAGACCAATTTGTACCCTCCGGTACCGAATTATGAAACTTATATTTTAGTAGTAGGTATTCTACTCGTTAATAAAACAAAAGCAATAAAAGTAGCTTTTTACTGATCCAGTAACTGCCGATAGCTAGTCAGTCGCGCCTAATAATGGCTATCCATACAACGTGTCATTTAGTTGCGAGCCGGATTGGCAGGAAAATGTATTTACGTAGCGCCTATACTATACCAGCTCAGGCATACCAGCGACTGTATCCATAGTCATTGAATCAATGTAAACTTGCCTTAGCACTTAATAAGTATTTTTTAAGGTCCTAAAAATTACGATGACTATAAATTAAGCAAAGTGTGCAGTCGGTCATAATAGCATATTATTAAGGATTAACTCCACCGTTAATGTGCAGTAAAAACATGACGTTACATTTTATTTATGCAATAATACAGCACGTGGCGTGACAAAGCTACACGGGAATAAAAATACGAATTAATTAAATAAAGGGCGATGAAGGACGTATTTTTCTAACACATTGCAATCCCACGCGAAGAAATAACCATAATACATTTAAATATTGCTTTTTTTGTGGTGTAAGTAACTAGTTCATGGAGCTATAATCTAAAACAGTCACGTCACTATCTAACGGATAACCCATAGAGCATAAATAGATTTAATCGAAGTGGATTTGATTCTATTCTATAACTGTAACCGTACAATACAAAATAATATATTTTTTTTTTGTTCGTGGCACTAGATCCAGCTAGTTTATGTCACAGCTTGCTAGATCTTACAGTAGGTATAAAGTATATTCTCATGTTCCCCTTCTTTTTCGTTTTTTCTGCTGCTAACTGACAATCTACTTTTTTATTCGCAAGTTGTGGCAATCTCTAAGTGGGTCTACAATACAACCATACTATGTTGTTTCATTTTTGTTTAGTTTAATAAGAGTTATTGTAACCTGTTGATGAAGTCTGTCTGTTACATTTGTACACCTAAACCGCTGAACAGATTTCGACATAATTTAGCAAGGAGATATCTTTCCTCCTACAAAAGAATATAGGATAAGTATTTTTATCCCGGAATATTAAGGGACACCCTATATAATTTTAAAAATAATCCCGCGGACTTGTCGTATCTATCAACTAGACCTTACATAGCTCGTAAAATTCCAATAAACTGAATTAATCCTGAAAAAGATCTTTCTACTTTATTATATTCCAAATATTGTAACCCAAATGTTTTTGAGTTATAAAATTATAATAACTTTGACCAGTTAATTATATTAAAGGGATCAGGACTGAGCATAGAGATCAGTGTGTGTGGTTTTGGTTTAAATGGGATTGAGTACTTAATGGAATTTAATCTACCACACCCACATCATTAATACTAATTATTATAAGTACTAGTGTGGCTGTTCGAGTTGAAATTTTAATGTTCCAAATGTTGCTGACTTAGAATAAATATTTCATTCGCAACTTTATAGTTTACTAGATGGTTATTAAGGTTTTTGATTTCTCTTCTCATTTCTCTTTCTTAAACTCTTTAAATTTCCGGGATAAAAATTAGCCTATGTGTTAATCCAGAGTACAATCTATCTACTTTCCAAATTTCAGCCAAATCCGTCCAGTAGCTTTTGCGTGAAAGAGTAACAATCATACACACACACGAACACACACACATATACACAAACAAACTTTCGCCTTTATAATATTAGTGTGATATTGTACGCTATGAATGCATTGAAAATAGCTGAAAAGAAAATTGAATTCGACAAAAATCTTAAATGTATGAAAATTTACGATAAGAGAATTGCATTGCAGAATCTCCGCTATCGTATAAACATTCTATGGATCGATACCCATTCGCTATTATTGCCAAGCCAGCGATTGCTTCTTTTGAACAGCTGAGCGTCATATATTTACGGAATCTATCCGACCGAAAGTATTAGACCATTTTAAAGATGCAGTTGAGAAACCTGAATTTCTTCTTGAGATGCTATAAATGAGTGACAGGTCAGCCACCCTAGCCGTATTACAAACGTGTCGTCTCGTTCTACGATCACTCACGTTAAAGCGGGGTTCTGAAGTTTTTTATCACGCTTCCCTTCTAAAAGGATAGGACGTGCGATAAAAAAACTTTGCGAGCCCCTGCTTTAGCGTGAGCGATCGTAGAAAGTGACGACACGTTAATTATAATATGGCTAGGGTGGCCGTGGATAGAATATAAAGGGAAGGTAGTATAGTCAAAATTAGAAAGTTGGGAGAAAACAACAGAAAATGGTAAAAATTTGACTACAGTCTCTTTTGCGTTTTAACTATGCTAAATTCAATAAAAATAAAAATTGACTATAATTTATATTTCAAAGTTCAATGCAAATTGCAAGTAATTTTCCGTAGATATTTATCTCTATTTCTAGCGACTGTTTTCAATACTTGATGATGTAGGTAAGTAATACTTACGAGAATCTGTTTAAACTGTATAATAACACATTATTATGTAACTACTTCTATTCACTACTTATCTGTTATTATATTACTAATTTGATCTTCTCCTTAGGGAGAAGATCGAATTAAAATGAATTTTAACTTATATAAAACAACTGTGCATTCTTACGAACAACATTAGTACAATGTCGTCTACTCGTTTAACGATCTGTAAAACCCAAGCAATTAATGCATTCCATTTTATTTACATCTTGCTTCTGTACAGTCGAGATTGCTATGAGAAATTAACCTAATCACCAGTTGAAAGATAATGAGGGCTATTCTTGAGACAAAAAGTCTACTTTTAAATGGCATTGTTTAATTTATTCATTCCATCCCATCTACCTAAATGTTTGCCTTGGATGAAAGTTTGTGTAATAAAATAAATGCTTTCATGCATCCGGATATCTACGGCTGCCCGGCATTATATATGTCGCATTTTTCACAAGTGTGTTTGTCTGTTGGTTTATTCCTCAATCACGAATTACCGGGGCAACGTCTTGACTCGATTTTTTGGGTGGATTTAGTGGGGGACTGGGAGAGTGACATAATTATGCTACTTTTTATTTACTGAAAAAAGTTCCTGCAGAATTCTTATAAACCTAATCTATCTTATGTGATATTCTAATACAGCATTAGATATAATATTAAAGTTACGTAGTTACGTAGTATAGCATTTACTAGTAATTTTATACATAAAACCATCTAAAGATTCTAGGAAATTGTGCAATTCAAATACAAAATACTGGTCGAAAAAGGTAGAGTAGGTATGCCTTTCATTTTGACGATACTTATTTATAAGAGGGATAAGTATAAGGCTCTTTGTATCTCATCTCAGTTTAAATGAAAAGCATTTTTATTATTTCATTCTGTCGTGGATAAATGTTTTACTTGAGCGAGACTTTTGTGTGATAAAATGAATACTTTCCTGTATCCGGAAGTTGGTAGCTGCGTGCCGTGAAATATTCGATGCAACCACGTAGATTTCATTGTATTCGTGTTGTGGTGTTTGTACTTTGCCTCACGTTGAATTAAATTCGTTTCCAACGGTTTCAATAGAACGCTTTAACGGTGTAGCGTTTTATTTATCTGTGAAACGGTTTTATTCAGTATCAAGTGGTATTCGGTTTTATGGTGGTTTCCTTAGTGTGAGAAATATTCTGGATTTCTTTTATTGAAATACAAGCTACTTCCTACCACCGAACGGCAAAATATCGCATAAATCTGGAGCGCTACGTTGTCGAAATTCCTTCCTAATACGCACCGCAAAAATTTGGAATGCCCTTCCGGCTTCCATTTTTCCAACTAAGCTATAGCTTGGGTATCTTTAAATCAAGAATGATTAGGCATCTTCTAGGCAAGCGCGTACCATCTTCGTCTGCATCGTCACTTACCATCAAGTTAGATAGCAGTCAAGCGCTGGTCTATATATAAGCAAAGGCTTATTTTTTTAATGGTTTTAGTACAAGAATTTTCACAAGCATTGGCCTAAGTGCTGATCATTATTCAGTGGCTGGGGACAGCGTCGCTAACATACCAGAAAATACCGGAACATACCATAGCATACCAGAGGTATTCGCATTGTTTTTCCTCGTGTTAACATTTTTCATGTCAGCAAAAGGATTTCTACGTGGAGCAAAAATGAAGCTTGTTGAAACTTGTGCAGCAAAAAATGCTGTGAAAATGACGTATAAGAGTGAAGCCAAATCGCAGCGTCTTTTAATTATAGTTTATATGTATAACATATAAACCTCTTTTTATAATTTATACGTAATTATTTTTACCTAATCCTATTAATATTATAAATGCGAAAGTTTATATGTTTGATTGAGTATCACGTCGCAACGTTTGAACTGATTTGGCTGAAATTTGGCACAGAGAGAGATTATAATAATCTAGAATAACACACAGGTTATTTTTTAACCCGGAAAATAAGAGAGTTCTCACTGGAATTAAAAAACCTCAATCCACAGGAATGAAGTCGCGGGCTTCAGCTAGTATGCTAGTATGAAATAAATATTTCCGTTATAACAGTTTCAATGTTCAACGAAAGATTTTCGGGAAAATGAATATTGATGGCGCCCGGGCCAATCACACTTGTATCGATATTGGGTAATATTTCTGGAACTTTAGAACTTTTAGAATGGGAGTTTAAAAATACGATAAGTTGGAAACGTTCCTCATAAAATGGAACGATGCTTGTGATATATCGTGTGTGGTTATACAGTAACCGCAAACGATATTTTATGTATATACCTAGCAAGCAATGATTCATTGCTTGCTAGTGCATTTGAATATCCAATTTATATAAATTGGATATCCGATGTTTTTCGCAAGTATTTTACTTACCTACCTAAAAAACGAAATACCTACTGCTAAAAATATAAATAATGTGAAAGTGTATTTGTTTGTTCATTCGTTCGTTTGTTGGTTTGTTTTTCAATCAGAGCGTGGCGGAACGATAGTTCAAAGTGCTTTTTGTTAAGTTGGGGGCTTGGACAGTAACATAAGCTGCTTTTATTCCTGAAAAAAAGGGTTCCCGCGTTATTTTTGTAACCTTACTTTCGTACCTACTCGTTTTAGTTTAATCTATTTATAGTTTATGCAATAAAATATTCAAAATAAATAAATTAATTAATTAAAAAATCATATTATGCCTATTGTCATTTCCTAAATCACAGATCTGCGTGTATGATCTAGCCTATGTTCATTTTTTGTTTGTTTAGAGCTCACTACAAAATTGAAATTCTTTGAAGATATTTTCAAGTAGGTAAGTGAAATAACAGTAATTTTATTATGTCGCATTTGTATAACGCAATTATTTTTGAATCTACCTATCTACATTTCCTCATTATAAATTGTACATTTCAAAACCGTGAAATAAAGAAGTCTTTAAATATTCCAGACTAAAAGCTCCCAGAATAACCGAAACCGGATACCCGGCTTTTATCCGTCTATTAGCGATCCAATTATGGATTCGAATTTAAATAGGGAGTTGACTTCAATAGCACGATGTAACGTAATGTTATACCTTTCTGTATACACTATAAAGTATCAAAATGAAGTAGGGGGTCGTTGAGATTTTTATTGTTATTCTACGAAAATTTTATTATACACAGAAATCTCTTCTTTTACACCTACACATGATATCGCACGCTCAAAGGTAGACTGGAAGAAAATGTTTTAGCATTAAGTCCGCCTTTTGGACTATATTGTGCAATAGAAGGAAAAATATGAACATTCACTACCTACTTTTACTTTATATATTATAGCCTCAAGCCCAACATTAAAGGTGCGGACTGAAAACTGAAAGGTCACAGGTTCGAGCCCCATCCCTTGCACTATTGTCATACTCACTCCTAACAAAAGCTTTTCGCTTATTTCGAGAGGAAAGGATAAGTCAAGTTCAGCTTGGCTAATATTCTTTTAAAAAAAAAATATCCCCCAGAAAATTCTGATTTGTCAAAAATGTAAGTACCTAACTATGACCAAAAGTTGGTTTGACAAAAATTGAATTAACTATGACCATCTCTCATCTAGTAGAGAGTAGGATAGATGTAGAGCATAGGTACGTGTGAATGTGCCCTAATACCACAACCTAATACAGACAACAGTGACCTACAAGTTGTCATGTTTCATACAAATAAAGTGAATTAAATTAAAGTCGGCGTATAATCTGACTGAAAGATTTCACAACCGTGCCAAATTTCGAAATGTCTGCTAAAAATATCAAACTTTCTTGTAATATTGTTCAGGAATTTTACCTTGTTTAGTTTGTCTTTGCCTGAGAGTGTTCAACCCAATAGTGAATAGTGGGTGGGGTCTATAATTTTTCGTTCCTTATAACTGGTTTTGAGCATCAGATCTATAAGTCTCAATGTTTCCACACAATATCAAGATTTATTTTCATAAACAGCGATGTTAAGACATCTGTTACCTTACGTAACTTTATGGTTTCTTACTACATAACCGTATCACAGTCTAAAGATATAATAAATTAACAAGTGTACGAAATTGAAAATTTTAAACACCCCCGACATGTGAAAATAAAAATGTGATTCGCCATTTTGTGGTGGCGGCCATCTTGGATTTCAAAATCATAGTGACAGTATTCTACTAGTTACCCTTCTCCGAGTAGAGACCTCCGCTCGTTGATGATGATGAATACTAACTTACATAATATTAACCTTCAAAAGTTGTCTCATTATATTTCTTGGGTATCTTTCGATTGCTGCGATATTAAAGATAACAAAAATTAATTGTATACTCAATCTTATTTTGTGATCGTATCAAGAATCTAAGGTCCAATTAGATAGAACAACAATGCCTTTATCGAACAAAATGAATACTCCTATATCAACAGTCAGCTTTCTATTCTAATCCAGATTTGTCAGGCTGCCAGATATGGAGTGAATGTTATCTTAACTCCTCAATCTTCCAAGGGCGAGTTCCCACTTTGTTATTAGTAATATGTAATTAATAGCTTTTGGTTAGTAGGTTTTAGTTGGTAGGTTTTTAAAAATCCCGCGGAAATTTTCTGTTTTTAAGGGCTAAATGGCAGCTTTTGTCACTTTCCAAGTCCTCAATTAAAAATTACTTCAATCCGTTGCTGCGTCATTGAAAAACAAGCTAATAAAGAAACAAACAAAAACTTTTGCATTTATACGTATAATATTATTGGTAATGATTTTCTAGAGACATGGTTGCACATGGTTGGCATCCGAGAACAAATTATGGTAAAACATGTTATTATGTATTTCGAGTTGAAAGTTAAACTATATGCTTCTCTTCATTGCTTCGTTAGTGCACTAGACTTCAGTTACCGGGTAACACGAAATCTTAGATCTTCGGATATAGCTACACGAGTTTCCTAAGCTTGGAAGCTTAGGTCGTTTGCTAATCAGGCGGTTAAAGTAAGTTACATACAATCATCTCACTAAAGAAGCCACTTTGGGTTGCATATCTGTTCTGTGGCAGCTGTCAAAGTGAAATGTTGCAAAATCAGCTGTTATATATTTAATTTTAATTTTATATTAATTTCTTATTGAAATACTATTTAAATAAGTGTTAAAGTTCTATTTTGTAATAGATTACTATAAAATTATTACACATTTGCTCCACTGTCGTCGAAAAGTTCCTGATTCACCTATGATATTTGGCGGGCGAACGGCGTGATTCGAAACTCGACGACATCGGGATAAACCGGGGGAGTATTTCCTTTCTTTTTATATGATAAGCTATTTGGTATTGTTAGTTTATTGCACTAACACATACCTAGGTACTTACCAATTGCTGCTGTTAGAAATAATTTAGGTAGGTAGGTAGCCTAACCTAACCTAACAATAGCTGTTCAATATACAAAAATAAGTGTGTTTTCTGTAAATCTTGTTTTTGTTTTAGAAAGTAATAGAAAGTAATACAAATACACTAAATAATACGTATTTAAACTTTCTTTTTCCACACTTTTTGTAAAATAAATCTTAAATCTCAGACTCTCTTCTAGGTTTCACACACTCTTTTCTGTTTTTCCTTCATTTACACATATTATTTGGTGTTTCAGTTGTATTGCTGCACTACTGCAAGTATTACAATGCAGACCAGACGGGCAGCAGCATTGGAAGAACAGCTGAAGCTCAAAACTGCCCTCAATGAACTGAAATCTCTGAGACAACTGAATAATCAATTGCTGAGGGAGCAAGAGGAAAGCGAGGTCGAAGTCAAAGCTGTGATTACCAAGAACTCACAGCTGAAAGCTGAATTGGCTGCCCTGAATTCCACTCATACATCAGTGTTGGAGGAACGGGACCAACTTCAGGAGGCAGTCAGCTCATTTAATGTGTGCATACAGACTTATGAGGAGGCTCTGGGAAAGATATCTGTACTAGAGGATGAATTGAGTAGGGCTCAAAAAATAATTGATGACCTTCAGTCTCAACTAAAAGCATATGAAACTCAAGCAACCAATAACTTGTATGACGAACTGCTCGCTTCATCCTCGAGGGTGCCAATCATAGATCTGACATCTGACAGCCCCTGCACTAAAAGTAGTAATACACACCAAAAACATGATATGGTACAATTTAACAGCCATAGGAAAATTAAAAAATACATAAAAATTAGTAAAATAATTAAAAAAACCAAAAATTTAATGAAATTACAAAGGGCTCATATCAAAAATGTATCCTTAAGGAAAGAACGGGCCCAGTTATTACATGATATTGACACATATTGCTCATCTTTAACAGACATGAGAATGAAATATGAAACTGATGTTCAAAATCTTAATGATGAAATTTGTAAATTAAATGTTTCTCTAACAAGAGTCAGTACAGAGTATGAGCAGTCACAGAATCAGATCCGTGAGCAGATATTGGCAGCGGATGAGTTGCTAGCCCTAGGTAACTATAATATGGCTCGCTTTGAGTCATTAACAAGTAAATGTCAATGTAACTCCTTGCATGTACCTATGGCTAGCAAAGATCATACTAGTACAGTGATCCCTGTCAAGTTGCCTTCTTGTCCAGTGCAGTGTAGTGTGAACACAAAAGTACCTTCATCCTCAAGTATTAGTAAAAAGACTGTGATTATTTCTGACCAATTAGGTAGAGACTTTGGCTCAATTTTAAGCAATTATGTGGAACACTCAGTGATTAACAAATGTTCACCGGGGGCAAGTTTTGACTATCTAATAAATAGCTTAAATAAGGAAACCTTAGACGCAAACACTAATGTAATCTTGCTGATTGGCGACAGCTCAATAGTAAACAAGTATAAAATTTTAAAATGTGTTGAAAAATTATTGTATTTACATGATAAAACTCAATGTAAGTTTATTATATGTGCCCTACCTTACTCAAATACTCTGAGTAAGGAACAAAATCAACGGATACATAAATTAAATTTACAAATGTTTAATTTGACAAACCGCCACAGAAATGCTATATTTTATTTTGACATAAATAAGTTTATTTATAAGTTTAAATTGACCGCAGATAATATGTATCTGCCTACAAAATGTAAGCGACTTATAGCTTCATTACTAGCATATAACTTAATTCAGGATACAGTTACAAGTGTTGTAACAAAGTCTTTTGACAATTATACAAACTGTACTTCTAGTACTAATATTTCTGTTTTTGACTCAAGTACTTTAAGTACTAATATTTCTGTTTGTGACTCCAGTACTTTAAGTACTAATATTTCTGTTGTTGACTCAAGTAATAGTAAGCCTATTGCTTGTTTAAACTAGATACTAAGACAACGGAGAGGCTCTGTAAACTGAACATTGTACATCAAAATATACGGAGCCTATCCGGCAGTTTTGTGAATTTGGACTCAAATAAAAACAATACTTGTGAAAATTTAAAAAATTTAAACTAAGCAATAAGACAACAGATAAGCAATCTAAAATTAATCTTGTACACCAAAATATACAGGGCTTATCTGGCAAAGAACATGAGATTGAGCTTTTTATTAAAGAATTTGATATTGAAGTCTTATGCTTCACTGAGCATTGGCTCAATACTCATCAGTTAATTGTACACCTTGATAATTATTCCCTGTCAAGTGCGTTCTCAAGAAAGACTGCTATACGCGGGGGATCATTGATCATAACGCGAAATAACATTAATTATAAAGAGCGAAAAGACGTTGTTAGTCTTTCTATAGAACGCACTATTGAGCTGTCTTGTGTTGAGCTGGACCGATATATTGTAGTTTGCGTGTACCGCCCACCCTCGGGCGACTTTGTTGTTTTTGAGGAGGTAATGGAGGATGCCTTAAGGCGGCTATGTAGGTCATCAAAAAAAATAGTGGTCTGTGGAGACTTTAATATTGATATTTTGCTTCACACTCCTTTTACTGGTAGGCTACTTAACTTATTTAAAAGCTTTAATTTAGAGAATATTTTTGATGAACCTACGAGAGTAACTGCAAACTCAGCTACCTGTATTGACAACATTTTTTGTGATTGTAACATTATTGAAAAATCTATTATCACTTATCTCAGATCTGATCATTGCGGTCAAATGATATCTATTCCAAGCAGTGAACAGAATATAACAAAAGTAATAAAATACAGGCCAGTTACCACTAAAAAAGTAAAGCATTTCAAACAAAACATCTCAGCTATATTGCCGACGCTTGACCTTGCACAGGATGATCCGGATGTAATTTATACAGAGTTTTTTGATTTGTTAAGCTCACAATATAACTCTATCTTTAAGGTGATAGAGAAAAGACTGTCTAAAGATCTTAAGTTTAGTGACTGGGCAACTGCAGGCATCTATAAAAGTAGAAATAAGCTGTTTGACTTGTATGCAGAAAAACAATATAATTATTCCCCCGCGTTTATTGAATATGTAAGAAATTATTCTAAATTGTTTAGAAATGTATGCATACAAGCAAAGTCACTTCACATAAAACAAAAAATTGTCAATTCTGATAATAAAATTAAAACAGCATGGGACATCATTAGCGATGAAACGAATAAACATAAGGTGCATAATAATAATAAATTGGAGCTTAAAATTGATAATCATGTAATTAACTCCGATATAGAAGTTGTAAATACATTTGAGAACTTTTTCAAAAATATTCCAATTACCACAACCAGTTCTCTAAATTCCTCGCCGGCAGAAGCCTATCGTCTTCTAAGAAGCAATGTCTCTGAGTGCAATAAGTTATTTAGGTTTGAACACGTTACCCCATATGACATAGTCAAAACATTTAAATCTTTACAAAATAAGAAAACAGCAGATCTATGGGGGATATCAGTTAAAATAATTCATAATGTAATTGATATTATTGCGCCGTATCTTGCTTTAATTTTTAATAAATCAGTAGATTCTGGATCTTTTCCAGATCTTATGAAATGTAGTAAGCTAATACCGCTTTTTAAATCGGGCAGCAAAAGTGACCCGAATAACTACAGGCCAATTTCAATTTTGCCAACTCTCAGCAAGATATTCGAAAAAATAATGCTCAACCAACTGCTTTTACACTTTAATTTAAATAAACTCCTACACACTGAGCAGTATGGTTTTACAAAGGGTCGATCAACAACCGATGCAGCCGCAAGGCTATTACAACACATATTCGATGCGTGGGAGAACTCACAGAATGCCATTGGTATTTTCTGTGATTTGTCAAAGGCATTCGACTGCGTTGATCACGAGACTCTTTTGCTTAAACTGAGCCACTATGGCATTAAAGATTTTGCACTTAGTCTCATTGCGTCTTATCTCAGCAACCGAGTCCAAAGAGTATGTGTCAATGATGTAAAATCATCCGGATCAGCCTCAGTAATGGGTGTACCCCAGGGTTCTATTCTAGGTCCATTCATGTTTTTGGTCTACATAAATGATTTACCACATTTTGTCCAAAATACTTGCGATATTGTACTATTTGCTGATGATACGTCTTTAATTTTTAAAGTCGATAGGATGAAAGACAATTTTGACGATGTAAATAATGCATTATCTCAAGTTTCTGAATGGTTTACGGCAAATAATCTCCTTTTAAATGCTAAAAAAACAAAGTGTGTTGAGTTTTTATTACCTAACACGAGAACTGTCAGTAAAAATTTAAAAATAAATAATGAACCTTTGAAAACTGAGGACTCCACGGTGTTTTTGGGGTTAACCCTGGATTCAAAGCTACAATGGGGCACCCATATAGCAACGCTTGCTGGCAAACTTAGCTCTGCTGCTTACGCTGTTAGGAAGATTCGACAGTTGACTGACATAGAAACTGCAAAAATTGTTTATTTTGCATATTTCCATAGTATTATGTCATACGGAATCTTACTATGGGGTAAGGCAGTCGATATTGGAAAAATTTTTGTTTTGCAGAAGAGGGCAATCCGCGCAATCTATAATTTGAGGCCGCGGGATTCCCTTCGAGAAAGATTTAAAGAGATAGGCATTCTTACAGTAGCTTCGCAATATATTTATAACAACATAATGTTTGTCAGACAAAACATTTTGAGTTACAAAAAAAAGAGTGATTTGTCCGATAGACCAAGTAGAGGTCCAAATAGGCTCATGTTTCCTGGGCTGCGCCTCAAGAGGGTCCAAAAGACATTTGTGAGAATGGGCGTGACGTTTTACAATAAAATTCCACAGTCAATCTTAGACTTGCCTCTACACAAGTTTAAGAAATCAATTAAATCTGCTCTCATGAAAAAAGCATATTATACAATTGAAGACTATGTAAATGATAAAAAAGCGTGGATATAATTCGCTCCAGTGATTCATAAGACAGTAATAACTATCCTGTGTAACATGATTTTATTGTATTCTGTTCCACGGTGTTTCCACTTTATTTGTCTCAGTCATGTCTTAAAATGAGTAGTTTAATATTAGTATTCAATTCGATGCCTTAACATGGGTAGCCTAAGTATGTCATGCTCTCTTTAAAGTTTCTGTGGTGGTGTCGTGTGGTGCGGGTTGTTACGTTCCCTCAAATATGGTTGAGCGAAGCAATGGCTGGATCATGCGTCATGCTCGTGAACGGGTGCCACCAACGGGAATGGGTCTGCTTTTGCCTGCCTGTGTTAACATGTATTGAATTGTATTTATTTGTATTTGTATTGTATTTATTTTTACTTGTATTGTACTCAGGAAAATTCATCGTGGAAGCACTGAATACATAGCATAGTTTCAATAACAATTGTAAATTTTTATTTTTTTGAAAAGAGCAACCGCCGAGTTTCTTGCTGGCTCTTCTCGGCAGGAAAGGCATTCCGAACCAGTGGTAGATTCATTGACGATTCAAAAGTGCTTGTAAAAGTTTATTTGAATAAAAACTATTTCTATTTCTATTTCTATTTCTATTTCTATCAAGGTATTCACCGAAGTTGTATCTTAAACTTTTTTTTTTTTATTTATTCTCTTTTAAAAAGCTGCGTCACTGGATCTTAAACATGACAGTATAAATACTGACTTATGAAATCAATTTAGCTTGTTTTTTTCAAATATTTTTAGCGAGCACACGTGTAGGCGGGTCACCTGATGTTAAGTGATTACCGCCGCCCATGAATATTTGTAGCACCTGAGGCACCAACAACGCGTTGCAATGTTTTTGGGCAAATTTAACTTTAGCGGTAATTTTAATCAATCATCATGCAACCTTCTACGATGAATTTGGAATTCCATCACTAAGGGGGCTAAATAGGGGGGGGGGGGGGGGGGTTCATTTTTCAAACTTAGTCTTTCGATTTAAAATAAACCATATACATATGAGTGTTTCACAGTTTTTGAAAATTTTACCCCAAAATCTAATTCCATACGGACGAAGTTGCGGGGACAAAAAAAAGTTTTGAATAATTTTCATATTCAATACCAAAAAGCCAATAGCCGTATGTCAAAAGCAAACTCAACCTGTATGTCACTAGCGTTAGTGTTTTCCCGGAAAATAACATGCAGCACTGAATTTATATATTCGCCGAAAGTCTATCCATTGAAAGGATTTATTCATGATTGTTCACTATCTTTGTTGTTCAATTTAATATAGAAGTTTGTATCATTCTGACAGTTCACTTATTTCAAAATTTTAGGTATTTATTTCATTCAACTTATCTCCATAGTCATATCGGCATAGTCTTAATGTGTTAAAAAAAATCTTAGTGCTAATTAGAATGTTTAGGTCATAGTTCACCACTCACTGACAGAATGCACACAGCTTTGAGAACTTTTTTTTAAATTCAATAACAAGATAGTCCTTGACTGCTATCTCTCCTGATGGTAAGTGACAATTCAGTCGAAGATAATAGTGGGCTAACTCGGAACGGGTATGGCAATGTACACCCATAACCCTAATCGGTTTCTACACGCCATCGTGCCAGAAGAATAAATCGCTTGGCGGCACGTCTTTGACGGTAGGATGGTAACTAGCCACGGCCAAAGCCTCCCACCAGACAAAATTACATTATGTTAAATTTGCAGGCTTGCAGGTTTCTTCAAGATGTTTTTCTTCTCCATTAAAACAAGTGACATTTAATTGTCTAAAACGCGCATAACTCCGAAAAGTTAGAGGTAAGTTAAGCCTTAGATCGAACTCCCGATCTTTGGAAAAGGAGGTCAGAGGAGGTATAACTCCTTATACCCACGAAACTATCTATACTTATCTAGCACTTTAGGTATTTTCAGCAAAATTTAAAACGACATTGTGAGTAAGCGTTTTGAGCAACAGTGCCAGATTAATGAGACTAAATGGCATTTCCATAATATTTATTTTTACCTGCTCCAGAATGTCTGCTGAAAAATAAATCTAAATAAAATAATCTTATTAAGGGTAGCTTTGGAATGAATTGAGAAAAATAATAAAGAAAACTTTCTTTTATTTTATCTCGCACCCGATCGACATTTCTGGAAACATAATATCTTGTTTAACAAAAGTAAACAAAAACTTGTAAGTACAATTTAATTTTCAAAACGCGAGTTAATTTAATGAAATGCAAATTGAAAAACAATTCATTTTAATATGTCACACAACACAAATAGAATTGAATTGTATTGAAACAATTTCACGAGTTTAAACGGTTGCCTTTTAGAATTCAAAATAAGCCGAGTACTTTGCATTGGGCAACGCATAAAAAGCTTTAGTAACACATTCCAGATTTTGGGACGAAATTCACTTGGTCGGAAATTCGGTCAGGCATCGCCGCACCGACCACTGCCGGAATTTACTCTGAAAATGAGGAAGTCTGTGTTACGAGTTTTTTGCAGCACAGGCTGTTGGCACGCCACAATAAGGCCTGTCAACAATTCTCTTTAAAATATCTGCTATAAAGCGCACACTGGGGCTTAGATTTGGCATAGTTAAACTTTAAAAAGCGACGTGTGTGTTCGTTTTTAATGTAACATTTTCATTATAGTTTACATAAACTCGATATCACAACATTGTTCTAAGTTATTGGCAAATTTAGCGTTCCGGCACGATGGCGTGTAGAAACCGATTTAGGGGGTATGGGTTGAATCTACACTGCCATACCCGTTCTAAGTTAGCCCGCTACTATCTTAGACTGCATCGCCACTTACCATCAGTGAGATCGCAGTCAAGGACTATCTTGTTAACGAATTAAAAAAAAAATGAATAGGATACAATATTTTATACACAATAAAAGTCAATCGCAGTTCGTTAGTCTGACTAAAATTCAAAAACGGCTTGACTGATTTGAATACTTTTATGTTTTCATAAATTAATTTTGTTCCAAAGGTATTTTTACAGAAGCTACGGAAATAAATATAACATTTTATCAGCCACAGCCTTAATTTCCACATAAATAAATTTCATCACACAATGCCTATCAGGAATTGGTGCTGTAAAATCAATTAAAACTTCGATATTGCCTTTCCAGAGTTGAGTGATGGAAATTCCAAAAGTTTTTGTAACAAATAAACACAATTGTGTTTACATACTAAAACGTTTTACTAATACATTTTTGTACATAAAAAAACACGTAATTACTCCTCTTTTGTACAACTTAAAAGTAAAGTGAAACAGAACTGTTGTCATTTTTAAACAATCCGACTAACGTTTAAAATGAAACAGTGATACTTAAAAACAAAGACTTAATAATCCCTTGAAGCAGTGAATTGTGAGCAGACAAAAAGAGAAAATAAAACTTGTACTCAGTTATAGAGTAATAGTGACTGGTAATATTTAAAAGTCATTAATTAATTAAACACTAAAAATTCCTCTCCCTCTTTACAAAAAACAATGTATGAATAAGCTATGTTAGTTATAAGCCCAACCTAACTTCACAACTGTATTACAGTCAACCAAATCTTTGAAAATCTTTTAAAAATGACCATTGATTCGCTGTTATTCTAATAAAGAATATTTTGTCTATCCTCATTTTCTTGATTTTACAAAAAAGGACTAAACTTAGTTAAAACTTCTTCTCAATCACCTCAATCGGTTACTCAGAGTTGTTGTGGCTGCTAAGATGATGTGAAATCGGTTGTCGTTGATCTGAACTTTCGCTTGTTGATAGAAGAACTATACAAGTCGTTAAATGGGAGTATACCAAACGTCTCAAGGTCCTGAAGTAGTGAGCGTTGGTATCCATAATAATAATTACCGCCATGTGGAATGTTGATTCAACGATTGTAGTGCCGATAGTCGTTTCGGTCAACGATAGCGAAAAGTTTCGATCAACATCTTAAGAAACTTTCGCTTAATACTTGGATCAAGAGGATACAGAAGGCGGTACTCCTTGAGACGGCACGCATTGTGAGGAGGTTCCTCACTCTGGAGCCCTGACCACTGGCTGCTTGCTTTTTAATGATGTTTTTATATTTATATTTGTATAATGTATATTTGTAGACATTTTTAAAAATAATAGGATGAATGTGTATGAAAATAAATGAGAGAAATAATAAATTATTATTTAGTTGAAATCCACCTATTCGGACGAAATACTTTTTCAACGTATATTAAACAAAATGCAAAGGTGTAGAACGCTCTTTCAGCGTCAAGGAAAGAATGAATATGCATCTTCTAAGTAAGCGCACATCAGTGCTTATCATCATTTTATTGCCGGCAAGTGCCATGCACTCGCGATTTCCATCCACCCCCGGATGTTAAGAAGTCAGGACTGTTTTCTGCGAATAACACTTCTTATTTCAGCTAATTTACTCATCATGATATATTGGATTGAAGCAAGAATTAGAAGATACTAGCAAGAAAAAAAAGAGAGTGTAGTATAAAAGTCTTGTGTGGTGGTGGCATTGCTTCCTTGGGAACTTGGCTTTCTTGCTTGGTTGGGGAGGTAAGCGGTGCTTAGCTTGTAACTGCATGTTTGACGATACAGATTTTGGCTGTTGGCAGATTATAGCAGAATAATTCTAACCTTTTCTTGCTAATCATCATGATATCCTATCTAGTTCATTCGAAAAAGCTGAGATAGTTGGGAATAACAGACAATATTAAAATTATATTAGTTCATAATGTCAAATCCGAGACAGTAGTAATAACAATTAAAGATGTAATTTCTAAAGGGACATTCAAAATGAGACAATGATAATTTCGAACAAAGACATAATACCTCCTGTAAAGCTGGAAATAGTGACAAAGGGACTGAATACAATGCGTGCTCTATCGTGCAATCGGGTTCTGAGTAATGAGACGACTATAATATAGCTTATTAACTAATTTACCTACTGATTCTATTTAAACAGCTAATGTATCGGTTTATCTTAATGTTTATGTAGCACATATCAATTCAAATCCCCGCGGGAACTCTCTTATTGTTCGGGATAAAAAGTAGCTTGTGTGTTATTTCAGACTATAATCTATCTTTTTGCCAAATTTTAACCAAATCCGTCCAGTAATTTTTGTAACAAGTAACAAAATATAAGTGTATACATAGCATAGTTTCATTAGCGATTGTAAATTTTTTTTGAAAAGAGCAACCGCCGAGTTTCTTGCTGGCTCTTCTCGGCAGGCAAGGCATTCCGAACCAGTGGTAGATTCACTGACAGTTCAAAAGTGCACGTAAAAGTTTATTTGAATAAAAAATATTTTTATTTCTATTTCTATTTCTACACGTAAACACACTCACACACACACAGACATACAAACTTTCGTCTTTATATAGTGTGATCCTGAAGCTGCGATAACTTCTCCGACTACGACTCCGGATTGATATAAAAAATCGTAGCGTTTCGCGAGCAGCGTAGACGTAGTGCTACAGGCTTTACTACGCAAAAGAAAACTACAATCGCTATTAGGGCTATACTGAGAGCCGGTGAGAAAAAAGGAAATTCTCTGATGATTACTGTGAACTGTGATCCTAAGCATGGCGGCATTTAAATTGTAGGTAAACCTATAGACATAATTATGTGCAACCTTATCTTCCTACAATTATAGTACCTAGGTACCGATAAAAACGGCACCGTGTTAGTTTTAAAATTATCTAATAATTTTTTCGTAATCTAAAATATCTTATGTTCAGATCAAATCTTTCCATAACCAGATAAAGTAGATTCTTACTATAACTTTTTTATTAGCGTTCAGACTATAATTGACCGAAATAACAGATTTTGCTACTCCATGAGGCTTTCATTAACAAACCCTCAAGAACTTATTGCGTTGTAATATTAATTAATTTTTAGTATAGATAAAAATAATGAATTTAAAATTACACTCAAAGATATAAAGGCGCTATTTTCGGCAATCAATCGCTCGAAAGGAAGCTTGAAAGAGACGTATGACGTAATAACAGTGGTCGTTTAAATGCGTTTCGTTACAAAAGTCAATTTATTACTGCGATATGAAACACGCACGGGTCACGTGTGAGGGTAGAAGCAAATAATACACTGGTGAAGTTGGAGAATCTTATTATAATCATACAACTCTCCACTCCAGCATGGGTAGCTCTTGCTAAGCTGCTGGTGCAGCTATATTATCCTCTACAATAAGAGCCCAACGGTTAAAGGTGCGGACTGAAAATTGAAAGGTCACAGGTACGATGCCCACCCGCTGCACTATTGTCGTAGCTACCCCTTACACACTACTTCCCGCTTATATGGATAGGGAGGGGAGAATATAAGTCAAGTTCGACTTGGCTGGATCTTAAGTGAAAAACTTAATAATATCCTTCAGTAGTGGGACGGAGTTCTCTTGCGGATCTAATCCCTCGCGGAAGTTCCAATAACATTTTCATCATCTTGTAAAACATGAGTTGGCGTATACCAAATGGGCTATTGTACAAAAAATGGCTTCGAGGGTCGACGAGATAATAAAAATAACTTTTTTTATGAAATACGATCACAAGCTCTTTGGTGGCGAATTAAGGCATAAGCCGGAATGCGGAAATGAATACATTTCCCTTTTTGTCCTTGAACACCTACCGCATGGACATTACGTAAATTTCAGAAATATATTCATACCTAACTGCTTAATAAAATTCGATACTGTAATAAAATCCGATCATAATTTTCGAGTGCGGAAGTGACAATTGGCGAGACATAATATATGTAATTCAAAGAACTGATAATCGTTTGAGTGGAGACCTCGCACCGGAAAGTGCAGGGTTGGTAGACCCCCCTATCCCAGATGGTGGACCGACCACATCAAATGAGTCGCAAGGAGCTGGATACGGGTGGCGCAAGACCCCGCATGTGGAAGTTTTTTGCAAGATAATTCATTCGTATGTCCAGTAGTGGGCGTATATTGCTTGATGATGAAGAAGAAGAGAAATTTGCGGTTTTTTTAATTGGAACTTTTTTACATTAAAAAAAAACCCTTAAAGTATTTCTCACTTAAACAAACAGATATAGAAAAGTCCTTGAACTCTACACAAATTCTAAATGTACAAGGAAACTATGCCCTCTATACGAATTTATATACATTATACAAAGTCGTGGACATGCGTATTGGCCGCTTATGGAGACCGAAGCACGAATCTTCTTCACCATAACAAAAGGAATAAGGAAAACAGGACTCTAAGTGGGTGGAAATAGATTTGAAAGTTAATGCTGCGGGCAGTCGAGCAAGCGCTCTATGTTGGGCGGAGGCATCGAATTGAGGGTGATTCAGTAAGGTTCGCGCCGCGCTAGGGGGTAGTGTTACGTTTTGCACCCCGCTCTGTACATAGACTCTGAGTATAACCCTTCGAAATGTCACTATATTACCCAACGAAGCACTCTCAGCGCCAAATGACATGTTCACAATAGCCAAAAATTTATGGACTAAGTCATTTCACACGACCGTAAAGCCGGCTTGTAATAACCTTCGAATTCAATATAAATAGTAACGTGTCCTCTCGATTTACAAGTAGTGTAAATTTTGTGTAATTTTTTAGTAGAATTACTTAAACCGTGTTTTTTCTTAGGCAAAGAGTTTTGGTGTTTATCTAATTGGAATTAATTAACATATGAAACTGTGTAAATAAGTTTCCTATCGCGTATTACAACAATAAAATTATCTTGAATGGATATAACCTAATGCCGTGGTGCATCTCTCATGGCTGTGATGTAAACCTTCGTCGCTGGGTATACAAAAACATTTATTTTTTTTCAAATTAATACTTGCTTCGCAACTAGTCTTGCTGCTACACACAAAAGCCTTACAACATTATTCTCACTGAATTTTACGTAAAAAACATTTAGATAACACGATTTTTTGTAGCTTATTTGGGCACCTAATATCACAATTATTTTATCATACAACATGAAAAAGAAAATAATAATGTTACTTACTTAATGCTACTTACAAATACTAATATAATTATTTCTGAGCAAGATATTGCACCAGCGTGGAAGCGTGCTTAGAATACTGGCTGCATTTTTATGCTGAAAAGCTAAGTTAATTCTTTACGCAAAATGAGTTTAGTTAACCTCGTTAAAATACTTATCTCATAAGAAAAGCGTTAGATATACTTAAAAGTAGATTACATACACAAGACTTATTACATACACAAGATTTATTATAGTCCAACAATAATTTTATTTGAAACGTGAGTCAAAGAATTCGTTCCATTTAGTAAATTTAATCTCATTTCATTTATAAAAATTCCACGTACTAATTATCACGCGTTCCGCACTCTGACCGTAAAACACTTTCCCATTACAGCAGTTTCCATGGCTTTACTGGTAGTCTACACGAAAATGAAATTATAATATGAGTACGTTATATTTTAGTGTAATTTTAGTTTAGTAACATACTCCCTCAGTCCCCGTTTGGTTATTATCAATATAAAATAATGCTTGTAGTTTTAGAGTATCTATGACCTTATTTCTATCTATTTAAAGTCGCAAAAATACCTACTAGGACTAGGAGGGGTACCTCTTGACTACTGATTACTGATTTGAGTCCATTCAGTATTAATACCAAAAAACGGCTACTTATTTATATTTCACACATATAATATTTTTTGTGGGATGACACGTTACATTTTATTGTACGTTTAGTTTATTAATATATTCCATCAGGCCCCAGGTTATTATCATATTAAAAATAATGTTGTACTCTGCGCCTTATTTAAGGACGTAAAAATACTACCCTTCCGGTTACTGACTGATTCGGTTCAGCATTATCGCAGAAAAATAGATAAGTATATCTCATATATCTACATATAATACTTTTTAAGGTTCCATAATAAAAGAATCTTTATGGTTTTGTGCAATCTCAGTCTTTGTATTAATCCATAGTGTTAGTATTTTCTTATTCTTTCTAATAAATAAATTAATTAAATGGCCAACCTTTTGAACACCGCCATTAATTCACTTTGTAAAATCTAAATATTATGATTAACTCAAAGCTGTTCTCGATAGAACACTGGCTGATCATTACGAAATTAGTTTGATATAAGGACCAACAGAGCTGTTACAACAATTAACAGCTGTAATGTAACAGTTACCAATGACAGCTGCTTTGGTTAACAAAACCGCAGTTGCAACCGGCAGCTAGTCTATTATACTAATTAAAAGTGAAGTAGACTTTTTCTTTTAAAGCACGTTGAAATAAGTTTAATCTTACAACTATACCGTACCTTATTAATTCTTGAAAAGAAAGTTTCAGTTCAAGTTTCATAGAAATTGAAGCTCGTTGTCAAACTCAAACTTTGTGTTGAGCTGTATGCACGAAAATTACTTTAGAATTTCGGCATGATTTACTCGTAAAGGTGGAATAATTTTGACTTACAACCAAATATTGAATCAGCGTTAAGTATGCTCTTAATGCTTAAGAGCGCTATTCTGTTCTGTAATATTATAAAAAATTACATATTATAAAAATAAAATACAAAAAATAAGACGATATTAAAGATGCTCTTTAGCATTAAGGCTGAGATTTATAGAGCATATGTAAGGTCTAATTAAAGTCTAAGATCAATCGATAGATGTTAGTCATAGAGATGTTTCTTCATTGGAATGTAAGATTTTGGAATACTTAATAAGTGGATAAGTAGATCAACTTTTTCTTCGAAGAGGTTTATTGACAGTAGAAGTCTACGCCTTTTTAGGTTGCGGGAACAATTGAAAACGAATTGATGTTTTGTAAAAATACTTTCCTAAATAATATGTAGTTGAATACGAGATTGTTAAAGATAAACAAAACGTTTCCGAGTATGTTTTAACGTGGACAAACATATTTCTGAGCACGTTTGCAGACAAGTTAATTCATTTAGGACAGTTGGCTCCCAGGCTGGGGATCTTTCTGCAATGCGGGATATTTTCGTATCACCCACGTCGTGTCGTGTTATATTATGGTAACAACGTGAACAATTTCTTAATAGGATTGTATCATGAAAAGCAGAAACGTCATTGTTTTTGTTTTTCGTAATAGGTGTTTTAAACTGACTTCAAAAAGGAACAGTCTACTCCTATTCATGTTTATAATTATTTGATACCCATTATGTTTTGGTCTAAATTCCGTCATAAAACTATCAGGCAAGTGCGAAATGGTAAAAGACCTCACAAACTAGCAGAAATCTGAAGGATTATATGACGTCGTCTTCTTACAGATAATTTTATGACAGGCGATTTTTGTTAATTATCTGCAGTTGGCTTTAAGGTCCGTTGCGTTCAATAGTAAACGTCAAATTAGCTTTTACTTAACCAATTGAAGTCCATTTGTAAAAATTATACTCTATCGATAATCAACCTATAGAGCTTAAAGTCAATTTTTACTCATTTTTAATGAGTTATACCTACGAACTAAAAAAAATTAAAATCAAAAATAATATATTTTGGTATTTTATTTTAATCTATGAATTATATTAACAAGCAAGTAAGTTTGAGAACATAGCTACGGATTAACATGACTAGTATTGTTTGACATATAGTGACATAGGCCGAAAAAAAATTCTATTCTATTTTAATATCATAAAAGACTACTATTAATTTTATTATTGTACAATACAGAAACAGTGTCATCAAAATCTCAATAGGGCTTTACTTTGTATTCGCAAATCATCCGTCGTTCGATCTAGCATTCGGAAATGAAATAATCGGAGCATTAAAAAATTTGTCTTACTTGTATAAGAAATTGACTGATGCTCCATAGCTGAGGCTATAACTGAATCATTTAACTGACAGAATCAATACCGTTCCAAAAATGATCATTTGATTGAATCCTTTGAAAAATAGTTGATCATTTTGTTTTTCAGTAAGATGATTCTGCAAGAGATTAGATTATTGTTTTTAATTTATATTACATTTTAATTAATCACTAAAACAATATTAAATAACTAGTTGGGGTTCCAAGGTGCTGGAGTGGCGACCCCGCATGCGAAAAGTGCAGTGATAGCAAACTCGTCACTAGGTGGACCTATAATATCAGACAAGTCGCAGGGAGCCGCTGGACACAAGCGACGCAAGACCAAGACATATGGAAGTCCACGGAAGTGACCTTTGACTAGCTGTGAACGTCTATCCGTTGATAAAGGTTTCAGCAGAATCTGCATTCCGAACCGGTGGTAGAGTCATGACGTGTCATAAGAGCTACAAGCTGGCCTACATGAAATAAATAATTTTGAATTTGAATTTGAAAGGAGATGATGATCGGTTTACAAAGAAAATACTGCTGCAGCTGAGAAAGCTGTACAAAAGATGTGTGTTGCCAACACAAAAACTATATAGCCAAGCAAACAAAAATTGCGTCCCACTGCGGTATAGTTATATATGTGAAGAATTTTGGCAACATTACCTCTTTTTGCGACCGACTATATTCGCGAGCCAAAAAATCCTGTCAGCTTTTGTTTTTCCCGACAGGTCGCTTTGATTCTTTTTAAACGAGACACGAGCCTTTGGCTGATAGGACCCGAGTCTCTACTGCAAAGGGCAAAAAAACTTTTTTAATATAAGCATCACAAAAGACTTAAGTGATTCAAAATTAAGCGGGCATTATTTAGCGTCTAAAGGTTCATTCGCCAACCCGTATATCTTATAAAAGTTAACCGGATACTTTCAGCAGTCTACAATTTTCATTTTATTAAAGCCTATGAACCTTTTTGTAGTTAAATAAATGAACGCAGGTACAGGCTTTCAATAATATTATATTAGGGGAGATTTGTAGCTTAACCACGGATAAAGTTTGATCCGGTCTTTTCTCTTTCAAAATAATTTTGCAGAAATTTTGAAATAATCTGACTCAGCTATATCAAATCAAAGTTATATTAAACTGATTTCTGTGTGTCAATATAATCAAAAATAAACTCTCCTTGTTTACACCCTTTGTTTATGTTTCAGTTTAAGTTTTTTGTACAAAATAAATGTTAATTAATTTGCTATAAATTGTAGTAGGTAATACATTTTTATACTTTTTTTGATACACTTGATTTTTTGGTATAGTTCTTTCAATTCACGAGGGTGCGTGAGCTTTACTTGTGGTTACGTCGTGTACACGCACATTGCGTAAGTGTGCGTGCCTGTCAGAAGCCGAAGTGGAAGCGGTCAGGCGCGAGCAAGCTATCGCTCACACTTATACAGATACGACACACACACAACCATGAGCCACGCGCCGTCGTGAATTGCAAGAACTAGGTATACCAGAGCATAAACTACCAACGTTAAAAGCAATATTATTTCAATTTGGTTTTGAGATGACAACCTTTATGTAATTACTGTATCCTATATGCGAAATAGTCGATTAAATAGATTTTTGAAACCTATTCAATTAGGTAGTTTTAAATAGGACCTGAACAAGATCACTTAAGAATACAGCCTTGTTGCTGAATTAATCAATTAGCCACTAGATCTCCCTCAAAGCAAGTAATCATCTTGATGTCAATTAATAAAAGATCGTTCCCTAAATTGACACAACTGGGGAACTTTTGATTGCAAGCATTAACCAGGCCAAGGTCGTTAATACAACATTAAAACTTTTACCATTTGACCCATATTCGGTCGTTATTTACAGTTCAAAACGATATTAGATTATTATATTATTGATGACAAATTGCCACGGCTCGCTTAATACACCCACGGGTATAGATTACAAGAAAATATTTCAGTTAATTTTTTTGTTTTTAAGTGGCAAAGCATGTATCCAATATTGTTTTAACTATTAAATGAATGTCTATATTTCTCTGAATAAATCATGCCACACTAAAAGATATTCTTTAAATTATATTAAGTTAGTAGAGTTATTAACTAATTTATCATTAAACCACTGTCATTAATATGTATTAACGAATTGATAACAGTCTCTAGGTGTGAACATTTTTAAAATAAATTTTATTCAATTAAACTTTAACAAAGTGCTATTAAATCGACGGGGGGATCGAAATCCGTATGGATGAACCGATTTTGATTTTGTTTTTTTATTTGAAAGATGAATTAGTCGGGAGTGTTCTTAGCTATGTTATACACTATGATAAATTTCAAATCCAAGATGGCCGCCATCACAAAATGGCGAATTACATATCTTTTTAATTTCACTTTTAATGTCTTTCAATTTACACTTGTGCTAATAAAAGCCATTCAAATCAAGAAAAACCAGCTACTCGGCAGTTGCTATTTTTAAAATATTACGTTTTAGGTAATAAGTATACAGTTTACAGTTACAAGTGTCTCAAAAGTGAATTTCTAGTACAAGTCAAAAAAAAAAGGTTGATTGACAGCTTTTACTGCCACCTAATTTGAGTACTTTCAAGGCAACAGTAACTAGGCATCTTCTAGTAAAACATCCTTAAGCAACGAATAGCGACCATGAATGTCGAAAAGTTATAATTATAATAAACAGGTAAATTACTAAGTAGGGTCCTCATGCATGCAGAGGCTACACAAACACACACTAAGTAAAGACTACACAAAGGAAAGAGAATGAAAGTATTAAACTTTCGAAAGATCTTATCTGGGTACCTACATTAAGTTTGTCTGCGTACTTGTGAAGAGGGAAAATAAAGGAAGGTCTCTAAACAAAGTGAGTCTTCTACACAGATTTTCAGGGTGGAATTTTAATAATATTTGTCGCAAATTAAAAATTTCCAGAGTTTTGTGTTCTGAAATGGTTTTGGTCAGCTTATTTTTTTAATTAAGCCGCCTAATAGAGCAACGGTTAAGGCGCGGACTGGGAACAACGATGGTGGTTCAACCCCACCGATAGCATTATTACAACACCTAATATAAAAAAAATCCGTTTAAAAAAATTAACCACTGTTATAATCATGCCTTGTGAGAAAAACCTTTAAACCTATTCAGCTTTGGACCCTAAGACCCACCACACGACCCACGGGTCCTATGTTGATACGAATACTTAGTAGCACTTATCAGGTCCATTGTGAGCGTCATTTTCAAAAAGGAGTGTGGAAAGTATTGGAAAGGCTAAACCATACCACAAGGAGCCAAAACGCAACGTATGTACATACAATATTATATTTAAAGTTACTCATTTTATAAAAATTTAGTTTTTCATACATAATTAATTTTAACGAATGCAAAAATATGCCTCGTTAACAGTCGTTAACGTTATAAAAATATTTTTGATGCTACTAAAATCTTTTAAAAGGTAAAATAAACATAATTTTACCTTTGATTTGAATTGGTGTTAAAAGGGGTTTTAGTTAAAGTCTAAAATAAATATTCAAGTAAAATTAGTCCACGTTGAACTGAAAACGCTATGTCAAAGTACCTTTAACGACAACTTGTGAAATGGTTGAAGTAAATTATACTTTAACATTGTGTGAATACAGTTGAAAGTATGTTAGAATGAAATTTGGTTTTAAAGACATACGGGTTTGAGGTTGTTGGTCTGAAAGTTTCGTAGATGCGTACATCGACCGGGGTCGACGCCGGCTAGTCTACTTCTGCCTTGGAGAGTGTACAAGAAAACGGATATTTACATTAGAGAGGTGCATCGGATCGATCCCATCGAATAGTGGAGGAAATTTTATTCTTATGACATTTTTATCTACAATTTATATATTTGTTTTTTTTAGCGAACAAACGTGCAGGCAGGTCACCTGATTTTAAGTGATTACCACCGCCCATGAACATTTGAAGCACCTGAGGCACCACCAATGCGTTGCCGGCTTTTCAGGAATTTGTTGATCCGCCTCTTAAAAAACTAAATATTGTAATTTAGTGGGAACACCATCGCAGGAAGTTGGTTCCACAGTTTTGAAGAAAGTACGTGGAAAAAAAAAGATCTGGCACAACGGATCTGCTGTGAAATTGACTCAAAACGTTTGCTCTATAGTGTGACGATCGCAATCGCTCTCACTGGCTGGGCTTGCTATTATTTAAAATTGACACTGAAAATCCCACAAATTCAGTTTATTGAGGTCAATTGTGATCATCATTTATAGTAGCAATCATTTTTAAACAATCCTACAGCAAGAAAATTAGAAATCTTAAACAAATTGAAATAGTCAAGTCAGTATGATATTCTTTATTATTGGGACATAAAGTCCATTTCATCTAGGCAGTATTTCGTCTAAGACGGGCCTCTTTAATTAGATCAAGCAATTCGGTTGACCGCACATGCTTGGATAACCGCATCGTGGGGGATTCAAGTTAATTGCTTTTCATACACGGAATATTGCATTTTGCTTTGATAGGAAATAGAGTCAATATCGAGTTATTGCTCGAAAGAAAACAGTAATAAACTTCTTGAGAATTAATATTCTTAGATCTTTCTCTTCTGAGAACAATTTTTTTTTTCTTTAAAATCTCCGCTTGAAGTAATAATGCTGTACTGTTTATAACTATCATACATACACATACATAGAAACTTGGGTTTTAATCAAACAATTGAAAATATCGGAACAATTTAATTACTATATAGCTTCCTATATAGGTATTTATAACATTCGAAACCTATATTTTAAATAATATATAAAAAAAAGACGTGTGGCACTCGGGGACTGCCGCGGTAAAGCTATTGCATAGCATTTTTTATCAACGCCATCTAGCGGCTCACCGTAGGGGAGTCCCGTGTCAGGTTATTTTCGTTACGTAATTTCTGGATTCGGTCTCCACGCTGGCCCGCGAAACAAGCTATGCAATAGTTTAAAAATATTAGTCAGAAGCCCAACTATTATTTAATCTATTAAAAATTAATTGGGCATTTTATTTGATTAGACAGTTACAACATGACTACGCCCGCCATAAGGCCTGTAAGTGCACGAGAGAGCACAATATACTCTACTTCGCTCCCACGTTTTATGACTCCGCGTGCCACGAAGGATTGTATAGACTATAATATTATATAGCATCGATCAGTGGTGAGAGTAAACGAGCTCCTATTTACTAAATATATTCCATTTACAATGACTCAGAGGAAATACTCGTATCTATGTCGCTGTCCGTTTGCTCATAAAGACTATTTAAATAAGATTGCTTCTAAAATTGCACTATTCTGTGGAGGATTGTTTCAATCACTTTGGATTACCAGTAACCATAGCCAGTGGAATGGAATTCCCGGTATGAAACTAGATTCAAACCTAGATTAACACATTATAATAATATGTTTTATGAGGTAATATTACGATTCAGATGCTAGAATTTTCATGATATAAATAGCAAAGAAGAAAATGAAGTAATTAAACATGTTGTTCTAAGTTTTGCAAAACAATGACGGTTCCATTTTGTCAGAAGTAAAACGGGTAGTTTTAACTATTACCTAGGAAATAAAATGCAATTTTTTATTGAATTAAATGGAGACAACGATGTAGAATTTATGAGTAGTGAGTACTATAATATAGAGCCCTATTTTTTTTTAAACATAATAAATAATTTGTTTATTCATTCAAGTTTAGTTCTAATTTATAGTTTTTTTTATAAAAGCAATTCTATATGTAGCATAACGTTGGATGCGAGTAACGTTGCAGACAAATATTAAAAATAATATAATTATTATACTTACTATGAAAAATAACATTTGCCTACTTACAGTAATTATACATATATTACAGTAGTTAATACATGAAAGCGAACGGGTGACCTTACGACGTTTATAACATCATTCAAATACAAAAGCCGTTTCATAAGCGAAATTAAAATGTTTAACCAAACAGTGTAAATAATCCAATTTATAGATATACAGTGACATAAAATCCAAAGTGTTCAAATAAATGTGTTAAAGCCAGTGATGTGACACTACTAATCGATCAAATCGACAATGGAATGACGGAGACGTGGTGAATGGACTGAATTCATGCGCCAATTCACACGACATCTTCAACGGAATATGCCCTGTCGACGTCATCGCCGACTAGTTTATACGTCTAGCTGATGCAGTGAAACAGCACTGTCGATGATAGTCTGCTTTGTTGCTGAACTTTCGTCGTTTCAGGTACGTCACTAAAGCCCGTTACACGTAGAAATTTTAGATATTATAATTTAATAATTTCATCGATGATATATCATATAATGTCATACACTCATCACTCATGGAGCTTCTTATAAAACTAAATAAATATTATACAGTGTGTTTTTTATAATCCAGCTTTGCCACACGTTCAAAGGTTACAAAAACGTATTTTTAAGCATAATATTATAATAAAAATATTGCAACCAAACGAAATTCTTAAGTAAAGTTTGATCGATATTATATGGGTTGCTTCATTTAAAAATATATAAATATAATTTCTTATAACAATATGCTTTGTTATAATTTTATTACTGTGCCTAAATTACAGCTACATCTGTGACGGACACCTCATAAAGTAATATATTTTTGTCATTTGCATTTTTACAGACAATCTTGGATCGCTTCAATACTATTCTTCTTTTGAAATATTTGTTTCAATCTACAGTTTATAGAGCTTTTTAATCACAATTTTAAGAGATGCTTACTTAAGTAATCGTTAAAATAAGTAAAGTTAAAAGATTGGAACTTCCCCTCATCTGAACAATAGGCAAGTCGTTTCGGCTTCTGACTACGCTTTGTTAAAAGATAAGGAAGTCCTTTCTTAGCATTCCTGTTAAACCGCAGGGACATTACGCCAGCTCTGTCATTCTTATTTTAACAAATGGTTATTATTTCTATCGGTTTCTGAGTTTAAAATCTGAGTTCTTACTCAATTCTAAATATTCTAAATGCGATAGTGTATTTTTTTGTTGGTTTTATTGATCTGTCTTTCAATCACGCGGCAACAGAGCAGCGGATCACGTGTTTTTACATGGGTATTGGGAGTGACATAGGCTACCTTATATTTTAGAAAAATAGAGGGTTACAGGATTAAAATTTAAAAACCTAATTCCACGCGTACTTTTGCGGGCAAAACTAATAGCCGATATATTTTAAAAGGTTATCAAGTGTTTTCTTTTTTTTTTTAAATTTAAAGTAATAAAATAGAAATAAAGATCACTAATAGATTCAATAATGTAATAGAGATATACGAAGAAGTAAGGGTACCGAAATTCAGACGAATAAAAAGATATCGGCGTAAGTTGACAGGAAAATTTGACCCCGCATAAAAGGGGATAAATGTAGATAGTAATGGTAAGCCTCAGAGAATTTCTCACTTATCCCCAGCTCTTGAATAGAACAAAACTGGATCAAAACTTGTAAGTTTGCGAATTAATATTACATAAGTAGTTAGTACGATGTAGGTAAGGTACAAGTGTACAAAGTAAATATGTTCGAGTCTTTAGAGACTAACAAGTTATGAAAGTCAACGTAAATGCTCAGGTAATTGGTATTTAAAAAATTACTCTAATATATTATTTTAAAGCTTTAAAAAAACTTTCAGTTTAGAGTGAAATCTAACTAATAATATAAATGTGAAAGTTTAAATGTTCGTTACTCCTTCACGCCACAACGTCTGAATGGATTTGGTTGTTAGGAAAGGAGATAGTTTAGGTATACCCAGAATTAATACATGCTACATAGGCTATATATTATCCCGGAAAATTTAAAAATTGTCTCAGAAATCAAAAATCCATATAATAACTAGCTGATAACTACCACATGCCCGCGACTTCGTTTTTGAATTTAGTTTTTAAATAAAGAAATCTTTGATTTTCCGGGCTAAAAGTAGCTTATGTCACTCTACAGGTCCTCAACTATATCTGTGCAAAAATTCACATCGATCCGTAGCTCTGTTGTAGCGTGATTGGAGGATAAACCAACAAACCTACCTAGTAAGGTATGTAAGATTAGCAACATAAGATATTAATCTATGTATAATATACATAGGACGTCAGAAGTTTTGCGTCCACCGCCGACCATAGGACTTTCTGAAAGTGCACAACCATTCAACTTTGTCATACTTCCTGTCACATTCTTAATGGGACAGCCGCAAGTCGCTGCAGATTGCACTGCGCTCACAGTTACGCGGTCTCCACTGCAGAACACCAGATATTCCCCGGTGGCCAGTACTGTAATAGACATGACCTGCCCACTGCCACTTCAGCTTGCTATACCTTGAATTTGCACGGAAACAAAATAAAATAGAAATAGACGTTGTTGGCTTAAATATAAATTATTTCTTGCTGATTCCTTTAAAATAAGTAAAATACATGTTCGCTGTTAGATTTAAGTTTGATATTTAATTTTAATTTTAGATCTTTAGAACTTCTCAACTGACTGATTGATCTATCAACACGCAGTTGAAACCACTGGACGGATCGGGCTGTTTGGCATACATACAGGCATCGCTAAGAAAGGATTTTTGAAAATTCCACCTCTGATGCTGCGGCTACATTAAGGTTAATGTCAATGCCCAACAATGCCTTTAACTATGCCATATTTTTTCACTGGTAAACTACGCGTAGAACTGAGTGGCCACATATACGGTAAATGTCTAAATAATGCTATAATTCTGCCGTTGAACCTCTTTGATCTGCCAAAATTTACCGCCACCCGACTTAATGCCAAACTTCTACGGCATTGTCAATGCCATTTCCCGTAGATCGTGGCTACACCTACGGTTAATGGTGATATACGCCATGTTCACTGGCATATCCCATTAATGTGGCCGCAGCATCAGGGGGTAAAATAGGAGTTAAAAAAATCGAACCTAACGTGAGCGAAGCCGCGGGCAAAAGCGAGTTAAACATGAAATTTGCATCTAATATTAAAGAAGTTACAGTTCACTATATTATACAAGCTTCCATACGATACACGCGTTTCAACGTTTGATAAAGTTGCTGGTTTGATTAATTAATCAAACCAGCCACATCATCAAAACTGTTTGTTTTTCAAAAAGCTACCAACTCAAAGTTAGCTCTTGATTCAATTAATCAGTGTAGAGACGAAATTTATGCTCACAGAGGCGTGGGAGATAAATTATGTTCTAATTTAGTACAATCAAACTACTATTATTGTTCATCTCATAATGTTTTGGGTCAATGAACCCAAATAACTCGACAAATAATGTAGTAAACGTCGTGATTTGACATCTAAGGGACCTCGCACACTACGCGACCTGAAAGAAAATTGATCGTCGTCGTGATCGCAACCTTGATCTTAAAAGATCATACGCTGACGTTGAGACTCAAAGAAGCTCAAAAGTACGCAAAGTTTTGATGCAACAATTAGACACACGTCTCGTGTTGTGTGGCCATTCTCATATTGCTCGCTACGAACAAGTGTGCGATAGGTACGTATTGTGTTATGCTAGGTACAACCTTAATTAACTCGGTCGGTGCTAAGCCCTTGCTTAGACTAGTATTGCTTGCTCAAACTAGTAGGTATTTATCATGTTATCAATATAATTGGAACAGCTGAAGAGTCTAGTGATCAAAAATAAAATTCTATTCTCATGCGAAATATGAAAAATCCACGAACTTTGACCTCATTTCCGTTTACGTACACAACATTCTGTATTCAAAGAGTACACATTTTTGTCACGAGTAGGTACAAATTACGCATAAACATGCCATGTTTTAGAGGCGTTCTAAAATGTCGTGCATTCTAGAACAGGGTGGTTCACGCGATCCAACTGTTTATCACTTCTTCACAAGGAAACACTAGGGATTTGGTCGGAAACGGAAGGACGATGTCCTCGGCTGTTGGTGGTTAATTTAGTGAATGCTTATGCAAACTGCCTTGGCCTTGTTCTTTGTCCTTCATTAAAGGTGGGTTTACACGTACCGCACAGACTCGTGTGGCGGGCAGGTTTTTCGGGCATCTGTTGCCCTCCGGACGTCCTGACGAAACAAATCTAATAAAAATAAATACATACATATGACATAATTAAATTAGGTAAGAACCTACAATAAAAAATATAAATATTGTCAAGATTTTTTTACGTTCACAAAAGTTTGAATTCTTCATTCTCTGAATCTTTTTTTAATTAAATTAATTAAAAAGATTCACAGAATTTATGGTAAAAATTATCTTAATTAACTTATGGTGAATTTATCTTTATAATTAAATTATTAGAATTTTTAGAGGTTAATACGAGTAGTTGGTAGAGCTCGTTTATGAAATAGAACAAGACGTAAGATTACAGTTTAGAACTTTTCCTATTGCAAACGAATGTTTAGCCTTAACCCAAAACAATCCGTTCCCTGCCATCAACACGATTTACGCAAACAATCAAGATAACACTTCAGCATGAATATTTTAAAGCTAGCGAAGGAATCCTGTTCTCAAAATCCCTCCATAATACCAATACGCGAGCTTCCGTTGCCGCTTTAAATGCAATAAAGCGGAAAACCCCAAGGAATCAAAGGAATACAGACAGCTAGATTTTACCCACGAATGTTATCCATGTAGATTACGGTTTCTTTAAAATAGAAACTCTCTGTTTTCGATGAATACGACTAGATACGACTCCAGGATGCAAGATCTCGGCGCCGGTAGTGTCAGGTATTTAAGAAGTAAGAAAACCTTTTGCAAAGATAGACACTTTCACATTTAATTAGTTACTAGTTTTGGCTCGTGAGTGAGGATTTCGTCCAAGTTAGGTTTTTCAAAAACCCTCCGGGAACTCTTTGTTCTTCCAGGATAAAAAGCAAGCAATTGCCTCTCTCTATCCTATAACCATGCAAAAAATCACATCAATACATTGGCTATGTTGCCGCGTGATTGAAGGACACACCAACAAAGTAAGAAACAAACACAATTTCGGATTAGTTTTTTTTCTAAACAATCCGTGCCAAATTGTTGTTAAATGATTGAGAGAGAATGATGGAAAAAACTTAAGCACAAAAATTATCTTTTAAAAGAGAGTTATAATCTTTCTTAGTCTGTAGTCCACACTAATTTTGAGTTTTGCGCTGTTTTCAGCAAAAACTATCGTGTCGAAGCAAAAATCTTTTTCAGTGTGGATATTTTTACGTGGAAATAAATTTGGATTGGCGGCGAAAATATTCAAACTGCATGCAGTCAACACTTTCAACATGACACAAATTTTTATTTGAGTAGTACGACTTTATACGCATAAATCTGTACAAACCGTAGTAGGTATGTTAAATAAGTCAATGGGACAGACCCACTTTTTTAATCTAGCCTTTAGTAGTAGCTAGATTAAAAAAGTGGGTCTAATATATAAAATAGTAAACTAATTCGTTGGTCTAGTGGTTAGAATATTTGTCTGCGAATGACGAGGTACAGGACCGTACAGGGTTCGACTTCCGGATCGGACCAAAAAATGTATTGGGTTTTTCTGTCAAGATTTTCTCAGAACCACCTCGAAGCCTCGGCGAGCACGTAAATCATCGTTTTTTGCATTGATCTCTCTCCAGTCGTGTCGAATTTCATCCCATCGGATTATGAGAGTAAAGGAATAGAGAGTGAACGTGTTTTGCACTCATATTTGCGTACTATAGTATCTCCCGCGCAGATGGCTAATCTCTGTGGAGATTTGCCGAGGCCTGATTTGGTTGAAAGCACAAAATTAACTTAACATTACCTTTTTTGTGCTAATAAGCTATAAGGTACCATTTTCTGAACTCTATCAAAAAGCAACAAAAAATAAAAATCTTTTAAGGGCAATGTCCCAAACGTAGGCAAAATAAAACATTTTTTAACACGCCCAAAATGTTGCTTAAAATATGCAGGACAAGTTGAGGTTGCGCACGCATATCCAGTTTAAGTGTTTGTATATTTAGGGCAACAAAACACACATGATGGACCGTGTGAAGATCCCTCTAATTAAACGTACATTTTAAATTTAATAATATCTTGGAGCTCGGCGCTGTGGCATGTATAACAACGAATGAATTATTTCGCGAAATAGAGATGAATCAACTAATTATTTCAGTGCTCGTCCGGGAACAAGATAAGTTTTGAATAATTTTGTTGTGCATTTTAAAGTGGCGTTTCATGATAAGATTATTATTGGTTGAAATATTGCGTCTTAATGTTTTAATTCTTCTTTTATTTCTGATTTTATTATGAATTACGATTGTTGTGCTTTATTCAGCTTTATTTTTTCCATTTCTTATTCTTTTATACCAAAACGAATAAATTCCTACTAATATCCTTATTAATATTATAAATGCGAAAGTGTTTTGTTTGTTGGTTTGTCCTGTACTTGTGTACTTTGTACCCGTTGGGCTATTAAGGCTTAAACTTTAGTGCCTTGTCAAACCATAGTAAGACCAATAAGGGCTTGTCGATTTTTCATTCCAATATAAGGCGATATGACAGGTCAGTTAAATTTGATTTTTCTTCGTAAAAATTGTGATATGAGGAAATCCTTTTATATATCGTAGATACAATAAATTACTCTTCACCCAACCATTTGTTTCGTTGTCGAAATACCTACTAGATAGCTTTATACCTTTAGATTAGCTTTGTGGCTTGAGATATGCGCGGGGGAATCCATTTTATTGCTTTAAAGAATTTATTCTGAATGATTAAGCTTTTATCACACATTCGCTTCCAAACTTTTCACATATATTTTTCTTTTATTTATCGTTATCGGTGAAACTAAAACAAGTGCCAAGCTATCAATATGATCTAATGTCCTTTTTTGATTCTTCAACATCATAAAATATTTTTAAAGATTTTTTTTCTGTTTGCAATCAGATTGTATTTTTTGCCTATTTTATTAAAAGTTAAAGGCTATTAAAGGCCTATTAATTATATTTCAGCCTTTGGATATACATATATAATACTGTACATAAGCTAATGATTTGAATAATAATTTGAAGCCTTAATAGCCCACAGGTTAAAGGTGCGGATTGGAAACTGAAAGGTCGCAGGTTCGAAAATCGAACCCCACCCATGGCACTATTCGTACCTACTCCTAACACAAGCTTTTCCGCTTATTTGGAGGGGATAGGAGGATATCAGTCAACTTTAGCTTGGCTAATATTCTTTAAAAAATCTGGTTCTTAGCCTTCCCCATTCAGCCACTTCCAACTTCTTATAACGTCGGCCCATCTGAACGATTACGTTCATACTCGTAGGTGGTTCTCATAATATAGTTGTCACAGCAAAATTTACAATCTTAGTAAGAATATAGTCAAAATGTTTGTGAAGGACTAGGTTAAGGACCTTCAGGGATTGGGCGTTCAGGATATTGGACCTTCCGGGATGTAAGTTTACATGCTTTCATAAATTCATGGCCTGACTGTCGTTACCCTTGATTTAAATCTTGTTCTTAATATCCTATTAGGTACATTTTTTTAACAATATTTCTTAAATGTCGTAATCTCAAGCCTTGAAAATAATAATTCTTACACATGACTGTAAGGAAATAAATAAGAACCAGAAAAATTAAACATACTACGTTAAAGTAACATATTAGTTAAAAATTACTTTCCCTAGTGAGTTCTATTTTGTACATATTTAAAATTAGCTTCTAAAAGAAGTGACGGAGTATTCGAAACAATGGAACTTCATTAAGACGTCGAGAATATTCTCTCAAGATATTGTCTGGAACAAGCGAGTCTAGTGCAAGTTTACGCGCGTACAATTTCAGAGAAGGCTTATATAGCAAAAATATTACAGCAAAACTCAAACGAATAAATTCTCATTTTGCATAGTTTCGGGGTTGTGAGAGCGAAGCTAATTCAATTATGGTTAGGTCAGTCGTTGCTTCTGTATTAACAACGCTACCCTAAACTATGTAATCCAAAGTTTAGCTATTGAGCCGAAATAGTAAAAGAGAATCCCTGGTCGTCTTCGTATAGTCCGACTATCACATCTGATTATTTCATTTGCTATAATCGACTTGAAATTAAGAATAGCTTTGAATAACTGATTTTATTTAGGTATATAGTTGAGCTAACCTTTTTTAGTATAAATTTTCATTCACGCTACCAGAAAAAATCTGAATTTGTTAAAGTAAGGGTCAACTTACACCGAGACGTAACGTGAAGCGACGAGACGCGCAGATGCTTGAAGAAGCACGAGAGACCGCGCTGCGTAAAGAGGTGCCGCGAGGCACATCGCGACTCAGCGCGGTGTAGGGCGGCTTAACGAGCCATACTTCGATACGTATCTAAGTCGCTTTCGCGCTTTCCCTGAAATTAGTACCTTATTGTGTAGTAAAGAGGTTCTATATTGATATTGCTATCGCCAAAAGTACGAGCATCGTCGCGTCGCATCGCGTCTCGGTGTGAACTGACCCTAAGCAGTATAATAATAATTTATAACTTCAGAAATTTAAGTGGTAGAAATTTATCAAAACTGAAATAGGCATTTCGAGAATTTTGTGTTGATAAATCACGTGGTGTGAGTGGGTAATTAGTAGCTGCTTTAAAGTTTTTCTCCGGAAGATTAACTTAGGAATTGGGGCAAAGATTCAACCCAACCTGTCGACCGAAATCCCTGGATTATATTCACTCAGGAATATGAATTATGAATGTGCCTGTGTAGCTTAGAGTATGAGAATTTCAAAATGTACTTCACATAATAAATGACATGTTTAATAATATATAATTACATCTAAGTCGTTAACACTGTATTGTAATGATATCAGTCTCTTTAGCCTTGTGATAAGCGTGTTCGACTGTTGATGAAGAGGTCTTAAATCTACACTATCAACGTTTAAATCAGTATTATTTCAATTTTGTTTTGAGATGGCATACAATGTCAAAAAAGTAATTACTGTAAGCTTGATACTTAAAGTTATTACAGAAAGATTGTCATTATACATCTCAAAACAAAATTGAAATACTGCTTGAAGTGTTGGTAGTATAATATACTCGTATATAGTAACCAGGTCCTATACTACCAACACTTCAAGCAGAAGTGTTGGTAGTATAGGCCCTGGTTTCGATTTTCGGGTCATGCGAAAACTAGCTAGGTAGTGAGTTTTTCTGTAGAGAAATTCTTCGTATTAACGCGGAGTGTTTAACCCTCCCCTAACTTGGAGAGCACGTAAAGCCATCAATCCTGTACTTAATCTCTCTCCAGTCGTGTTGGGTTTCCGTGCCATCGGACTGTGAGTGTTAGGGAATAGAGGGTACAAATGTGTTTGTACATGCACTGGTGCATGATAATAGCTCCAGCACAGATGGCTGATCTCGTGACCAAATTCGGTCGGGAAGACATTATGGATGAATTGTGTAATAGTATAACATCCATAGTCCTATACAGATTTTTCCCTTCCTGACATACGACTATTGAATCATGATCTGACTGAAGATATATTAATTTTAAAATTACATGTAGAGGACCTTAAAACAAAATTTTAGCTTCCCTAATCTCATCATCTCTTGTACAACAACTTATTTTACATTGTTTTTTATCTCATAAAAGCAAAGCTCCGTTAGAGGAAAACTAATTAAAATATTATAAATTCCCCAAGTTAAAATAAAAAAGACGACAATGAGAAACGGACACAAAAATTAGCATTGTAATCATACTTAACGAGGTAATTAAATATAAGCTATAAAAAATATGCTAGAGGTAACATTTTTTAAATTCACTGACAACTAGCCCGAGGGTCCTCGGCGAGTTTGCAGTCAGCTCGTAGAGTCGTTACTTGCTTCATTAAAGTAAGTACTCTTCAGCGCTTAGTATTTTGTAAAAAGGGCCTGAAACAGAAATTCGAATAGAGAAAGAGTATAATAACTCAAAAAATCCTTTGAGATTTTACTTTACGCGTACAGTAGGCGAAAAACTTTTACTATTCAACTCTAGTGTTATTCTCAAACTCTTAATTCCAATTACACAATCGCTGTATAATGTTTAATCCTGGAATGACATTTTGTATTGGAAATCAGTCAAAATGACATATTTAGTTGCAGTTAAAGTTTAAATTTAACGTCTTGATGACCTCCCTGGCGTGGTGGTGAGTGCTGTGGTCTTGTAACTGGGAGGTCTCGGGTCAGCGGCAACAATTTGTGAATTTATAATTTCTGAATTGTCTCTGGTATGTTCTGGTGAGAAGCTATTGTCAAAGACATGCCACCAAGCGAATTAGCGTTCCGGCACGATGACGAGTAGAAACCGTAGAAGTTAGTTAGAGTAGAAAAGTACTGTTCCAAATAATGAGGACGCATTAAAATTCACTAAGAACTTTATGAGGATTGCAAAACTTTTGTATTTGCGATTATATTCTACTTTGTTTCAGACTTACTGTTTAGAGATTTAACTTAGACTTCAGTTTTCAGTAATAATACTAAAATACAATTATTTGTGAATGAGTGAATATTAAAAGCAATACAATTTCCTTTTCTGCATTTTGGTGAATAAATAATGATAATTAAAACTTAACTCAGATTATATTCTACTTTTAGCTTTTAATCCAGTATTTCCTTGAATACAACACCGACAACATCAGCTCCTTTCTATTCTTTTTCATATTACGTACAAGGAATACACCTACTTCTCTCTACCGAGAGATTACGCATTTCCCATCTCTTCTCCCTTCCACACCATCAGCTCCTTTTTTGCGTCTGTCCTCTTTTGGTTTTTTATCGTTCCTAATTTTAAAAAGATTCAATTTTCAAAAACCACTCAGTGCCACTCGCACCACATGTCTGCATGCTAGCCTTCACAGTACAAACCTCTTTTGACACCCTAACATCTTTTTATTCTTAAACTAGCTTTAACCCGCGGCTTCGCTCACGTTAGGTTCGATTTTTTAACCCCCTATTTAACCCTCTTGGGGTTGAAATTTTCCAAAATCCTTTCTTAGCGGATGTCTACGTCCTAACAGCTACCTGTATGCCAAATTTCAGCTCGATCGGTCCAGTGGTTAGAGTTGTGCGTTGATAGATCAGTCAGTCAGTCAGTCACCTTTGCCTTTTATATATTTAGATTATACTTTGAGTAAAGGCAATGTTATAAACGGTTGTAAATAAGTCGATTTGCAGCAAAGTACCACATCATCACCGTCCTAATGACTTGCAGTTGTTTCATTAGAGACCCAAAGCATTTTGTAAAGGAAACCAAAACACTTAGACCCTTTAAAGTACTTGACAAACTCGTGTTTATTGCTTTTGAATGGCAATTTCTATTGTGAACTCTGTTTAGTATAAATAAACATAATAAATCTAAATATATAAAAGGCAAAGGTGACTGACTGATTGACTGAGTGATCTATCAACGCACAGCTCAAACCACTGGGCGGATCAGGCTGAAATTTTGCATGTAGATAGCTATTATAACGTAGGTAGCCGCTAAGAAAGGATTTTTGAAAATTCAACCCCTAAAGGGATAAAATAGGGGTTTGAAAAATCGAACTTAACGTGAGCGAAGCCGCGGGAAAAAGCTAGTATATAAGATGCAATTTGTATTACTTGCCTAGATTTTCGTATGGATTTTTTGCCAGGGATGCCCTTTCGGCTGCCGTTTTTCCAACTAACTATGACATGGGTACCTACTATTATATGAAGACTGAGCAGATTTCTTCTTTGAATGTGTATTCCATAATATGAAGTCTGGCTGCATCTTCACTTACTTCACTATTTATTAAAACAAGAGAATTTTTATGGTTACAATATTAAAAACTAGCTTTTAATATTATGTATGTAGCTATTACCTTTTCTAGAGAACACAAAGTGCTTGCTTTTGAATAAGTAATCTACCACGCTTTTACATAATAATAAAAATACATAATATATTAAATCACGATATATAGCCGTGAATAGTCGTTCCATGAAATAGCAGTAAAACTTTTATGATATGTGCAAAGTGAAACCGTCTACTATGCGTTTGATAAAGCACGTTAAATTTTATATGGGTAGACAATGGTCTATGTGAGGTATTGTACCAGTGTACCTGTTTCTATGATCGTGAGAGTTTCTATGATGTATTAATTCAAACGTATCCTGAGTCCCAGCTCAAGTTACGAGTATAAATATACTAGTTGATGCCCGCGACTTCGTTCGCGTTGACTGAGGTTTTTTAATTCCCGCGGGAACACTCTCATTTTCCGGGATAAAAAGTAGCCTATATGTTATTCTAGACTATGATCTACTTCTGTGCCAAATTTCAGTAGAATCGGTTCAGTCGTTGCGACGTGATCGAGTAACAAACATCCAAACATCCACACTTTCACATTTATAATATTATATATTAGGATAAAATAAATATAATATATACTTAGTAGGATGTCTGGTGTGAGGCTTTATGTCTGGTGGGAAGACTGCAATACTGCATCGTCACTTACCATCAGGTGAGATTTGTTAATTTTCTTAAGACCGTCCGGTAGAGTTCCGACACGATTATTATTGAAAAAAACTAATAATAATACGCGAATGAAGGCGTAAAGGCGAAAGAATGTCTGTTTGACTATTTTTTTTTTCTTTTCACTGTTCAACCACTGAGCTTGACGATACACTTTTGTATGAATGAGTAAGGACATTTTTAAGATTTTAAGAGCCGATTTCAACAACGTAAAATTTCAATACAAAAATAAAGTTTTCAATATAAAAACTGTCAGAACGCCCAATTTATTCCTCCATTAAACGTCACTCGACATTGGTGCAATTGGTACTTAATTTTTATTTTATTTTACTTTACTTTATTTGACAAACCAACAATATTCATGCATAAATGTAAAAATATCAACGAGGAGACTTACGACTAAAAGAAACATAGCAAACATATCAATAACTGGCATGTACAAAAGATTTAGGGACATACAGATTATTTTAAGTAGTGTAACAAAAATTATAGTAATTGCTACAAATTAGCTCCCTTACTTATTACTTACGTAGGGAATCAATGACATTACGTTGAAAGCAGGTTGACGGGGAATTAAATAAATTGAGTTAATATTGCTTTTCTTTGTGTACGGGTGTACGTAAATTCATTTTCTGTGAATTTACGCAGGTAGTACCATAGAATACATATACAATTCTACATAGTACTATCGGTAGTACACAAAGAATGTACACCTTTGTCAGCATATAGCGAACCGACGAGTACTTACTTTTTAAAAGGAACATGTTTTATCGTTTCCAATAAAGTGTAAAGTATTACGAAATTGTTCACGTTTAAGCCATAACCGTTTCCGTTGTGGTCCGCAGCTTTTATTTAGAAATGGAAAGTCGTTTCAGTAAGCTTTAAACTGATGAGAGCTTTTGAAACGAGGCAATAATATATTTATGTAGCCCAAAATTCTAGAGGATCCCTTGAAATACAAAGCAAGTAGGTTACCTACCTACTTATCACCTACTTATCACAGTCATTATTAGGATCTAAAGTTACACAGATTTCTGATGTGGCTTGACCTTGTCCGTACTCGACATTACGGACGATTTGTTTTGATGTGATATACAAGTAGCGTTGCACTATTATCGTAACCACTACTAGCAAAACTTTTCCGTTTATTATGAAGGGGTATGAGGATTTTAGCTTGACTAGAAATAAATTATAATAGAAATAAATTATAATAATAATATAATAGAATAGAATTTTTATTTTTATTTTTTAAAAAAGAAAACTTCCAACTATGCTGCAAGTTTAATAGGATAAAACTACTTTTTCTCATTATTAGATGCTAGACATTTTATTTATTTATTTATTTATTTATTTATTTTATGGAAACATACAGTGTTAATTGTCTTAAATCTAAAAACAGATTTATAATTCTTAAACCTAAATAGTTTCCAAAGACTATATAACACTTATAGATAACATTAATCTGACAACGCAACAATCAGGTGCAGCAGAAAGGGAGAACAAAAGTTATAAATTAATTTTTTAAACAGTAACTTGCCGAAAACCGACCAACGTGTAGCTAGTCGGTTTTCGACAAGGTATATTTAATAGCTAATTTAAATTTGGAGAGAGAGAGATGAAAGATGTCATTTTCCGAGAATAGCACGTTAAATTGGTTGCAACTTCTTCTAATAAATGTATTAGTAGCATACTTTGTCTTGCATGGTGCAATATAAAATAGTTTTGGATGCCGACAGGTAGACCGTGGGCACTTTAAAGAAATTTTAGAAAGTAGATAAGGGGAGTCAACACCATTATTCAGGAGCTTAAATAAAAGAGTTTGATCTCTTTGAACCCGTCTGCTAGTGGCTGAAATAGGCATACGGGGACAGTCATTATTAGTATTATTTGATATATAATAAGATAACCGTTTTACGAATCGATTGTGGACTCTTTCAATTTTTTCTTTATGTACCTTATACTGAGGGCTCCAGACAGTGGAAGCGTATTCCAGAGTAGATCTTACAAACGAGTTATAAAGAAGAATAAGTGTTGACGGTAGTTTAAACTCTTTAGAAATCCTTAAGACAAACCCCAACATCCTATAAGCCTTACAAGCTATATGGTTAATGTGTTCATCATAAAGTAACTTTTTATCTAAAATTACGCCAAGGTCCTTCACAGAGGACACCCTGTTCAAGATTTCATCTTTTAGTTTATAATCATAGTTTATAGGTTTGCATTTTCTAGTGAATGTTATAATACTACACTTTTTTATATTTAAAAACAGTGAGTTTTGGGAGCAATAATGACATAGTGAATCTAGGTCCTTTTGTAAGTCAATGCAATCATTTACGCTTCTTATGATTTTATAAATCTTATTGTCATCTGCATAAAGCAAGAAATTTGAGTGTTTGAAAACAGATATAATGTCATTTATGTAAATATTAAAAAATAACGGACCAAGATGGGAGCCCTGAGGTACACCTGAGTGGACAGGGATGAACGATGAACAGTATCCTTTGACTGTAACAGCCTGACTACGATTGAATAAGTATGATTCAATCCATCGAAGCAGGTCCCCATGTACACCAATATGTTTTAGTTTAGAAATAAGAATATTATGGGAAATTTTATCGAAGGCTTTAGAATAATCTGTGTATACGACGTCAACCTGAAAGCCGCTATCCATTGCCGAAGTAACAAAATCAATAAACTCACATAAATTTGTTTCCGTTGACTTTCTGTTAACAAATCCGTGTTGCTGACTTATGATCAAGGGGCGCAAAATTGGGAACATATTATCATAAACTATGTGCTCAAATAATTTAGGAATACAGCTAATTTTAGAAATAGGTCGATAATTTTTAATATCATGCTTGTCACCGTTTTTAAAAACAGGAACAACATATGATTGCTTCCAATATGTGGGCATGTTACCTGTTTTCAAAGATAGAGAAAATAAAATACACAATGGAACAGATACTGTATGAAAACATTTTTTTAGAAAGAGGGGCGGTATTCCGTCGGGTCCAGACCCTTTATTGATATTAAGTAACTTTAGGTATTTTTTAACAGTTGACAGAGAAATATTAACAGACGAGAGGCTGATACATGTTTCATTTGTGGAGTTGCATGGGTTATAAGCGAGGGATGTAGGACAGGAGGAGTTAGGTTCAAAAGAGGAATTAAAGTATTTGTTAAACAGGTCACTTATCTCCTGACCACTGTTTGCAGTAACATTATCCAAGTAAAGTCTATCAGGTAAGTCTATAGTTTGTTTTTTGGATTTTACAAATGTCCAAAAATAATTAGAGTTCTTTAAGAGAATTTTTTCCGCACGATCTAAATATCTAGTGTAACATTCCGCTTCAACCCTCTTTTGTCTATCCCGAAGGCACCGGAAGGAGCTATAGTCCTCATAATTGTTATATATTTATTCATGGTATTCATTTTAAAATGTAGCTCATAATTAACTTGGTAAGAAATGTAGCTCTCAAAAGTTTTCTTTTCTTCGATGTATTTTTTTTGTAACGAATTTACCATTTTAATAAATTTCTACCATCTCTCTCAATATTTTAGGCTTAACATCTCGTTTGAAGACATTAATTCCAACGATGCACGCATTAAAATGATGAAGTAGGTACTCCGACCAAAATTAATTAGGTACGTAAACATTTCCGTTTTGAATACGCAATATTGGAGTTTAATTAATTCATGATACTATTTCTGGTGTAAGTGAATTTTCAACAACTGACATAAACTATAATTATGTCAATTTTTTTTAAATAAAATATATAAAAGTAAATGATATAGTAAATAAAAGCCGTTTTTCGTATTAAAACGAATTACCTTTTTGCTATGGTTTAAAACTAGACAGAAAAAATATACGCGACGAATTGAGGATTTTTCGTCAGTTACAAAATTATGAACTGTTTTAAAAAAAGTGGCTGAGATAACGATAAATGAAGCTATTATAAAACCGTTAAAGGTTGATACAGAAGATTTTTCAACCTGTTATTTATCCGAAAAAAAAGCAGTTTACATAACAATAAATTCATGAAAACCTATATAACATATTGTATATTTAATATTTATACAGTACCTTGATACTATAAAAATATTATTCTTACAAAGAAAAGAAATATTGTAATATTAGATATGTATGGACATATTTGTCTCACTACGACCCATACTCTCAAAAAACTGGAACACAACTCACCAGAAAAAAGGTCCTATAAACATATTCAGCTGTTATAAAAAACGAATAGAGCTCCGCATAAAAGTACATCTGAGATTGTAGCTGCGCTGAAATGTTTGAGAACAATTTCAGCCTTTCAATGGCCTACAATAGACTGAGTGGATACATAAGGTTGTTACTGTCGGCAAAAAAAAGAAATAGGCTGGGATTTTATCTCATTATAAAACATGTTTGGATGTGATAATAATGAGACCAGCAGCTTTTATTGATGAATTTGTGACATAAAAAAAATTTAAGCGGCAATTTCAATTTCACTAAATCTAAAATTATTATCTATCTAAAATTTATTATAAACTATATTAATATATTATATGCCAAAAAATTTATATAAGTACACTGTAGAGTTATTAGCACTACTTTATTTGGTAACCATACAGTGACAAATGTACATTTGGTGTTGATCCCGTTTACCTCGAGTTTTGTTTGTGTCACCCTATTTTCGAACTTATATTGAAACAGAATACGTTCAAAATAATATGTTCAACAGCTGAAAATTATGGCTTTGTTTTTGTTATGAAATAGTTTATCCCCTTTATCGATGGTCACTAACCAAGTTTGTTGCTTAGTCTTGGAGTAAACTAATTAAGTAGGTGACATATTGTGGCCTCAATTTTGTATGGCATGATAAACGTTGTTTTTCTAAATAGGTTTTTAATAGTAACGAGCTGTGGTAACGAGGTTGTAGTTTGCTCTTTCAAATTAAGAGGTGTTTGGATCCTTTACACGTTGTAAGCAATAGAATATTCCAATCTTAAAACTCAATCACTGAGTCAACCACTAGTCAAAAGCTGGTCCTTGATTTACCTTATCTTGTGATCAATAAAACTTTTATATCAAGAATGATTGATTTTATCGAAGGGCAAACGAAAAAAGCTAAACGAAATGACCCCACGGTTTTTCTTTGCAATGCCACGTTACGATAAAAGCGAGACTGCCTTGGCTTTTATTTATTTTTATTACACACCATTCGTTATGGCGTTACGGATTTTTCGACGAAACTTGGCAGGCATTCGAGGTATTAGAGGGAAACTATCTGGCAAACGTTAGAAATCAAGGAATTATTAATATAATAAAGTACATAACAAAATATATTCAGTAAGAATTTTGTAGATATTGACAGTTTATGCTAAGTTATCATTTATCAAAAATTATAATTTCAAATGGCCATTTACGCTGGATTTTTTCTGTCTAAAAATCTTTTTCCAAATTACTCTGAATGGAATTGTTATTATCATTGCAATACAGAAAATTATAAAATATCGCGAATATTTCAAAAATAGTTACTTTTTACAAAAAATTTAACCGACGATAAAAAAATAATTAAAAAGGAAAAAATAATATATAATTTTTTTTAGTCTTACTAAGCTCCTAAACTAATGTAAGTGACTAATTTTGAGTCACCGAAAACTTTTTTAAAGTATGGATTTAAGTTATCGATGTATGCAATAATATTTTTATAACAGCTGTTTTAGTATGTTAGCAATTTTTTTTGTCTTGATCTGGAAGAGAGTTCTATATCTCACCTATTTGCTCTTGAATATAAAGCAAATAATATTTGTTTTTGCCTTTCAATCCTGTAACGTAAATAAAAGGGTCGTAACGATTTATTACGTAAAGATAAAAGATTAATAAAAATATGTTATATTTCTTTGGCTTAAGTCTAGGAATCAGTATAGAAAGAAAAATATCACTTGTATTATCATGAAATTCCGCAAAATAACGTCTGCTTCTGTCCAATATTCCAATGTACATATATTATACGGTTGGTTAGCGATAATTTGAGTGGATGCTCTCCAAGGTACCGACCTCCCAGGCGCAGTGGTGAGGGCTGTGGTTTTATAATTGGTAGGTCTCGGGTTCAATTCCCGGCGGAGGCAATTTAGTAATTTATAATTTCTGAATTGACTCTAGTCTGGTCTGGTGGGAGGCTTTGGCCGTTGCTAGTTACCACCCAACCGCCAAAGACGTGCTGCCAAGCGATTTAGCGTTCCGGCACGATGGCGTGCAGAAGCAGATTAGTGGTTTGGGTTGAATGTGCACCGCCATATCCCTTCCAAGTTAGCCCGCTACCATCTTAGACTGCATCGTCACTTACCATCAGGTGAGATCGGAGTCAAGGACTAACTTGTCATCGAATAAAAAAAGGTAGGTTTACTTTTGTTCACTGACCACAGTAATCTTTATATTACATCTTACTAATATTATAAATGTAAAAGTGTGTTTTTGTTGGTTGGTCCGTCAATCACACAGCAACGGAGCAACAGATCGACATGATTTTCTTGCTGCCTTTTATCTCGAAAAATCTCTCTTTTTCCGGGATAAAAGGCAGCCAATCTAACTTTCCCGAGGATGCATGCGGACGATGTCCTGGGAAAAGCTAGTAATACATAAAATACATAGTACCTATTACTAATCAACTTCTATGTTCAACCATGTAACAATTATTTTACTACAAATAGATAAAAATTATCAATTTGTTCTCAAAAATATCACCGGAAAATATAGTCATCCTTGTCTGTAATTTTATTTACTACTCCAATTTACACCAAAATGTATTATTTATAATATGGCCTTTCCCCCAATACGGAATTCACATCAGTCCATAAGCTCACCACCTGCCACATGTAATAAATGTCACCGGTAGAGGCAGTTTATCACGTTAGAAAAATCTTTTAGGGGGAAAGCAACTAAGCTGCGATTTTTGTTTTTACGTCCCTTGCTAAATTAGGTATAAAGTTCTGCGCATTTACGAAATGGGAATAGAGTCGTGATTTTGTTTATGATACCATTCTCTCAGATGGGTTTTATCTACTTTGTAACAATCAGAAAAATTAATGTAACATTTTTATATATGTAGTAGTATGTTGTACTATTAGAACCTCCCTGGCGCAGTGGTGAGCGCTGTGGTCTTATAACTGGGAGATCTCGGGTGCGAGTCCCGGCGGGGTCAGTTTGGGAATTTATAATTTCTGATTTGTCTCTGGTCTGGTCTGGTGGGAGGCTTTGGCCGTGGCTAGTTACAATCCTGGGTTGAACCTACATTGCCATACCCGTTCCACGTTAGCCCGCTACCATCTTAGCCTTCATCGTCAATTACCATCAGGTGAGATCGCAGTCAAGGACTATCTTGCCACGAATAATAAAAAAAAAGAACCTATCCATTTTGCGCGTAGTAAAATGGATATAAAATGAAAAATAAAAAAAAAATTGCATTTCATTCTTGTTATATCATGTTTTCTTAGAAAATTACTTAAATTATTACAGTATTTAAGTAATTTTATAAGAAAACGTAATTTAATCTCAGTCAGTATTGTGAGATATAGTTTGTACCTACTATACCTTACAATATATTGTGTTGTAACCAGATTTATAATTTCATACTCGTACAAAGATTTATGAAAACTATTATACATGTAATTGTAATTATTTTAAATTGGATCAGTGTAGCAACTGTAACTAATATTTTAGAAGTTTCCCAAACTGTTCGTTACTCGTGCGATTTCCCCCAAAGGACGCAACCGACCGGACATTTGGGATATTTTATGGCCACGTTGAATTATAATTTCTTTTAGTTTGTTCTCTAGGTACAATAAACGGTCTTTGCTATTAAAAAAAATTTTATGGGACCATTTCGCAAGCTTTTTCTGTCGATTAAAAAAAATCGCGTAAATTGGTCCCAGAAGCCCCGGTGGACATACATAGAAAAAAAAAAGATACCGACCGAATTGATAACCTTTTTGGAAGTCGGTTTAAAATCAGAAATTTTGACTTTTGACAAGAAGTTCTTTATATGCTACAATAGCCCGATATCTAGTTAAAGTAAAAACTAAAAGCTAATCTAGTTATTATAAATATGTACGAGTATGTATAACATTATTTAAAGAAATAATATTATTTCTTTCAGAAATTACGCCATCAGAATTCAATGAAATTTCGCGAAGAAAATTTAAACACTTACTTACTACTTACTTCGCTGGCTCAATGACCCAAAGAGGATCTTGGTCTCCGATACCAGAAGCTGCCACTCATGCCTATCGTGTATTGAGGGGCTTGCAGGTCTTCTGTCACTTCATCCACCCAGCGATACCTGGGTCATCCAACGGGGCGTTTTCCAATTGGGTGACCCAAGTATGTTATCCTTACAGTACGATCCTCTCCTATTTTCTCTAGGTACCCGAGCCAGCGGAGTCTTGCCAATTTATATTCTCCAACATACAATATTTCTTTTTACTAATCTCTGCTAAGAGGTTGGTAGCACTTCTGGTATAGGTATTATGATGCAAACGTTGATAGAGTATTGCAGCTTGTAAAGTACGTACTCTTAGGTAACTAGGTGGTTGCGGCGCAACATGGCATCGTTCATAGCTGTTTAGTAACAAAGTCTACAAAATCTAAAGTACTAGTCTTCAAAGAAGTTAATTAAATTCGAAATGTAGTCAAAATAAACGCAACTAGAATATTTAGACAGAGTATCTAATCTCATAGATTATCTGCTTATCTATCAATCTCAAGTATTTATGAACTCTGAAGTCTTAAGGAGTCTATTTTCGTGCACTGGCTTGTTTAATATTCGCTCTAAACGGTTTTGTATCTGTGACATTAGCTGTCAATTCGCATTTCCCTCTCTCTCTGTGTGTGCCTACCTTGGAATAAACGTGTAATTGTGAGCTCTAGAGTTTTATTATAAATTCCTACATATATAAAGAAAAATAGTGCCAAGATCAAGAAAATAGAACTTTCACCAGGAAGCAGAATAATTAGGTAATAAAAATACAATCGAATCTCTAACATGGCTAATGACCTCGTCCTTGTCTACATCGATGAAGCTCAAAAACTAACTGAAACTTTATAAATTTTTTTTTCTTAGGTATCAACTTTGTTCCGAATACATAACTATAGTGGTTGAATTACCTATTCAATCAAATCTTCACGTCAAACGGAAATACCATCGAAAAGTGGAATTATGATTTACTGACTCTCTGTTTTGTGTTTGTGTGTAGATGTATTTTTCATGAACGTCTCTCCGAAATCAGATCACAAAGGTGTTCTGAAATCATTTTCCACTGCTGCCGAAGCAAGAAAAATCCCTCTTGGATTTTTCCGCGGCATAATCAACACGGAAATAGTAAAATGAAATGAAAAATGATGATTCTTCATTTTGATTTGAATATCACGAGTGGATCGCGTTCTGTTAAATTTTTCCGTGAAACTAAACGCAAAAGGCATAGCTTAAATTGTATTAAAATTAGCAACGCGGCTGCAGTTTTAATTTAGCCTAGTCTGCTATCTAGTTTTAAAACTGCAAGACCTAACTTCGAAAGTATGATATTATTTTCAACCAAGTTTCAGCTGACTGAGAACCCAGATTAATTAGCGATATAATTAAAAATCTCTATAAACATTTCCTTACATTTTTGTTTCAAATCAAAATCTTTGTTACCTTGACTCGATTTCCGAGTGATGTTGAGTGACGATTAACCGAGGAATTGGGCGTTCTGACAGTTTTTGTATTGAAGATTTGTCAAAATATCAAATTTAAGCTCGGATAAGAATTATTTTACATTGGTGAAATCGGTCCTTAAAAATGTAAAAAAAAAAAAAAACATTTCCAACCTAAAACAATTATTTTAACTAAAGAACATTTTGCAGTGTACAATATAATTGGTTAATACAACACAGTTGTTATAATACGTCTACATTGTAGTATCAGGGAGTGGACTATTCACAGTAAATCAATGACATATAAAACCTTTTCCAATCCACCGGTTTTATTCATCCACTCATGTTACGATTCTGATATACGGCTGGGCAGTTACTAGCTCGAGTATTAAATTTTTGTGTAAAGTTCAGACCGAGTTACTAGACCATTTTGATCTGGTTTTATTTTGCATCACTTTGCATAATACTATAATACTTACTCATGGGTGCATGGTGAATACTCCGCCAAGTTTAACCCACGCTACTGTCAGGGTCCGTGGAGGAACAAAGACAGGTTTTAGTGGGTGCAAGCCCCACATATTCCCTTCGTGTCCCCTGACGGAGGGGTATATATGCATTAGGCATTTCCTGTCTATTAAAAAAAAGTTATGGGTGCACAGGGTAAGTACTTAAAGTAAACTTTAACTGTAGTGCTTTCGTTTTCTACCTCGTCTTCTTAGCGTGAACAATTTAACTCTATTTGAATTAAAATATTATCAACAATATTTTAACCCAGTAATGCCCAGCGTGTCCATATGGACACGTTTATAGTAGTAAAATTATTTGCCGATTATGACAACATTTTGTTTATATAAAAGAAAGAGTTAATGACATTCGGGTAGCCTAAGGTATAACCTGTTATAATATGTAAAAATTGGGGCAAAAAGTGGCAGTGATCTTAAAGAAAATTGAGTTTGTTTTTTCACAAGTTGTGAATTTGCAAAAAAAGTGGATTCGAGAAGAGAAAGAGTAAAATTGATCGATATTTATGTATTCTGGAAGGAATTTTTGTATTGTAAACTATTTAGTCATTATTTACCTATGTTTTTATAGAGTGAAGCAATGGATAAATCTTTATTTTGATTACTTTTTATCGCGATGAAGTTAGCGTGTCCATATGGACACGCTGGGCACTTGCAATAGCTTTTTGCACATAAATTACATCTGACCAAATTATTTGATATCAACCAATTAAGAGGCAACTGGACACTTAATGAAGTCTAAGATATTTTGTATGTTGATCAAGAAGGTCATGAAAGTCGTTCATCACCTGAGTATAGAAGCTAAGACGTAGATTCGTGGGGAACTGGAGCTATTTTCATACTAAAAATCTTATTTTCTACAACCTGGAAATGCAATCCAAAATTTTACAATGAACAAAATAAATAAAGCACTAAAATAATCAGCACTGGTCACTTATGACATGGATGCTGAATATTCATTGTGCCTGAGAAATAAAAGAAATATCTGGAGTGGTAAAGTTCCAGCTTAATTTCCACTTGGAAATTATTCTGTCTTATTTCAATAAGTCCAAGATACCCCACAAAGAGATTCAGGAAGACAGAGGTACTGCCTCTTCACTACCGATGCATGGAGATTTTACTGAGTTCATAACTTTACTGAAAAGTCGGAAAAATAAGAAACGATTCTTGGCTTCTTACTGAAAAGCCAAACATTCAGCTGGTAAAACAGGACTTATGAAGTGTAGTTTGAGATTAAGTATTGCATGCTTCGAAGCATAGCATACAAAGAAGTATTACAATGTCATTATGCCTAATTCTTGTCTAAAATCAAGTTTAGTACTCATTAGATTTTCACCTAGTAGTTGTATTTTCTGATACTGTAACTGCCCAGCGTGTCCATATGGACACGCTGTATTTTTCATACTTCAAATATGTTTTTAAAATATTTTATTGTTTTTATCATTTTCGGATCCCCTTCCAAGTAGTTTTAGAGAAAAAAAAAACAATGAAAGTGAAAAAAAAATAATTCGGGCATTCCTGGGTTAATTAACATTAAATAAGAATTGATGCCCACAACTTCGTTCGCGTGGATTAATTTTCTGGGATTAATTTTAGCCTATGTGTGGGTATGAGCAATTTTCATTCCTTTCAGCCAAATTGATTCATTCGTTGTGGCGTGAAGGAGTTCCAAACATCCAGCCATTCTTATAAACTTTCGTATTTATAATATTAGTAGGATAGAAGTTTTTTTGATGCCATTTTGCCGTTGTTCCTTACTTTAGACAGTGGTATTAAATTATTATTATTGGACATGTTTTATAATAGGAAAAAGAAATAATCGCCTGAGTACTCTTAGTAGGTCACAGGTTCGAGCCCCACCCGTTGTACTATTGTCGTACCCACTCCTAGCACAAGCTTTCCGCTTATTTGGAGGGGGTAGGAGGATAGGAGTCAACTTCATCTTGACTAATATTCTTCAAAACAAAATGTTCAGTGGGATCTGTAAAACGTTTCAAGTCCTTGGCTCCCGCTCATTCGTGTTACATAAGGCCATGTACTGGGTGGGTAGCCCCTAATTTGAGTACGTATTTAATTTGTTTGTGTAACGTTTAGTCGTGTGTGTTGGAAAACCGCTTCATTTGGAAGTTTGTGGACCGCTTTAAATGAGTACACTCAGTCTGTATGTTACACGAGTAAAATGAGATTTACTGTTCAAAAATTCAAATCACAATTCAAAATTTTTAAGCTATTGCATAGCTTCTATCGCGGGCCAGCGTGGAGACCGAATCCAGAAATTCCGTAACGAAAATAACCTGACACGGGACACTTCTACGATGAGCCGCTAGATGGCGTTGATAAAAAATGCTATGCAATAGCTTTACAGCGGCAGTCCCCGAGTGCCACACGTCTTTTTTCACCATAAAATAATTTGGGATTAAAATCTCTAGTTACTCGCGAATAAAAATCTGCTAAAAGTTATTGTAATTTTTGCAAATATATGCTGTATTATTATTGAGTTATAAAAGATTTGTATAGTTGGGAATTTTTGCTTTGTATTTAGCGTAAAGCTTACATAATTAATATCGAAAGGGGTTAATTAAAGCTTCATTCACTACAAAATTTGCTCTTAATTAAGTCTTTTGGTGCTAGAGTAAAGAGCTGACCGTTTTGCAACGTTTGTACAAACCCCTTTTGTAGTTTTGAAGCTCGTACTTATATGAAGGCCTTTGAACATTTACCCAATCAAGGCTCTTAAAATATTAATCCTTATTCCATACTATCACATCACACTAATATTATAAAGGTGAAAGTTTGTATGTGTGTGTGTGTATGTGTGTGTGTATGTGTGTGTGTGTATGTTTGTTACTCCTTTACGCCACAACGCATAAACCGATTTTGCTGAAATTTGGAATGGAGATAGCTCATTCTCAGGATTAAAACATAGGCTACTTTTTATCCCGGAAAATTAAAGAATTCCCGCGGGAATCAAAAAACCTTTATCCACGCGGACGAAGTCGGGGGCATCATCTAGTTTTGCATAAAATATATTTCACATCATTCAATATTGCATTAATTTAAATAATATATGTATGAAATGTGTTTTGAAGTTCGTGTTGTACATCAAAATGTTTCATATAATTAGCATAATAATAATTTATGTTTACATTGTAGTGTAAAATTTTTATAATTATAAGTGACAATTCTAGGTATATGTATATTTGAAGGCACCCGCGACTTCGTCCGCGTGGAATTTGGTTTTGGGGTGGAATTTTCAAAAACTGTGACACACGTACTTCTTTATATTTAATCGATAGGTAAATACTGACTTTCATAGATATAATTTATTAAAATAGATCGAGACTCTACCACCGGTTCGAAATGCAGATTCTGCTGAGAAGAGCTGACAAGAAATTCAGCAGTTGCTTTTCTATATTATTTTATTATCTAGATTAAAATCCATACGTAAAGTCGAAGCTGAAAGCGGATTCTATTCTACAAATGGGGTACTTAAAGTGTCTATAACGCTGAGTAGTTTGCACAAAGTAATAGAAAATCATAAACCACATGCAGTCTTTGTTGCCCTCGGCACGTTTTGTAAGAGCCTCTTTCCGGGCTATTTGCTACCTTATGATAAACGAGTGAGATAAACGCATAGGTTTTCACTGTGATTCATTGCTATGCGATACAAAGCGGTGTTACTTTTATGTACAACTAGTTGATGCCCGCGGCTTCGCTCAAATCAAAGAGTTCCCGCGAGGACTCTTTGATTAAAAAGTAGCCCATGTCACTCTCCCGGTCCTCAACTATAGCCGTGCAAAAAATCAGGTCGATCATGCATGCAGGCATGATTGATGCACAGACCAACAAGCCATCAAACAAACACTTTCGCTTTTATAATATTAGTAAGGATATTTACTTACTTAATAATAATACTATACTTAATGATGAAATATATTGTAATAATAAAATAATATTAATGTCCTCATGACCAATTTGGGCCTCAGAGGAAAATCTATACAGAGATTACCCGTCTACGTTGGATATCTCATAGTGCACAAATACACCTCAATCTCAAAGTCCGATGGGACGGAATTTCGACCTGTATATTGTATTGTGTGTAGTATACAGAATGATAAACTAAACTCAGTTTCATGAAGGTTTCTTCATATTTATTGTTTGAATTGTTCGACTTTAGAATTTTGATACAGTAAAAGTGTTGGCCATCCAATAAAAGGTGTTGAAAGTGTTTGATTTTATTCCGCTAGTTTCCGAGTGTGAACGCCAAATCGAATGCATGTCAAATATAATTTTTTTTTTCAATAATTTTTTTTTAGAAAAAATAAATTACTGTCTTATTTATTTCCCGAATAGTTCCATTTCTGAATTTAGTTACGGCAAAAAATTGGCAATGCAAAAAAAGGCGTTAAAATTTGTTTGATTTTGTTCCGCTAATTTCAGAGTGTGAATGCGTAATCAAATGCGGGCATGTGCTAGTCCTAGCTAGTCATTATTCCTATTATTCTATTAATATTATAAATACGAAAGTTTGGTTGTTACTCAAACACGTCTAACGTCGCAACGACTGAACCGATTTTTATACTGATAGATTATAGTCTGGAATAACACATAGGCTACTTTTCAACCCGGAAAATAAGAGAGTACCCACGGGAATAAAAAACCTTAATCCACGCGAACTAAATCGCGGGAATCGACTAGTAACATTACAAAACGCTAGTTAAATTTAAAGAAAGTTAAAAATTCATATGAGACGTACGTAAAACAGCAACTCCATGCAACTAATCCCGTTGTAATCTCCATGCCTTTGCGTGCTATGGCCCTCCATATGAATGCCTCTTTTGTGCGAAAACTTAACATGCAAGAATAATGAGTTAACCCCACGGCTCTTTGGAGCATTTAATCACATTGTTGCTTGAATTTTAAATGCACTAACTATGTATTTCAAAAGGCGTGGTATGTGTAATTTTTTTACAACAATTACTTGTACTTTACAACGTTTTCAAGGTACAGTGAGTATTTAAAATAGTAGGTACATAATTCAAAAGCGCTTTTTTCATTTAATAGTAAGAATATGTGAACGGTTGCTACTTTTAATACATCTTAGTTTACGCATTTATTTATTTATTTTATTTATTCTGTAGATCATAAGTTCATAACCTTAAAAACTAAATGAAATAAGTCGCGGGATGGACAGCGAGACGACGACAGGAGTCAGGATGTAGACGATGAAGAAAAACTTTGTGTGACACTATTTCCAACACTATTTACTTATTATCCGCGACCGAAATACAAATTAGTACTAGCCCCTCATTCTCTTTGCACCCGCCTTTTTATACAAACAATGAATCATCAGTCATGATACTAACACAGTTAAACAACAACTTATTATAAACAATCGAACATTGGTTTAAAATTAATTAAATATAAAAATGTAAATAAATATGTATCTAAATTTAACTAATAATTATGCAATCTTTATATAATATCAATATCGAATGAGTATCTCAATTATATGACGAATATTAGCAGAAGCCGCAACTCATAACATTGATTCAAGATTAGTTAATTATAAAAATGTAATTAATGCATACGTAAAATCAACAAATAAGTAACTGATATTTAAATAATTCTAGAATAGGTATCTTATTTATGTAATATATTATTAGTGGAGACCGGTGCTTGTAACATTCGGCCATCCTGCATTGGCCGTGTCCCATCACGGCGATCTGGCTGGTCGTTATAATTCCTCTGCATCTGTGAAGACAGGGAAAAAAGAGAAGTAAACGTTCTTTTATATAAAGAAAGAAAGATTATACATATTACAGGCACTGCAGGTATCCTCAAATGCATTATAATGCATCGTTGTTTATTTAAAACTTCGCTGATTTAAAATAGGTAAATAATTCGCACAGACCCAATCATTAATTCGGATTTTATTATTTTGTAATTGCCATAATGGGTTATAATAATGGGTTTATCTTTTATATTTACAGATTTACAGAACTAGTACAGCGTAGCTAGGTATTTTATTTATTAAGATTAGCAATAAGTAACAATACTTTATTTTTTAAATGAGCAATAGGTACATCCAGCACACAGATCTAGCTTAGTTTGCTAGATATTATAATTTAAGGTCACACAGATCTAGCTTAGTTTGCTAAATATTATAATTTAAGGTCACACAGATCTAGCAGATATTTTATTTTGAACCAAGCAATATGTCAGGCACACAGATCTAGCTTAGTTTACTAGATTTTATATTTTAACATCACACAGATCTAGTAGGCACACAGATCTAGCTTAGTTTACTAGATTTTATATTTTAACATCACACAGATCTAGTTCGGTTTACTAGATGTTATTTTTCTAAGCAATATGTCAGACACACAGATCTAGCTTAGTTAGCTAGATATTATATTTTACGGTCACACAGATCTAGTAGATATTTTATTTTGAACCAAGCAATATGTCAGGCACACAGATCTAGCTTAGTTTACTAGATTTTATATTTTAACATCACACAGATCTAGTTCGGATTACTAGATGTTATTTTTCTAAGCAATATGTCAGACACACAGATCTAGCTTAGTTAGCTAGATATTATATTTAAGGTCACACAGATCTAGTTTAATTTGCTAGATTTTTAAAGTCATGATATGTCTTAGTCCAGTTAGCCAGACATTTTATTTGATCGTTTTAATAAACACTATACATTCACTAGCTAAAATCGAAAATAATGGGCTGCGTAATGAGTATATTATTTTTGTTTATCTTATCCGTATCATTATGCATAAATAAGACAAGTGTTTTCTTGCTGCAGTTCTAAATCATTACTCAAAAATAAAGGAACCTTTTCTATAAAATCATTTGCAGATAACTGAATATTTGTTAAATTGTGGGTAGACTGTAAATACTGTTCATTATTCGCAATTAACTTAACTACTTTTGAATTAGCAACAAGTGTCATATTTGGATGATTTATGGTGGGTTGGCCTACTATCATGTTCAAGTCTTTTAAATCTGTATTAGTTATGTCAGCGTCACTGTTAAATTAATTCGTGAACCTCTAAATCCTGTCATTAATACGTGAGGGTAAAACCTTTAGTTTTACGTATTCAGCTATTTTTAACGTAATAATATTATTAACTTTACTTCTAGTCTCATAAGCTAGTTATAAGCGAGTACTACTGCTCCGTTAATAGTGATATGTTTTTTATACAAATCTGACAAAATATTTAAAGTGGCAAAAGTTACTTGACATACCTAGGTAATGCTACGTTGAGCTTCCGATGAGTGTCCCTCTCGGGAAACCGTACCCCCGGCAGCGCCGGCGGCATACCAGCAGGCAGCAGAAACGTAGCCGAAGCGGTTGCAGACTTGACAGCGTGTGAGGCGGCAGTCCCGAGCTTCGTTCCCGGTCTTGCGGCAGTTAAAATAGGGCTTCGACTTTTGTTCCGTTATTCTCACATCGATCTTCTTAAAGTTCTCAAGAGACGATAGGAAGCCATAATATAATTCTTCTCAACGTGAAAAAAAACGTCACTTTTTTCGGGTACATCTTCGTCGGTCGAGCTATCAGCATAACTTCCTTTTCTTTTTCCGAGTCCATTAAGTTATGGCCCGAGCATTTTGGTCCATCAACATCCCACTTCTGAGATGAAATAAGTCGCGGGATGGACAGCGAGACGACGACAGGAGTCAGGATGTAGACGATGAAGAAAAACTTTGTGTGACACTATTTCCAACACTATTTACTTATTATCCGCGACCGAAATACAAATTAGTACTAGCCCCTCATTCTCTTTGCACCCGCCTTTTTATACAAACAATGAATCATCAGTCATGATACTAACACAGTTAAACAACAACTTATTATAAACAATCGAACATTGGTTTAAAATTAATTAAATATAAAAATGTAAATAAATATGTATCTAAATTTAACTAATAATTATGCAATCTTTATATAATATCAATATCGAATGAGTATCTCAATTATATGACGAATATTAGCAGAAGCCGCAACTCATAACATTGATTCAAGATTAGTTAATTATAAAAATGTAATTAATGCATACGTAAAATCAACAAATAAGTAACTGATATTTAAATAATTCTAGAATAGGTATCTTATTTATGTAATATATTATTAGTGGAGACCGGTGCTTGTAACATAAACGTAAATTCAGAAAGGAAGTGTAGGGACAAGAACATCTTATCGGTACAAAATGTGAATTTCTTCCAGATGTCCTATATATCAATTTACAGATTTATAATTATATATTATACAGTAGGATAAATAAGATATGTAAGACATGTAATTTATTAGGTATTAATCAGGAAATAGCAAGTGCAGTGGGGTTTGTTATGCGTTTTAGTGTGTATTTGTCAAGTCTTCATCGAAATTAGTTGCCGTCACCGAAATTCTGCTACTTTATATCTTTTTAAATTCACATAACTGCCTTATTCACTTGTCGTTTAAGTTATAGAACCATTTCAAAGTGCAAGTTACAGTTTAAAAAACTACTTCTATATCAGCAGAGTGGAATCAGTGAAAACAGTCCGACTTGTATTCTGATAGTGGCAGTGCAACCTACTTTGTCTAAAACTTTTCCTCACTGAGCGCGCCCGAGTTATATTAACCCTTGTCTTAATATAATCTTGATCTGAAATGTTGTTTCGTTGTAACGTTGTGTTGTTACAACGAAGAAAAGATAAAAAGAACTAACTGATAACCGCGACTTCATCCGCGTGAATTTAGTTTTTAAAACCCCGCGGGAACTCGTTGATTTTCCGGGATAAAAAGTAGCCTATGTCACTCTCCAGGTCTTCAACTATACTCATGCGAATCTTGCAAAAATCACGTTGATCCGTAGCTTTGTTGCAGCGTTATTGAAAGACAAACCAACAAAACAACAAACAAACACACTTTCGCATTTATAATATTAGTAAGGATAGTAAGGATGAAAACAAATATCACCCATAAAATTCCCTGTCTGTTTATTGTATAGACAAGAGAAAAGATTATGTGACTGAAAATATAAATGCGTTTTTTTTTAACCCTTAACTGGTATCGTAAAAACATGTACGTAACTGGGATCTTGGGGGCCGTGCGGCCCCCATAGTATGTTTGCTTCTAGCAAGTAAATTTGTACTATGTACTTGAATAAATGGTCAAAAATATTAAATAAAAGGCTTGTTTTATGTAATCAAATAGTTTTTATTAATATAAATCTTGTTACTTCAATACTAGAAGAGATCACAAAATAGTATCAACATTTTGGTAATATTTTTGCTACGTTAGAAATATCAATAAAAGTTATAGTTTAAAATCAAAAATAACATTATTTTACTTAATCTTAATCTTAATACATAAACAAATAATATTTTATAATCTCTAATCAAAATTTCACTAAAATCAACATGGTATCGTGGGGGCCGCGCGGACCCCAACACGTGCATACCTGGGTCCCAGTAAGTGATACAGCGCTGAACGTCCGGCACCTGCTGCGAATAGCGACGTAATGAGAATACTTAAAATGGCGGCTGCTCACGATGCTTAGTTTATTAGAAAATCAAAAAAACGTTACGCGTGGGGGCCGCGTGGCCCCTACGATACCAGTTAAGGGTTAAATCAATTCATAAAATATATTCTCTTACTTATTACTTACTTATAAAATTTATTCAAGGTATATGAATTCTAGATGACATAGATCTCTTACAGAAGAAATATAATTTCTTATTTTTATGATAACATAATTAAATTGTACATATATACTTTTTACATTCTTTCGCTCCGAAGAAACATAAGCCTACAGTGTCGTTTTAAAGTTTCAAGATAAAAACTGTGTCAGTATCAGTAGTAGAATCAGTGCAAACATTCTCATTTAACATTCTAAAAGTGCCGCAATAACCTACTTTGTCTTGAAACTTTTACGTGTGAAATTCAGCCAAGTTATACTTATTAAATTATTCTCTTGTCATACACTGAAATTAAATTGAAAGTGGCTAATTAATTAATTACTTTCTGTGGTATGAATGACAATACCGACTGGATAATTTCAGGTTTGTTTGTAATGTAGAATATTTTTAATCATAAAAAAATAAAACGTACCTGAGAAATTTCCCTTTATAGTTTTTTTTGCGTCGTAAGTAAAAACTGCCCTAAAATTCATAATTAAGCGGATCCCTTGAGCTTACCATTACTTTTTCTAAGAAGTTTACGCGGCATTTTAAAATTAACTATGACAGCAATTCTGAAGAAAAGCGAATGCAGGATAAAAAAACTTTTGTCTTTTTAAAACCCTTTTATCAGAACCCGGAAATTTCGCAAACATTCAGTTCCTTTTCCTTTTGAAAGAAAGAAATTTTGCTTACGAAGTGGCTTTTTGCTGACTAACCGATCTATGTAAAACGGCGAAAATTGAAAAGTTCTTTCTACTTTTCTATATTTCCATTCATGAAAAATCTATATTTTTTTTTAAACAAAAAAAGTGTTTTAGTGTTAATTTTATTTGTAAGGTATATAATATTGATGTTATCTTATGCAACTTAACATGGGTATAATTTTTGTACAAAGGATATCTATAAAAATATATACCTATATATGTAACTAAATTTCGGGTTAGTTACACTGTTTATAACACAAGAAAGGCTAGACCGATTTTAATGATCTTTGAATTGTTTGATTTATGCCCGTCCCGAATAGCAGAATAACTTTTAAAACAAAAACACGAAAATTAAAAAAAAAAAGACGTGTGGCACTCGGGGACTGCCGCGGTAAAGCGATTGCATAGCATTTTTTATCAACGCCATCTAGCGGCTCACCGCTAGATGATGTTGATTAAAAATGCGCCATCTAGCGGCTCACCGTAGAGGAGTCCCGTGTCAGGTTATTTTCGTTACGGAATTTCTGGATTCAGTCTCCACGCTGGCCCGCGACAGAAGCTATGCAATAGCTTAAAAATTCTCATGATCTTGTATTACCCCAGAAAATCCTAGAAAAACCTAACTCGCACAAACGAAGTCGCGGGCAAAAGTTAGTAAATAAAGGCGGGGTTGAGAATTATACTGTCAGTCTCTTAAATACTAGCCTAGAAATTTTATGTGACATACTATGTCATGTGGATTTACATTATAATGAATGCCGAGCCCAGTGGAAATCGTATAATGAAATAACTTTGTTGGTATAAAAGTCAGCAATATTATTCAGCTAGACTAGACAAGACTAGAAATTTAACTTTACTTGTTTTCATTCATAAATTAAAGGTTTTAAAATTATTATGCTACTAGCTGATTCCCAAGACTTCGTCCGCGTGGAAAAAGTTTGGAGTGACTTGCTACTAGGTTTTTGCGAGAAGTTATGTCCTCTATCTCTATAATAAAACTGTAACGGGATGAATTATGTACATTTTAATATATTTGGAAAGTTTTAATCGGGGGATGCTTTATTGTCAACACTGAGCCCAAAAGATTTTTTTAATTTTTTGTCTGTCGGTCTGTCTGTGCGCACATCACTCGAAATCTACTGAACGGATTTGAATGAAAGGTATAGTGGTAGCTGATATTCCGGGTCAATAAATAGGATACTTTTTATCCTGATAAACAATTAGTTTTATCCGGGATAGGGGATGAAAGTTTTTATTAAATAAAAATAACTTCGTTAAATAAAAACCGAATTTGATACTTTTGTTATGAAATATGTACTATAAGAAACATGTTCTCCAATTTTGTGAAGATCTACTAAAAGTCACTCTAAATTTTTTATACGCGAACGAAGTCGCGGAAATCAGCTAGTACCTATGTAATATAAAATCATCGATGAACAATAGACCAAATATGTAATAGAAAATGTTACTGTGCTATCAAGTTGAATGAGTTTAGAAAGTTCACAGAAAAGCTGTTTGTAAATTAATAAAGAGGGAAATTAGATACGTTTCTTCTAGCTTAAGTGTAGTTTCCATGTGATTGCATACTTGAGCACAGCTGTCCTCGTAATTGATTTTAATTCTATTACGGGCCGACGTAAAGAGATATCATATTACTAGAGCGTGCAATGTCCTGTTAAATTGCTTCACATGACTGGTGTTATGAGAAATTCAAAGAATTTCACAATATTAAAAAGAGTTGGAGATGGTGATAATCAATGATGAAAATCTTCTACTATTCTCGTATTGACAGCTGTCAAAACTGTTAAGGAGACTTTTATCCGAACGAGTGATATAAATATCTGCACAGTTTGTCACCTGTAAAAACAGTGCGATCAAAATCGTAAAGGCGTTGGAAAAAGGTAACTTTGTTTAAAAGTGGGCGCAGCATGGTGTTACCTGCATATTCAATGTTGCCAATATAAGGAACTGTAGATTTATGTACGTAAATCTGTAATTTAGTATGAACGGAAAAGGGACGGAGAATTTTTCCATCTCTTTTCCGCGCATACTGTAGTTTACAAATTGTATGAATTGTACGCACAGTTAACGTAAACTTGAAAAGTTACATTGGGGCTACTGAATTCAGTCACTAGACTGAATTTAGCGGTAGGCGAGCCGCGGCACCTGGGTATAGAGGGTTCAAGGACGATTAGTACCATGAACTTGTACCTACACTAATAGCTACACTGGTGGACGTAATATTTTTTTAACTATTTTACTTTTATATACCTACTAGACGATGCCCGTGACTTCGTCCGCGTGGATCAAGGTTTTTCAATTCCCTTGGGAACTCTGTGATTTTCCGGGATAAAATGTAGCCTATGTTTTAATCCTGGGTATGAGCTATCTCCATTCCAAATTTCAGCCAAATCGGTTCATTTGTTGAAGCGTGAAGGAGTAACACACACACACACACACACACACACACACACACACACACACATACAAACTTTCGCCTTTATAATATTAGTGTGAAGTGTGATAGTGTGATGTGATAGTGTGACTATTTAATATCTTATAGGTATAACTTTTATCGAATTATAATAATTACAGCTGATGCTTGCGACTTCGTCGGCATAGATTTAGCTTTTAATAATCCCGTGCGAACTCTTTGATTTTCTGGAATAAAAAGAAGCCTTCAGTTCGGCTTCTCTCGTCGAGTGACCGCCATCGGCCACCCACTGAGGTGTCATCGCTTTGCCCGTCCTCGCTATTACTTGTTATGACTTAGCCGTTTCTCGTACTTTTTTTTTAAAGAATATTAGTCAACCTGAAGTTAACTAATATTCTTCTGTCACCTCCAAATAAGCGGAAGCTTGTGTTAGGAGTGGGTACGAAAATAGTGCAACGGGTGGGATTCGAACCTACGACCTTCCAGTTTTTAGTCCACACCTTTAACCGTTGGGCTATTGAGGCTTTTGCTCGACGAAGGCTTCGAACGATTTTGAGCAGCCTATAACCATCCTCAAGAATTGGGATATTAAATGCAGCAAACATTTTTTCCCAAGGTTAGCGCGTTCATACAAACAAACAAATTCTTAAGCTTTATTATATTAGTAATATAATCTTAACAAGCGTACGAACAAACCTATGATGCAAGTAAATTATTCATACTTTCACTCGTATCTTACTATATTCGTAAAGCTTTTGTCTATTTTCTCCATTGTCAAAAATAACAAACAGCGAATTCCGCACCTTTAAATTACATGGGCGTTTGCTCGTCACGCAAGCCATCACAGTATTATCTATTAAAATATAATAAAATATACCATAACGTGTATAAAATAGAATCTATTTTTAAATAAACGTTGCACTTTTGAATCTACGAGTACTTTGCTAATTAATGTAAAAGGTTTACATAACAAAAACAAAATTAACACATTATATATAAATGACGTAGCCAAATAGAGTGAGTAGTGACAACATTTAGAAATGAAAGAGTTGTTGACTATATAAAATCCAATAGTACGTACATGTAAAACGCGATCAAACACTCTTCCAACTTACGTTATAAGTCTGCTTGTATCGATACAAATGCAATAATGTATCTATGTTTTTAAAACTGAAAACGCGTCATAAACGCGCGTTCATGACACGTACGTTGTCTGCGTGTATAGACTAATACGCTCTGTGCACAGGCAATATAATATATCTTACGAACATATTATTTTCTTAAACCTTATTATTTTCTTAAGAAATCTGAATTCAGAACTATCAGACCGATGCGTGTGGGATCAACGCCTTTAGATCCCGGTTCGCAATAACGGAGTTTCGTCCACAAACTTTGAGAATTTCAAGCAGACCTCAGTTCCGGGGATTATGTTTTCAAATTCAAATTGGTCTTTGCAACCTTAGTTTGCAACTCTTTTGATTCATTAAAAGTCTCTTTGTTGGGACAAAAGATTTCGGAAGGCCTTATTGACATTATTTGACAACTTGGGCACAAAATATAATAGATACTGTTATATATCCGTGCTATATTATATTTCTCTTATCTTAATATATAAAATTCAAAGTCCTGACTGACTGACTTATAAATCCCTAAACCACTGGAGTTAGAAGCTTAAAATTTTGACAGTAGGTTCCTTTTAAAACTGACGTAGGCATCCACTAAGAAAGGATTTTTTGTAATTCCACACCCTAACACCCTAGGGGGTTAAATAAGGGTTTAAAGTTTATATAAATGTCCGTTATTTTTCATGTTATATTCATGAAACTTGGTATTCGGGCTTTCAATTAAAAATGAAGAAATACGTATTTCACAGTTTTTGAAAATTCTACCCCAAAACCTAATTCCACGCGGACGAAGTCGCAGGCACCAGGCACCAGGTAACATCATATATTTATGTAATGTATAGCTAGTGTCAGCTAATTTAGAGAAAAAAGGAAATATGACAGAAAACGAGCCGTATTTAGTACCGACCGAAAACAGAAACCTAGACCTCTTTTTTCGTCGGAGGTTAAAAAATAAAAAAATATATATTTATGTTCTGTGTTCAACCTGAACACTGTATTAAACCAGCTACTAGCAGATTTTTTTGTAAGACACTTATTTTATTTAGTTTTATCTTGCACATTTTTTGACGACAATTAGTCTTGACGATAACCATAACCAACAATGTAGGGTTAACGTTTGCCACGAATGCCTTGTATTTTTATACATTTTAAAACATTTTATAAATACTATGAGTTAGAATAATTCAGTTTTGTTTTAATGGCTTCTCGTAAAATTTCGTTTCGTGACACTGTTTGTAATTAAACCATCCCTACTATGTCGCTTTTTAGAGAACATTACAAAAGAGAGAGCGTACTGTCGCTAAAGCTTAATTACTAAAGTATTTAATAACTTTATTTGATGGTGAATAAAATGCTTTGTAATAATTGTCACTTCTTATACGATTACAGCGAAGTCACAAATAAGTCACTAATTTCACAGATAAATATAAGCAAGTAAATACAAGTTTTTTGCATATTCACTTATATATTATAGCTATATATAAATCAAATTATTAGTCATTACATTAGTAGTTTTAAGACAGGCTTCTTTATTTACTTTATTCTCCAATAAAGTAAATAAAGAAGCCTGTCTTAAAACTAGAAAAAAAAATATTAAGAGAGATAACGAGATTTGGAGATTTGACTATTCTTGTAAATATTAATTCACTGTGAAAGAAGCTTGAAAATAATGCCAATCCCTGAAAAGCATAAGGATTTTGTGTATTTTTTCGAGAAAATATTATATGAAGGAAAGCCATAAAGAATAATTAATTAAATCAAGCATATTTTTCAACAACAAAAACAACGTCAACAGCTTTACTAATACATATTATAAATGCCAAATTGTATTTATTGGTTTATCCTTCAATCAAGCAGAAACTTGCTCCGTTTCTGCTTGATTGAAGGATAAACCGTGTCGACGTGATTATTGCACGGGTATACTTATTTGAACATTTGAAGAGCATATTAGGCAGCATACTACTACTTAGGAGCATAACACCTTTATTTCGGAAAAACAGAGGGTTCCCGCAGGAGTTTTAAAATAACACCTCGCGCGCAAAGTCGCGGGCCAAAGCTAGTTCGTTACAACTGACATTCAGAACTAAACCTAATAACAGTTGAAAGAGAACAGAAAGAGCTTAGCACAGTTCCAAACACAATTTGTCTGCAGCTTTCAGACATTAATCAAAATTTCCGGTCGCTTATTGCCAGCGACCCACCTGCGGGCATTTTTCACATCATTGCTTTATTTTTTATTTATTTTATTTTATTTTATTTATTTAATACAAAAAGATACATCATACATAAACAAGTGTCGATAAAACTGCATTAGTGTAACACTGTGTCGCAGTTTTATCACCCAACCCTAGTAAGTATACACAATTTGACAAAACCATGAACACGTATTTAACTAACAATTTCGATCAATCCATATTCTAAAATAATAATAAATATTAACACAAAATTAAATTAACAAAAGTAATTAATAAAATAACAATAATTATTAAATAAACAAAATGAAATATAAATGTACAAATAATATTAATCAGTAAACCGGAGAGTTTTGAGCATTTGTGCGTGTGGGTGTATGTGTGTAATGTGTGAGTGTAAGGTTTGTGTGTGTGCGTGTGCTTTAAAATAGGAGTAGCTGTTCAGTCTCATCATAAGTAAGGGAGAGTAGCCAATTAGTTACTTTGTTTTTGACTTTAAAGGATGTCAGAGGGTAGATATGAAGAATTTTATTAATTTTATTATAGAGGGAAGAACCAATTAAGTAGGAGTGTCGACTTGCCAGATGAGTTCTACGCGGCTCAATCTGAAAGACCTTGTCAGATCTGCGCTTGTTTTTTTCAAATTGAGGATCGTAGGTAGTTTTGGTGTGCTTGCGAAGAATTACTACTAGTATGAAAAGTTGACGTACTGTAAGGACCTTGCACAGATTATATAGATCTGAAGTGGGGAAGCGAATAGGTTTAGACATCATGACCTTCAAAACCGCTCTTTGCGCCCGTTCAAGCCGGAGCATCAACATTTTACCTGCACCTCCCCAGGCTGTGATGCAATAACCGAGTATAGACTGCACGAACGCAAAGTATATGGTTTTCAGAGTTTCAAAATTAGCTGAATGTCTAAGATTTCTAAATACATACAGTACCTTTCTGACTCTAGAGACAACAGACTCAATGTGTTCCTTCCAAGTAAGACACTGGTCGATTATAACTCCAAGGTATTTAATACTTTGCGCACGAGCAATGCACCCACAGTTACAGCTCGTGTTTAAGGCGTCTGAGCACCGGTGAGCAGTAATAGTGAATGAGTCAGGTATTGACGAGCCCTTCGAGGCGAATGTAATAAATTTTGTCTTTTCCACATTGACTGTAAGTGTATTGTTAGACAGCCAATTGATCACATTAGCCAGAGCCGATTCAGTATTTTGCCGAGCTTCTTCCCATGTGTTACCATGAACAAGTAAGGCTGTGTCATCAGCATACGTCACTATTTTACAATTTGGTAGTGTAAGCTGGCAAAGCTCGTTAATATAAACAAGAAATAAGGTAGGCCCAAGTACACTTCCCTGAGGAACTCCAAAATTAAGAGTCTTTTCATTACTTGTAATATTGTCCATGGTAACGCATTGAGTCCGCTCGGAGAGGTAACTTCTGAAAAGGGTTAGAGCCAATCCACGTACGCCTAATCTCTCCAGTTTATTCAGAAGCTTGGGAATAGAGACTGTGTCGAAGGCCTTAGAAAGGTCCAAGAATACAGCAATACATTTTTTCTTTTTATCTAAATTCTGAACTACTGTCTCAGTAAGACTTAAAACTGCATCTTCGGTCGACTTCTTGGATCTAAATCCGTATTGATTGTTTGCAAGTAAATTGTGTTTATTCAAGAATGATAGGAGTCTACGATTAAGAAGTTTTTCTAGAATTTTAGAAAGAGCGCTAAGAACAGATATTGGCCTATAATTATCAACACAGTCTCTGGCTCCCTTCTTATGAATCGGATGAACGATGGCTTTTTTAAAAACTTTTGGAAATACGCCGGTAGTTAAGCAAAGGTTGCAGACGTGGGTAATTACTGGTATAAGCACATGTTTTGCAGCTTTTAAGATAGATGTTGGTATGCCATCCCAGCCTGTAGCACAATTATTTTTAAGTCCAAGAATGAGCAGTTCGATTTCGTTCATGTCTGTACTATTTAAAAATATCGAATTAGGGATATTTGAAGAACCATTTTGCGACGAAGGAGATTTGGAGAGTGACGGTTTATCGAATTTTGATGCTAAGTCTTTACCAATATTAACAAAAAAGTCATTGACCGCATTAGCTGAAGAAACTGGGTCACTCGAAAGTGTCATCAGATTACTAAAATCTTTAGGTTTGTGTTTCACAATATTTGTAAAAAGGTTGACAAGATCCCACGTCTTTTTTGAGTTATTTCTAGCCTTTTGGAATTCATCACGCTCATAATCCGTTTTTATTTTTTTTAATAAGTTATTACAATAGTTTTTGTATCGTATGTAAATTTTAATTTTATAGTCATTTGTTGGGTCAGTTTTCATTTGTTTATAAAGTTTGTCACGGTGTCGCATGCAGCGTAGTAGACCTGGAGTAATCCACGGTTTGATTATTCTTTTTTTACTAGGAATATTCACAATACGCTTGTGGGCTTCAACCACTGTTGATATAGTAGTAACAAGTTTATTAGCAGCATCTTCTGCATTTAATGAATTTAAAATAGCTGAAAAATCTGTTTTTTCAAGGTCAAGAGCAGCAGCAACCACATTAACACGCATCGTTGTTCGGGCTGCTTTTGTAACATTAGATTTAAGATTACAGCAGAGGATTACTGGACGGTGATCTGTGAAAAGAGAGTCTACAACAATGGTGGTGGCTTTTTGATTACTTCTCATTACGACGTGATCAAGACAGTTATTGTTCCTAGTGGGAAATAAATGCGCAGGTAACATACCATGACAGGCAGCAAGGTTCAGATATTCTTCAGTTTGTCTGTCAGAAGGCATAAGAATATTGATATTGATATCGCCAATGATGGCTGCGGTTTTAATATTAGATATTGACTTTAGGACATTATCTAGACTATTAATAAAGGCAGATGTGTCAAGATAAGAGGGTGAACGATATAAAGCAATGAGAGCAATGTTACAATCAAAATTCAGAACTAAACAGTTGCCCTCATTAAAATTTGGTTCATTAACAGTACATTTCAGAATGTTTCGTACATACACGACAACACCATCATTTTGATTAGTGTAAGTAGTTTTAAAGGAGTTAAAGCTTGCTATTGTAGGTATGGTAGAAACCTTGCTTAGCCAGCACTCAGATAAAATCAACACATCTATTTCATAATTTAGTCGTTGAAGTAAGATTAAAAGATGATTGAAATTACAATTAATACTACGTATATTTACGTGAAGCACTTTTAATCCACTCATTATTTTTAGGCATTGTTCGCAATGTTCAGGTGTATAAACAAATGAATCTGATACTGATATTTCATCGAGATCATTATTAATTTTTGTTGTATTATCCATTGAATAATAAGATAAATAAATAAACGATAAATTTATAACATCCTAAGTAATTTCCTCTCCTTCCCTTCCCTTTAGTATTGGATAGTAAAATACAAAGTAAAAAATTGGCGATATGTAAAATGGTTGAGACTGCATAGAAAGAAAAAATTAAAAAAGTGCAAAAATTGTAAAAATAATGTGAATGTGTAAAATGTGTTATGTTTGTGTGAACTGAGTGTAGATTGGTCATTTTAACAAGCTCTACAACTACAGTAATAACTAGTCATACTTTTATACAGAGATTTTTTAAATCAACTTCGGCCTTGATAGGAATGACTGGAGCTCCTTCTTTTTTTCGTAAAAAGACTTTACCACTAGATGTCCAGCAGTAAGTGTATTGATTAGTATTGGCAAAGTCTTTGGCCATGAAAAACAGTCTTTTTGCTTTGGCGGATAAGCTTTCCGATATAAATATGGGTTTAGAGGGCCCTGCCAGTCTTAATTTTTCTGTAGTCGGTCGATTTTTGTCTCTATTTGCTTTTCTGTAATGACGGATTACTCTTTCCTTAGTCAACACACTGTTGAAGTCCACAAGCACTGTCCTATTTGCTGGATCCTTTGAGAAAAAACGGAAGACATCCTTGACTTCACTTGGTTGGATGGTCATATTAAGGACTTTACCAGTCTCTATAATGGTGTTGAGTAGGCTCTCTTTAGTCTCTGATTTATCTGTTGGGATATTTCTGATTTCAATACATGTAGATCTGGCGAGTCTCTCGTAATTATCCAACTTATCCTCCAAGAGTTGTAAGTTTATAAGATTAGATTGTCGTTCAGATTCCAATTTCGCTATTTGAGTGACAACCGAGTCGTATTTTTGTGACAGGAAATCAACAGAACTCTGAATTTCACTATTTTGCTTTTTTATTTCATCCATGGCTGAGAAAATTTTATCTAATTTCTCAAACTTGCAACTTTGTTCTATTTTAAAATTTTCTAAATATTCTTTTATCTCTGCCATAAAGGAGGCCAAACGATCACCCACTTCATCCGAACGCCGCCGCTTGTTTCTAAAACCTTGTTTTTTAGGAGTTTCTATGATAAAATGTTCATTACTGGTATTACCGTACTTTGAGGGGCTTTCTGCGGCAGAATTTATTTTTGATGGGGATGACGCCATGAAGGATGGTGGAGTACGATGTAAAGCCATTTTTTTTTTTTTTTTTATAAATTCAAGAAAAAATGATAACCAAAAATAAAAATTAAAAAAATTAAAAACCTATTTATGTTTTGAGGTTGGGTTTGAACCAGGTTTGCTTCGTTATTAGACTAGTCTTGTGAGCCCCTGTTCCATCGGTGATCACGTCAGTAGGAGCGAAAAATTGTATGTGATTGTAAGTACGCTAAGTCTGTAGGTAAGTAGAATCATGTACCAGCATCGAGGTTAATGCACTCACTGTAACTGAGTCACTGACGCACGTTTGGTGATTTAAGCGAGTAGAATTTAAAACTGTTACAGTCGTCATTTACCAACACAAAAACACTTGAAAATCGTAGAAATCCTTCAAAAATGAACACTTTTTTGTTTTGATTTAAATAACTGTTCACATTCGTTGTTTTTAAGATATAAAAAGTGTAGTATTAGTTAACTGCAATCATTATTAAAAATTAATTATTACAGAGCAGTGTAAAGTACGTGCTCACACTCCGAGCGTCCGGGGCGGGTGTGGCTTTTTTCAAGCACAAAAAGTTGTTCGGTTGAAGCGGTGTGTAAAACAAAAAGCGAAGTTTATGCAATGTGCATTCGTTTACAAACAATAGCAGAAGGAAACAAAAACAATGTTTAAAACTGTAACCCCACTGACTACCTAAGGAAAATTGGATATAACATCAGTTAACTATTTTGTTTGAATCGATTGATTCATCAAAATCGGTTCAGCAACTACGGTGGAACATGCTAAAATAGACACATAATATAATACAATTTTGCGTAATTGGGTAAAAAAAATTGCTTTTTCTCACGGCTTCACCAGAGTGTAAGCGGGTCAATATTGTGGATTGAGGTTTTTTAATTCCAGTGGGAACTCTCTTCTTGTCTGGGATAAAAAGTATTATTATACTTGTGTGTTATTTCAGACTATCATCTATACCTGTGCCAAATTTCAACTAAATCAGGTAAGTCGTTGCAGCATGATTGAGTAACAAACATCCATCTATCCATCCATACATCCAAACATTCGCATTTATAATGTTAATTATTATAAATACTCGTTATAATAGATATTACACTATTAAATAATTATTTTAAATAATCATTTAATACACTATAATATTATCTAAATATATAAAAGGCAAAGGTGACTGATTGACTGACTGACTGACTGATCTATCAACGCACAGCTCTAACCACTGGACCGATCGAAATGAAATTAGGTATACAGGTAGCTGTTAGGACGTAGACATCCGCTAAGAAAGGATTTTGGAAAATTTCAACCCCAAGAGGGTTAAATAGGGGGTTAAAAAATTGAACCTAACGTGAGCGAAGACGCGGGTTAAAGCTAGTTAGATAATAAAGTATTTTACTGTCCTGTTATTCAGCATATTACATTAAGCTAAAATAAGAACCAAGAATAAGTTAGCCTTGGTTTAGACTTGGCTTAGATATGTTCGCATCGTGACAAGTCAACATAAGCTGAACTTTACAATGGTGTCCTTTTTACTTAATTTTTCATGGGCAAAGCGACGCTTCTTTACTGGCATGATTATATCCCCTACTGCGTTTTAAATAAATTACTCTGTAGACGTACGTTTGATAATGGCCGTTTGTCATGACATAAAGCATAGCAGTCATCTAAATAGTTGTGTGTGACCTATTTAATTTCTGCTCCAGACTCAGTCATATTTTATTACCTCACAAGGGCAAGCTCGTTTTTTTTTTAATATATAGACTAGCGCTTGACTGCGATCTCACCTGATGGTAAGTGAAGATGCAGTCTAAGATGGTACGCGCTTGCCTAGAAGATGCCTATTCACTCTTGATTTAAAGACACCCACGTCATAGTTAACCGGATTGTGAAATAACACCGCAAGACTTTTTTAAGTTCAGTAACATAATATGGATACGCACTACGATATTTAATGTTGGTAAATCTGTAATGTTGGTAAATCTGTAATGTTGGTAAAGTTGTTTCAAACCGTTTGTTATCGTTACATTGTACATTCGTTAAAATAGTTTTCTTTGACATTTTGTTCTGTAACGCAATGTTTAACGGTTACGTGTCTGTTGGCTGAAGCAGCCGTGCCTAAGTCACACTTTATTACACGGTCTTTTTTTTATTCGATGACAAGATAGATCTTGACTGCAATCTCACTGATGGTAAGGGACGATGCAGTCTATCCCAACTTGGGTCTAGCCCAACTATAAAGAAATCAGAGCTACTTTATACTTTTACTGTAGACTTATTATATTACTGCGTTATCGTATACATCAGTGACTATTACGTTTTGCTGAATACATTACTACAAAAATGACTTATTATCTGCACAAATATTTGGCAGTATGAACAAAAACATTACAGTTATTGTTTTAACACGTACATTATGAAGTATTGCGGTAGAAGAAAGCCGCAATCCATCATTTACTCATTCTCGAGCTCAGTATTTTGATCAATGTTACTTTACATCGGACAAGGATCGATGGCTGTTCCATTTATAAGCTTACTAAGCACTTTGACGTAACTCTTTTGTTAATAAAGTATAGGAAACGCTCGTTTCTAGTTTCGATACAAATAATAATTACACTGTATTCTTTGTCTGGTGTAATTGTGATGTCGTAGTTTTTTTTATATGAATAGCGGGAAAACAAGCAGGTGGGTCACATGTTAAGTAGTGTTCATTTTATGTTGTGTTTATCATAATTTTTGGGTTTACTTTATTTTAAGTAACTGTAGCTTATACCTGCGACTTCGTCCACTTAGATTTATCGTCGATCTGTTACTCTATTGTTGTGGTTGAAGGAAACAAACAAACAATCACACTTTGCATTTACAATATTAGTAGCGATAATTGTTATACTTTTTCTTATACATAATAATGTGCCTAATAATTATATATCTTCATCGTCATCAACCATATAGATGTTCACAGTTGGATATAGGTTAGATCTTCTCTCTCATAGAAACTTCCACATGCTGTGTTTCTGCGCCGCTTGTTTCCAACCGCGGCTCTCTAGAACTCGTCTGCCAACATTACGTGGAAGAAAGACGTGAGATAAGGAAGGCTACATCACCATAACTCTTGATGAAGTTATCAGCATTTCAACCGATATGGCCTATAGCTATGTGAAATATCATTTAATCAAATTCAACGCGTTTCTTATTTCAGACACGTACCTAGATAACTTCTGTCACTATAACTCTTGTAAGAAGTCTAAAAAGGCTAAAAAATTTTTTTCAAGTAATGCAGATAACATGGTACTTAAATATTTTAATGCTGACTTTTACATTGATTTGTCGCTTTTATCTGAAGCAGCATTAAGATAAAAATACCTGCTTCCCTACTTCTAAGTTTTGTCTGATTTATTGCCATCTTAACACGTTTGAAGTTTAATAGGTACTAGTCTTAAACATAATCTTTAAATCGAGAAGTGCATGGAAATGATCATCGACTTCTTATTATCGATAGATGCTATGCTTACTTATTGAGGGGATAAAGTCTAGTTGCGATATCAATTAATTTTATTGTGCTTGTAAAGTAACGTTAAACCAAGTCGGAATTTCCTTGGGTGACCAGCTTTGAACGTCAAAATACTTTGGGAAAGTACACTCAGCAGAGTCGAAACTACTACTTAACTACTACTTACTTACTTAACTATTACTTTCAGAGTTTAATACCGTTCACCATTATAAATTAATGAAAAGAATCTCGTCTCTCAGCAATGTTAGAGCCAAATTGGCAAAGGTAAAGAGAGGTTCTGCGCTCTTTTTTATTATTTCTGAGCGCAGAATCTCTTTTTTATTATTAACTAGCGGACCCAACAGACGTTGTCCTGTCTTAACTATGAATATTGAAACTCCCCTTTTTACCCCCTTGGGGAGAGAATTTTCAAAAAATGTAAAATACGTAATTCTTTATTTTTGATCAAGAGCCAAAATATCAAGTTTCATAAACATAACTTGAAAAATAACTTGAAGAACGAAGGACTATCATACAAACATTCAACCCCTATTTAATCCCTTAGGGGGTAGAATTTTTAAAAACTGTGAAACACCTACTTTTTTGTTTTCAATTTAAAGCCTAAGTACCGAATTTTATGGGTATAGCTTGAAAAATAACGGAGTTTCATACAAACTTTAACCCCCCTTTTTACCCCCTTGGGGGGAGAATTTTCGAAATATGTAAAATACGTAATTCTTTATTTTTGATCAAGAGCCAAAATATCAAGTTTCATAAACATAACTTGAAAAATAACTTGAAGAACGAAGGACTATCATACAAACATTCAACCCCTATTTAACCCCTTAGGGGGTAGAATTTTTAAAAACTGTGAAACACCTACTTTTTTGTTTTCAATTTAAAGCCTAAATACCGAATTTTATGGGTATAGCTTGAAAAATGACGGAGTTTCATACAAACTTTAACCCCCCTTTTTACCCCCTTGGGGGGAGAATTTAAAAAAAATGTAAAATACGTAATTCTTTATTTTTAATCAAGAGCCAAAATATCAAGTTTCATAAACGTAACTTGAAAAATAACTTGAAGAACGAAGGACTATTATACAAACATTCAACCCCTATTTAACCCCTTAGGGGGTAGAATTTTTAAAAACTGTGAAACACGTACTTTTTTGTTTTCAATTTAAAGCCTAAATTCCGAATTTCATGAGTATAACTCGAAAAATGACGGAGTTTCATACAAACTTTAACCTCCCTTTTTACCCCCTTGGGGGGCGAATTTCGAAAAATCCTTTCTTAGTGCTCGCCTACGTCATAAAAGGAACCTACTGTCAAAATTTCAAGTTTCTAACTTCAGTGGTTTAGGCTGTGCGTTGATCGTCAGTCAGTCAGTCAGTCAGTCAGTCAGTCAGTCAGGACAAGCCTTTTTATATAATTATAGATTAGCTTTTACCCGCGGCTTAGCTTTCGTTAAGTTCTATTTTTCAAAAGCGTAAAGCTTGATTTATTTAGAGGACAATGCAAGGGGTGGAGTTTGATCCGTCGCCCTTTCGGTTTTCAGTCAGCGTTTTACGTGTTGCGCTTTTGAAGCTGCTACAAAAAAAGAATGTCAGCCTGAACAGAACTTATTTTCCCCTTTCTCCGCCAACTAAGCGAAACCTTGTGTTTCAGGAAGGTATTAAATGCAACGGGTGGGGTTCAAATTCTCGACATTTAGGTTTTTCGTCCGCGCCATTGAAGCTACTTTCTGTACTGACAATGTAGTACGAATTATAATATTGCTGGTTGGTTGGTGACCATTTAGTTTTATCCCTTTACTTGAAGAATGCACATAAATGCAGACATGTTACGTTTATCTGTTCACAGGTTCTGAGCACACTCTGAGGATGAAATGCAAACCATTTTTCAAGTCTTGACTTTAATTTTTCAAAGGAAAATCCCTTTTGCCATTTGCAGCACAACTGTGATGCTGTTTTTACGGATCGTCGCCTTTAACGAAAATACGTCCTTTGCTATTTTTATTCGGCTTACACAATGAAATATTTTAAATTTCTCTATGTTCTAAATTCATTCTACAATTCTTACTATAAAAATATTTGTCTTTATAAACATTTTACTTTGAGTATTTAATCAACATGCTCTAAGCTTGATTGGGTAGACATTGAATAGATTATAGTCTATTTAATAAGCTTTGGCTATTGGCGTTAGATTGGCTCTAATATGATTTGATTGCGATGGCAGACTCGCCTCTAGGTAAACCATACAAGCGATAGCTCTGTCGCCATAATTCGATCAACTAGATATTAAAAAGCAATCAGTTTCACGATTGTAAGTCCAATATTGCCTGTGACATTTTCTACTCGTAGTTTGATTTGAGTCATATGATATAATTGTTTTGTTGACTGAATCAATTCGTATTCCTAGGCGTTCTAATAAAAAATGAACAATGAAGCCTAAACAGTAGTTTTTATGCTGTTTGACATTTCCCTAACAATATTTATTATAGAGCGACGCGCGGTAACTTTATTATGAAAGGTGTTATTGGTCATTAGAAACAAATTAGAGCCCAGTCAACTAAAAACTTCTTGTTTCAAGGTCCTAAAACCTACTCAGGTTTTAGGATTTTCAAATATTATAATATTTCCAGTTGTTATCGAATTCAGTTACTTTCAAAAAGTTACTCTTACTCTGAGGCAATTAAACGATTTTTTTATGTAAACCGACATAATTAAAATTACTATAAAATATTTTTTATCTACAACCTATGAACTCACTAATAGAAGACACTAAACTAATACTAACTACTACTAATACTAGACTAATAGAACAGTAAAGATTAGAAGTTTTATAAGTTGCTTAAAAAAGAAACACAAAAATGATAGGCAAATGTGCACTTAATGATTTGTTAAATAAAAATAAAAATATTTGTGTGATGTGTGACACAAAACATCACAAAACAAGTGCGACGTTTATTGAACTGGAGTATTATTTTGTCTGGTGGGAGGCTTTGGCCGTGGCTAGTTACCATACCACCCTACCATTAAAGACGTGCCGCCAAGCGATTTAGCGTTACGGCACGGTGGCGTGTAGAAACCGATTAGGGGTATGGGTTGAGTTTACACTGCTATATCCCTTCCAAGTTAGCCCGCTACCATCTTAGACTGCATCGTCACTTACCATCAGGTGAGATCGCAGTCAGGGTTAACTTGTCATCGAATAAAAATAAAAATAAAAATTATAGTAAAGTGACGTCACATCTCTACTTGTTTTTTCATTCGCCGTTTTTCTTCGTCATTTATCGGCGGGTCTAAAATTTTTTTATACCGATTTAATTACTAGTTTAAAAATGTAGATTTCTGATCCGCACGGCTGCGGTCGGAACGCTCTTCCAAGATCTGTGTTTCCTAACAAGTACAATTTGGGTATCTTTAAAACAAGAGTGAATAGGCATCTTCTAGGTGAACGCTTTACACATAAGATTAGACCACATGATCACTTTCCATCAGGTCTGATAGTGGTGTGCTTATAATGTATATAAAAAAAAGATCATTATATTAAATTGTATATCACTCAATATTATATCAACACAGTCAAACTTCTTCATTGGGACTGTTTGTTACCAGCCTTGAATTTTTAGAAGAATGTTCAGAATTGTATCATTATCCTCTCTTGTTGGCAATGAGAGTTGCAATCCTTGAAAAAGATGGAGGTCGTTTTATCGTTGGTCATCTCGAGCATAACACTTTGCATGAAAACAGTATTATAGTTTCCACGATGAAACGATTACGCATACATTTGCCTAATACGTATATAAAAGCTAAGCTGGATTGTTACTTGCGGTTCTAAAACCCATAAGTACGAATGATTATATCCCGGGCTCGTTACAACGCATATACTTATATTATATTTTCATACAAACATGCATCATGTTTTACTCATATTATCTCTGTGCAAGATAATGACGTCACAATGGGTGAGTATGTAATGGTGGTGATGATAAAAATGCCTATTGATTGTTAGTATAGTTCTTGCAATTCACCTCATGGTTGTGTGCGTATGGTATCTGTATAAGTGTGAGCGAGAGCTTTCTCGCGCCGCTCCCACCTAGGCTCCTGATAGGCATGCACACTTACACAATGTGTATGTACACGTAACCACAAGTAAAGCTCACGTGCCCTCCTGAATTATAAATAACTGAGCTGTAAACAGTAGGTTTTTTTATCAAGTCTTATCATTAATGCCCCGCTGAAATCTACTTCCGGAGTTAGAACGTCAAAGAAACTCTTAACGATTTTATACTGCTATGAGTAAATTGGTGCATAGTGGACACGTTTTAGTTAAGAAACTATCTTTACAAAATGGCAATGGAATTTTAAGATTACTTATTAAGGTCACTTCAACTGTTTGGGTTGCTTCAAGCTTATTTAAAATCCCATATATATACCTATCTCAGATAGGTGTGAAAAACAAAACCACGACTTTTTATCGGATTGGGTTTATAGATTAAGTTCGTATTATATACGGCTGAGATTTACAGTTCCAGTGAGAGAAATGGCTTCATCCAATAAAAACTTTTATAGCATAGTAGTTGCTGTCGCAGTCATGGAATTTATCGATTACTGTGCATAAATACAGCACTAATACTAATAATAATATTTATTTTTTAATATTGTGTAGGTATAGGTATATCTATTGTATATACTTTAGTACCTACTTAATAAGGATATACCTCTTAATGGCCTCCCTAAGGAATTGGCTAAGCGGCCAATCTCAAAGAATACTAGCCAATAGCACAGGAGATAATATAGAGTATAACGGGCACAAACACAGTAACACTGTGCTTCACACTCTATTCCCTCACTTTCACAATCCGTGGGAAGGAAACCCGGCGCGACCGTAAAGAGATCAAGCATAACAACTATGGCTTTATGTGCTCTACGAGGCACGGGGTGTAACAATTTTTCAACTCCTTGGCTTCGTGAAAATTCTAATAGCTTTTTTGAACCCAGGACCTTGCCGAATAAGCTAGCCACTAGACAAATGAGACAGAGCAATATACTACAGACTTCGAGCATTTATAAATGCTCGAAGACTACAAACGTAGATATAACCAACTAGATATCTAAAAGGATCTTTGAACTCAGTTTTATCCGATACTTGGAACGAATGAGACTATTACAGCTGGATCACCCAAGTTTAACCGAATTGCCGACGTGATACCGCAATTCTATTCCGTATTACTGTATATCCACTATAGTTGCATTACAACGAACCCTCTAAAGTTTGATATGATATTATTTAATAGTACTACCAAAACTACCAAATTTCTATAAGCCCCTATAGTTGATAGTCACTCAACAAGCGATGTAGAGAGCTATGCTTGTTGTTTCTCTACGTGATTATACTGAATTATGGGGTTCTGTAGTCGCACCAAAGTAACTAACATATCTCAACGAGTTGCGAAGATGAAGTGGCAATGATTGAAGAACTAATAATTCCAAGAACTAATAGACTTTGGGGAAGAACTAATGTGTGGAGAACTAGTAATTCGAAGAACTAATAGACTTTGGGGAAGAAGTAATGAGTGGAGAACTAGTAATTCGAAGAACTAATACACTTTGGGGTTTCAAGATTGCCGACCTAGCACCGTTAAGTGCAGTATTCACAGACCTATGGATAGATAAATCAAAATGAGTTAAAGGCAGCAACTGGATTCATAGCGCAAGAACCCAGCATGTCAACTTTCTTGCAAAAGACCGATGTCAATTTTTTTGCAATGAATATCTATCGGTTGTCGAAGATAATAATTTCTAAAATAAGTCAGGAGAATGAAAATCTTCTTTCAGGTTACAGGTTGCTCGCTATTCATAGTAGAAAGTTAGTATAATAAATAACCGGTCAAATGCGAGTTGGACTCACTTACGAAGAGTTCCGTCCCAAAAATGCCGAAAAAAACACGTCTCTAGTAGAGGAGCCTCCTTTAATTTTTAATTTATTTTTATTATTCCTTGTTATAGCAGCAACAGAAATACACATTCCTTGCAACTCTACCTATTACGGATCATGAGATAAAGCCCGCTGATAGACAGACGGACGGACAGCGAAGTCTTAGTAATCGGGTGCCGTTGGCTATCCGTCGGGTACTGAACCCTAAAGACTAGAACATTATTTAAAACACCCTACATAGAAGTGGTAGGTATATTTTACTATATAAAAATAAGTCGGGTATTCCTTCCTGACGCTATAACTCCAGATCGCACGAACCGATTTCCACGGTTTTGCATTCGTTGGAAAGGTCTCGGGTTCCGTGAGGTTTATAGCAAAGAAAATTCAGGAAAAATTTCAACAGAAAAGCGGGAAAATCTTTTTTCACATACAGCGCCATCTCTGATACATAGCATCGAAGCCATCTGGTGGCGAAACGGAGTTCGCCGGGTTTGCTAGTAATGTCTAAATTGATAGGTCTTAAAACAGTGCACTACTTTTAGACTAGTTATCCGTCTAGTTTAGAGATTTTTATAACTCCAAGCGTCTTAGCGTTTTGTATGATAATAAAATAATAATTATTAAAGTATGCTAAAAATAAACTGTAATAAAAAGTTCCCACTGATATTATTTAACGTTCACATTTAGATATATTGCTTATGGCATTGAGTGTCATTTCCTTTGATATACGAAGGTTTCCTAATGATGTTCTCGTTTAGGGAAATGCGTCGGAAATGTCGGAAAATAATAATTTGAATCCAAAAAATTGCGGCGCAAAAACAACGTATAAGATACATAATATTGTATTTATATGTGAAGCATGATGTATCTGCCACTATACTTTCCGCGATATTTTAAAAGATACTTTTATCCTTACTAGTAGTATTATAAATACAGAAGTGTGTTTGTTTGTTGGTTTGTCCTTCAATCACGCCGCAACAAAGCAAAGGATCAAGGTTTTTTTTTGCATGGGTATAGTTGAGGACCGGGAGAATGACAGCTACTTTTTATCCCGGAAAATCAAAGAGATCCTATGGAATTTTTAAAAACTAAATCCACGCAAGCGAAGTCGCGGGAATCAATTAGTAACAATATAATTATTATTATTACGACTATATACTATTACGTATGGTACCCACTTTAATATTTTAGTGATGGAGGTATATTATAGCTATAGTAGGTACGTGAAAACTCAAACTGCAGCATACGTGATTATACCGAGCATTTGTTTAAATAACGAGCTAAGTCATTAGCAAAGTAAATGTTAAATATAATATGTAACGAGGATATAACTAGGTTGATGAACGTGTGCACTTTTAATGGCTTCATCCTTACTGTACCTATATACTATAATATATAATATCATAAATGTGAAAGTGAGTTTGTTTGTTGGTTTGATAGTTTTTCCTTCAATAACGATCAACGAGATTTTTTGAATGGTTATAGTTGAGGACCTGGAGAGTGACATAGGCTATGTTTTATTTCGGAAAATCAAAAAGTTCCCGCGGGGTTTTAAAAACTAAATCCACGCGGATGAAATCGCGGGCATCAGCTAGTTTGAAGAATATTTCAATTCGTACCTATTTGTGTGTTAAATTACGAGATTTAGGAGCCATGAACGCCTCAATAGCCCAACGATTAAAGGTGCGGACTGATACTAAATGGTCGCCGGTTCGATCCCCACCCGTTGCACTATTTTCGCCCACTCCTAGCACAAGCTTTCTGCTTATTTGGAGGGGAGAGGAGAATATTATTCAAGTTCATCGTAGCTAATATTCTTTAAAAAAAATACCTCTGTAAAAAACTAACATTATTGTTATAATCGAAACTGATCTCTACACAGGATTAGCTATCTGCGTGAGAGGTATTATAGTGCACACGTGTTTGAGCAAACACAGATGCACTCTCTATTCCCTTACTCTCATAAACCAACGGAAATCCGACACTGTCATCCGATCTTAAATTTTAGCCCCAGATATCTTTTTAGCTTCAGCAATTTTGTTCATTTTAAATCACTAGGCACATCTCTTTTGATATTATTAGTTCATATAAAATACCTAATAATATAACAATAAAAAACTTGTAACCGTAGTTCGTGAAAATCTGAAACTTAGATAACTTATACCCAAGTTATAATCGATGTTCTATCGGGTCTATCGCCAACCCGAAGATAGTATATTGAACTATGATCTGGTTAACAGAGCAAACATTAATTGATGCTCTCGGATTTTGAGTTAGGACGTTAAGAGCGCTTTATATAAACTTCTCCCACGTAACTCTTGAGCTTTGAAAGTTATCAAGAGCGACTTTAATAATTGCAAAGACGTTAAACTTCTAGTTTAAAATACACTGTACTGTATACCACATGGATGGAAAAAAGTATACATTCTCTTTATGTGTTTTATTAAAATATTTATATCCTGTTCTCATTTATATATATTTTTTAAAACTATTTTAGTTTAAATAAACAAAAGGAAAAGGTGACTGACTGACTGACTGATCTATCAACGCAACGCTTTAAACACTCGACGGATCGAGCTGAAAAGCATACAGATATTATGATGTAGGCTTTCACTAAGATAGACACAGATACAAGCCCGGCCTAAAAGTTTTATGAAGTAATTGTTCCTAGAAATTCTATAGATTATTCTATATTTAGTTCAATTGGACGCAGATACGCAATAACGATTCAACCCACAAACCTTTGTCAAAGTAAATACATTGTAAAATAATAAAGTTAACTTTTTAATTGGTAAGTTGTGTGGGTTGATTCATTATTGCGTATCTGCGTCCAATTATATCAGTAGATGATGCGTTAATAAAGTTCATTGTTCGAATAAATCCGAGGAAAATATAACACTCATATTTTATATCTACCTTGAGTGACAGTAAGCCATTGATCCTAGTTATGCCTATAAATATTTTCATGCCCCTCGTAAACACCTAGCTGGGTTTTACTGGCCCCAAATGGTATTAGTTCACTATAAGGCTTTTAGGTTAGGAGTATTTTATGCGCAGTGTAAGGTCGAGTTTTGATTTTACCGTTCCGTACCTAACGAGTGCCCTATTACTAAAGTTTCGTTGTTTATGAGTACTCATCCGTGCGACCATTCATCCATGGGTGTGTATGCCACAGGGTTCTACAGATTTTACCATAAAAGCTCAAGATAATCATCATCATCATCATCATTATCATTATCATAATCATCATTATCATCTTTATCACCTCAACCTATCACCAGTCCACAACAGAGCAGTAATCCATACAAGGTTTAAGCAGTAGTCCACCAGGCTGGCCAAGTGCAGATTGGTAGACTTAGCAGTCAATAGTCCAGTGTGGTGGACTATGGCCTAAGCTAAACTCCTCTCATTCGAAAGGAGACTTGTGCTCAGTGGTGAGCCGGAAATGTGTTGCGATGAGCGAATCATTCAAGTCAATCTCTAGATATACCAACCGGTTCTCTGTTATTCGATCGCATATCCCTAATTATTCTTGTGTTAACAAGTTCAGAATCCGGGTTGAAATGTAAAGCCTCTGGGCGGAAAGAAAACAATTGGATAAAAAAGTCTCGGTGTTCTGCTTGCGAAACTTTCTGTTTACTTTTTAACGAAATTGAAATTTTTCACGTTTGAACAGAAAACGTTCCGATCCATTACTGATCTGAGAGCCCGTGGGAAATTTCCAAGAGGTGTTTTAATAAGCTCAGAAATGACTGGCCGGTGCTCCTGCACAACCTAATTATGAAAAACTAGAACTGCCAGCAGCTGGTCCGTAGGGACTCCATATTTTTTTAATTTTAGGTGGAACTTTTACGTATTTGAGCTCGACTTAATCGTCTGCAATTAAACTTAAACTGTGGTACAAAATAGTGCGTTTTTTGAACTAAAACACACTTTACCTATGGGGTTACGATGGAATCTTAGAATCCTTTTTAATATTAATACTTTGAAATACTTTGAGATTTCTGCTAATAATAAACCACTCTCCAGTCTTGGAACACCCTTGGTTCGGCTATCAATTCACCAACCTGATACCTGATTTTCCATGCTTAGGTCACACCAAAGCACCACCTCTAAATGAAATAAGAATCAAAATCGTTTGTATAGCCTACAAAATCGAGGGTAAATTTTCTTTATCAAGTACCTCGTCAAAATTTTCTACTGGCTCGCGGTTCATACTTTTGGATATTTTCTCTTCCGTACCTATGCTCTTGATTAAATTTTATTTCATTCAATACCGTTATTGTTAAATGTATCGAGTAAATACACGATAGATTTACCAAATTCATACATTGGTTTGGATGTTTAATACCAATTTAATTAAATTGTATTTCAATTATTTCAATGCATTAAAATATACATTTACAGACTTTTAATTCTAATGTTTGTAAAATGCTACTATAGTTCGAATTCGGCTGTGTAAAATACACAAACTAAAATGACAAGTCTATATAACACTAGCTGTCCCCTCGCGACTTCGTCCGCGTGGAATTAGGTTCTTTGAAAATCCCGTGCGGACTCCTGATTATACTTTATGCTTCGTACTCGAGATTATATATACTAGGTAGTACGCAATGGCTAGTGGTCACCGTTCACTTTATTGAGATTTATATACACTTTTTTTAAAAATAGGGTAGGTTGATATAATAACTATCCTGCTCCCGCGTAGCGCCTTACTCATTCGCTTTCTAGTGCGCAACCGTTCCACCACGCTCTCGCCTAGTTTAATCTTGAAAGTGTTGTTTAAAGTGATATTTAAACTGTGAAATAGTAAATTTAAAAGCATTTTTATAATCCCTATAATGTAAGAGTGATGAATGTGGAAAAATATAAAGTTTAAAACAATAATTAATACTCGGGTAATAATGAGTTTTGATTCAACGTCGACTTTACACAGGTACCTACATCACCGTTGGATTAATAAGGTAAGGTGCGGTATATGTATAATGCGGTATTATGTAATTCGGGTTTAAGATATTTATTGTTTCATAAAGAATTACATATTCACTTAAATGAAACTTACAGGCTAAGTTGCTTACACAAAACACAATAAGATACAATTCTAAAATAATATTTTTAAAACGATAACATTTTGTGGGTAGATTCGTGGTATATTGCATTAAAATTACACGATGCCCGGTAGTCGCGCACTGCTGTGTCATTCATTGAAAAATACATAGCTCCATGTAATTGTGTCAATAAACCATTATTGGTGCTCTACAAATTAGTGTCGTTTTGATTGTTTCTTATTATAAATAAGATGGCTATTAGTTCTTCTGTGATCGAAGATATTACACGATTTAATTAACCCTTAGCAGGGACACGGTATTGTGGATAGTTCTTGCTTTTGCATTGGGGCTATTTCTTACTGTTTATTTTAATCGTGATAGCTACTAAATCAGAGAGTTATCTTACGAAACACACAGTATTGTGAACAGTACGTCCTTTTGCATTGGGACTGTTTCTTACTGTTTATTTACTCGTGACAGCTAATAAACCTGAGTGAAGGTGTTTTTCTTACAAAACACAAAGTATTGTGAACAGTTCTTGCTTTTGCTTGGGGCTGTTTCTTACTTCATAAGTCAGTTAGTGGGCAGTACTTGTTTTTGCATTGGGACTGCTTCGTACTGGACATGATTCACTTAAGGGGGTTACATGTGATGGCGAATAAATATCTGAATGAAAGTGTTTTCTTACAAAACACACAGTATTGTGAACAGTTCTTGCTTTTGCTTGGGGCTGTTTCTTACTTCATAAGTCAGTTAGTGGGCAGTACTTGTTTTTGCATTGGGACTGCTTCATACTAGACAAGATTCACTTAAGAGGGTTACATGTAATGGCGGATAAATCTAAGTGAAAGTTTTCTTACAAAACACAGTATTGTGGACAGTTCTTGCTTTGCCTTGGGACTGTTTCTTACTGTTCATAAGTCAGTTAGTGGGCAGTACTTGCTTTTGCATTGGCACTGCTTCGTACTGGACATGATTCACATAACAGACTCCTGTTTCAACTATATATGAGACTCAGTATGCGGACAATGCGACAGAAGTGTTAAAACAAAGTTTATTGTTTACTGACTATTTTTTCTAACGTCCGCTTTTTACATGTATTTTACAATAATGAAGTCACACCAATCTCACACGGAGTCTCAGAACAACATGAGTCGGAACTGAACCCTTTAATCCCACAATACATTGAGTGTAACAAGTGTGTACAAGGATCTAAATGAAAAATGTTTACGTAACTCCTGAAAATTCCAATTTGATGAATCCGCCAACATTGAACGCAGAAATTAAAGCTGCGCGTTCATATATCATATAGCAAATAAAGCAATAGAAATACGCCTTCAGTTTTTTAGTTGTGTAGAAGAAGCCATTATGCTGTTATTATCCACGCCGTCGCAGCTTGGATGTGTTCCGATAGTCTCTACACTGACTCTATTACAAAGAAATCTTATGTTCAGTAGAGAAAGATCTTCTGGAACAGCTACAAAGCACAAATATTGACAAGTTTCTTTTCGGCAAGAACCTATCCGAAACGTTGAATTTGGCAAATCCTTAAATAAAAGTAGTAGATCTTAGACCCTCAGCACGATGATTTAAAATACGAAGTTCTCGCACAACACAAAATACAAATTCTGCAAGGAATTTTATTTGGAAGGGTCAGAGCCCGGCTCGCAAGCCAACGGAACCTGAAAAGAGGACCCACAAAAGCGCTGACTTCGACACAGCGTCTGCGGGGCTGCTCCTGTAAGTCGCAGAATTCATAGCAGTGATCGAGCTTCAAACTTCGCTATCTTTAAATATGGTTAAGGCTACCTGGCAAGCTAGCTGTCTTTGTTATTTAAAATCTATAACCACTAACGACCCTATGGTTTTTTCATACGAATACATCAAAGGATGAAATTCATTTTTAACGAACATCAACTAAAACTATTTTTAGGAGGTATTCCTCCTAGCAATCGTGTACAATCTAGAAATAATGTGTGCATTTTTTTTTTTTTTTTTTTTTATGGATGCCATTAATAACTAATTATTATTATTTTTTTAATACCCAAGAAAAATGGAAAATCTCTTGATAAGAGTCTTTTCCAGCTGTCTTTTCATAACTTGTAAGAGTTTTATAATAGATTTAAAAGACGCATACTTTTTATTTAACATGCATGAGGATATCTAAAAGTATCCCAGATTCCAGTTTGATGACTCTATTTATAATAATAATAATAGTAACGTTTATTTCAGATTAAATATCCATACATCCGGTTGGTGTAGGGTTTACTGTTTATTTATGAATTTAAGGTCTTACCTTTCCGCTTAAATATTGGTGTCTTTTGTGATCACTTAAGTTATAAAACTGGTAGTAAAATTATTGAAAACATACAGACATGTCTACTGTATTTATGTAGATATACTTTGATGGTATTTAAATTTGCCTTATTGGAGACGACTATGATCATAAAATGTTATCAAAACTTTCAACAAACCAGCAACTTGCTTAATAAAATAATCGGGGTTTTATTAGAAATAACTAGCCTTTGCCTACGGCTCATGTTGAATGTGATTTTACAAACCCCTGAAAATCCTGAAATCCCTTTGAAATCAATTTTCAAAAATCCTTGGCGAATGCCTGCGTAATGGTGGCTATCTGTATGCCGGGATTTGGCCCGATCCATCCAGTGGATTGACCGGCGTTGATGGGTCGGTCGCTTGTCATTTCTTGTTACATATTTAGAAATTAAAAAAGTAATTTTAATCCATCTAAAACTTGCAATTCTTTAGGATATATTATGTATAGTAGACACAGAAAATTTACTGATAGAAATAATTTTATTAGTCTCAATTTCTAATAATTACAAAATTTAATTTCATAACTATACTTACATTAAAACGTAAGTTTGAATAATGGAAGTGTACTATTGACCAGCCAGTGTGCAAAATTAAAATTGATAAACTATGGCCTGGAAATTTTCTCTGATATCTCAACGGCTGGGCGGAGTATTGCCTGTGGAGCAGAGAACTTATGAAGTGACGAGGAACGTAATTGACATAATATTAAATTATACTCATTTTTGGCTCTCCAAACACAGATTTATTTGCAAGTTGATTGAATAATAAAAGTTAGAGATACGTCTCATGGGCCCATGGCGTCTCAGAAATCTAGATGTGTCAGTAAATGTTTTTAATATTTCATACTTGGACCTTTACCTTTATGCATTTCCTCCATTTGTTATAATTTAAAATTGTTAAGTAAAGTTATTCCCATACTGACCAATCCAGCCATTGTAACTATTGCTTACTACATTTTGGTGTCAGAAATGTGTGTTTGTGTTGTTTATGTTTAAGGTTAACGCAGGTATGAATTTATCAAATAATTGCAGTCGCCTCCACGTGTGCAACTCAAATTCTCTGGTGGCGGGAGTCTTATCCGCGAGGCGATGATTCGAAGAAGTATTCCAGATTTACCTTTGGATATCGTTATGAGCTCCCGGTCAGAGAACACTAATTATAAACAACATAAGGAAGAGTGCTACAAAAAGTGCTTCACTTATTGTAATGAGAGTAAATTGAATATTATGTAGTATTGAAGTATCAATCCCATCATATGATAGCTTTCTTAACTTTTGTTTATACTACTTACTATTTGAATATACCTATATTCAGGGTACAATATGAAACATTTTTATATCGGTCAACTATGGTTTTTATTAATAATAATAAACAAAAAAAAAAAAAAAAAAAAAAATAGGAGAACGAAGATGCTAAAAGATTTTTTAAACGTGTTCTAGACCTTCGCCACCAAAGTAAGACGAGACTGATTAATTATAATTAATCAGTCAACGATAAATAATTATTTATCGTTGATCTTAAGTTATGTAGCTAACTTTTTAATCCTAAATCTTGAAACAATTTGTAATAAGATTGCAAACATTAACGTTCAAATGTAAAGTTTATACACTGATTGTGTCAAAATTAAAATCCCAGATTTTATTAAATCATCTACTAAACCTTGTTAGTCATTCCGTTTTTAAAGAACAAGAAATAAGATATTTTATCCTCAAAAAATATGTTTAAAATTACTAAATTACTTTGAGAAAATGGAGAATTAATTATTATTTATTAAGGTTCACAAACTTTGTCACGTTACATAAAAAATACCTTGAACCAAAGCGGAATTATTGATACTTCCAAATTCTGCTCATAGCACCCGGCATGTTGCCACATCAGCTGCAGGAAGGTATTTCAATGGATAAAATTATGAAAACTGCAAGTTGGAGCTCATGTTCCCATTCCCATGCTTACTTTCAAAATCAAGTAATAGTGTTCCGTGTTCTAAACGGCTTATTAATGCCCAAAATAAATGTTTTACTAGGGCTACTAAGAATATTTCCATAAGAAAATAAATTGTGTTATTTAATTCCAATAACGCATAGTCTTTGTTATCAATTAGAGGAATATTTATGGTTTTGTTCAAGTTTTGTTATAATAATGATAAATCATTTTAGTATAACATTTAAATAATTTAAAAAAAAAAAAAAAAACTTTTAAACTCATATTTTACGAATCTTATCTCTAAAAGTCTACCTAGTATATATAATCTCGAGTACGAAGCATAAAGTATAATTAATGATTAAACGAACTTACCTGTAAGTGAAGTTCTATCATAATTATACGAAGGCTTCGTACGAAGAGATTATAACCCTCCCACCCTCACGTTATGCGTTTACCCTTAATCGTAAAATATGAGGCGGAGGGTTAGCTAAACTCTAAACTAAATGAGTAAGGCGCTACGCGGGAGCAGGATAGTTATTATATCAACCTACCCTATTTTTAAAAAAAGTGTATATAAATCTCAATAAAGTGAACGGTGACCACTAGCCATTGCGTACTACCTAGTATATATAATCTCTTCGTACGAAGCCTTCGTATAATTATGATAGAACTTCACTTACAGGTAAGTTCGTTTAATCATTAATTTTGTCCGAATAAAAGTAACCTTTAACACACTGTCTGCAACCATACCCATCAAAGAATCACGTAGATCCGTTGCTCGATATTAACTTGAAGAACGAAGGACTATCATACAAACATTCAACCCCTATTTAACCCCTTAGGGGGTAGAATTTTTTAAAAGTGTGAAACACTTACTTTTTTGTTTTCAATTTAAAGCCTAAATACCGAATTTTATGGGTATAGCTTGAAAAATGACGGAGTTTCATACAAACTTTAACCCCCCTTTTTACCCCCTTGGGGGGAGAATTTAAAAAAAATGTAAAATACGTAATTCTTTATTTTTAATCAAGAGCCAAAATATCAAGTTTCATAAACGTAACTTGAAAAATAACTTGAAGAACGAAGGACTATTATACAAACATTCAACCCCTATTTAACCCCTTAGGGGGTAGAATTTTTAAAAACTGTGAAACACGTACTTTTTTGTTTTCAATTTAAAGCCTAAATACCGAATTTCATGAGTATAACTCGAAAAATGACGGAGTTTCATACAAACTTTAACCCCCCTTTTTACCCCCTTGGGGGGTGAATTTCGAAAAATCCTTTCTTAGTGCTCGCCTACGTCATAAAAGGAACCTACTGTCAAAATTTCAAGTTTCTAACTTCAGTGGTTTAGGCTGTGCGTTGATCGTCAGTCAGTCAGTCAGTCAGTCAGTCAGGACAAGCCTTTTTATATAATTATAGATTATAGCTATAACTATTTAAGAACCTATTCACAACTGCTAAATATACTTTATCTAATGAATCAATGAATGATTTATTCATTAGATAAATTGAATTTTGTCCCACTACTAAAACAGAGACACAGTCACATACACAATGCTAAGCTCTCTTCCTTCTTTGACAGAGACTGTATCAGTACTTCCCAAGCATTGCAGCATTTCACAGCATGAGAAATGCTGCTACTATCAAGTTGCTTACTTGTAATTGATAAAAATACGGTTATAGCTATTTATAGCCAACAATAACCTTAAACGTTCGCTCCAAATTTCAGGGGAAATAACATTAAATATTTAAACGATTTAAACTCCGAAAATTCCGTTTAAAAAAACACAAGCAATATCCTGCGTGGAGCGTACGGGAGTAGGTACGGGTGAATTAATAATTCAGGCTATCCAAATTAAGCCTAAATAGTCTAACGGTTAAAGGTGTGAACTGAAGACTGAAAGGTCGATGTTTCAACCCTCATCCGTTGCACTAGTATCGTACCCACTTCTAACATAAGCTTTTCACTTATTTGAGGCGAAAGGAGAATATTAGTCACGTTCATCTTGGTTAATATTCTATAAAAAGTTTAAAAATGTTTTATGCTATGGATAGCTTTTTATATCAATAAAAGATTTAGATGCGATATTTATCTCTCTACCGGCTTTGCATTCAGCACTTCACAAAAAAAATGGCTTTATGCCCGTTTTTTTATCACAAACCATACCTAAATCATCCCCCAAGTGCCTATTTCACAAACTGTCCAACGTTTTTCGGGCAATGACATTACAATCACGAAACAGACGAAGTGTGAGGAAAGCGTGGGTGTGTGTGTGCTTGTGTGTATGTGTTTGTGTTAATGATTCAGGCAATGTGTTCCAGCTGCGGAAGCCGGGTTCGACGCTGTCCATCCCCGGCGCGATGAAGGCGTACTCCGGCGGGAGGGACGCGGCCGGCGAGGAGGCAGGCGTCGCGCTGGTCGGCGTGCACAGCGAGTACCCGCGCTTCGGCGAGGAGCGCGCGCTCGGCGGCGGCACCTACAAGGGCGGGGGGACGGCCAAACACAAACCCAATATAGGATATAGGTAAGCTTTAACAGTGCTCATCTACGTCAAATTCAAATTCAAAATTTATTTATTTCATGTACGCTACCTTGTAGCACTTATAACACGTCATAAATCTACCACGGTTCGGAATGCAGATTCTGCTGAGAAGAACCGGCAAGAAACTCAGCAGTTGCTCTTTTCAAAAAATAAATTCTTAAGGTCTGACGAGAAAGCAAACATAACGCTCTGTAGCATACAATTTGAATATAAACCCCATGGCGGAATAAGGAATGCCTTATCAGTAGCGATTCCTATGAGATACATAGCTGGAAAGGATAAAATGGATTTACTGTTCTGTTGGGAGTACACCTCAACAAAATTCAAATATTCGAAGCCGTATTTTGCTCCTTTTATTTCAGTATTTTTTAACGATGATAGATTCGTTTCAGTTGGTTCAAAAATGATAAACTGCAGGGGGTTCGTCTAAAAATCACACGTCACATACTTTAGGATTTATCAACAGCACCGTTGCCTCAGCATCTCACTTTGAAACTCCTACACAATCTCATTTTTTTCTTATAAGTTATCGATAGTGACATTGAGCTGTCAAAAATATTTTTGTCTCATATCGATCCTTTAAAGACTGTATCGCACAATCATTATATGTGCGACGAAAGCCACATTGACATTGATGCAGATGATAACGATTGACGCAGATTGTGAAGTACAATCTATCTGCTGATAAACTAGGTATTTTAGTTTTGTATATTATCATCTCAACCCGTCGCCGCCGAACTATAGGGCACGGGTCTTCTCGCAGGATGGAAAGGGTGTAGGATAGACCACCACGCTAGCCAAGTCCCGTTGACAGATTTCTCACACCTTTAAGAACATAGAGGACGATGTTTTCCTCGTGATGTATCCTCGCGATGCTTTCCTAGTTTCCCTTTGCTATATTAAGTCCCTTTAAAAGGGATTTTGTAAAGCGAGCGTCGTTATAGCCTAGTAAACTTAGAGATTTTCGAAGGAGGAAATATTCCTTGAATACGTTCTTAGCGTAGAGGTACACCAAGGGAATTTTGAAATTATATCTATAAGGGGGTGAATAGGCATAGTAAAGTTTGCATGAATTTATTTTACTTTATAACTGACCATTACCTTTTCTTGCTAAAAAGTAACTCGTTTTAAAATGCAACAAAATATTAGGAATGATTGTAAGCAACCATATCTTAGACTTGGATCTCTTGTCTGCAATTTTCCCCTTCAAGACTAAACTTGGAAAGAAAAATATAATACTAGGAATTATAAACTAGGTACAATCTTCGTGAGATTATTAAACCGGATAATGAGCATGCGGGTGACGTTTATGCCTGGCACGTACAAGGAAAGAGGAAAGGGCTCAAAGAATAGGTTATAATATTTTATAATATAATATATAGGTACGTAATATAATTATAATGTACCTTTTCTTTATTATTTTTGTGTAGCTGACGAAAGCTAAGCGTGGGAAATGAATGACCCGGATTCCTTTATACCATTTTGGTACGGAACTCTATAAAGCAATCATTACGATATTTGAGGCTCTAGTGAGTTTTCAAGTTAACTTATATCCATCTATAGTAAATACCAATGGGCATACATTGTGAAGAATTATGCCAGTTAATTGCTTGCACAATATACTCACAAAAAAAAACCTTTAATCCACCGGCTTCCCATCATACTGCACTCTAATCAAGTGGATATAACAATAGGTTTATCAGCTAGTGGATCTACGTTCTATTTCCGTTCTACAGATGTCTTGATTGTGGTGACCCTATACAATGGAAATAGCTCAGATTGTTTATCACCTCGCCTATTAAAAATTCTGAATGCTTATCAAAAAGTTCTTTCTTCGTCGTAAATTAGTTTTATTTTTTATTATTTTGGACTTCCCTGACGTAGCATGTTGATTATTTGCTTTTAAAATGAAGTAGTGATAGCGTCTTTACCATCAACATCTCGCGTCTGTCTTCTTTCCCGGAAATAAGGGGTTCAATCTCACACACACACACACATATCTGACTTTTCGAAGTTTTGTGCATTTTAAGCAAAATATCATATCTACCCTACTGCGCGATGCAAAGAAGGGTAAATGTGTTTATCAGTCTATGTATGTATGTATGTATGTATGTTTCCTTTTCAGTTTTTATTTGAGAATCAATTTTTACGCAGTCGGGCTTTTGATTTTTAAATTTAATATTTGTATTGATTTGACGGCGAAAGAAACATCGTGAGAAAACCTGCATTTTGGATAGTTTTTACAAAATATGCTTCAAGTCTGACTTGATGACCAGCGTGATGGACTATGGCTAACGTAAACCTTTCTGATTCGAGAGGAGACCTGTCACCAGATTTGGGCTGGCGACGTATTGAGATAAATAAAATTATTAAAACTATGCTCCTACGTATTTAAGAAATAATTTCTTTGTTCACCTTGTATTGCCAAGTTGAATAGTTTCATATTTTATAACAAGATATAATTTTTTTTATGTATTTTTTTTTTTAATTTTTTATTAAAGTGTTAACCTACACTAATTTCGTGGCTGACGTGTGGTTCGGCCGTGGTGTGACGGTTAACACACTCGGGCGCGATTCCCAGAGAGATGTGGGTTCGAATCCCGCCGGCCTCGGAATTTTTGATATGTATTTATAAATCTATTTTTTTATGTAGCTTGGAAACAATGGTCTACACTCTTCACTCAAATCTAATAAAGAGTACATATAATAATAGAGTTGTCTACTAGATTCACAGTCTAGTTCCAGTAATACTAGGTCATTAGGTAGTATAAACTCGTAAGATATCTTGATGACCTAGCACAATGCAATATGCATACGCTTCTTGATTGGTTATCACAGGGTTAATTTACATGTAAGTGAATTAATGAGATCGGGCTTCTTCATGTATATTAATGAACGAAATTAATTTCATAATTATTTTCTTATTATGGTTACATGGTTACATCTGAACCGCAATTTTTTGTTGTTTTTGATCGAAAGCTAAGGCAAGTATCGAACTATCTTAGACTAGTTAGTTAGTTACTTAGTTGGTCTTAAGATTATTATGTACCTACTAGCTTTTGCCCGCGACTTCGTTTGCGTTGAGTTAGGTTTTAGGGTTAGTAGAAATCCCGCGAAAAGCCTACTAAGTGAAGGATCCTACCTTCACTCTTATAAAAAAAACCATGGAACGGCTAAAATTGGTCATACAAATTAACTAGCTGTATGTTTTATATAGCAATTTCTAGCGCACTTACCTACTGAAGAAAAATAAATGCATTAAAAATATATTTTACAATATTAAGTAATATCTATTAAGGTATTTATTATAACAATTGGTTCGTAATAAAAATAAATATCATATATCTACTTTTACATTTTAGCACCGCATGTATTCTCCTTCTACATACGTTCTGCTAAATAAATATAAACGAGCTTGCTATAAAAGAGGACATGATAATAATTTTTCGCTCAGTGAGTTCTATGGCCGCAGTTGTGGGTTCATACAATGCAAATAGCGGCGAATATTGTAATACATTTCATGTATGCTATCGGATAAAACTAGGAAATTGAATAATCAGATTCTAAGAGAGCATAAAAATCGTATTCATGTAATAGTGTTCGTTCTTGTTTCTACGGAGAATTTGAATATCACATAAAAATATAAAGACACAGACATTGTATCGAACAATGGATATTTTATTAGATTTCATGAATGCAACGACGAAACGCATAACGATAGATTGTTTATAATCACCATCAATTTATGTTGCATAGTAGACTATGGGCTATAGCTTTCTCACTGTAGAGGAGGCCTGTAGTCTAAGCACGAATATTTTAACGTTCGAATTGTAAAGGTAAAGTTAATAAAGAATGAAGGAATCATAATAAATTTACAAAGGAAACGTCATGTGACGTTGGATTGGTGTAGGTATAACAGTTTATTAGCACTGTCACAGCTATAAAACCTCAATATTAACTGTTTGGTCAACACCAACCTTGAACGAACGGAAATAACTTGCATCGGGGCCAAATCGATTTCTTCCGTCTTCAGAATTTATTGCATTTCTTGTTATTTATTTACTTAGATACACGTCAACGATGATTATACCCTTAGTTGGGTTGTAAGTATATGTCAAGGTTACGTAACCTCTTAAATTGACTGAGCAGCAATAACTAAGGGTGTATGTCGGTTCATTGCTCCCCTAATATTTTCCAAAGAATTCATAAATCTCGCTTGAGGTGTCTTTCTTGAGGCTTCATCTTAACGTTCTTCGCGTCATTATGACATCATAATATATCCAATTCGCATGTCGCACTCAAAGACAATAAATTATTTAATGAGTAATTAACTATTTATCATTAAATTTCTTAATGAACTGTCATTTACATGTACTGGTGCGTCGTTTCGATGTCTTTCAACTGAACTGCTTAGAACCTGGTCATTAGGACAATGTTCTTCTTTTCGGTGGTCCTGGGGTTCAAATCCCAGATCTCTAAGCTCTAACTTTTCGGAGTTATGTGCAAGATATAAACTATGAATGTCACTTGTTTCAAAAGTGAAGAAATCATCGTGAGGAAATGTACATGCCTGAGAGTTTCCATAATATTCCCAAATGCTAATACACCTTTTTGTTCTTTAATCCGTACTTGGCCATCGTGGTAGAAACTCTTCTCGTTTGAGAACCCCACGATACAATTCTATGAAGTGAAATCCCTTGCGTGAATTCAAAACATTATTATTTATTTTAAAAATTTTGAAGAAACATCAAGAGCTGAATTTGGATATTTTTGAAATTTTGTGATGTTACCTATACGTAAGTCAGAACTTTTAGGTACTAATTAGGTACATTTTTTCGGCGTCAATATAAAGTATGGCTTCAAAATATTCCAAATCGCAATTATACCCAAAGTTGCCTCTTTGTTCCGAAGTTACGACTATAAATCGTAGAGACAGCTCGATTATGCAAAACGTGGTTCTTTTATTGTAGCAGCGTGCCTTCATAAAATTCGCGCAGTTAATCACGAATTAAAACCCTTGACAGTTAATTACTTGGATTCAAAGTTTAGTAATTCTCGTCGATGACGTATATTAATTAAAGGACCCAACGATCAACTGAGTACATCATCAATAAGCCTATCCAGCGATCGTAAATGGTTGTCATTAGTCCCACCGAATAAATCTTTTAATTAATTCTCATAATAACTAATTTAGGTAGAATTAAGCGACTTTAATTGAAATTTTTTACAATGACAAATACGAGTAGATTTTTTTGAATTGGTTCTGAAAATGATTTTCTTAAAATGATTTTTTGCCAAAGAGGATTCTGATTGCTTACTATTTTACCACTAACCTTTGCTCGCGACTTTGTCCGCGTGGAGTTTAGTTATCAAAAATCCCCACTGAACCATTTGTTTTCCCCGAATAAACCGTAGCCTGTATCACTCTCCAACTCCTAATCCGTGTGAAAAATCACGTCAATCCGTTGCTTCCTTGCTGCGTGATTGAAGGAAAAACCAACAAACAAATACACTTTCGCATTTTTAATATTAGTATGGATTTCTTTCCACAGTTTTGATACAAGTCTTTTTATAACGGTTACTTTTTTCAGAGCAGAAATTAAAATACTGATTTAAAAAATAATTCAATTCAATTTTTTTTTCAGGTTAGGTAGAAGAAAGGCGCTATTTGAAAAAAGAAAACGAATAAGTGACTACGCGTTAGTGATGGGAATGTTTGGTATTATAATCATGGTTATAGAGAATGAACTTTCTAGTGCAGGTGTTTACACTAAGGTAAGAAAATTGAAGTTGTATCGACCTTATTTCATATATATATTCTGATTTCTGTTAGCCTTGTTTTCATTATCTTTCCGGCATGCCAAACTATTCTAAACTGATTTAACCTTTGTGACCGATTAAGGACGAATTAGTATATCGTCAATCGCCTCATATTTCTAGCGATTGTTATCTATAACTACTATACTTCTAACTATAAATTATACTCGTAACAACAACCCTAAAGTGTATTACTATTAACTAGCTTACATATTTTCTGATGCTCGGAGGAAAGCCAAAGATCAAATTCAGATGCCACAGTCGGTCACCCATCTGGTTCCTGACACGAGATATCGTTGCATAACCAGCACATTCAGATTTGACATATACAATATACTATCGCAACTAGCCCTTTGTCCCCCAATATAATCCTTCTGATGCATTTTAATTTTACTGTTTGAAAAACATTAATTATACGCTTACAAGAAGAGTTTTTCCGCACCAAAAAGCCGAAAAATCATACGACATCTGGTTTCGTAATCTCACCAAGATTTCATGTACCTAAACCTGAAGGACTTTGTATTAAAACCTTGAAACTTCTGTTACAGGCGTCAATATATTCACAAGCGTTCAAGACGCTAATATCAATGTCGACTGTGATTTTACTCGGCCTAATCGTGGCTTATCACGCTTTAGAAGTACAGGTATGGTACACTTTATTATACTAAGAATAGGCTGTAGGTTGATCAAAAATCGTGCTTATTGCGAAGGCCGCCGTTATTCGGCGATGCTCCGTGCAAATTGTTAATGGAATTGGATATCTTCCACTTCGCAAATTCCAAGCAATTTTACGTGCATTGTATAATAAACACCTTTAGATTCGTAATAATCCAGTTTTAAGCGCCTAAAGTTTTTTTTCTTTTTTTTTTTCTTGAATTGCGAAGTTATAACTTCGCAATTCAAGAAAAAAAAAATACAACTAACATTTCTATCAAAACGTTCAATCATTATCTTCCCTACGAGTCATATTTTAAATGCGATAGTGTGTTTGATTGTTCGTTTGCTGGTTTGTCTTTTAATTAACTAGAACGTAGACAGTGAAATAGTCCACTTTCTATACCGAACAAAAAAGGTTCCCGCCGGATTTTTAAAAACCCAGCTCCAAACTGACGAAGTCGAGGGCAAAAGCTTCTCATTTTTCTTCTTTATCAATCGATAGACGTCTACTGCTGGACAAAGGCTTCCACAGATCTCGGTCTTGTGCCACCTGTTAACAGTGGGACCCTGCGACTTGTCTAATCATCGGTCCACCTAGTGGGGTGAGAGGTTCTACAAAAATTGCACTTTCCGGTGCGGGATCGTTCCTCAAACACTTTGAGATCCCAACGATCATCAGTTCTTCGAACTATGTGTCTCACTCCACTCAAACTCCAGCTTCTTTAATATGTTCACAAGCTAGTTATAAATAAAAAAATTGCACTTAAGTCTGACCCATACACAGATATAATTAAATTAATATTAACTTACGTTAACTTCTTACCTTCCAGTTATTTATGATAGACAACTGCGCCGACGACTGGCGGATAGCGATGACGTGGCAAAGGATAGCCCAGATCGCGTTGGAGCTCGCCATCTGTGCCGTCCACCCTATCCCTGGAGAGTACACCTTCACATGGACCACCAAACTAGCCAACAAGGGTGGAGTCATAGGTGTTGAAGTTGTAAGTTACCGTCAATTTTATATCACACTAGCTTTAACCCGCGGCTTCGCTCACGTTAGGTTCGATTTTTTAACCCCCTATTTAACCCTCTTGGGGTTGAAATTTTCCAAAATCCTTTCTTAGCGGATGTCTAGGTCCTAACAGCTATCTGTATGCGAAATTTCAGCTCGATCGGTCCAGTGGTTAGAGCTGTGCGTTGATAGATCAGTCAGTCAGTCAGTCAGTCAGTCAGTCAGTCACCTTTGCCTTTTATATATTTAGATTAGCCGGACCTTATCGACGTTGTCGTAATGTCGTCACTTAAACGAAAAGTCAAAAAAAAAAAAACAAAAAAAAAAAACGTCCGATTGTGAATTTAAGCTATCCCCACAAACAATTTCATCAAAATCAGTCCAGCGGAGAAGTTCAGTGGCATACATAAGTACAGCAAGAAGATAATTATTTACACTAAAATAAGTCTTATCCGAGCGTTTTGACAACGGCACTTTTGACCATCGCCGAATAACGTTTAACCGACTGATAAAGACGTTTTGGCAGATCTCCAATACAAAAACTAACAAAATGTCCAAGTTATTCCTCTTTGAAATAACGTCGGTGAAATTGGCCAAAGTACTAATGAAAATGAAAAATGGAAATGTATGAGCCAATTTAACTATCACGGAGCAACGTTTACCTAATGAGATAACGTGAGCCAATAATAAAATTAGAAAGGTTAATCCGCAACGCTCTAAATAATTCAAATCTCTTTTCGTCAATTAGTGAGCAATATTTACTTATGCTTATTGGTTTTAAGCAACAAAGGCCTAACCTTTTTGAGAAAACCTAATAATTGTGTTTTCTCAATAACTAGCGAAATAACTTCATTTTATTTTGTTTACTTTGTGATTAAGTACCATATTTCTATTAATTTTTATTTTACAACATGATACTTAAGTTTTATTTTCTCTATAGGGCACAGTGTATAAACAAATACAGGTCTGTATGTTTGGCACTGTGTTTGACTGTCGTTTTTGTATGACGTTAGAAGTTTGATTTTCGAGAGCATGTTTTGATTGTTCGTTTTTAGGGCCTAATACACCATCACTACCACTCCACTTTAACTGACTAATTTTGACGTTTTGACAGTTTCTGCATTGGCAATTTATCAGAACGTCTTTATTCGTTAGTTACATTTCGAAATAGGCCCTTAATATTTCGTATCCAATATAAGGTGATTTTTTGAGATTCAAGCATACTTAGACCCAACTCGAAGATTTAAGTTTAGAACTCAGAGCTCATTAAACTTACTTTTTCCATAAACAAATCTTATCTTTTACGTTATGGTACTTGTGATAATATTAAAATATATTTATATTTTTTTTAATTCTTAATTTAAGAGGGTGTATATAATAAAAGTAAAATACACTTACAGATATCCTTACTGATATTATAAATGTGAGTGTTTGTTTTTGGGTATGGTTATTCTCGCAGTCACGCAGCAACGTAGCGATGGATCGACGTGATTTTTTAATTGGGTATAGGTAGTTAAAGACTTGAAGAGTGACATAGGCTACTTATTATTTGGTAAAACAAAGAGTTCCCGCGGGATTTTAAAACCTAACTCCACGCGGACGAAGTCACGGGCAAAAGCTAGTAAATGAAAACCATTTCTCGTGAGTTTGTATGCCTATAAGATATTATATCGTGTGCATTCAACGTGTGGTGTGGTATTTGTTATTTGTAGGCATCCGCTTTTGACGTTTATTTTGTGAAGTTAATAGTTTGGGAAAATTAAAATGTACATAGCATTAATCACACTAATATTATAAAGTCGAAAGTTTGTATGTGTATGTGTGTGTGTGTGTGTGTGTGTGTGTGTGTGTGTTTGTTACTCTTTCACGCAAAAACTACTTGATGGATTTTGGCTGAAAATTGGAATGGAGACAGATTATACCCTGGATTGACACATTTTAAACCGGAAAATTAAAATATTTCCGCGGGAATCAAAAAACCTTATTTCACGCAGACGACGTCGCGGGCATCATCTAGTTCTTAATAACAGCACTTATAATTTGATACGAAACCAAAAGTAACATTATGAAACATACCGATAAGATTATACTTTCTATTTCATTTTCAGTTTATTTAAATTCTTACGCAATATTTCTCTTACATTTCAGGTTCCGTACGACGTAACGTTGTCTCTTCCAATGTTCTTTCGTCTGTATCTTATATGCAGGGTCATGCTTCTCCACAGCAAATTATTTACAGATGCTTCTTCCAGAAGTATAGGAGCTTTGAACAGAATTAATTTTAATACTAGGTAAGATAATTCTAACATTTGGACGCACATATGCAATAAAGAGTCAACCCACACAATTTATCAATTGAAAAGTTAACTTTATTCATTTACATTATGCACTTATGTATTTAATTTGACAAAGGTTTGTGGATTGAAACGTTATTGCGTATGTGCGTCCAATTCATAGTCAATAATTTTAGGCTCAAGACTTATTGCAAGCGTCGCGTCGAAGCGAAAAAACACGTCGTGTTTTTCAAATGTATATGAATTAGTAAACCTTACTTAATTACATGGTACAAGTATAATTATAAAATTATTATAATTGCGTAAATCGTAATGTACATTAAATCTACGAGTAATACAAATGGGATTTCAGTTAGTGCAATATGTAGACGTATGCATCATGTGCTCTGTCAAAATAATGCATGCGCTAGTACAAGCGCTTAAAAATGTATGTATGAGGCGTATGCTACTGTTTACGCAGGTACGCACCTCAATGTAGTGAACATCGGGCAACAAGAGAGTGCTTGCATTATTCCATGGGGCACAGATGCATGCGCTAAAACATAGACCTGAGAAGTTAGGACATGAATTCAAAACAAGTTGAAAGCGCATCTGTATAGTTAGAGGAATGAATTTGGCAAAACAAAAATAAGTCGTAGATACCTACCTTTTTTACGTTATGGAGTGTCATGAAGTTCAGTTCGATATATAACTTCGCTTCGTCACTTTCTTTGGCCCTATAACAATGTGCTTTGAGCTTCTTTTTTCTGAGATTTTTAGTTTATTTTTTCAAATGAACAGTTAATAGCTCAAGTCATGTGTATTGTCGTAAGTCTGTCGTTTATTCTTATTGACTTTATCACCACACAGAGAAATTCTGGTGTCATTTTTTAACTCGAATTAGAGCTTTACCTTTTTATTTGTAATCGTTGTTTATTATGAATAAACATTTTTTTAATGTTTTTATTTTACAGATTTGTATTGAAAACTCTTATGACTATTTGTCCTGGGACCGTCTTACTAGTATTTATGGTATCATTATGGATAATCGCAAGCTGGACACTGAGACAATGTGAAAGGTTGGTATTATAATATTGTGTATCACAAAGCTAAACTATGTAACAAATAAATAAAGATATCGCAATGTGAATTAAGAATATATAAATGTATTGAATTTAGTTATATGTGTATTAATGAGCTAATCATTCTCAGTATTTAAGTCATCAGTATCGCTTTATTTTTTTATTTGAACACTGTCTTTTATTTACACGAAATTATTATGAATATTGATGTACTGCCTAAATGGGTTTGCTAATGCTTCTGTACTGTGGCGTTGTAAAAGTATTTGTTTCGCTTTTGTACCCTATATGTTTTATGTTACAACGAATTTTGAGTTATCAAAGGATATTTAAACGTAGTGAATCGTTATTATCACAAAGATATTATAAGAGTTTGACTTTGAATACTTTCGCTAATGTAGCAACCAAATGAGTATCAAACACAATGCTGTATATACTAATCAATTCGTTAGATTAATTGTTAGACTTAGTGAGTTGTTGTAAAGAATAATGCTTGATGTGCTATAAATGTTAGAAATAAATACAAAATGCACATAAATGTTTACCGAGAAAAGTGCTGTGACGCAAAAAATCAAGGCAAAAATGCACATTCAACAAGGTACCATAATAGTATCACATTTAATATCAGTAATGACACTAGAATACTGAATAATGCCGTTCGTAGACGGTAAATATACTTTGACTGTGAAAAGTCACGCACAAAATGGCTCGAGGGTATACCACAATTAGATCAGCTTTCAATAAACTGCCAAAACAGAATCCGCACCAAAAACACTGCACTTTTGTCACTCATGCATCGAAGAGTTACTTCTGCTTATCAATGAGCAGGAGGCTTTTTCAATTCTTTCTCCCTTCTACATCAGCTGTCTTCTTCCCTCTTGTTGCGTTGTGTAAGTGTTCATTACTTGTGTCATCATACCCCTGTATCTCAGTAAGTAAATGAAGATATCATAGCATGGCTAAAAGTAAAACTATATTGGTATTGACCCCAAATAAGTGTTTAGTCTGCACGTTGTAATGAAATTATACGGTATTAGTTTTTTTTAGTTCAGAAATTTATTTTTTATACTTCAAGAGGCATGCCAAAATTTTACGTGTGACTATAATTTGGTAATATGTCTCCAAAAATGTAGAATTCATTTTTTTTTTTTCAAAAATAAAACCACTTTATATATAAATGGCTTCGATTTGTTATTCGGCTTATAAAAATTTGTTGTATTATACAGTCGGTTATCTTGTGGTTCTTGTTGGGCATTTTGGCTCACAGGTTCCACGATGAAGACCATGCCAATTTGCTAAACTCAATGTGGCTGACGGCTATAACCTTCCTCTGTGTTGGCTACGGCGATATAGTTCCCAACACTTACTGCGGCCGTGGCATTACTCTCACCTGCGGTATGGTGGTATGTATAATAACAAATGGTAGGCTATATGGGTATTTTCTTAACAAAACGTCTTCTACACGCGGATTTAATGTCCGCTTATCGCTTCATCTAGACATTGCAAGAAGATGTTCTACCAAAATTCCTACTATACGAGTTTTTTCTATTATCTTGCTCTGTCTAGGTAAATTTTGATAGGTCGGTAAAGGTGAGCCATTTTATGTGTCATAAACAACTTCACAATCAACTGAAGCAAATTCAATTTCACAATCAAAGTCAAACTCTTCAAGACGATACGATCTCTCTATTCTTCAATTTCTTTCTTTTTTACAAAAAGTCTTGTCACTTTTGCGATGGGATTTGCTTGCGCGCAGTACAGATAGGTAGGTTCTACACTATACTTTAAAACCGTCAATATCTTAATGGTACCTAAACGTACTAAGTAAAGCGATACAATTTATTTTCAAAAGGTTTCACGATGAAGAACATGCTAACCTACTCAATGCGATGTGGCTCATTGCGATAACATTTCTCTCCGTCGGTTTTGGTGACATTGTGCCAAACACATATTGCGGCAGAGGTATCGCCGTTAGCACCGGCATCATGGTAAGTTCCTTGCAAACATTCGTGTTTGTGTTGACTGACAACAATTCGAACACTATTTATTTTAAAAGCACATTTTTCAGTTTTTATTTATTCGCCCGAATCCGTGAAAAGTTATAATTTTATTGAGTCTCTACAAATAAAATACTTTTGATGGGACCTATTCGAATAAATCTAATATTTATAATAAATAGAAAAGATATAAATTAAAAATGAAATTAAGTATATTAAAAAAATGTTTTATAACTTTTTGAATCGAGGCGAATCTTTCACTTTAATGCAACTTTTTTATAAGTTGACATTTTATTTATGTCATTTTAATTGGTGTTAAATTTTTCGTTACACTATTGAGTCAGTCAACACTAACATTCCATTGTAATAAACAGGTGACACTCCACACTTAAATGTCAACACTTCTTTGAAAATCGAAATGATTTCACCGTTGTTTATACAATATTATGTTCATGTATTCAATGTTTGGATTAATATTTATGTTCACAGAGTGATTATTTAAATCAGATATATTGTTACCTATTGTAAAATTGTTTGATTATAATATAAGTGTTGCAATATTTTATTATATAAAATGAATACTGATTCACAACCGCTTCGTGTTAATCACACTTGATGTTAACACAATACTGTATAATAATTTTACTTCAAATCAACTACATAATATATTTTTCAGAAAAAGAAAGTAATTTATATATATGATATATAAATACATCGGTAGTATCATAATTTTTACTATTAAGACAATGAGCTAACGTCCATTTCCCTGTTAAAGCCAGCTATTAGAAATATTTAGTAGAATGGAATGCTTCATTTTCTCCTTACTCTCTCTAGTTCTCTCTTCACTTGACTCTTTCACTGAAATGCACAGTACGTTTGTTTTAAAATGGCTCACTTTTCCTAAAATTATTTTCTCTAAATAAAAATAATATGAAATAATGTTTTGCACTTTTGATATTGTTGTATGTATAAAAAAGAAAGTATTTTAATGTAACTAACAGAAGTAACACAAAATTATTTAAAGTTTTATGCACTAATAGATAGAATTGCACTAACAGTTTTATTAAGACTTAATTAACTAAACCTGGATATGATTTAAAGTGTGAAATGTCGTTGTAATGTTATCAATAATAATGTAGATATAGATTGTAAGTTTCAGCTAAACTTGGCAATGACTCTTTAATACGTTTGGTTCACTATTAGAGTTTAATAATTCCAGCACTAGTCTTCGATAAAATAAATCATGTACAATCCTTAATAATGTCTGCTACGTTCTGTGGCTAATAATACTAAAAACTTAATAAAATAATAATATAATTATTACGAGGGTGATCGACAACGCATAAGTACATCTCTTCGTCTTCCTTACTTATAAATGTTTGCTATTAGCTATAGCTTCTAATAGATTTATTTATTAGTGTCTATTGTCCTCGCATAATTCTAAAAATAATAAAGTCTCTTAATAAAGAATAATCCACAAATAGTTTATTTTCATTTATAGCCTGAAAACGCATTTTTGTTTAAGGAATGTGAAAATCTTGAATGCTTCTACACATTCGCTTGCATTTTACATTAAGGTATTCACTTAACAGGGAGCTGGATGCACTGCGTTATTAGTCGCGGTTGTTTCAAGAAAATTAGAATTAACTAGAGCTGAGAAGCACGTTCATAACTTCATGATGGACACACAACTTACTAAAAGAGTAAGTATTTGACTGACGTCAGTTCACCACAAATGTTGATCTAATTAACAGGGGGCGGGATGTACAGCATTATTAGTGACCGTTGCCTCGAGAAAGTTAGAATTAACTAGAGCGGAGAAGCACGTACATAACTTCATGATGGAAACGCAGCTCACGAAAAAGGTAAGGTAACTGTTACACTCGTGACAGTCGCAGGACTGGTGAGGTAAGACGTTTGAATAGAACGCAAGTGTAGACGACCTTTCATTACTCTTAGTTCAGGAAAATTATTATTAGCCTCTTCATTAAATACGTTTTCCTTTAGATAATTTCGCTAATTTCTACATAATTATTATTAAATGGCATTGGCAGATAATGGTGAAGTTTTGCAGTAATATTATAATATTGAGTACATAATAAATTAGTGCATATTATTTTGAAATCCGTCAAAAGATGGAGTAGAATAATTTTAGGTAGCGTATTTTAGCGTAGAATTATTGTCGCGCGATTACCATATTCCAGTGCCATATTTCCATTACATTACCCTATTACACCGTGGTATATACACCTATACACTGTGGTATATTAAGGCCTGTAACTTTATTCATAGAGAAAATTTAAAATAATTTTGTCAGAGTTATTTCAGTTACTTAAATTTTTTAATAATAAATCCATAAAAAATATGGACGACTCTCCAATGAGATGTTGCTTAGAAAGAAAGTGAAAAAATTGTAGTAGAGGTAATAAAATAGATTTTGTATCATTTTTAGGAAACTAAAAACTTACAATATTATCTGCCAATGCCTTTAATCTTCTTGTAATAAGCATAATATTGTTTGATAGACTGAAAAAATCCTTGTTACCTATGCTAGTGTAAAATCTTTTCCACGCTTTTTTGCGGTTTGACGAGTTTTTATAGTTGTATTATTAGTATTTAAAGCAGTTTAAATAAAAACAATGTATTGATTTATAAAATTTCAGCTAAAAAATGCAGCAGCCAATGTTTTAAGGGAGACATGGTTAATATACAAACACACTAGACTTGTTAAAAGGGTCAATCCAGGCCGTGTAAGAACACATCAAAGAAAGTTCTTGTTAGCAATTTATGCGTGAGTATTTCACCTTGTTTTGTTAAGGTCAAAATAAAACTCATTGCTAGTCTACCTTGGTAACCATTATTCATGCTCACGTGGAACAGCCAGGTTGATTCTTCCCGAAACCATGATTAACCCCCGATAAAGATACTTTTTTGGGTGTGTGTAACGCGATATTTTCGCTAAATGTATACAAATACCTACCTATAAGCTACATCATCAAGTAGTCTGCGGGATACCAACTCCTCAGCAACTTGCAGCAGATATAGTATTTGGGTTCATAAGAATGGTGTCAATGAGTAGATAGGTGTTAGATAGATGATGATCGAGGTTCGAGGAAGAGGATCTGATAATGGAGAAGAAAATTGAGTAAAAGGATGTAAATATATATCGTACATAGTCTCACATTACAAAAAAAACAACAAATATGTCGGGCGTGTTTTAAATTACACTTGTATTATCATTAAGTATATTTTCAGATTACGAAAAGTTAAAATGGACCAACGAAAGCTGATGGACAACGCAAATACGATAACAGATATGGCAAAGGTAATTTCAAATTCAATTCCCATATAACTAGCTGATGCTAATTTCATACACATATCCATCTAGTTTCGTAGTTAGCACAAATGACGCAAAACATGTGTTTATAATAATCTATATATATATAAATGTGTTGATAATAATCTATAGATTTACCTCTTAGATAACATGGTGCCCGCGACTTCACTCGCGTATATTTGTTTTTATTATAGTGTGGTAATTTTTTCAATACCCGAGGTAAAAGTAGTCAAACACTTAGATTGTTTCAAGAGCTATCCATTTCAAAAGCTTTTCTTTTCTTATAAATGAACGCTAGAATTATTTTCGGGATAAAATGAATGTTTAAAATACTCCTTGTATAACCTTGTAACTGTCAGTGAAATCACGTCAAAATCGGTTCCTCAGATCCAAAGATAAATCCCTACCAACAGACAGATAGAGTTTTCTTGAAGATTAGTCGTGGTGTAACGAAAACGGTTTACGATTCACTTGGTACTGTTGATATTTCGATCCAGTTTCATGGACCGTATTGCAATCCCGTCGAGACGATGATCCATTGATAGACCTTACAATTAAAAAGACAAACAGTCAAAAAGTTTAAAAAAACGTGTGTTTGAGTTTTGCTATTGTTAAGTAATCATAAGACGCTAATCGCAGAGAGACACTTATTACGATTTTATTTATTTGTATAAATATAAAGAAGCATAAATAAAGCTGATCGTATATTAGAGGCGATTCACAAAAGCCACATGCGCTGAACGCAAAGCATCAGCGGCCAAGTGTAATCTGCTCTTAGCCCAAAAAATGTTACGCTTAGTTTGAGCGGAAAGGGCAATATGAGTCAAGTTTAAAAGCATGCCAAATGTCCTTTTATTAAAAAATCATTTTTTCATAATAATTATAGTACTGAAAATTTATATGACTATAACCAATTCTTGCTCTCGAGCTGCATGCGTCTTATGAAATAAATGTGATTGCTGTTGTTACCGATATTCTTACATACTCTTATTTGCCACATCTGATATGATTGTTGCGTGCTGCTTACGTGATTTCCATTTTCGTTTCGAAACGTGGGTTGCGTTCGGCTCTTGTCACTTTTGCGGCGTATATATTGTCTCTCTGCCTTAGGTTACGTACGATAAGCTTTATACGCTAGGTATTTCCATTCACTATGCGCTTAGGAATTCTGTAGTAACAATGTTTGATAGCTTTTAGATAGCATGTCATAGTTTCTTGTTACTGTTCATTAATCAGTTAATAAATTATGTTATATAAAACCAAAATAAGCACTAATGTTAACATTCACTCAGGTACACGTACACACAAACAAGGAAACTGATATTTAAATAATAAACTATTGAGAGGATTAAAAATTAAGTTTTGAACAGCTGATTGAAAGATGATGGTCATCGATTCATAGGTAGACTTTTCAATATTCAACCGTTTCACTATTGTCGTACCCACTTCTAACATAAGCTTTAAGCTTATTTCGGAGTGGAGAGGGGAATATTAGTCAAGTTCAGATTAAAAAAATAAATAGTACCTTAACTATTAGCTTAGGGCTACTAAGTAGAAGCCCTCTGGAGACGCCAAGTGCCCTGCTCTAGGAGCTAGGGATGTCTGGGCAGCCAAGTTAGTAGACTGTATCCACTTATTTATTTCGTAAAGTAATAAACTTATATGGTACGCAAGCTACGCTAGTTAAGTTGACAATCAAGTTAACCGTTGACTTGACAATCCGCTGACGTCATAAAACCGATCCTCCCCTACGCGGCCGTATCATACGTAAACGGTGAGTCCACGCGGCTGTCATAATTTTATTTCGCCGCTTAATATAGGAATGTAGTACCGCGAATGTATCGCTAAAAACCTCCAACTATATTACGTAGGAATGTCCTTTAGCCAATGTCGTTTTCACCTTCAGTGTTTCCTAAAGCTTCGTAAAAACAGGCGTACTTAGGAAAGAGTAATGACGAGACATAATATTTGTGTCTCATTTTGACTGCCTCAAGCCTGAGCTAAGAGCCAATGTAAAAATAATGAATCATTGTAAATACAATATATTGGAATGCAATTAATAAATGAATATGAATATGAAGAGTTGAATTTCAGCATCAAACTAAGCTTCTATTACAAAAGACACTCAACAAACAGTTATGATTCAGACCGACAGTGTTCAGCGAGCTGCAATGCGACTGATAGTAGGACCCCTTTCTTTTTCAGACTCAAAACACCGTGTACGAGATCGTGTCAGATATGAGCACGAGACAAGACACCATTGAAGAAAGACTAACTAGTTTAGAAGAAAAATTAACCACCTTACAGGTGAGTGAGTGAAAAACCCCCCCGACGGAATAGAGAGATGTCATAAGTTTGATATCTCTGATTTTCTATCTATGCCAATGATGCGGTCAAATGGACAGACTTATGTGAATGCAGTTTTTTTAGAAACTTTTTGAAAAGACATCTCCATATTAAATGGCAGATTTAAGCACAGTTAACCTAAAATCGAAAAGTTACACTGTACCGTGTAAGTTTCATAGTAAAGAAACTTTAGGTACATTAATCTGTGAAATTAAAGAGATGTCAAATCATGAAGTTAGGTTAGGAGTTTGCTTTGTTGTTGACAGATTTACTTCAACACGAATGTCACGTTGACATCGCACTAGTTAACTTGAGTTAACAATTTCATAAACAAGAAATGACAATATTTAACACAACACAGTGATGTAATAGGCGCTCGATCAGCTGTTGATCAAAAGTTCAAAGCACTCTGCCTATACCTAAAAACGCTGCTTGTGACGCGCCGTACCGACTGCGACTGTAGGTATATAGGCCTTCGTTGTTCACGATATATTGCGTGCTCAAAACTTACAATATCAGTAACTTACAATTTCTGAGATGAGTGGCATTTGTAATTTTACTATAGCAATAAACCTATTCACAAAGGTATCGTTAACTTACAACCAGTTTGATTTATAAATATTACAGGAGCAAGTGAACAATTTACCTGATGTGATGGCGCGGTGTTTACAACAATGCTGGGAGCGGGCGGAGCAGAGGAGAAATTTCCTTCATCCTGACACCGCAGCCGTTCCCACGCCGCCTACCTCTACTATATCTCCGTACTCTAGGTAAAATACTGTCTGCCGCCTTAGCCATATCACAAACGTATTGTATTCTCCTTCCATGATGGCTTTACGCTTTAGAGCAGGGGTTCCCAAAGTTTTTTTATGACGCTTCCCTTCTGGAAATATAGGATGTGTGATAAAAAGCCTTGGGAGCCTCTGCTTTAGCGTTAGTGATAACGCTGAAGCAGGGGCTTCCAAAGGTTTTCTTAGAAAACGGTCATGGAAGAGAATAGATACGACACGTTTGTAATATGGCTGAGGCGGCTGTTCATTGATTCAAACTTTAGATTGAGTTTTATAATTAAGAACTTGCTGAAATTAATTCTCATTGATAAATAATCTGGCTTTTTTATCCATTTTCTTTAATTTTCTCTAAACTATCTAATTATTACTAGATGTATCTTCCCCCATTCCCTAAATGTTAACTTGTTCTCAATGAGTGCTTTCGTCTACTTCCAGAACATTAGTGTCAACAACGCACCCGTGGCCCCCGAGTCCGGTGCTGCAGGCGGCGCGGACGCACCCCGCCGAGAGCGGCCCCGCCCCCTCCCCCGCGCAGGCGGCGAGCCCCGCGCCGCACTCCGCGCGGCCGCCTCTACCCAGCTGAGTACCGCCTTCCAACTCCGAACTGCTGTGCTGAACTCGACGAAACTCGGCGCCCGTCCTCTGACCCCCATCGGGGAAATTGTTTCACGACGCACGTTAACTACACGATCTCGTTGCACCCTATACGAAGACGTTCGACCATTTTTTACACACAGACTTTAGTTTCACAATTTTCCTTAACGTTCTGATGATGGTGTTCAAGTATCGAGATTTGTAACGAGGGAAGGTGCCAGTGAAATAGTTATCCCGGTTATCCGACGGACCGTGCCGCGGTGCGAGACAAGGTCAGCCGTAGTTTTCTTCGCTGTTCCCCAAAGTTTCGGATGTGTCAGACTGGTTTTTAGTGATATTGTTTAGGTAGTGAATGAAATTACGCGGAAGGGGCATGTTGTTGTGATTATACAAAATGCTTTATCGATAGACGCTTTAGTCAATACGTTAGGCGATATTTTGAATACATTATCAGCATTTGGATTAATATTAATTAGAATGGCATTATGTAACTACACTTCGGTTCAGGTTTTATGTAACATTGGAGCAGTAACTACAGTTTTTATCAGCAAATGTTTTTACTAACGTTTACTGTACCTAATAACACCATCAATTAATATATTATAAACACATCAAAGAGTTTTTGAAATTATTTGATGTTATCAAAATAAAAGTAAATACATAGTAAAAATTTAATATAAGAAATAGAAAAACCACATCAACTTTAAAGTTAACAAGAACACATTAAATGCGCATAATCAATATTGTACGAATACATCTAGATTTAACAATAGTTAGCAGACAATATGTAAACTTACCACATAATGAAACTATATCATAAAGTATCTGCATTATAATACCTCCATTTTAGGTCCTAAATCTTGGGACTTGGACATAGTTAAAAGTTGTCGCAATATTATTATGTTCTATGGTACTGTATACATACTTTTTAGGTTATAGATAAAATGAATTGTTACTACCTGCCTATTGACATGTAGATTGTAAAACTTTTTTATAAAATCAGACCTTAATTGGACAATTTTCCGTAAGACGTCGCAATGAGCAATAAATGAGTGTTCTATTGTTACCATATAGCTTATTTACCATATACTACTACTGGCTATGCTATTGCGTAAGAAAATTGTATTCCAATCAATTAATACAATTTTCTTACACAATAGCACGACAGGTATGCCACCAGAACACAATGGGTCCAACCGATCCAGTTGGATAGATTATGGATCTATGCAATAGTTTATATCCTGCCGTCTAAAGTAGTCTAGTCTTGTCCCTCATTTTTATAAAACTCCGCTGCGTATAATGCACATTACGACGCTATCCGGTAAATTGCTTACTTAAGATCAGGTGTAAGAGCGTTTCCATACTATCTGACATCGAAATGGGACGCTGTTCCGATTACCGACCCAAATAAAATGGTACCTGTTACTGTCCCTATTTTATTCTAGAAGTTATACTTCCGCTTGATGATGAATACGTTTGGTGGAAAGCAATGATGAAGTTTCGGTTGGAGCACGCTCAACTTAAAAATGCCTCTTCACACTTTCTTTGAAGGTATTCCTGAACAGAAAACAGCTAAAAGATCATTTCACTCCCGCCATCACTTCATTTCATCAAATCATTTCACAGCATAAGTCGTTTGTTTGGTGTATGAATTTATAAATGGAAGCATATGTTTTAAGCTGTCAAAGGAATATGGTTTTTGTACACAATCACTTAGCTGGTTAAGTAAAAATGATTCATGCCAGAGATTAATTATATGCATAGTATTTATAAGTCAATTATTAGATTTCATTTTCGGATTTCAAAGCTCACAGCTTGTCTCGCTGTTAAGTGGTAAATCGGTGAAGAAGAACACTGTAATATCGTACTTTAGTACATAAAAATTCAATGATAATATCAAAAAATAGATCAGCGTCCGATATCGATCTGATAATGTGGAAATGCTTCGGGTTAGATTAAGTAAAGCTTTGTAATAAGACATTAAGATTGATGGCTGTCTAAATAGTGCCTAAAACACTACGAAAATTTCGATAATTCAGTTTTATTATCTTAATATAACTTATGAATATGTAAATAGCAAAACTAAGATTTGATAGTGTAATTTTAATAGTAACTAATTTTGTAGCTTGTACTAGTACGAGTGATGGGATCAATTTCTTTATGAATTTTCAGTTCTTAAAGGAACCCTAATATATTTCATTGGTTTGTAATTATTTAAGTAGGTATATAATTTTGTAAGTGTAATTTATACCTACTTTTAATACTACGTATAACTATGAAAAGACCAATAACGTTTCACACAATGTAACAAAATAAATAGACACAATCGTAAAAAAATTATAACCATATATATGTGCTATAGGTACTAATGTAGATATTTTTCGTAACCATACACCTGTAAGTTTTAATCATTTAGTAAGTAGCTTACATAATTTACTCACGATAAATTTGCAAATGTTTACAAGTGATTACATTTTCAAATTTATGTTTAATTAATTAGGTACAAGAAGGTAAGCTTCTTCTGTGAGTAAGACTGACATGTGTAAGGCCGGCATAATAAGAATATATAATTACCGATTTATAAAACAACAACCTTAGGCAACAGCCCCCGTTGCGTGAAATCTAAAATTAATTTAATGACGGTAGACTGCTGTAGACATTAGAGATATAGAAATGGCAATAAATATTATGACATGCGTAATTCATAATTCTTCGAACTCAAATAATATTTACATGTAAACTTTAGAGGAATTTTTGTTTTTGTTTTCGAAGTTAAGTAATACGATCAAAACAATGGGTATTAAACCACCATTTTCTATTTCTGTCTTGCCTAATGCTCATGCATCTTAAACTGATTATAATAGAAATAAAAAACGGCGGTTTAACGTACCTACCCATTCTTCTCTTGATTTATGTTTTTGAATCTCAGTATTTTTTACATCATAAACTTTATTATTTCACACATTTTCAACATCTCATCATTTTATAGATATACTCCTACTAATCCTTTATAAATTAAAAGATTAATTAAGTTTAGTGATTTTTATTAAAGATCATTTCGAGCATCCACTACTTACGCGTGTGATAGCACCAGTATTGACTAACGTATTAGTACGGGTATATTACTAACTAGCTTTACCCCGCGGCTTCGCTCACGTTAAGTTCGATTATTCCAACCCCTATTTTATCCCTTTAGGGGTTGAATTTTCAAAAATCCTTTCTTAGCGGACACCTACGTTATAATAGCTATCTACATGCAAAATTTCAGCCTGATCCATCCAGTGGTTTCAGCTGTGCGTTGATAGATCAGTCAGTCAGTCAGTCAGTCAGTCAGTCAGTCACCTTTGCCTTTTATATATTTAGATGATTGTATTATGTCACTGAAATCAAATTGGTAATTATAACATAGTACCGACAGTAACCCGAGGTCATAGAAAATTATAACTGTAAAATATAGAACGAACCAGAATCAAATTGAAAATCCTATATTCGGTACTATATGGTGAAAGTTTTGAAAACAACCTTGAGTTTACTCAAGCGGGAAGGTTATTTTCTGAAAAATATTTATGAAAAACTTTCCAAAACTTTACAAAAAGTTTATATCACTATTTTAAAGCGTGAATCCATGAGTGTGAAATGTTCTAACAATTTATTCTACAAAAACGCCAAACATATGTGTTACATAGTACTGAATAGTAATTTTAATAAATTTAAAATTACTATTCAGTACTGTGTTTACTGTTCAGTATACTTACTGAATAGTAATTTAAAATTTAATAAAATAGACCTATATTTCAGCACATTTTTTCTAGTCAAGAGCTCAATCGAAACGGGTCTATCATTTAAATATTATGAATTATTTATTATGTCTACAAAATCAAAAGATATATACATGAAGAACGATTTCAATTTTATAATTATAGTTCTCTTTATTAGTAGCTATTATTTATTTCTTTTTTGGCTCCTCATTTCTTTACAGAATTAATCTAAGGTATCTAGATTAAGTATATTATGTACGATTACACAAAGTTACATTTTCCTAGAAAATGCCTGTTTTAATTAAGTATTTTATTCATTTGTAGCTAATAAAAATGAATGCCTAAGTTTGCGCGAAGTTTATTGCTATACTTAGTCATAGAAAAAAATCCTATTAGCGGTTCGATTTGTAACACCAATTAGAATATTTAGGCATATAATTATTATCCCTTTCATGTTACATACCTATTGTTGAAATTTTCTTAAATTACATTTGATAATTAATATCTACAATTTACATAAAGTTTTTAACTTTGTCAATGTATAAAAATGTTTTCTACCTAATAATTCAATGTGACATATACATAATGTTTTCCCGCTTCAAATTAATTTTACTTTAAAAATACAAGGTTCAGATGATCTTACATTGTTTTGGCAGAAGGGTTAAAAAAAAATTAAAATTATACCAATAAGTGAGTCATGTAATAACATGACTCACTTATTGGTATAATTTTCTGTAGCGAATTATAAGTTACACGATTTCTTTAGATATATCATGTATTTTTTTTTTCGTTTAAAGGAAAAAATATATTTTTACTGCTCGTGACTTCATCCGCGTAAATGTAATGTTTTTCAAAAATCTTGGAAACACTTATTTCTCAAGATAAAATAGCTAATGTCCGTCTTAGGGATGAAACTCATTCTTGTGACAAATTTCGTCAGTATCGGGTTAGCAAAAGTGTTAATCCAACTAGTAACAACCGTTTTTTTTTAAATGTAGAATGCCTTAATATTTTCGTGATTTAAAGTACCCTAAATAGCCTCTTGTTTAATCATCAATTCATCTGTGACAATATTATCAAAATCGGTTCAACCGTTCTGAAGATGAAACAGAGATACAGGATATGCAGATAAAATTAAAAAAAAAAAACATGGCAGGTTTGAATTATGTTGACATTTACATTATCATAATATGTATCATGGAGCTTAACAGGAGGCAGTTATTTAAAATAATTTAATTTAAGATCACGGACAGATATTTTAATTTTATTATTTGCATGTATGTAATATGTCAATTTACTTGATTTAAGTTGATTGCCTTATAGTTGAATCACTGAAATCACTGAACTATTAATTATTATTGATACATTTATTTGTAAGATGAATTGACCAAAAGTTATTTAAGATTGATTATTATAATAGAAATTGTAAATATTAGATAAGTAAAATTTAATAAGACATTATGTAAAAAGTTGTATTTGCGAATTTTAATGTAAATAAATATATTATTATTAATGAAAATAATATGTTTCCATTAAATTATTTTTAAATAAATAGGTTCAAATACTATGAATTGTTTTTAGTTTTATGCAAGTGGTTTATCTATAACTATGCGGTGCGTAAACAGAAGATAATGAACCTTTTGTGATCATTGTTAATGAAATGAAAGTGTAACTTCGATTATATGAGCTGTAGTATTTTCTAAAATGCCTTTTATTTATAATAATTCCTAATAATATTAAAAGTACTAATAGCCGCAAATAGCCAATTTTTAGGTTGGCTTGACCCACATGAAATAAATAATTTTGAATTTGAATATTTGCGTAGCTCCTTATAGAAAAGAGTCATAAGTCTGAATATTCAGCATAGTAGGTACATTCTTAAAAAAGAAAAATCTAGATGACGATGATGGTACATTGTTTAACTATCTCTGGCCGATTCTGAAAATTAAATTGTTAAGATACAACATAACAAATTATTTGGCTGAGGTTTACTGGAAGGACAAAATACCAGTAACATCCTTATTTGTTCGTTGGTTATTCCTTCATTAACGCTGCAACAGAGCTACGGATCGACTCGATTTTTTGCATGGGTATAGTTGAGGACCTGGAAAGTGACATAGGCTACTTTTTATACCGGAAAATTTAAGAGTTCCCGCGGCATTTTAAACACTAAATCCCCGCGAACGAAGTTGCAGGCATCAGCTAGTATGGAAATAAAAAATCACTTCAAAGTTAAACATGCTTTTTATTATTCGGGGATAATATTACATCGTAGGTATAACGTCAATGAATCACACTCAAATTATTTTATTTTAGAGAAGATAGATAGATTCGTAGAAACTAGCTAAAATAGCGCTAAAATCACTAAATACTTAACAATAAAACAATTAAAACAAATCTCATTAATCTTGTTAGTCCATTAAAAATCTGTTTGAAATGCTGTTCCAATTTATTTGAAGAGAAGTTAGTCATTTTCACTTATTCGTTACATACATTAGCTTGATTGATTCCCCAGAACAGAGCCTTCGAAGTTATAAACTTGGTAAATTAGATTAGTTTTGATTTGTTATGTTTCTATTCAGTGGGACAGCTCACGTCTGTTGGAAATTTAATCCAAAGGCTGCGTTTGATATACCCACTAGTATGTCTATAATATACTAGCTTTTGCCCACGACTTCGTCCACGTGAGCTAGGTTACTGTTTTTCCGGCGTAAAAGGAAAAGGTCACTTTCTATGCCATCAAAAAACCCATTAAATACAAAATGTATGAGAAAATGAAATTTTTTCATAATTTTTTTTTTCGTGAATTTTTCCAATATTTTAAAAGTTATTCTGCTATTTGGGACGGAGACAAATACAACAAACCAAAAAAACATGAAAATCGGTCAAGCCGTTCTAGAGTTATAAGGGTTCGAACAAACCCTACTTTGTTTTGTATCCTATGTCCGTCTCCTGGTTCTAAGCTACCTCCCCACCAATTTCTAGCCAAATCGGTTCAGCCGTTCTTGAGTTATAAATAGTGTAACTAACACGACTTTCTTTTATATATAAATATAGATATATAGATATAAGTAATAATAATAATAATAATTAAGAGTGACATGTGAGGGCATGTCATCGCGTTTAGTATGCCCAACGAGTGGTTACGTCAGTATAACTTTTACCCTACTCAAACAAAATTATTCGGTTCCGATTTCAGGCTAGTAGGTAAAATTATCCATAATAATATACTTGAAATGTTCCAAAAACCTCACTAACTTAAATCCAGCAGATGACAATTGTGCTCACTCAGTGAAATAAGTGGTTTGAATTAAGAACGTTATTTAAATACCTAAGCAGTATTTTTTGTTGGATTATGAAAAAAAGCTTTAAATTTTATTTATTTACTAGTGGACGTACGCAACTTCTTCCGCTTCTTTAATTCACAATCAACAGTTCCTAAATTCCCACAGTTTAGGTTAGGTGGGCAGAACCCTTGCAGCATCAGGATTGAGGAGTTGGGTCCTGGAATTCAATGATTTAGTCTTTACTTTGTACCTGTAATAACTATTCATAATTGACAGTTCCTAAATCCCCAAAATCCCCACAGTTTAGGGGGGCAGTACCCCTGCAGCTTTTATGGGAGCATCTCACAAAGTTGTAGTAAGAAGCATGTCAAAGCAAAGTAGATAGTTCTTTAATTCCATTGCAAGGAACAGGAAAAAGCAAAAGTTTTTATGCAGTCCGCTTCACTTTGAAACGCAAAGTTCAACAGAAAATATTAAGATTGTAAAGTATTAATTCTCAGAAGATAACACCTACTGCAGACAGCCGAATATAGTTTGTCTAACGACGTCGGTAATTATACAGGGAATTAATATTATGCAGTCGTCCTAAAAAATTAAAGGTCCAACGAAAATCGGAGGAGATAAAGATGATTACACTACAGCTATAACAAGGATCTACTGAGCCGCGCATGACATTGATGGGGGGGGGGGGGGGGGCTAATGCAAGGGCGAAAGTTTGTATGCGTGCGTGTGTGTGTTAGTTACTCTTTCATACAAAAACTACTGAACGGATTTGGCTGTTTGGATTAACGCATAGTCTATATGTCATAAAGTGATGTTTCTAAAGATCGTGGCGTTAGTTTCAACTTTGGCCTAGACCCAAAAGATCCTTACACTTTATTGCTTTGATCAGACTTTCGACAAAGAGAAAAGGATTCGTTAATACATGATTGACGACAAAGTTACTTGAGACCACGCAACATTGAAATTCAGTCGTCTGCGGTAATCACATCGTTAGTCGAAGCAAAAAGCGGTGATCCGTAAAGTCTAAGCGGGAACATTTAATAGGTACAATTTGCAATTTAGATATGCTATTAAGTTGGAAATACAGAACAATGTTGAAAGATTAAGTCATTTTTTTAGGATACCTTCGAGCGTTGTTTTTAGAATGTAGAATAGCGGGATGCAAGGTGCATTGAAAAAAAAAAAATACTTGGAAATATGAAAATCATGCCCGTTTATTTTCTTCTTCTAAGTATATAAAAGGACACGGTGACTGACTGACTGGCTGGCTAATCAATCAATGCACAGCTCAAATCACCGGACGAATCAGGCTGTTTCTCATCCGCTAAGAAAGGATTTTTGAAAATTCAACTCTAAAGGGGTAAAATAGGGGTTTGAAAAATCAAATTTTATGTGAACGAAGCGGCGGGCAAAAGCGAGTAGGACTTATAAGTGCCGATTTCTTAAAAAAAAAAATTTAAGGCTATTTTTTATTCCGGAAAATCAAAGTGTTCGCACGGCCAATGTTGTGAACATCATCGTCTCCGGCCCACTAGTGGGCACAGGTCTCCTTTCGAATGAGAAGAGTGTAGGCAGTAGTCCAAGCACGGATTGACAGACTTAACACCCCTTAAAAAACATTATGGAGAACTCACAGGCATGCTGGTTTCCTTCAGCGTTAAATTATGTTATGTGATACTTAATTGTTTAAAATATCTTAAAAGTCTGAGATCCGTGCCTGGTATCGAACCCAGGCCACCCAAAGAAGATCAACGTTTAAACCACTAAGTTTTGCCACTTTATAGGGGTAGTACTAAATGCTTATTTCACCAACATCGAGTTACGCTTGTAGCCGAGAAATAAAATGGGTGTTCTGACAGTTTTTGTAATGAAAATCTGCCAAAATTACGTGATATTTTGATGACTTGAATAAGACTTTTTTTATTCAATGACAAGTTAGTCTTTGACTGCGATCTCACCCGATGGTAGGTGATGATGCAGTCTAAGATGGTAGCGGACTAACTTGGAAGGGTTATGGCAGTTTAAATTCGACCCATACCCCTAATTTTAATTTGTTTCTACACGCCATCTCTACTAGACTATACTCCGACTCTACACTTATTTTCTGTAGGTGAAATCTGGCCTTTCGCTGGTGGGTTTGCCACCATTATAAACTTAATTGGCGCATTAAATAAGAGCTTTTAATATTTAGGGCCAATTTATAGATACTGATCGAACATTAGACATACTATGCAACATGGCAAAATAAATGAGAAAATCCTTGCAATTTGCTGTAATAACCAGGGACCAAGATATCATGTTACTGAAACTTATAATTACTTTAACTACCTGTGCCACTTTAACACCACTTTAACATCCCCTTAGAGTAGACAGGTAATGACTTTATTTTAATTAATTATTTTTAAAGTCATTCAAATTGAAAGTTGGGCCCGTGAAACGAACATTGCTTAATTGAATAAGATCACTGAATTTTAATAAGTCACCGGAAGTTACTGTTGGTGACATGAAATCAATTATAAGTTTAATTAAGCGCAGAGGTTTTATTTATTCAGTACTAGTTGATGCCCGCGGTGTCACTTGCGTGGATTTAGTTTTTAAAATCCTGCGGGAACTCTTTAATTTTCCGAAATAAAAAGTAGGGGAGACCGGGGATGGTTGACTAGGTTTTTACTAAATGGTACATATATTTTTTGTTTTAATATTTATAGAAAAGAAAACCATGTTAATTGATAGGAAATCTATTAACCTAATAAAAATACGTAATATCTAGTTCCTAATTTAGTAAATTAGTGATAATTTAATGCATTTTCCAAAACACGAAATCTTAGTCAACCTACCCCTGGTCCGGGGTAGGTAGACCATACACCAGGGGTAGGTTGACTTATGTATCAATAAGAGTCGAATCATGGGAAGGAGCAAATAATTAAACATTTGTTAAATATAATTGAGCCTTTTATAAAAAAAAAACTTAAGTCAGCTGATCATCCATTTCTTAAAATGTCTTTAAAAAAAATTACCAAAAAATAATATTGTTTTTAACATTTTTTAATTTAACTCTTCGTTTAATACCTATTGTAAATCCTAGTCAGACATAATTTCTATAACAAAAAATTACAGGTTTTTGTCGGAATTTAATAACAATGTAGTTCTACTTGTTGTATCAAATATAAACTAACGTAGTTTGTAACGTAATGATGTAGCTCTCAACAGGCTCATTGCTGAGGTCGGATTGATAGAGAAGGATGACGTTTCAAAAAGGAGTCCAACCAATCTTCACCAACTAACAATTGTCCTCCAAGAATCAGGCATAGCTTTGTTTTTTTTGCGAACTCATATGCTAATTTTCGAGTATCATATGGCGTCAATCCCTAATAAATAATATTTATATAATTGGCTAAAGCTTCCTCTTCTATATTAGTAAAAATTTGCCTATCACACTTCACACTAATATTATAAAGCCAAAAGTTTGTATGTATGTGTGTGTGTGTGTGTATGTTTGTTACTCCTGCACGCCCCAACGAATGAACCGATTTGGCTGAAATTTGAAATGGAGATAGCTCATACCCAGAATTAAAACATAGGCTATATTTTATCCCGAAAAATTACAGAGTTCCCATAGGAATTGAAAAACCTTGATCCACGCGGACGAAGTTGCAGGCATCGTCTAGTTTCATAATATATGCAACTGTGTCCAGGGTTAATTTTGGTGACGTTTTGATTTTTCTTTTGATTTGACCACGTAACGATGTTATATTTTTATTTATCAGGAGTGTTGCACTGTTTTAATGTGGCATTAATGCTTTTTTCGTCAAAAATTACAGTATGACAAGCTCTTTCTAAAACATCTATCGCTCGTTCAGTTATACATATTATTTATCTATGTCGTTCAGTAGTTTTTTTATAGGTCCTCATTGTTCTGCAACAACAAAATTGCTATAAATATTTAAAAGTTAATAAAAGGTTAACTAAAACCACCAAAACAACAATTTTTGATTGGTTGACTGATTAGTCAACCAGCCCCGGAAAAAATTAGTCTACCAGCCCCAACTGCTATTTTTTAGTTTGATCGCATGGCTAGCCTAAACACTAACAGTAACTTGAAAAATAAGATACGAAATATGATAAATATGCACCCATCAAACGTTAGGACTAACATAAAAATGGTTCACATAAAACTTGTAGGCACCAGATCAAAAAGTGTAATAAATCAAAATATTACTTACGTGGTTAAAAAATTAAAAACGTGTCACTGCTCGAAAACGGTGCACGGGTGCGTTGCGGCGCTCCAGACAGCTGAGCGGGACGCAAAGTGTAATACTCGGCTATATTCGGATGATTCAATTTGTCGACGAGTTTTTGGCAGTTAGTCTACCTACCCCTATAGTCAACCATCCCCGGTCTCCCCTATCCTATGTCACTCTCCAGGTCCGCAACTGTAACTTATGAAAAAAATCACGTCGATCCGTAATTCTGTTGCAGGGTTATTCAAGGAAAAACCAAGAAACCAACAAACAAACACACTTTCGCATTTAATATACTTTTTATTAAGCCCATTGTGTCTATTCTATCTAATATTATGTGTGGTGTACAATAAAAGTATATTCAATCATCATTGAATCAATGTCATTCATTCATAATATTAGTATGAGGATATATTGAGTAAATATAAAATACCATTCTTTTTATTTTTTCTATTAAGAAGATTTATTATTCTTCTATTCAGCCAAGACGAATTTGACTAATATTCTCCAGCTTTCCCCGCACAATAAGCGGAAAACTTGTGCTAGGAGTGGATAGGATAATACCCACGGGTGGGGGATCGAAACTGTGAACTTCATTTACACTCTATCCCCCACTGTTCACGCTAACAATAATAAAATATAAGTCGGTAATCCTTGAGACGACACGCATCGTCAGGAGGTTCCTCACTCTGGAGCCCTGACCACTGGCTGCTTGGGTCCCTACCCCACAGCAAGTGGGACCCATTCATTTTATTATTTTCGATGATGTTTTAATACTTGTATAATGAATTTTAGTAAACATTTTTAAAAATAATATAATGTAATGTGTGTAAAAATAAATAATAGACATAAAATATTAATTATTTTCACCATTAATTAAGCAAATATCTTTCTATCTATATTTATGTTATATAATTTATAATAAATTATAATACTTTTTCCTAATTAACAGCTGCGAGCATACCTGTGGCCTACGCGATGGTAATTAATGCATATCCACATTTTGACAACTGTTAAATACCCATATCCATTGGGTTTATGAGGCTATCTATGAAATGATTTGCCCTCAATAAGTAGTTTGCCTAAGTATCTTCTCAATAAATCAAACACAAATGAACAAGCTTTAAGTATTTATTTAAAAACCCGATAACCTTTATTACAGCACGATCGGATTAAATAGTGTCTACAAATAGATCTTCGTAGAAGGAAATATTTGAAATATAATTTTACAAGAAGAAACTTTATTTTTAATAGAGTTGATAACTTCCTGTACCGAAATAGGACACAATTGTATATTGACAGAGGTAAAATTAGGAGCAGGTGGTATAACATAATCTGGTGCCAAATCCAGCAACAATTTCTCTGCTTTATTATAATCTATAGTAGATCTACCCAATCGGCGCCCCTTGACCCAATTCATTTCTCTCCACATGTCACTTGAAGTCGTCACACTATTTATATTACTACAAAATTTTTGGAAAGATTTACAGCTACCTCTACGTATATCTCTCTGTGCCATACTGATCTTACTTTGCAAAATATTTAAATTTTGTGGAGTAGGGTTCCGCCTGAAATTGGCCAAAGCGCGTCTTCGCTGTGCAACTACATGCGACAAACTTGGTTCCCAGAATGGTTTAGGTTTAAATTTTTGCTGATGCAAGGGATTTTCGCAAATTTTAATTGCAGGTATAAACTCATCAGCTGCTTTATTTATAATATCTATAAAACTATTATAAGCAATTTGTGGACCTGAAGGAAGTGAAAAATTCAAAAACTCCGTCTCGATTTTGCGGGTGTATGATTCCCATTCGGCCTTCTTATAATTTCTTCGGTTAGTAAAACTTCTCAAACATTCTATTTCAGTACAGATTTTAATTACCATGTGATTACTTCCTAAATTTTCGTTTATAACTTCCCATTTAAATTTTAGAGCCAAATCGGTAGATACAATAGTTAGATCAGGGGAAGTTTCCTGAACCACGCCATCGACCAGCTTTATTCGTGTATTGGTTCCATCATTCAACGTGATAAAGTTATTTTCTAAAATAGAATCAAAAATCTGATTACATTCAGATTCAGATTCAGATCTGATTGATTGGTGACATAATCACCAAGTGATAAAACCCCGGCTTATCTTACATTTATATCGATGATATCGAATTCACAGGGCAGACTTTGAAATACGCGACCACTAACCACGTTACGCGACAGACTCCCCATGACAGCGCGTCTTTCTGGGCACATTGCCCACACATCCATTGAACTTACGGCATACCCCTTCCAAAACTCAGACTTCCATCTTACTGCATCGTCACTTACCATCAGGTGAGATCGCAGTCAAGGACTATCTTGTCGTCTAATAAAAAAAATGCCTCGTTCCAGTGGTTCAGATGATATTATTTTTATTTATTGCATTTAACTTTTCATATTTAAAATTTTATTTTGAACACTAGCTATGTTTTTTGATAAAATAAGAAACAAACTTCATTAACTTGACGCGCTTGAAGATTCTTCTTAATTTTAACGTGATCGACTAGTAATCTATGACTAAAAGTCGCGCGTCGCAGTCGCTCAACTCGCATAGGTAGATTTTCTAAACAAATGTGTTACCTCCCAAGGGACTTACGTGCCGCGTGCCATAAACTTACCCTGAGGCCACTTTCGCAGTCGTGTAGAATGTAAGTCCGGAAACTATTGCCCCGAAGCTCTCAGGAAACTGACCGTTGAAGTTACTCATCCTTACAGCCGGTTCTACTGTGAAAGGCGAGAAGTTAATAATGTAATAGTAATGCAAAGCACCTGTCTACCGCACTTATTCATTAAATTGTCTCATGAGTTAATACATAATTGTCATTCGTTTTTTTTAGATGACTCTGAGAGTAAACTTTTTTAAATCTATACTAAAGATTTCACCGCTGAGTAATGTTTAGCTGATGACTAAAGTTGACGTTTTAACAGTTTTTTAAATATAATCTGTCAAAATATCAAAATTCATCGTTTAAAATTTGTTCTAGGTATTTTAACTAACATCATCAGCTAACGACTTGTTATTGCTCTTATAAATAGTTCCTTTTCTTAGTAACAAGTTGCTTGTTCATTTTGAACTGCCTGATGACGTATGAAAGTTCATATATAGTGCGATGTACATGCTCATATAAGGCAATTAGGGTAATAGATACAGATGGCTTGGCACGAGGCAGCATTCCACAGAGTGCTTATTAGTTAGTTTAGTACTGCCAGGATTTTAGGGCCTACCTTATGTTGAAGGTATGAGGATGTTTGTTTGAGTTGCAGAGCATACTAAGCACTTGCGTCTTGAACGAGATAATAACTCGTCATCAGTAGGTACAGTACTTTCATAAGTCATTTATTAATAATTGCATATCATATTATGTTAAATGTTATTGGAACATTGGAACCCCGTTGGGGCATAGCAATTGGAATGGCAGGTGACGAATGCCATAATATTATACAAAAAAGCCGACATTATAACAGTCGACTCAAATATGCGCAATATTACTGGAAATTAATGGTAATTTTATTACATGCGTTTATAGGAAATGCAGCCTTCAAGAAGGAGTGAAGATAATAAGTGATTGTTGAGCGAGCAGAAATTGAATGACGATAACGACCAGTCTGCCAAGACGACAGCCACAAAAAAAAAGAAAATTAAATTTTTTCAACTCATCACAAACTCTTCCGAAAATTTCACCATATCACTTTCATTGAAATACTGTTATATAGCCTTTTTAGAGTTCCAACGGGACCTATTACTAAGGCTTCGTTGTTCGTCTGTCCGTCTGTCTATCTATCAGAGGGCTGTATCTCATGATGGTACTGAACCATTCGTGTGCGTGTCTGTCTCGCACTTGGCCGGTTTTCCATTTCGTTTCAATTAATGTTAAACGCTACCTCAGCGTATGTACCTTCCACCCCTTTGAGATCTTTCCGATGATCCCTTACAATGCTGTTCGTAATACTCAGCATAAATCGAATAAATAAGATGTGAGTTTATTGCTACATTATTTTTGCCTGCGACTTCATCAGCTTCGAGGTTTTGAAAATCCCTCGGTAAGCCTCTGTTTTTCCGGGATAAATATCAATACCACTCTCCAGACTCTCAGATGTTCCCATGCAAAAAAATAACTTCGATCCCTTGACCCATTGCTGTGTGATTGAAGGAAAACCAACAAAAAAACATACTTAGTACATATTTAGTATTTATAATATTAGTAAGAATGTGAGATAACTCAAAACTCGTGTCTTCACAGATAATAATATTATAATTTTCTGTTACACGTGGGAACGTGGAGAACGTTTGTTTCGATGGGATTTCAATTGTTTACTGATGATTAGGGACTATACAGATAACTCAGCATTCAGGCAGACTATAGTTATAAATCGTGGAAATCTTTGATTTTTCGGGATAAACCCTTTGTCAGTCTCCGGGTCCTCAATTATGACCATGCAAAAAAATCACTTCAATACATTGCTCCGTTGCTACGTGATTAAAGGACTTTTTTGTACTCTATAGGGACAAGGCCATTTTTTATTGATGGAAAAGTTTCATAGCTTCATAGTCCTTATTTAGTTATAATAATAACTAGTTACTTTCAAAATCAAATATCCTATTGGAATCTAATTAGAACGATTGTAATCAGTGATCTTCCCACGTCAATATACGTCCCAACATTATTAATAAAATTCGCTAAATATTTTTAAATAAATAATTGGTGAATGACTGATTGGCTGATCAATCAATGCACAGCTCAGATCACTGGCCTGATCTGACTGCGCTAAGAAAGATTTTATTTGAAAATTCAAGGGGATAAAATAGGGGTTCAAAAATCGAACTTAACGTGAGTGAAACCGCAGGCAAAAGCTAGTTGTAACTTAAGTTGATAAAAAATGGGACCTACTAGATAAAGCATCTTCTAGGGGACGTCTTTGTGATTCACTTGCGAGATGAGACCATAACATGGCAGTCTTTCTTTAGTTACGGCACGGTGTTGACGTATGATTGCCTTGTCCCCTGTTAGTTTTTACGAGAGCGCTTAAGAAATATGTTAAAGTTGTGAAATCCCTCTTAATAGTATTGCAATTAATGTGTAGTTAACAGTTGAACAAGAAGCTTTTCATAAAGTATTAAATGAACTTGGAATATGCTACGACTTTCTCGTATTTTCGGTAATTAACTGAATTTTAAACTTTGGTGCCGCTTAACCTGGAAAACATTCTGTGAGTACCTAACTAATTTTTTTTTAAGAGAATACGTAAAATAAAAATAACTTATTTTATTTTTAAGAATTAAATAATATTGATACAGTAAGTAGGTCTTTCTATAGAAGTATAATAAAAGGAAATTCTTGATTTTTTTTAATTATTTTATAATATCGAAAAAAATTAAATATTCCTACAGAATTAGAGGAAAGTGGACCTCATAAAAAAGCAGATATACGTGCCTACGTATAAAATTATATTCAATAAGGAATATAAGTAACAACAATTAAAATATCCAAATATTCAAAATTAGCGCATTTTTAGCATTTCAACAATTTTTGATTGGAGATTGGAGATTTTTATGTTTAGAACGATTTGGCTCAAAGGCATAGACATAGATAGATTAATGTATGGCTACTTTTTATTCTGGAAAATAAGAGAGTTCCCGCGGAAATTACAAAACCTTAATCCGCGCAAACGAAGTTGCGGGCATATCAACTAGTTAGAAATATTTTGTCCAATTTTGGTGAAGATTTTTTAGACGTGCCGCCAAGCGATTTAGCGTTCCGGCACGATGGCGTGTAGAAACCGATTAGGGGTATGGGTTGAATTTACACTGCTATACCCCTTCCAAGTTAACCCGCTACCATCTTAGACTGCATCGTCACTTACCATCAGGTGAGATTGCAGTCAAGGGCTATCTTGTCATCGAATAAAATAAAATAAAAATCTACTAAATATTATCGGAGATAGAGGACATAACTTCGCGCGGATAGTAGCAAGTCACTCTAAAACTTTTCTACGCGGACGAAGTCTAGAAATATTAAAGATAGGTAAATACCTACCCATATTTTTTTGCCTAAGAATAAATAGGTCTTCTACATTTGACACAAACTTTATCTGGATCACGATGGAAGGACATACACGAAAGCTATAAATCATGAGTGGGGTTGACCGTGAAATCTACGCGAATAAATTTGCAAGGATAATGTAGAGACTTTAGACTTGCAAATATCTGACAAAAAAAGGTAGAAAAATACATGTGGTCCGCCCTTAATATTTAAACAGCACCAGAACAGCACAAGAACAGTACAAATCATATCATATCAAGCGTTCAACCTTGACCATATAATCGAAAACTGGATGGGTTTTTCAAACTGGTTCTCCTTTATTGATTGTATAAATGTATAGTCTTGCAGATAGAGAATTCTTTGATAAATTATCGAAAATTTGACACAAACTAGTTTTACTGACGAAGTTTGATGTAAATTATAGATTTTGGTGTAATATTTATAGCTGCATAACATAATAACATATTTTTGCGTTCGAAAAGAGAAACTTGAGGAGTTTTATGCCGATTTTACTCATTAATGGATTCATAGTGATTTTTTTTTTCTTTTGTTTTAAAAAGAATATTAGCCAACCTGAAGTTGACTAATATTCTCCTATCCCCTCCAAATAAGCGGAAAGCTTGTGTTAGGAGTGGGTACGACAATAGTGCAACGGGTGGGATTCGAACCTACGACCTTACAGTGTTCAGTCCGCACCTTTAACCGTTGGGCTATTGAAGCTTCATGTTAGGTTGAGTCTAGAACTTATTGGTTTTACGAGCATGCCCAAAGCACTGAGATCGGAAAAATAACTATTGGTAATAATAATTATTATCAAAAATAACCATTGATACTAATAAGATACGTATCTATATCTTAGTCTAAATAAAGACAATTATGTCTACAGCAACCCATATACAATATTCCATTCCTTAATATAGTCCTGATCCCACCGGGAATTATCGGTCAGCGTAACTTATTGATTTATTGAACGATAAAATCCGGTTGGTGTATTCATCGCCCAATTTATATCAGCTCTCTCATGAGGCATTTACGTGTTGGACTCTTGTCCCCACGCAAGTTTAAGATCTGGGTTTTGTCCCTTGAGAATACACACGAGTACCTCTGTCATGAATACAAATAAGTAATTAAGCTCATAACATAATTATAAGACCGATCACAGATTGGATTCGTCTGAGAGGAGATATTTTACAAGACGTGATTTTTTTTCTGTGCCTAACTAAAATTTCCTACGTGAAATATAAAATCGGTGGGATTAGGGAAGGAATAAATATGTAGGTTAATTTTCATGGCTTAACCGAGACGCCGCGGGATTTTTCTAAACCCTAAATCCACGCGAGCGAAGTCGCGCACATTAATAATAATCTTAGCGTAGGATCGTTAACCTTACGTTTATGTTAATCATAGGTTTGCAATAAAACCTTAGCCCTTAAAAGATCACATGTAATAGCACTCAGTCGATCTTTATTAAACGCGGTAACCACATATGGATTAAAAAAAACATGCCAAGATTCTAGTTTAATTAACATAAAATACGAGAACAAGGCATGCTAAAATATATACCAACTGTTCGGTTGGAAGTCTTTTATTATTTTTTGTACCCATTAACTACCAATTAAAGTTAAAGATAATAAAACAAAGAAAGAACAAAATTAACAGAAGTTGAAGATAATATTAGAATTTTATTTTTAATCAGAAAAACGTGTTATGATTCTAAATATACGGGAGTATAAGAAGAAACGCCTCGCAAAAGTGTTTCTCTCAATCTTACATTTATAGCATATACTTTATAGTTTCATAGTTCACACAATAAAGATATAAAAAATTGATCTACGCTTTAATTTCTGAAATAAAATATCGTCACTGAACACAAACCCGTATCTTATATCCCTACTCAGGGGATTCTGTTAAGCTTTGTGGCTCTTCTGATTTTGCTAAATACTTATATCCACTCATGAATATCAATACAAAATCTCTCATTCAAAATGGTTTTTATATTTTGTGGCTGTTGAAGTTGGTTTTTCTAAAATATTTTATACTAGATGATGCCCGCGACTTCGTCCGCAAAATCTTTAATTTATCGGAATAAAAGTAGCCTATGTATTAATCCAGGTTATAGTCTGCCTCCATTTCTAATTTCAGCTAAATCCGTCGAGTAATATTTGCGTGAAAGAGTAACAAACATACACACACACACACAAATACACATACAAACTTTCACCTCTGCAATATTAGCCTGATTGAATTTTGCATAAGTCACCACACGGCACGATCAACTATCTCAATAATATACAACACACGATAACTTCAAACGACATGTCGTTCCGACTTTTACTACATTCGACACCTGCAAGGAAAAATATCTCATTTTTCATAACCTTACAAGAACGTCAAAGATTTACAAAAATCTTATTTTTCGTATTAATCGGCTTTTTAAAATTTATAATGTTCAAATTCTTGACTTTTATTTTCTTACACGAAAAGCAAACACGATGAAAATATAGCGAGGACAAAATGATTAAGTGTCGTGGCGTAAGTTGTACTGTACATCGTTATTAAGTTCGAAACAGAGCGACTGTCTAAGAAAATAGAAGTACACATTTAACAGCTTGAAACGTGTTTCATTTATCAACTTATTTATTATCGAATATTTTAAACTGTCAAATGAATAAAATTTCATAATACAGTCATGTTATGCATGGCATCATAGATTTATGCTGATAGCTGATGCTATCTGGAACAACATAGGCTACTTTTTTTACCCACTTTTTTGAAAAAGAAGGAGAAGAAGTTGTGTTTTTCTACTTTGTATATCGATATCATGGTGATTTCTAAACCGATTTGCGTGAATCTTTTTTTAATCGATACGAAATGCTTCCATTAAAACTTCGGGTTCCAATCCTCAATCCTGATGCTGCAGAGGTATTGCCATGGCCCCCCTAAACTGTGGGGATTGAGGAACTGTCGATTGTGAATTGAAGAAGCGGTCCGACCTAATATGAGGTAACAATGAATATGTTATTACGATCGAGTGGCACCGATGACACAGCCAAATAGCCGTTAATAAACGTGTTTCGTGCTGTGAGGTGACATTGAATGAGTAAACGGTACGTAGAAATATATAGCGGTCGTTTTTCATTTATCGGGTCGTGTAGTGGCTAGTGCAAAAGAGATATTTTCAGTTTGAACTAAAGCTTGAAAAACTTGCTACGAAATTTTTATTGAAAGTTGAAAGTTCAGCAACGGAACAAATACCGATAAAATATTTCGGCGAAGTCATACAGATTTTCTACAGTGAAAACTTTAATCGTAAGTTTGTGCATAGATATACTAGACTTCTGGACTGAAAGCGAATTTCTAAAATAATAAAGTTTGGCTGCAGTTAACACAACTACATTTCAACAGCGGACCTATTCATTCTCACGCGAATTGTAATAGTGGATTGGAATGTGCAATGCAGTTATGTCAACTAAGAATTGCATTTTTCAATCTTCTAGTACAAACAGCCTAAGCAATCGGTTCGAAAGTGCCATGCAATTGATATTTATGAACTGCAATAGAATTGCATCTTTTTACTATTCTTGCTGCCTTAATGAAGGGAATCCCTTCGTCTAGACACTCACGGACTACTTCCTAACTGTAGTAAAAACGGGCCCGCGTAGTTTGGAAACTACACAGTTTTACAGAAATCTGATAAATATAGGTGCTGATGGTATAGGTCGCGCTAGAATACGTTCTCTCAAAACCTTAGGCAATGTTACGTAGTTATTTATAAAAAATAAAACGGGGTTTAAACTGATTTCATTAAAAAAACCTGTTCACGACGTTTAAAATAATATGATTCATAAGTTACATTAATTCTAAAACATTAATTACTTTGATGTTAAAACTGACTTAATTAGGTATGTTTGCATAATTATTCAGCGTACTCGTATCAAAAATTCTATTTAAAGCCTCAAATCGTTAATTGGTTTTGTTTCAAATAAATTAATTATTTACAGTTTAAAATTTACTCTGTATATAAAATTATAATTAATATTTTATTTTTTTGGAAATTCATTTTTCATAAATTATAACCTACACAAAAGAGTAACTAGTTATTATAAACAACATGTGGTGACATTATACATACGAAAGTTACTTCTACCTGTTACATCTTCACGCGGGCATCATAGATCTTAGAAAGAAAGAAAGAAAGAAAAAGCATTTATTTGAGACACACAGCACAGTTAATAACAGAAAGAGATACAAAACAAAAAATAAATAAATATGTGTCGTCCCAAAATGGATTCCACTCAGCATATGCTATCCCTGTGGGAAAAGCACAGGCATAGCGCTGGTCTTCTGAATCACGCCAAACAACAATAAGGTCAAGTGCAGCTTCCTTCTACTTTCCATATTAAGCATGTTTCCCTTGTTAATGTATGGAGAGATATGGGATCTTGGAGGAACATTATAACAGAAGCGTATGCATGCATTCTGAATTCTGTGCACCATTCGCTGAGTGCGACTCAATAGCCTTGGTCCATACAGTGCATCGGCATAATTAAATTTGGAGAGAATCAATGCTTCACAAACCTTAAGGCGAGTTTCTGTAGTAAGAAAATTACGTACACGATAAAGGATTTTAAGTTTATAAAAACATGTTCGTGCTACCTGAAGTATATGGTTTTCAAAACGAAGATTGCTTTCGGTAATAACACCCAAGTTTCTAGCTTCAAAATTTTCTTAAATAATAATCTTGACAAAATTTGGCACAAAATTAGTCTAGATACTATAGACAAACATAACATAATTTTATTTTGGATATCAAAAACCTTAATTGACGTGGACAAAATCGTGGAAAAAAGATTTATATTAATATTATGAATGCTCTATAGAAATACTCAATTCAAAACTGAACTTGGTTCAGTCCAATGTTTAAAAAAGTCTGGTAGTATATCAAAATTTGATGAAAACATTCCACAGCCCAGGAACATTTTTATGAACCTTGTATTTTGCGACATATTTTTATCAGAAACGTATAAAGTTCATCAAAAATTGAAATAAATTCCATCAAATTCAGATAACAACACAATATTTTCGATGAAATACATTTTCTGTTGTAGTACATTCTCACTCATCATCAGAAAATATAATTTTGTAAAATTATAGAAATTTTGACGCAACTGATAAGAACGTTAAAAGGATCCACACCGAATTAAGAATTACCTTTTTTTATGAAGATGGTAAAGAAAACAATTTAAACTAGTAGGCTTATGTAGTAGGTATTTTTTGTACAGAACTCAAGCGTTTTTTCAAAGGGAATATAATATTATTGCGAACTGAAGGAAATAAAATCAACGCGCTCATACTAATTTACGTTACACAGCTGGCTCTCGGGTAAGCTGAAATGATTGTTCTTCATTTTGTAAGCATTTCCATGCCCTTTAATGTTTGGTGTATAACGTATTTCATTTTTTCTTATCACAATTATTATTTCGGAGAATGCAAAATAAAAAAAATATTTCTACATATATATATCCAAAATCCAAACGTAGCATTAGGGTTGCTTTACACATAGTCAAGTCTGCAGATTCGGCAAATTTTATTGAACGAGAAAATCGATACGATATACGACGTCATTTATACATAAAAGTTCGAGTTTCATTCGGGAACTCGAATAAACCTGATATGCCCAGGTTCCGGTTGTGTTCGACTGAACTGACTGTGTATCTCAACCATCGTACTTGACCTATGAACTTCACTTATTTTCTCCTACATCGTTAAAATAACAAACCTAATACATTATTTATTTGTGATTCCATTTGTCATTCTACGTGACATTTCTTCACTTTTTGTCGCCAATCTCATGGGTGACCTGCATGAAAGACTTGTTAGTAACAAATTTTATTTCAAAAATATTTGTTTTGGCAGCATAAATGTTATCTAGAGACAGCTTAAAAGTCATTGGTCATGGCCTATCCATTCGTAGTACAAGATTGAATGAAAAGGAAGTATTTTGTACGTAATGTACATGGCTAATATTATTTAAAAAAAAAAAAATAGAACGATTTTACGACGAATTACTGAAACTGGCACTTTGTCTAGTGAGTCAGCTATTTTTGTGGATAAAAGGCGTGCTCGTAACAGAATTCTTAATTTCGAATTTTCTGGTAATTTCTTGAGTAGTCGATACTTCACCATCGCCGTTTACGCTAGTAGGGATTAATTACATATTGTATAAAATTAATATGAGATACAAGTATAGCAACAAGTGGAGTATAACAAATATCCTTTTCCGCAAACAGGGAAACTTTTACTTTGTACCTTTGACATTTCCTCCTTCAAAGGAAGGTAATAAACCCTTGGCAAATAACTGCTATGCTTCTGTAGTCTTGTGTTAAATTACTCTATGTCTGGGTTCGGAAATTCAATTTGAGGTCTCATCTGCGCCACAATAAGCACGTCATTGTATGGACTGTGGAAATATCCTGGCTCATACAGCGGTAGTAAAACATGCTCGTATATTTTTGGAGTCGTTTTAACTGTAGGTAATATAAAATTGGAATTCAAAATACCCAAACAAAGTCAAAGATATAAAAATAAAGATTTTTAAGTTAAGTAGTAATTTTTAAGCTCGTAAGTAGGTACAAAAATGATATAATTTATGATTTCAGATTTAACACATTCTATCATTTTGGCGTATCTACGAATATTATAAATTTTTTTACCACTATTACTTACAGTTAATTCATAAAAACATTTCAAACAATAATTTCATTGAATATTTAAGTGGAATAACGGAAATATGTAATAATTTACAAAATAATATACATAAAATCACATAAAATCAATAAAAAGATCCCTAAAGCATAATTTTTAATCTGATCTAAATTAACTAGTTATTTCAATGTAGTTTTAATTTAGATTTTTGTTTATTTATAAGGAGACGGATTCACGCAGAAAATCGCGGGCAATATTACTATGTGCTTTAAAAGACACATGAGCACACAAAATACCTACAAGTTTCAAGTAGATTGAAAGTATCAATCAAAAAACTAAGCAGAGGACATAATATTGTAGACAGACCGGTAAAATAGTTAATCGTATTCAATAGGTAATTAAGAACAAAAATATAGTAAATATGATATCCTATTTTAATACGGATCCCTAGAAAGCGTTTCAAAATGCATAATTTTAGCAAAATTGCAAGAGATCAAAGGTGGAATAACCTCGATAGACAGAATAAAGATGGGTTCCTATTCTGGTAAACATGAAACAATGATTAGATACGGTTATTACGTTCATGATTTTGAGCCAATGCCATTCAAAACGAGTAATTACGAGTATTTAAATTTCTGACAGCATGGTTGGTTATTAGGTACAGCAAAGCGATTAAGAGAGTTTTTATGAATGCAAAAAGATGATAGTTTTAACATAAATGATACTCGAATGTTTGAAGCAGGCATCAACAAACCTACTTGTACCTATATTTTGTTTGCTATAGTTGTAACATACAATATCATCCTTACTTATGTAATATACAATATATTTTATACTCTTGATCCTCAAGTTCTTTAAATGCGGGGACTAGATTGATTGATTGATTGATTTATTTTCAAACAAACTGGATAACCAAAAAAATTGCATATTTCTTCCTGGGCTTCAAAAAAAAAACACTTTCAAAAATATACACCTATTCATAATATCTTCGATATATAAACTTCTTGATTATATTTTCTACCTCTACCCTATAATTTATTTGATACTTTTATGGCAAATATTAAATAATAAAATATTCATAGAATATCCTGTTAGAATACGTGTAAATTTTTCAAGACGTAACTTATAAATATTGCGCTTTTGACGCGTTCTGATATCACAATATTTTTATTCGCAAACGCATACAATTTCCTCGTTTCTCCGTAACAGAGGAACTACCGCTACGTACCTTTTTACGTAGGTACCTAACGTAAATTTTTTTAAGGTTTTTATAATTTTTTTGCAAATGAATAGGTAACAAAGTAATAGGTGGGTCGTAACTAAGCCCTTTACATTGACTATAATATTTGATTCATTTTGAGACAAAAGTAATAACTAATGTGTGACTACTTTCTTCGTCAAAGTAAGTTAATGTATTTTTCTCGCATATTAGTTAATATTTAATTAAGAAAGCACTCTTACCTTTCAAATAAGATTTTATACGACTGCAAGTCTCTTGTGTTATAATTTTATTCCTTGCTGCCTAACAAAATATTGATACACTAGTAGCTCATGTTGATATAATAGCCCACTATTGAGATCCTATTATAATACAAAATTATATAAATAACTCGAAAATAATTTATTTCATTAATTTATGTTTTTATTTTATAAAAATCACAAAATTTAGAATCAAATACATAAAATATTATATAAACCAAAACTAGGTGAATTAAAGTATACACTTTAATTTACCTAGTTTTGGTTTGAAAACCATATGGGTTTCTTCAATAAATACCTACTCGAAAATCAAACTTTCTCAAATCTTACTTAAACATAATCGAACTATATTCTGCTAAAGTACCAGAAATTTTCCCCACTTAATATACTTGAAGCATAATTTCTAAAAACGGAAATATTAAAACCATAATACGTACTTAATTTACTATAATAACAGTTTATAATTAAATCGGTCACCATTTTACCATATAACCATTATTAACTTAATAATTTTATGAACAAACTATATAATAGGATAACTTGTGCACAATGCGGATTATATCTACCTATTCCAGTCCCCAAAATGTGGTTAATTTGTATGAAATGTGCTTTAATTAGTCGCTAATTTTTACCTAAAATATGACACTGATGTCACTGCTAAATGTTCATTATGAAGCTACTTAGGTCTTTCATTACTCTTTGCAGATTTAATTAAATAAAATTGGAGTGTTAACTGCCTCGTTGATCTAGTGGTTAGCATGATCGACTATTCGAGGCCCCAGGTTCAATTCCCAGATCGGGCCAATAAAATATATTGGATTTTTCTGTCAAGAAATTTTGATTACTATCGGAATTGGGAAGCTGGCGGCGTGTCAAGGCCGTTCTGTTCTGCGCCTGACCTCTCTCGTCGTCATTTCCATCCCATCGAAGTATGAGAGTGAGGGAATAGAGAGTGCACCTTTGTTTGCACACACAGTTGTACTCATAATATCTCATGTGAAGATGGCTAATCTCTGAGGAGGTTGGCCGTCATGATATTACACAATTTTAGAGCACTATATGTATAAAATAATTTTAAATCATTAAACTACAAAAAGTGCGTCAAATGCTTATGACGTCACAGAGTTCATTATTTCGTACAAGTTGCCATACCTACTACACGCGCGTTTAGATGTTTGATATGTTGTTGGTCTGGTTAGTTGACAACTTCCTTATTCACTATGTATTAGCTCACAAGTTTGACTTTTATAAAATTTATATAAAATTTCTGTGCCTTAGGGCAGGTTAAGAAGCAAAGCTATAAATATTTCATGTTAAACGGAGTCTAGGTCGAATTTATGTTTGGTGCAAGGTTTTAATATTCAAAGAAAATAGATACCGCACTTTGGCCTTGGTGCGCTGCCGCGCACCTCTATTTTAATAAAGGCTAGATTAAATCTTTATTTATATTATAAAGGGATTATCTTTTACCTGCTCTTGAAAGCGTCGCCAAAAACGGTTAAGTCATTTCGACGATTAGCTTTAACTTATTTCCACAAACAGACAGTCAGACAGTAAAAAATTTAAAAAACGAGCGTTTTTGTTTGGCTAAATTCTTGCAAATTATCATAACTATGCATAAATGTGAACTTAATTCAAAATCAGAGATGTATATTTAATGTTGATGTTTTGTATGCGTACAATATACCTATTTAAAAGTTTGCAATTTATCACTTGAATAATACCTATGCAAATCGATTTAAAAATGTTTGGAATAAATAGCCTTAAATACCTATTTGCTGGATGGATACAACACGATTTTGTCATTGAGCCCGGATACAAATTTACCTTGGTGTAATCTATTTTTCGATCATTATTCGGAAATGGCTATCACGCCGATCAGATACGAGTTGGTACGACTGAGTCAAACTAAATAGTTACCTTGAACATCTAATCGACACCTGCATTGAACAACATTGTATCTCATTTTTCGTAACTTTACAGGAGAGCGCGTCAAAGATTTAAAAATTCTTGTAGTACGTTTATCTCACGAAGTTACAGGCGCTTTACTTGTGGTTACGTTGTGTACATGCACATTGTGCAGTGTGCGTGCCTGTCAGGAGCCTAGGTAGGAGTGGTCACGCGCGAGCAAGTTCTCGCTCACACTTATACAGATACGACACACACACACACAACCATGAGCCACGCGCCGTCGTGAACTGCAAGAACTATACCTATTAAGTTTTGTTACTAAAAGAAAATCTACTAATTCATATAATTTATCTTATGTTATTATTATAAGTAGATATTTTATTCTTTTTTTGTGAGTTACAATTACTTGCTACAACATAAAATTTATCAAATGACAGTGAAAACATCGCAACTAAGGTTAGGGTAGAAGTCAATATAATCCAAAAGTCTGGCAAGCAATACCTACTTGCCAAAAACAAGAGTTTATCTTCCATTACAATTTTTTAAATTAATATTATTGTTGTCAGCCAAAGGCAAAAAATGTGGAACTAAATACATTATACATTTTTATCATCTTCAATAAATGTTACTTAATGTTTTAACTTAAAATCGTTAAAAATTGAGTTGTGCTGTTTTTCTTTGCAGGTGTTTTAATTGCATGCATTTAGCAAAACATCGTTTTTGCTCTATCACCTTTTTATGTTTTTATGTTTGGGGATGTTTGTCGTCAATCTATACAGATTGGTAGGAAAAAAGGGTGCAAGACGAGTAGGGGTCTAGCAACCCAAACGGAAACAATCAAAATGTAGCTACCCGAAAATCACCTCTTGGATTGATACAGAGTTCAACTACAGATAGTTCAATTAAGATTTAATTGATTTGCGAGTAATAAACAATTTAACGCAAAATAAATAAATATTTTCGAATTCCAAAACATTGACTGACTCTTCAGCAATGACTCTTGACAATTTAATAGTGTCGTTGTTAAGTTTGAACAATCATCTAAATTGTTCTGTCTTATTTTTACACGACTGCCCAAAAAAGAGTATAATGTTTTTCACATCGCCTTCTCCTCTGTCGCCATGCTTTAGCATAGGGAAAAGATAATTTTATCCCCTGTCAGTGGATAAAATCGGGGGATAAAACTTTTATCTCCTGCCCATGCTACCAGTGCAGGGTGCATGTATATATTATGTTTTCTCTAGTTCTCCAGTGTTTGATCCTTGCAAAGATAAAACGGACTCTCATCTGCCTTCCAATTTCTAAAAAACCTAATTTTGAATTACGAGCATAGAACGTGAGAATGGATATCTCTAAAAATATACGATTTAAGTAAGGCATACGTAATCGATTTTAAGGCTATTATTATATCGCATAAAAAGTAATAGTTATTTTCAACGTATTATTTTATTAAGATTGCTGCAATTTATGGAGCAAGCAATAAAAAACGTGCTATCATACCAATTTCTTACTGTGAAAGTATCATACAAAATACGCGTACTTGTAATGTTCTGCATTGCCCCTATATTAATTAATTTCAAGCTATTGCATAGCTTCTATCGCGGGCCTTGAGCGTGGAGACCGAATCCAGAAATTCCGTAACGAAAATAACCTGACACGGGACTCCTCTCACCGCTAGATGGCGTTGATAAAAAATGCTATGCAATAGCTTTACCGCGGCAGTCCCCGAGTGCCACACGTTTTTTTTATTATTTGCTTCGGAAATCAACCCTTCAAACATTATATATTCGTAACTATACTCGTAGAACTATTCTTGTACCCATAAAATATAAAAGCTCAAACACAAGGGATATAAAGTGTAAGTGTAATGGGTGTGTTTAATGTGTATGTATTTGTTTAGGATATTGGTTTTGTTTTGTTTACAAATATAGGTACAGTACGAATCTCAAGTCTGTTACCAGATTTAATTTAACACGGGTTTCGAGATTGCTTTAGAATATCTGATCCAAAAATAGTATTTAATTCAAAACGTAAGATTGTTGCTGCTTAAATTGAAAATCTTGTTTCGCACGAACACGCGTTCTCACTAAATGAAAATTGAAAATATGAATACTATTTTATATTAGTTTCGATGAATTGGGTGTGAACTTACAAACGGTATAGGTAATTACTTTGGATTAAATTTACTACTGATTAATATCATCGGATCCCTAATAATTGCCAAACTTCTAATACGACTTTTGATAAATTCTCTAAGCCAGGCAATACACGTCAGGTTTTTTCATCCGATTGTCTGATCCGGTAGCCTGATCAGGCTACCGGAAGGCGTTGAAGCCATTACTTTGTATGAACAGTCAATACACGTCCGATCCGGTGGCCGGATCGGACGTCCGAGTCGGAAACGGGCGCGAGGCGTTTCCGATTTTACTGTCGGTCCGATTGTCTGAAGGCGCGGTCTACATACTTCTAGTATGAGACAAAATAGACATCCGGTTACTCCTTCCGATTTTGCCAATCAGGGTTCCCAACTTAGGGCTTTTAGCCCTAAATTTAGGGCGGAATTTTGCTTATTGGGATTTTTTAGGGCCCAAAAAATCTAGCGCTGACACTGTGTGGACGCATCGTTGTGGTTCGAATAATGGGCGAAAATTATGAAAAAAAAATAAAAAAAAAATAATAAAATAAAATAATTCATAATAATAAAATTATTATTAGTATGAATTATTTTGGATGTTTTAAATAGAAATGACTCTCAGTAAGTCTTGTCAAATTCATTGGATGAATCCAAAATAGCGACGTTTTTTCTTCTTTCTCTTTCCTCTCTTTAAAATTTCTGTGGTGGTGTCGTGTGGTGCGGGTTGTTACTTTCCCTCAAATATGGTTGAGCGAAGCAATGGCTGGATCCTGCGTCATGCTCGTGAACGGGTGCCACCAACGGGAATGGGTCTGCTTTTGCCTGCCTGTCTTAACATGCATTGGATTGTTTTGCATTTTTGAAACTTTATTGTGGAAACACTGTATACATAGCATAGTTTTGTTACCTATTGTAAAAAAAAATTTTTTTGAAAAGAGCGACCGCCGAGTTTATTGCTGGCTCTTCTCGGCAGGAACGGCATTCCGAATCAGTGGTAGATTCATTGACGATTCAAAAGTACTTGTAAAAGTTTATTTGAATAAAAAATATTTCTATTTCTATTAACTCGTCATCCATCTTCTTTTCTTCTGCTTTGCTCCAAACGCTAGCACTCGGGATGATAGCTCGAAACGACTGAGTTCAGAAAAAGCCTGACGGAAAAATCGGATGTGTATCGAGTAAATACGATCCGGTAGCCTGATCAGACAATCGGAAACAAAATCGGACGTGTATTGCCAGGCTAAGGGTAGCGCTATTTTAAAGAGCAGTCAGATTATTTCTTTTCATCAGCTGATCATTATTTTCTGTTTGAATATCTGTACAGCACTTGTTATTACGTGCATAAAAATAATCTAAATATATAAAAGGCAAAGGTGACTGACTGACTGACTGACTGACTGACTGATCTATCAACGCACAGCTCTAACCACTGGACCGATCGAGCTGAAATTTGGCATACAGGTAGCTGTTAGGACGTAGACATCCGCTAAGAAAGGATTTTGGAAAATTTTAACCTCAAGAGGGTTAAATAGGGGGTTAAAAAATCGAACCTAACGTGAGCGAAGCCGCGGGTTAAAGCTAGTATGCAGATAAAAGTTGTGCAGAATTTTCAATATAAAAATAACAAGTAAAGTAATGAATGTGTCCGACCACAAAGGATTTTTTTTAAACTCGGTATTTCCCATGGTAACCTTAATATAGTCGTAGACACAGCAGAAAAAATCTTTTACCTGACCTTTGGCAAGGTAAAATGTACATTCCCCTGGACTACCATTATTGTTATAACACTCGATTTTACAAGCTGAATAAATAATTTTCAGCGCCATTCAATGCAAATAATTGTGAAATATTTACCTTTTGTTTTGACGGTCACAGTAGCAGAGTTTATCAACATCAACGTTGAATCGTTTCAATTTAACTAAATCTTTTTCATAATAAAATGCCTGCCTAAATAGAATTCTTTCATTTAACGAGGGCTCGTGGCTGGGTGTGTGTGTTTCGTATTGGTAAAAGTGTGAACTCGAGCTTGCTTGCGCCTGACCGCTCCCACCTAGGCTCCTGACAGTCATGTACACGACGTAACCACACATAAAACGCCCGTAACTTCGTGAGATAAACGTAATATACATAATTACGTACAATTATTTTTTTCTCAAAAAGCGTCATTTATTAGGCATAAAAAAGCTTACTATAAATGAATTGGCTTTAGGCAGATTTGAACTTTCAGCTCTTGTATAGCCTGTCTCCATTTCGTGAAGCCTTTCAAATCGAAATATTTTAGCATTACAATTTTTAATTTTTTTATTGAAGTGTTAACCTACACTTAAAGGAAATAACCTAATAGATTTATAAATACATATCAAAAATTCCGAGGCCGGCGGGATTCGAACCCACATCTCTCTGGGAATCGCGCCCGAGTGTGTTATCCGTTACACCACGGCTACGTTACGGTTACGTTATAAATCTATTAGGTTATTTCCTTTAAGTGTAGTTTAACACTTCAATAAAAAATTAAAAATTGTAAAACAAGCAATGTGGCATCTATAATTTCTTAAGAGCTCCATTGTAATATGGTGTCTTGGAAAAAAGTAGATCGACAACTGTAATGTGTCGCTACTAGATGTCGCTAACAGTTGCTATAAAACTGATTGAAAAAGTAGATACATATCACTAATTTCGTGGCTGACGTGTGGTTCGCCGTGGTGTAACGGATAACACACTCGGGCGCGATTCCCAGAGAGATGTGGGTTCGAATCCCGCCGGCCTCGGAATTTTTGATATGTATTTATAAATCTATTAGATTTTAGCATTAATTTTCTCAAAAAAAAACCGCGAACGGTAAAACACGACGTTCTATTTTTTGCAACGTGACATCCTTTGACATCACACGATGCTCAATCATGGCCGCCCGCGTTGCAATCCACAGATAGAAATTTATTTTTCAAAAATATATTTTCATACTGCTGTTAACCAACCATATTTAACATATTTGATATTATATCGTTACAACTGTCAAATAGATAATTTTTCTTTTTATTCAGGAACAAGAAAAAAGTACAAAAACTGTATGTAATATCCGTCACATTGATTTTGTTCCTATAAAATGTAGGCTATGTAACTCGGACCATGATAACCTGGCAAAGTAATTTAGGCGTTACCGTGGAGCATACGTAAATAGACATACATACAATCATAACTCTTACGGGCTTTGCCGTCATCAGCTAAAAACAAAAGATTGCTGCAAGAGTTTTTAGAGAATCTAAATCCACACGAATGGAGTTTCAATTAACTATTGGCTAGTACCTCAAAAAGTGACATATTTGTCAAAATAATACAGTTTCAAAATACCTACTAAAAATACTAAAGATCTCAAAGAAGCTTAAAAATTTGAAGTTTGCACGTAGTAAATTGTTCAGGAGAATAAGCAATATAAATACAAATCGTGAACTTCAATCTTAAATCGCACAATACCTCTCAATTGAATTATTTTCTCAGTACGAAGATACTCAAGTCGTAACTTCTGTTTAAAAGGATAAAAAAGTACAAAAGGGATCTACGTGATGTGTATAATTTGAATTTTATTGAAATTAATAAGAATTCATGAATAATAAAAAAAGTGATAGCTAGTAACTCATCTCTGGTTGTGAAAAGAAAATAGCCGCGATACCTTCATACATTTAATTTTTTTGCAAAGAAACTCTTATCTATTCTCGATTTGAACACGATGCCTATATTTTATAGACGATAGGGCACTAGAAAGCACCAAAGAAATTATTCCCAATTAACAAAACATACCGTTGGTCAGGTTCCTTCGTCACTTCCATCTGTCTGTTTGTTAGCATCGATAATTATAGCTCTAGTGCCGTAAACAAAGGAAGCCCTAAAATTATCTTGTTTGGTGTTCTGTATATGTTCATCTGTAAGGAATGTTTAATGATTAAACGAACTTACCTGTAAGTGAAGTTCTATCATAATTATACGAAGGCTTCGTACGAAGAGATTATATATACTAGGTAGTACGCAATGGCTAGTGGTCACCGTTCACTTTATTGAGATTTATACACTTTTTTAAAAATAGGGTAGGTTGATATAATATATTCTATCTTGCTCCCGCCTCCTTACTCATTTAGTTTAGAGTTTAGCTAACCCTCCTCCTCATATTTTACGATTAAGGGTACACATAACGTGAGGGTGGGAGGGTTATAATCTCTTCGTACGAAGCCTTCGTATAATTATGATAGAACTTCACTTACAGGTAAGTTCGTTTAATCATTAATTATACTTTATGCTTCGTACTCGAGATTATATATACTAGGTAGACTTTTAGAGATAAGATTCGTAAAATATGAGTTTAAAAGTTTTTTTTTTTTTAAATTATTTAAATGTTATACTTAAATTATTTATCATTATTATAACAAAACTTGAACAAAACCATAAATATTCCTCTAATTGATAACAAAGACTATGCGTTATTGGAATTAAATAACACAATTTATTTTCTTATGGAAATATTCTTAGTAGCCCTAGTAAAACATTTATTTTGGGCATTAATAGGCCGTTTAGAACACGGAACAATATTACTTGGTTTTGAAAGTAAGCATGGGAATGGGAACATGAGCTCCAACTTGCAGTTTTCATAATTTTATCCATTGAAACACCTTCCTGCAGCTGATGTGGCAACATGCCGGGTGCTATGAGCAGAATTTGGAAGTATCAATAATTCCGCTTTGGTTCAAGGTATTTTTTATGTAACGTGACAAAGTTTGTGAACCTTAATAAATAATAATTAATTCTCCATTTTCTCAAAGTAATTTAGTAATTTTAAGCATATTTTTTGAGGATAAAATATCTTATTTCTTGTTCTTTAAAAACGGAATGACTAACAAGGTTTAGTAGATGATTTAATAAAATCTGGGATTTTAATTTTGACACAATCAGTGTATAAACTTTACATTTGAACGTTAATGTTTGCAATCTTTGTGCAGTAACGAGTGCCAAAAGCCGTAACAATTTTTTTTTTTTTTTTACAAATTGTTTCAAGATTTAGGATTAAAAAGTTAGCTACATAACTTAAGATCAACGATAAATAATTATTTATCGTTGACTGATTAATTATAATTAATCAGTCTCGTCTTACTTTGGTGGCGAAGGTCTAGAACACGCTTAAAAAATCTTTTAGCATCTTCGTTCTCCTATTTTTTTTTTTTTGTTTATAAATCAAATTATTAATCAAAACCATAGTTGACCGACATAAAAATGTTTCATATTGTACCCTGAATATAGGTATATTCAAATAGTAAGTAGTATAAACAAAAGTTAAGAAAGCTATCATATGATGGGATTGATACTTCAATACTACATATTCAATTTACTCTCATTACAATAAATGAAGCACTTTTTGTAGCACTCTTCCTTATGTTGTTTATAATTAGTGTTCTCTGACCGGGAGCTCATAACGATATCCAAAGGTAAATCTGGAATCCTTCTTCGAATCATCGCCTCGCGGATAAGACTCCCGCCACCAGAGAATTTGAGTTGCACACGTGGAGGCGACTGCAATCATTTGATAAATTCATACCTGCGTTAACCTTAAACATAAACAACACAAACACACATTTCTGACACCAAAATGTAGTAAGCAATAGTTACAATGGCTGGATTGGTCAGTATGGGAATAACTTTACTTAACAATTTTAAATTATAACAAATGGAGGAAATGCATAAAGGTAAAGGTCCGAGTATGAAATATTAAAAACATTTACTGACACATCTAGATTTCTGAGACGCCATGGGCCCATGAGACGTATATCTAACTTTTATTATTCAATCAACTTGCAAATAAATCTGTGTTTGGAGAGCCAAAAATGAGTATAATTTAATATTATGTCAATTACGTTCCTCGTCACTTCATAAGTTCTCTGCTCCACAGGCAATACTCTGCCCAGCCGTTGAGATATCAGAGAAAATTTCCAGGCCATAGTTTATCAATTTTAATTTTGCACACTGGCTGGTCAATAGTACACTTCCATTATTCAAACTTACGTTTTAATGTAAGTATAGTTATGAAAGTAAATTTTCTGTGTCTACTATACATAATATATCCTAAAGAATTGCAAGTTTTAGATGGATTAAAATTACTTTTTTTAATTTCTAAATATGTAACAAGAAATGACAAGCGACCGATCCATCAACGCAGGTCAATCCACTGGATGGATCGGGCCAAATACCGGCATACAGATAGCCACCATTACGCAGGCATTCGCCAAGGATTTTTGAAAATTGATTTCAAAGGGATTTCAGGATTTTCAGGGGTTTGTAAAATCGCATTCAACATGAGCCGTAGGCAAAGGCTAGTTATTTCTAATAAAACCTCAATTATTTTATTAAGCAAGTTGCTGGTTTGTTGAAAGTTTTGATAACATTTTATGATCATAGTCGTCTCCAATAAGGCAAATTTAAATATCATCAAAGTATATCTACATAAATACAGTAGACATGTCTGTATGTTTTCAATAATTTTACTACCAGTTTTATAACTTAAGTGATCACAAAAGACAGCAATATTTAAGCGGAAAGGTAAGACCTTAAATTCATAAATAAACAGTAAACCCTACACCAACCGGATGTATGGATATTTAATCTGAAATAAACGTTATTATTATTATTATAAATAGAGTCATCAAACTGGAATCTGGGATACTTTTAGATATCCTCATGCATGTTAAATAAACAGTATGCGTCTTTTAAATCTATTATAAAACTCTTACAACTTATGAAAAGACAGCTGGAAAAGACTCTTATCAAGAGATTTTCCATTTTTCTTGGGTATTAAAAAAATAATAATAATTAGTTATTAATGGCATCCATAAAAAAAATGCACACATTATTTCTAGATTGTACACGATTGCTAGGAGGAATACCTCCTAAAAAATAGTTTTAGTTGATGTTCGTTAAAAATGAATTTCATCCTTTGATGTATTCGTATGAAAAAACCATAGGGTCGTTAGTGGTTATAGATTTTAAATAACAAAGACAGCTAGCTTGCCAGGTAGCCTTAACCATATTTAAAGATAGCGAAGTTTGAAGCTCGATCTATGCTCGAGCTGCTATGAATTCTGCGACTTACAGGAGCAGCCCCGCAGACGCTGTGTCGCAGTCAGCGCTTTTTTGGGTCCTCTTTTCAGGTTCCATCGGCTTGCGAGCCGGGCTCTGACCCTTCCAAATAAAATTCCTTGCAGAATTTGTATTTTGTGTTGTGCGAGAACTTCGTATTTTAAATCATCGTGCTGAGGGTCTAAGATCTACTACTTTTATTTAAGGATTTGCCAAATTCAACGTTTCTGATAGGTTCTTGCCGAAAAAAAAAAAAAAACTTGTCAATATTTGTGCTTTGTAGCTGTTCCAGAAGATCTTTCTCTACTGAACATAAGATTTCTTTGTAATAGAGTCAGTGTGGAGATTATCGGAACACATCCAAGCTGCGACGGCGTGGATACTAACAGCATGATGGCTTCTTCTACACAACTAAAAAACTGAAGGCGTATTTCTATTGCTTTATTTGCTATATGATATATGAACGCGCAGCTTTAATTTTTGCGTTCAATGTTGGCGGATTCATCAAATTGGAATTTTCAGGAGTTACGTAAACATTTTTCATTTAGATCCTTGTACACACTTGTTACACTCAATGTATCGGGGATTAAAGGGTTCAGTTCCGACTCATGTTGTTCTGAGACTCCGTGTGAGATTGGTGTGACTTCATTATTGTAAAATACATGTAAAAAGCGGACGTTAGAAAAAATAGTCAGTAAACAATAAATTTTGTTTTAACACTTCTGTCGCATTGTCCGCATACTGAGTCTCATATGTAGTTGAAACAGGAGTCTGTTATGTGAATCATGTCCAGTACGAAGCAGTGCCAATGCAAAAGCAAGTACTGCCCACTAACTGACTTATGAACAGTAAGAAACAGTCCCAAGCCAAAGCAAGAACTGTCCACAATACTGTGTTTTGTAAGAAAACACTTTCACTCAGATTTATCCGCCATTACATGTAACCCTCTTAAGTGAATCTTGTCTAGTATGAAGCAGTCCCAATGCAAAAACAAGTACTGCCCACTAACTGACTTTTGAAGTAAGAAACAGCCCCAAGCAAAAGCAAGAACTGTTCACAATACTGTGTGTTTTGTAAGAAAACACTTTCATTCAGATATTTATTCGCCATCACATGTAACCCCCTTAAGTGAATCATGTCCAGTACGAAGCAGTCCCAATGCAAAAACAAGTACTGCCCACTAACTGACTTATGAAGTAAGAAACAGCCCCAAGCAAAAGCAAGAACTGTTCACAATACTTTGTGTTTTGTAAGAAAAACACCTTCACTCAGGTTTATTAGCTGTCACGAGTAAATAAACAGTAAGAAACAGTCCCAATGCAAAAGCACGTACTGTTCACAATACTGTGTGTTTCGTAAGAAAACTCTCTGATTTAGTAGCTATCACGATTAAAATAAACAGTAAGAAATAGCCCCAATGCAAAAGCAAGAACTATCCACAATACCGTGTCCCTGCTAAGGGTTAATTATATCGTGTAATATCTTCGATCACAGAAGAACTAATAGCCATCTTATTTATAATAAGAAACAATCAAAACGACACTAATTTGTAGAGCACCAATAATGGTTTATTGACACAATTACATGGAGCTATGTATTTTTCAATGAATGACAGCAGTGCGCGACTACCGGGCATCGTGTAATTTTAATGCAATATACCACGAATCTACCCACAAAATGTTATCGTTTTAAAAATATTATTTTAGAATTGTATCTTATTGTGCGCTCTAAGATGTTATTTTTGTGTAAGCAACTTAGCCTGTAAGTTTCATTTAAGTGAATATGTAATTCTTTATGAAACAATAAATATCTTAAACCCGAATTACATAATACCGCATTATACATATACCGCACCTTACCTTATTAATCCAACGGTGATGTAGGTACCTGTGTAAAGTCGACGTTGAATCAAAACTCACTATTACCCGAGTATTAATTATTGTTTTAAACTTTATATTTTTCCACATTCATCACTCTTACATTATAGGCATTATAAAAATGCTTTTAAATTTACTATTTCACAGTTTAAATATCACTTTAAACAACACTTTCAAGATTAAACTAGGCGAGAGCGTGGTGGAACGGTTGCGCACTAGAAAGCGAATGAGTAAGGAGGCGGGAGCAAGATAGAATATATTATATCAACCTACCCTATTTTTAAAAAAGTGTATAAATCTCAATAAAGTGAACGGTGACCACTAGCCATTGCGTACTACCTAGTATATATAATCTCGAGTACGAAGCATAAAGTATAATAGTAAATAATGCGCCTACTCGAATTGGCAACTATCTTGTAGCATAGATTATACGATAGAGCCGTATGAGCGTTGATTGTTTTATTTCTTCAAGTTTTATTTACAAGTGTAAATTTAAAATTTAAAACACCCCTGACATGTGATATAAAAAATGTTATATTTTGCGGGTTATACAAAAAAGCCATATTGAGAGAGTTGTGAAAAAGTGTGCAATTTGCCATTTTGTGGCGGCGGCTACCTTGAACCGATTTTCATCAAACAATCAAAATCGGTTCATCCGGCTGCTACGATGCCACAGACAGACACACACACACACGCAGACACACCAAACTTATAACACGCTGTCGTTTTTGCGTCGGGGGTTAAAAACAATCATATTTATGAACAAGTGTAAATTGAAAACTTAAAACACTCCCGACATGTTAATCTGTGGCTGGACTATGTACGATATATCTGATCTACCTACTGTACCCTTTTTTCTACTCAATCATTAGCTCCTCTTCCTCGATCCTCGATCATCACCTATTTAACACCTACTCATTGAGACGATTCTAATGAACCTAAACTTAAGAAATCTTCTGCAATATTCATTAGATCTTCGATAAACTTTGACAGAACTTACCTAATGATGCACTTTCCAATAAAGAAAAATCAAAAATTTTTAAAATTGGTTCAGGTCTTACGAATTAATGGAGTAAAATTGCCAAAACTATCATCCCCTATTTCACCCCTTCAAGGTCCATGTCTATTTTTTCTTGGTCTGTGGTCTATGTTTATGTCCTTTTCCAAGGTGCAATTTATCTTTTTACCAAAATTCATCAAAATTAGTATCGTGGTTTAGACAGACAGTTACTTTTGCACTTATTAAAATAAATTCATCGCGTATAATTTTTATTTTATTTTTTAGTATAACTCTTCGCAAACTCGTCCGAATTTGTTTATTCGTTTTTTAATAGTACTTGGATTGGATTTGATTGAATGTGCCTCAACCACAGCAAGCGCATGGGTGAGGTACAAAAAAGCAAAGCCTCGCGCAATTTCAGCGCTGTATTAACCCTGCGAATTGTATGCTACTTGTAAGAACTAAATAATCTATCTATACATACTTATAATAAAACTATAACGGAACGTATTCTGCACGTTAAATATATTTTGAAAATTTTAGTCGGAGGATGCTTTATTATCGATACTGAGCCCAAAACATTTTTTTTTGAATTTTTTGTCTGTCTGTCTGATTGTGCACGCATCATGCAAAAACTACTAAACGGATTTAGATGAAATTTGGTATAGTGGTAGCTGATACTCCGGGTCAATATACTTTTTATCCTGATAAACAATAAGGCTCCAGTGGCAGCTGCGCCGCGCTGGTGCCTCCAAGTTGGTATGCTCCTACAAGTTCATCAAATCAAAACCGAATTTGATATTTTTTTTTTATTATAAATTGTGGACTATTATAAATATTTTTTTCAATTTTGGTGAAGATCTACAAAATAAATAGAGGACATAACTTCTCGCGGATTAAGCAAGTCACTCATAACTTTTTCAACGCGGACGAAGTCGCGGGAATCAGCCCTAATAATAATATAATTCCCGCCGATGATATTTCATCGTCGTCGTCGTCGTCTTAACCAATTTAATTATTATCAGTAATTATAACAAGGATGTTAAGAGGAAATTATTGTTGAAGACACGTATTTAGATCTTAATTGCCTGTACTGAATAATATACCCTATCGTCGGTACACCCCACAGACGAATAGATATGACAAAACTTTAAATTGTTTTACATGAGAACCCTAAAAGGAATATAATTATATGTATTATTTATATATTTTTTTTATATTTAGGTTCTAGTTTTAATTTAAAATTTAGTTTTGTATTTAATGTCATTGTTGATTTTAAATTTCTTTGTTATTAATAATAATCAATCTTTTGATATTGTTTAAAAGAATATTAATATTCTTTAAATAAATAACTTAAATAAATAATAACTACTACTAATATTATTTACCAAAAATACACGCCGTCCAAGTGGTCGTTTATGGGCATGGTGCCCAAAACGCATTTTATTTAATAATAGTCATCCTTATCATCCCCAACTTAGCGAGCCGTCCACCAGCCTACCACTGCGCTATTGGGGCTTCATTTTAATAGAAAGACCAAAAACGCTAGCAACCATTAAATTTTAAATTTAATTATTCCTCAAAATGTAAACCATTAGATAGATGTTGGATGCATTAGAAATTCAAAACTTTTATTCACTTTCTAGTTTTAAATGAGCAGCATTTGAATGGTTTGAATGTTGCCGTGCAACTTATAACCATTTTTGATGAATGAAAAATAAACCAGTTAATCCTGAATGCATTAGAAATTCAAAACTATTATTCACTTTATAGTTTTAAATGAGCAGCATTTGAATGGTTTGAAAGTTGTCGTAGTAGAAAGTTATTATAACAATTTTTGATGAATAAAAAACATTTTTCCGTGAAGCTCTGGCTCAGAATACAAATAAAAGAAAGAAAAAAAAATTAATAAAAGAATTGCAAGGTACGGAAAGTATTTTCGTGAAAATGGCAAGCTGCGGGAGCCAATATTGAAGGCAAGAACTTGTAAAATCCGTAGCACATAGTATTTCATTAATATTAGAGGAAGGTAAGGGTTTATTTCACCACCATCTAGTAAAAAATCTATAGTTAAAAAAAGTCTTGTCCTGACTGACTGATTGACTGACTGAGCTGTCAACGCACAGCCTATACCACTGGAGTTCAGAAACTTGAAATTTTGATAGTATGTTTGTTTTATGATTTAGGATTTTTTGAAATTCCACCCCCAAAAGCGCTAAATTGGATGGATAAGGGGTGAAAATTTGTATGAGAGACATGAGACATGAGTCTTTGGGCGTTCGATTAACAATGAACAAATACGTTTCACAGTTTTTTAAAGTTATACCTACCCTCAGAGGCGATAAATAGGGGAAGAAAGTTTGTATGATAGTACCTACTTCATTTTTCTAATTATATCCATGAAACTTGGTAGGTATTTTGTCATTTGATTAAAATTAAAGAAGTATATGTGTTTTATAGATTTAGAAAATTTCACGAAGTCACGGGGGCAAAAGCTAGTAATTATAGATTTTTTGTCAGTTTCAGTGTTGGCATTCTGTCAGAACGTCTTTATTCGACTTGGGGATGGTAAAACAGGCCCTCGGATAATATAATTATTGACTAGCTGTGCCCGCGACTTCGTTCGCGTGGAATAGTGACTTTTCGGGCAGCATATTTTGAATTACATATATACCGTCGACGCTCAGGCGCGAGGCGTGTAGTACGTACTCTGTACGTTAAAAATGTTCGCCGTGATTCTTTAAATTGACATAACTTTTTTATATATGAACCGATTGACATGAAATAAACACTAAATGTTAAGTGAAGCTTACTACAATATATTAATGAAAACCGTATTTAAATCGAATAAGCCGTTTCTGATATTAGCGTGCACATACACACAGACAAACAGACAAACAGACAAACAGACAAAAAAAAATTTAATTACAATTTCGGGTTCGGCATCGATATAATAACAACCCCTGCTACTTTTTTTATATATTTCCATTGTACAGACACCACTTTTCTACAATTTTATTATATGTAATAGATAGATTTAATATATTAAGATAGTACTTAAGTGCTTCTTCACACCTCATAATACAAGTACTAATCAAGCAATTTATGCATATTTTTCTGGTAATATTTAAATAACTACAACGTGGTAATCTATACTTTAAATATTAAGAGACTCAAAGAGATAGAGCTTGACATAAAAAAGCAAATATAACTTTTAGGCTCAAAAAATCAATGAATGTGCGAGTGCCATGTAATTATATTCTGTACCGGTACTGATAATTACGTTATGGATGGTTATTGTGATGAATTATGACACCCTTTCACAGCACAGTAGTAATTTTTCAGTAATTTTCTGCGAACTCATCGCATTAACGCGACGATACTACGTAGTCGGGCTAAAAATGGCTTATCACCGTTTCCCCTATTCCGCTTCTAAGCGTTATAATTCGATGCTCTAAGAATAATTTATTTATGTTGGATATGGATGCCTACCACATCCTTATTTCAATATTCAGTAATCCCTACTAATATTATAAAGCGAAAAAATAAGTGTTTGTTTGTTAGTTTGTCCTTCAACCACGCCGTAACAAAGCAACGGATCGACGTGATTTTTTGCTCGGGTATATCCGATAGCCTATACTACCTATGTAGTACTTTTAGTGTAGTACTTTTTATCCCAGAAAATCAAAGAGTTCCCACGGGATTTTAAAAACTAAATCCACGCGAGCGTAGCCGCGAACATCAACTAGTGAGGAATAATTAAACGAAATTCCGCACTTCGTAATTTCGAACATAGTAAAAACAAGAAAGTATGTCAGTTAATCCAGTGGACAGCCAGCTTCTATGTTATTAATTCGCCCGAAGTGACTCTTTTGGCTTACGTTAGGTAGTGGCTTAATCCGCTAGCTGGGCATTACTCCCCTTTAGAGGACATTACAATATCAGCCTCTTTAGGGTTTCGTAGTAAAACAAGGAATCCTTTTTTTTTATTTGATAACAAGATAGTCCTTGACTGCGATCTCACTTCATGGTTAGTGATGATGTAGTCTAAGATGGTAGCGGACTTACTTGGAAGGAGTATGGGCTGTATGGCAGTGTACATTCAACTCATACACCCTTAATCGGTTTCTATTATTATTCCTTATTTCCTTATTTTATATAATATTTTATTTTATTAAAATAATACTGGAAAGGAATATCCGAATAAATTTTGGATACAGTACATCTCTTGGGAATCGCGCCTGAGTGTTAAGTACTGTTTATACTTCGGCCAAACTTCGGCCACGGTCAAACTACTCGTTAGCGCAAGTAAGTAGTTTTTTTAATACGTCATAAATCGTAAACCGCAATTTATATATGTGATTTATATTATACTTTTATAATATTATGTTACTTGCTGCTACGGAACCCTTCATGGGCGAGTCCGACTCGCACGTGGCCGCTTTTTTTAGCTGAATGACTCGATCAAGGTAAAACAGTTTAGCATCATGTTTAAAAATAATTCACATATCAATCATGTTTAACTCAATTATGCAATTACCTATATAAAATTTTATTACAACAACATTCCATAAAAGAACCAAAATTCTAGCTAAGGAAATTATATGTGTTTTTACGTTAACAACACATAATAACCATGACATAATAATTAATTCAGGTATATGGCAAGTCATGTTTTTTCATCTGTACGAAGATTCGACTTATTATTATAGGTAAGTATAAATGTTATGCAATCTATTATTTTGACCACTCTTTTGCTAATTGATCACATTTATATTTCATTTCTACAGCAAGATTAGCTGTTAATAAAAAATGCTAATACCACCATCGACGTTATGACAGCTGTTTTTGTATTGAAAATCTACCAAAACTTCAGGTTTGGCTTTTAGGCAGCACAGCGAAATTGGTATAGTTCTTGCAATTCACGAGGGCGCGTGAGCTTTACTTGTGGTTACGTCGTATACATGCACATTGCGTAAGTGTGCGTGCCTGTCAGGAGCCTAGGTGGGAGTGGTCAGGCGCGAGCATGCTCTCGCTCACACTTATACAGATACGATACAAACACAACTATAAGCCACGTGCTCTAGTGAATTGTAAGAACTGTACTACATATTATTATAACAATTAAATTTTTATTTATAACATATTTAAAAGTGAAATAATTGCCGCAAAGAACACAGCGACCTGTGTTCTTAGCGGCAATTTGCCTTGAGCTTATAGTATATCATTTTCTACGAATATCAAGGTCAAAATACCTCATAAAAGTTAATACGTGTTTTATGTTTTTGTCCAGCTTCTGTGCGCCAAATTCGGCCGTTAACTCTGAGATAGAAATAAATAGTGGTTAAATACCGGATTAATAGTCCAAACATCGTAAAAGCTGGTGCTTATTCGCTTGGACGCAATCCGAATTGACGAGGACAGTCCAAAAAACATACGTATACCTACATTAAAAAAAACAGTACTTCAGTAATAAGCTATCAGAAGGATGGCATTGATTTTGTAGACGTTTCAATATATTATTATCATTTAGTTTAGTTAGATTTAGTATCATTTACATGGGTAATTGGGTATAATTAAAGACTTGACAATGCTTTTAAGTTTTATCCTGGAAAAACAGAGGGTTCTGGCGGGATTTTTAAAAACCTTCAGCCAGATGAAACTATCACGAATCTACTACTATGAATGCTGTTAAAGGCACACAGACGGACATACAAACAAGTATACATTCACTTGAGCAGACTCGGATACCCCGCTCGGTCAAAATTGTTTCCACATTTTCGTTTCAACGTTTTTACGTAACCTTTGAGTTATGTTTATTAAATTGTAATGGCAAAACGTTTTTTATTTTTACGTGTAGGGAATTTCAAATTAAAAATGCTTGTCGCGCTCAGGTGTTCACATCAGCACTGGTTAGCTTTCGCAAAAAATTTTAAATGGAGGGAAAAATATTCTAGTTATTGTGACTGTGACGTAGTTCTGAGTTTTAGGAGTTTTGTGCATTCAGAATGCTATCACGCCGTGCTTCGATGGTGAAGAAAAACATTGTGAGGAAACCAGCACACCTCAGAGTTCTCCATAATATTTTCGAAGGTGTGTGAAGTGTGCCAATTCGCATTGGGCCAGCGTGATGGACTATGAATTTACTTTGGTCTATGAATATACTTTGGTCTTTGACTATGGTTTAATAACTCTTCTCCGAGAGGAGACCTGCGCTCATTAGTGAACCATTGATGGGTTGCTGATGATGACAATGATAACCACTTACTCGCATTTAAAGTATACTTAAAGTAAGTGGTTATCATTGTCCCACATACTCGCTCGTTTTTCAGAAATGGGCGGGATGCCTAAACTCATTTACCAACGATAAAAAAAAGGTTGGGTTTGGTCTATTCAAAAAGAGAATCGTCGTGGACTCTAATAAGTATGTAAATTGTACCTAGGTTACTTATACCTAATGCTAGCAACTAAGTTCATGGAACCGTTGAAATCTAGAAACTTTTGTCACAAGAAACCTAATCTCGCAGTAAAGTTCAAAGTAAGTTCGCATTGCATTCGAAGTTTATTTATGAAAAAGTTTATTCGTGCCTGGAATTTTAATAATCAAGTGATAGAAATTCATGAGTAACATTAAAAAAACTTCATCAGATTTTAAAGCACTTGTGCTCTGCATATTCGGCAAAGCTTTGGGAGACGACCCTGCAAGAAAATAAGATGAAGAGAATAGACTTGATGCTGGAGAAGAATGTTTAAATATAGAATTATCTCAATCAACGACCAAGAAAACATGTTTTGCGCATCATCTCGACGCTGTGGTCTTGTAACTGGGAGCTCTAAGGTTCGATTCTCGTCGGGGGCAATTTGAGGATTTATAATTTCTGAATTGTCTCTGGCTTGGTCTGGTGGGAGGCTTTGGCCTAGCACCACCACCACCCTATCGTCAAAGACCTACTGCTAAGCGATTTAGCATGTAGAAACAGATTAGGGGTATGGGTAGAATGTACACTGCCATACCTCTTTCAAGTTAGCCCGCTACCATATTAGACTGCGTAGTCACTTACCATCAGGTACATGAAAGACTATTTTGTCAAAGATTAAAAAAAACCTAACCTTCTTGCACACGCTTTGCCGTCTTAATTAATTTACTTACCATTAAGTTTGGTTATTTCTGTTTTATTGGACACGTTGGTTAGTAAATAATTGCATCATTTGCAATGTGCATCATTACCTGCGTAGTTTAGCTAGAACCTAAATATAACCAGATTTATAAACAAAGAAGACTAAATTATCGAGCAAGGTCTCCCGTTATGCACTATTGTTAGCAGTTATATGATTAAATTAGCTTTTTCCCGCGGTTTCGCTCACGTTAAGTTTGATTTTTAACCGACTTCAAAAAAAAGAGGAGGTTCTCAATTCGACGCGTATGTTTTTTTTTTTTTTATTTTTTTTTTATTTTTTTTTTTTTGGCGATGTTACTCCATAACTCCGTCAAATCTGAACCGATTTTAATATTTTTTTTTTTATTTGAAAGGGGATATTGTCAGGTTGGTCCCATTTAAGTTTGGTGAAGATCTGATGAATATCTTCGGAGATGGAGGACGGAACTCCTCAATAAATAAGAGCAAATCGCTCGTGATCAGAGTATGTGTAGGATTTTAACCATGCATTCTTCATAGCATACATACATAATGCTTTTCTATTCGGCATTTCAATATAATTTTTTTTAACCGAATTTTTGACGATGTTACTCTATAACTCTATCAAATCTGAACCGATTTCAATAATTTTTTTTTATTTAAAAGGGCATATCGTCAGGTTGGTTCCATTTAAGTTTGGTGAAGATCTGATGAATATCTTCGGAGATATAGGATGGAACTCCTCATTGAATAAGAGCAAATCGCTCGTGATCAGAGTGTGTGTACGATTTTAACCATGCAAACTTCATAGCATACATACATATGCTAAATTTCTATTTGGAATAATATATTTCAATACTTTTTTTTAAGGAGCAAAACAAATGGTCTAGTGAATTGGTCCCATGAAGCTACACTAAAAAGCTTAAAATAATAATATAAAAAAATATTTTGAAAAAACCGACTTCAAACGCCACTTAAAAGTATAAAATAATTTTAGTTTGTACACGTATGTTGAAGTCGGGCCAGCGTTGCGCAATGGTATCATCGTTTCTATATTTTAAGCCCGTCCGACTTCAATATAAGTAACTAAAATTATTAAATCGTAAATACTATTAGGCCGGTATACTTGTTGAATTAGCCCGTGAGACGGACGGGCCTAAATAGAAACGATGAAACCGATGCGCGACGCTGGCCCAACTTCAACATACGTGTACAAACTAAAATTATTTTATACTTTTAAGTGGCGTTTGAAGTCGGTTTTTTCAAAATATTTTTTTATATTATTATCTAAATCCCTATTTCACCCCCTTAAGGGTGGAATTTTCAAAAATTCTTTCTTAGCCAATGCCTAAGTCATAATAGCTATTTGTATACCCAGCCCGATCCGTCCAGGGATTGGAGCTTTGCGTGATAGATCAGTCTGTCAGTAAGTCACTTCTTCTGGTTTTCCGATTTCAAGAAAAATTACGCAAAAACAGGTAGGTAATATTAAATGAAGGTTAAAGTCCTTGATTAGACTAAAGGTGGGGATAGAAGAGAATAATTAATTGGTTCAGTATATTTTATTCTTTGAGGTTAAGGGCCATGGCACGCACCTATATCTTTAATATCCATTATTATCAGTGTTTGAACGTGGCTTCTTAGATTTTTAGATCTGAACATTGTTGCTCGAATTCTGAACTCTAACTGAAGCCATGCGATAAATAGAATAACGAAATATTATGTAGAGTTCAGATCGTATCACGGCCCCAAAACGTAAAAATAATTTTAAGGTAATACTTTCTATAAAGGACGACAGATTTGATTAAATCTAAAAATAATTGAAAGCAGGTAAACAAAATTTTCCATCGTCCTTTCAAAAATCTTTCCCACGTGCCGCTAATTATTTTTTGCGATCATAACCATCATGATTATAAGCTACATCTACCGGGCAAGATTTTTGATCGTAAATAACGTAAATGATATCTAATAATTATTATCTAGCTTCTTCTAGCGGCTTCGCTCCTGATATCTACTTTAAGTAATCCAAAGTGTGATTCCTATACAAAATTAGAAAATTTCCAATTTTGATTTTTTCGATTTTTCAAAGAAAATGAATGAATTTCAACGAAAAATCGAAAAATTCGTATTTTTATTGGTTTCAAACCATGTATTGAGGCGAATAAAAAAAAATATTATTAGCGTGCGGAGATTTTAAAAATCTTTTACTGATATACCTACTTACATTACTTTTTTTGCCGTTTGTTGATTCAAACTTTGGGAAATGGAATGAGAATGCTAGAATTTTTGGTGGTATTTTGGCCAATACAATTATAAGTTTGGCCATTCGACAGGGTAGCAGTACCAGCATTTTAGTTCTTCTTTCCAGTGATTTGGATTTGTGTTAATAACTTTTACTTTTATAATGTTTAAGATTTATTTAAGATGATAATAATAAAAGATGACAAAAATAAAAGATATCTCTTAATTGGTATAAAACTTAATATTAATAATATTAACGTAATGAAACTTGTTCATTTTAAGTCTAAGAAAACTATTGACAGACCACTAGGTGGGTTGATGAGTTGTAGGGAACACTGTTAACAAGCGGCGCAATACTAAGGCCTGTGGAATTCCATACAAGAGACCTCTATCGGTTGATAAGTAGAAGAAGTATACAAAAAAGAACGCCCGATTTCGTACCCTCTGGTTTGTGTGTATGTCACCTGCCCCAAGCCTGCCCCCGGATTCTAAAACTCAGTGCCATGAAAGATATCGATGCATGAAAGCCACTGACATATATTTTTTATCCATTGACGGTTCTCTTCAAGCCTTCAATGGATAAAAAATGCCTATCGTCGTTTGATAGGCACTGAGTTACAAAATCAGTCCCCTGGTAAGTAAGAGAATTTCATTCAATTTGATCAAGGTTACAGAATAATTTGGTATCGGATGATTGGTCTAATAGCCGTCCAAAAAATTAAGAGGAGGATAGGTGTTAAAATTTAAACTATTAGGGGACTAGATACTTGTTTCTGTGTTCCGCAAATACGTGTGAAACATTTGGCAGTCGTTTCGAAGTGTCGGCACAGATGCGTAGTGCCGTCCTAATGTGAATTAATTTTACGTAAATTATTGTTCAGCTTGGTATGGAAATATTGTCAACTCTTGTAAAAACTTAAAAAGAATTAAGTAGTTTTTATTTATAGACTTATCTGGGGAATTGTGTGCGAATTGAGATTTTTACTTGGAAAGAAAAATATATTGTAAGTATATAGGTAATATTTAAATATATTTATAATATTTAGAAATATTTTCATATACTCGTACTTATAAAAAATTTTGTCACTATATTTCTAAAATAACTCTTTGTTTTAAGTATTGATCATATCATTTCTCGTAAATGTAATAAAACATAGTTAAATAATATTTTTTTATTTTTTATTTAATTTAGGATTTTATCATAACCAGGCATGGTTATATAATAATTTACAAAACTCTTCTTTCAACTAAAAAATATAAATAAAGTAAGAGACAGCTTATGTCACTCTCCATCTCCTTAAATATACCTACCCATGCAAAAATCACGTCGTCGATCCGTTGCTGAGTGATTGAATGACAAAGCAACTATAAAACACACTTTCGCATTTATAATATTATAGTAAAAGTTCTAACAAACTGTACTTCTCCAACGTGTAAACGATATCATGAAATGCTGGAGTCGGATGTCCAACCATCCAATATCCGGTGTCTCGAGAAAGTTATCGCTAAAATTTAGCATATAGCTTTCTCAAGACACCGGAATATTTAATATTCGATATAATCTGGCAGCTATTCGCGTTAAACGTATTCTATAAATAATATTATAGGAACACCTATTTACCTTCTTTTGTTGAAAGATCCACAGTAGATATAACTTAATAATGTTATCATTGAATAAAACACCTTCCGCTAAACGAAAATCTAAAATTATTAAAAAAAATATATCTTTCTCAAATCACGATTTATATGTATAACTATTATAATACTTAATTATGTAGGAGGTACCTAGTTTGACTTTGAATATTCTAGAATGATAGGGATTTAGGAGTTAGTACGTAGGTCGAGACACATTTTCGAAAAATTATAATTAAATCTCATTAAGACGTCAAAGTAGGGAAGCCTACCAAACGAAGTTACTTAAAGTCATCTTCATGTTCTGTTTCTATACACTTATTTTTTTACAATTTGAATGACGTCTCATTCTGCATTGACAAGAAATTACTTACACAATACTTATAATATTTCCATTTGAATAAAATAAAAGTGACAGAAAAAGAAAGGTGATTTCTAAAGTGTTCCATGAGATGATTTTGGATTCCATAGAATACTAATAAGACAACAGATAAAAAATACTGTTAGATGCTACGGAAATGGTTTGAAAGCTTTCAAAGCTACACCGGCTCCATAAAAACTGATTGCCTCCAAGCTTAACTTCGTCTAAGCCAGATGAAATAATTTTCACCTGATCGCAATATATACCTCTAAAAATTTCATAAAATTCAAAATGTTCTTAATTCTTAGGACCGGTGTCACCAACGTAAAATAAGTCTTATCCGAGCGTGATATTTTGGCAGATTTTCGATGTAAAATCTGTCAGAACGTCCAATTTATACCTAGGTTAAACGTCACTCGTTGGTAAAATCCCATAGTCTCTTAAAAATACAACACCCAAAAGCGACTACTTTATTTTATTGCATTTTATGCAAAAAAACCGATCTCGAATCAAAAATGAATCAATCAACAACAAAAAAGTAAGCGCAAACACACAACTTCTTAGGCTAAACGCAACAACATACTTCATACTCTTTGCGTATTCTATAGGCTATATAACTGGGAGTATTCTGAAGAGATATTTGACATTATTCCATCCTCTTTCTTCTACAACCGAACCGCTCGCCACCGAACACAATTTCACCCTCACCACCTGGATGCTTGGAGCACTACGACCATCCGTTGTGCTAGTTTTATCCACGTACTTCGAAACTGTAGAACGATATTCCTGCGACAGTATTTCCACTAAATTACAACATGGGGTTATTGAAGGGACGGACCTATAAATCTCTGAAAAGCCGGCAACGCATTGGTGGTGCCTCAGGTGCTACAAATGTTCATGGGCGGCAGTAATCTCGCAACATCAGGTGACCCGCCTGCTCGTTTGCTCGCTAAAAATATATTTAAAAAAAAGAAATCGTAGTGAATGAAATTAAACACCGGCCGGTAAAAGCTGCCAGTGAAATGAACATGTGCGGAATGATTGATCATACAATTACGCCTGCGGTTTTTATAAGATTTTCGTACTGTGTCCCTCAATCATTGGGCAATTTTTGTACCTACTAATATGTGTACATAGCGTGTACACTCTTCATCATCATCATCATTCATCATCACCAAGACTTCACGGTACACTACTGAGCGCAGGTCTCCTCTCAGAGAAAGGGTGATAGACCATAAGTCCACCTTCTTCTTCTCAGTCGTTACACTCTTGTCAGAGTGGTCGTGGTCGTCGTTTCGGTGTTCGCTTAACTATAAGTCCACCTACTCATCTATAACTTTTCCTAAATAGTTACACTTAACGTAACTTTAGTAAAAAGTTACGTTAAGTGTAACTTTTGTAAAAAGTTACGTTAAGTGTAACTTGCTTTAATAGTGAAGAAAAATATCGAAGCAGGTTTCCTAACGATACAGGCGATACCTTTCAAAACACTCTCATGTGAGAGTTCTTCATAAAATTTTAGTACCTGTCAATAACCAATGCCAATAATTATAGTCTGCCAATCGACGAGAATTAAAATTACTAAATTATGATATTATAATGTGTATTCACATCTAAACTGGGCATTATTAGATAATATCTAAGGCCCGTAGGCGCACATAGGGATTATATTATTGTCTCACTAATAGACGTGTTATTTAGTTAGCTACGTTATCCTTACATCCGCAAATAACGCAATATAGGATTACGGATCCCCCTAAATTGTTTGCTCAGTAGACATCCTATAAAGCAACCATAAATCGTCTTAATCTCTACTGGACCCCATAAAAATATATGATGTTGGTACACTAAGGAAGGATTTTCAAAATTTCATCCCTCAAGAGATGAAGAACCTACGCAGACGAAGTAATGGCCATCAGCTAGTTACGTCCATTACGCTGCGGGTTTTCAAGATAGTTTTTTCTGCTCAATACGAAATATGGATAAAACCCAAATCCGATAATTTGCGCCACTGTTTTTTTTGTAAATTGTGTTTTAATAAAAAAGATAAGTAATGTTTTTGGTCGTAAAAACCTATCCATCAACCACTAAATATGTATGAGGCATGTACAAACTTGATCCGTTCGGCACCGGGCAATGAAATTGAATATAATATTATTTATGTAGTTAAAATATATGTAGTTGGGTATTGGACATTTTTTTTAAATACTTAAATTTTTTTTTAATATTGTAATACAATGTTATTAATATTTTTTAAATATTTTAATTAATTTTTTAATAACTGAATTACTAGCATCTGAAATATAGAGCTTTTAAGTTTCCTGTTAGAAAAAGAGAGCGCTATTGCAATATGTCGTACGATTCAATAGCTCCATACACTCTCCATACAAAAAATGCAGTCGCAGTACAACAGCTTATAACTTATTTGTATTTTGACCGATTTATTTTCTGTTTTTACAAATTTTATTCTTACATGTTACATTTTCGATTGTAATTAATGAATATCCACATTTTGACGTCATTCAAATACCCAATTTGCTTGCTTCTTTATTTTATCTTTATTTTTTTTATTTTGTTTTAAAGAAATACTGCCTATTCGAATGTGCCAACCCGATTTAGCACACCGAAGTGCAAGTAAAGTAAGTAAGTACAAGCGAATTTCCGATGTTTCCAGCTGCCAGGAATAAATTTTATTCAAATTTAAATTATGTTATTCAAATTGGTGCCTTGACAGTACAAATCGAGTTATATATGCAACTGAATTTTTATTTTATTTGAAAAAAATCTTAGTCAAACGTAATAAAAGTTTAAGTAAAATTAAATTGTATAGATTCGCTTAATACAAATCAGGAATACAATCTTTCCGAGTAACATTTAAAAGTGTCTAATGTAAAAGTTTATTTTCCAATGTATTTGATTTAGATAAAATTTAGGTGTAGATACTCCATGTGCTCTAAAGTTTTTAAAGTATAGTTCTTTCAATTCACGAGGGGACGCGGCTCATGTTTGTGTGTGTGTCGTATCTATATAAGTGGGAGCGAGAGCTTGCACGCGCCTGACCGCTCCCACCTAGGTTCCTGACAGGCACACACACTTACGCAGTGTGCATGTACACGACGTAACCACAAGTAAAGCACCCGTAACTTCGTGATATAAACGTACTATAACTAAAGTAACAAAGCAAATTGGTTCGAATAGGTACCTACTACCTACTCGGAACATTTAAAATGCTTTATGAATGGGCACATTATGTATAATCTCTGGTATTAAAATAAATCTATCAAAAAGATTTTATCTTGATAAGAGACGACTGGTGCTTATATTGTCAGGGGCTTTTATGAAACGAATCTTTATGAAAAGGGAATACCTACATAAAAATACACTGGGATAGACGCTTCCCTGATGTAGTCACAAAAATTGTGTAGGTACATATAAAATAATTTCAAGTTAAATTATGGCTGTAATATACGAATGGAATGTTATAATTATGTACCATATTAAATCTATCTACATCATCATCTACTAGATAATGTCTGTGACTTCGTCCGCGTGGTTAAAGGTTTTTTAATTCCCGCGGGGAAATTTTTAATTTTCCGAGATAATATGTAGCCCACGTAGCCTATGTGTTAATCCTAAGTATGAGCTATGTCCATTCCCAGGCAAATCGGTTCATTCGTTATGGCGTAACAAAAGAAGGTGTAACAAACAAACACATACAAACTTTCGCCTTTATAATTGACCGAGCGAAGCGAGGTCTCTGAGTCTACTTGAGTGAATTTGCACTTGTCCGTCCGATAAATATTATAAAGAAACGAAATTATTTAACTTTTAATGCTAATAGATTAGGGGCGAAGACAGAAATAAATTTTTGGTTCGGCCGCCGAACCACTAGTTTTAATACGTTATCACTGAAGACTAGCTTTTGCCCGTGGCTTCGCTCACTTTAAGTTCAATTTTTAACACCCTATTTTACCCCATTATAGGGGTTGAATTTAAAAATCCTTTCTTATCGGATGCCTACATCCTAATAGCTATCTGTGTGCTAAACAGTCCGATCCGAACCGATCCGATTTGAACTGTGCGTTGATAGATCAGTCAGTCAGCCAGTCAGTCAGTGAATCAGTTAGTCGGTCGGTCACCTTTTCCTTTTATATATTTAGAAAATACACATAAGTACAAAAATTTTCCATCCGCAAAGTGTTTTAATCCCTGCTCACTGGTTAAATTTTTCACGCAAAATGAAACCGCTTACAAATCAGATTCACAAAAAGTAACCTTGACAACTATTCAGTTGCTCGCTTGTGGTTAGGTACAATAATTATTTATTACAGAAAATAACTTTTTTCGTATCTCCATGTTATATTTTGCCTTTCTGAGTCCTAAATTCCACCCACGCTGATTATATCTACCTACCTGGGTATCGATTGCATACGCATGAATATGAATGAATTTACTTTTATTGTACCACATAATATAGAAAACAACACAAAAAAAATGTTACAATGTATAATAATTTGGCGGTCACGACGCTACCTAGCGGTCTCTTCTAGCCAATTATACGTGGCAGGAATCTGAGAATAACTGTCACTACTTTCTTACAGTCACTTTAAGCAGGTATGTATAGTATGAAAATATTATCATCATAATCATGATCAGCAACCCAATGGTTCACTACTGAGTGCAGGTCTCTTCTTAAGAAAGAAAGAGAAAGGGTTGTATATTCTACGGTCTGCAACGCTGTATGGCCTAATGGAAATTGGCAGACTTCACACAGAACTCTTAGGAGTGTAGGTTTCCTTACGATATTTTCCTTCACAGTTGAAACATGTGATATTTAAGGCACAAAACTCCGAAAAGGTGTGTTCGAACCTGAAACCCACAGAATAGAAGATAGTAGTCCTATTCGTAATCCCTATTCACTAAGCATCCGATTATGAACTAGAGTTAATTAATTCAGGTATAGTTGTAATACCTGTATCAATGCTAAGTTCAAAATCGGGTAACATTTAAATAAGTAGGAGAATCGCGGAGAAAGGAACTTTTTAGCGTCGCGGTTGTTTAAAATGTTTACCCTTCAGAGAGCTATTGTTAAGTTTGATTTATATCTCTAATTGAACTGCCTTTGAAAACGGCAAAATTGAGAGATTTTTCTCGATATCAACAGTGTGAATTAAAGAAAAATTGTTAGTACTTTCCGAGAACAGACAAGATACTTTTGTACTATTAAATTCCGACTCCTAAACGATACTTCCATTAAAAATAGATTACGTAGTTCCTATAATATTATTTTGTAACTGCGGCTACCAGCTGACACGTATATTGAAGATTTAATTTTTGTTTTTAGTAGGAAAGGATTGAGCGGTCTTGATCAATGATCACAAATAGATACCATTGAAGTGTACCTAATTGTCGTCGTGATAAATAATAATTTACTAGCCCGCAACATCGTCCGCGTGACTTAAGTTACTGTTTTTCCAGGGTAAAAGGTCACTTTGCTTGCCATCAAAAAACCCGTTCAATACATTTTGTATTGAACGGGTTTTATTTTTTTCGTGAATTTTTACAATATTTTAATAGTTATTCTGCTTTTCGGGATAGGGACAAATAAAACAGATCAAAAACCATGAAAATCCGACTTTGTTTTATATATTAAGACTAGCTGTCCCCTCGCGACTTCGTCCGCGTGGAATTAGGTTCTTTGAAAATCCCGTGCGGACTCCTGATTTTGTCCGAATAAAAGTAACCTATAACACACTGTCTGCAACCATACCCATCAAAGAATCACGTAGATCCGTTGCTCGATATTAACTTGAAAAATTATGGATTTTCATACAAACATTCAACCCCCATTCAACCCCTTAGGGAGTAGAATTTTTGAAAACCGTGAAACACGTCCTTTTTTATTTTTAACTGAAAGCCCAAATACCGAATTTTATGGGTATAGCTTGAAAAATGACGGAGTTTCATACAAACTTTAACCCCCCTTTTTACCCCCTTGGGGGGAGAATTTAAAAAAAATGTAAAATACGTAATTCTTTATTTTTAATCAAGAGCCAAAATATCAAGTTTCATAAACGTAACTTGAAAAATAACTTGAAGAACGAAGGACTATTATACAAACATTCAACCCCTATTTAACCCCTTAGGGGGTAGAATTTTTAAAAACTGTGAAACACGTACTTTTTTGTTTTCAATTTAAAGCCTAAATACCGAATTTCATGAGTATAACTCGAAAAATGACGGAGTTTCATACAAACTTTAACCCCCCTTTTTACCCCCTTGGGGGGGCGAATTTCGAAAAATCCTTTCTTAGTGCTCGCCTACGTCATAAAAGGAACCTACTGTCAAAATTTCAAGTTTCTAACTTCAGTGGTTTAGGCTGTGCGTTGATCGTCAGTCAGTCAGTCAGTCAGTCAGTCAGGACAAGCCTTTTTATATAATTATAGATTTAGAAAAATGCGTCTAAATATTATCGTTGTCTAGCAGCAGATTCTATTTCCGTCAAGAACAATCATTGACATAATTTTCATTTCAATTTCATTCGAAGCAAAAATTTTTATGCGCGTCGCTACAAAATTTTCAACGCACAACCTCCCTTTTCTATGATCGAAGCCTCCCGTACAAAACGTCATAATAAATAAGTAAAACGAAGAGGTATTTTAATGAAAATACCTCTTCGTTTTACTTATTATGACTTATTATACAACGAGATGACAGTTTGACGTTTAATTAATTAAATTATCACAACTTGACTGCCAAATATTGTTCAAAGGAATCCCGAATTTTTTAATTAGCAAAGGACACAAAGCGGCTATTTTCATAGTTTTTTACTTGAACGATTAATTTTTATTTCCACTCGATAAAATTTACCTTTTCAAAAAGTAGTTAATCTTCCTTTTCTCGTACTTAACCTTCAAGCGGTCGCGCGGCGTCGAATCGACCGCACTTGTTACATTTTTGTTTATAATTTCAAACATTTTCGTGTCAAATATTTGTCGTCTCAAGTACCCTCTTCTAAGTTCATTACAAATAAAAATAACTACATATCCTCATTCCCCGCTCATCCCATATTTAACAAATAGCTTTTGTTTTAACCGTGGCGTAGGCGTCGATAAGACTACACGCGCCCGTCGTCGTAAAGGTTACGCGCGACTCTATTTGCGAAAATATTTTATCTTGTGTATTAAACTAAATTTGTGTTTTATTGATAGTTTTTGTAAAAATGACTCCTAGATTCGTCAGTGAATCCGAGATAATTGCACAACTAATCGAAGAAGACACAGAGAGTGAAAAAGAGACTGATGAGGAAGAAAACTAAACGTTAATATATACCAGATTTTTGATCTCTAATTATAAGGATTTATCTTGCTAAATTGTTTTATAACCCAAAAAATATTTGCAGAATGTTCATGGGCTACGGTAATCACTAAACATCAGGTGACTCGCCTGCACTTTTGCTCGCTAAAAATGTTTTTTTTTTTTTTTTTGTTTTTATTATATTGTTTGTTTTCTAATGATAATACATACGATGCTAATTTGTTTTGTAAGTGTTTAAAGATATTTATTTGATTTTATTTTAATAAATGAGTAAGGTTTAAGTCCTAAGTTTAAGGTTTAATTGAGACCCAACCCAAAGAAATATATATTTCTTTTAAATATCATTTTAAAGGCGATTACTGGTATTGAAATATTTTTCTGCATCTAAATACTTTCCTGAATAAAAGATAAATGTTTTAATTATAAAAAATAAATGATTATTTAATTATTTGTTATTTTAAATCCCTAAAATCTCCAATAGGTCTTTTAGGTTACGCGCGACCGCTGCCGTTCTAAATGGCCACGCGCCCGCTTGAAGGTTAATAGGTAATTTATAAGTTTTAAGAGGGATTTTAATCAAGCATAAATTGCAACTTTTTAGTAGCAAATTCTTTAGTAGAATATCATAAATGGTTGAAACAAAGCACAGCTAAGTAAAAAAGATGAAGAAAACAAAAAAAAAATTAGTCGTTAACCAACACCTGCAGTTCTTTAAAACTGTTTTATTTTACCAATTCTTTTAATGAATTGCCTAGAGTTTGCTGGTTTCGCTGCGAAATAAAAAGGAGTGAATTCCTTTAGGAGTCATTTATCTCTGGAAAAATAAAAAATTAAAGGAACTTTTTATGTAAAATTACACACTAAACAAAACAGCTGCTATACTGACAATCTTTTTTCTATTTTCTATTATCTTACTCTCAGGATATTGCTAATTTTATTTTATGAGTGTTTAACTAGATTTTAAAGACTCAAGATTAATGCACAGTAGCAAGAAACTGAAGGAGTTATCTTGTATCAGGCTTATACTTATCGGAGCAATGAAAGCGTAGGTAACAGCTTATTTGATAATTATTTCATTATGTACAAGCTTTAACCCGCAGCGTCGCGTCACTCTCGCCAATGTTAAGAGTAATATGAAGTTCCTATACTTACAAAATTACCAATTTTAATTCTTTCGATTTTTCATCTACTGTTTTGGGTTTTACATTTTTTTTTATTTTTAATCCACCTACAGGGGTGACTTATGAAAACGAAAAAGCGAGGTGAACTAAACAAAAAAAAATTCAAATCGGTCAAGCCGTTTTACAAATAGGGCTATTTCACTATCCTAATTAAGTGTTAACCAACGAAATGACGTTTTAACAGATTGCTAATAAATATTTTAATTGTCAAAACTGTCAATTTATTCGTGGGTACTTTGCGATGATAATTAAAGCTCGTCTGTCCTATTTGTATACGCAATTTGCAACGCAATTTTACTTGTGCTCAATTATATTATAAATGGCTGAAAAATGACTATAAAACGCTAAAGATAATCCTAGTTAAGTATCTAGCTAGTTCACATTTCATCGTAGTTTTGCAGACCGTAAAATACGTTGAACATATAATGAGTTTTTAAGCTTGTGGGGAAAGCGCATCTCTTTGCTAACCACGTTCCCGGTCAAAATTAAAAAAATAAATTCGAAAGTTAGTTTGTGGTGTGTCCTCCAACGACGCAGCAAAAAAAGCAACAGATAAACGTGATTGTTCACATATTAGGTATATTTAGAAAAAACCCTGGATAGCAAAATCTTAATATAATTTTTTAAGCTATTGCATAGCTTCTATCGTGGGCCTTGAGCGTGGAGACCGCATCCAGAAATTCCGTAACGAAAATAACATGACACGGGACTCCTCTCACCGCTAGATGGCATTGATAAAAAATGCTATGCAATAGCTTTACCGCGGCAGTCCCCGAGTGCCACACGTCTTTTTTATACCCAAAAACTCCTAAAAAATAATTAATTTTAAATATAGTTCTTTGATTTCACGAGGGCTCGTGGCTCATGGTTGTGCGTGTGTCGTATCTCTATAAATAAGTGTTAGCGAGAGCTTGCTTGCGTCTGACCACTCCCACCTATAGGCTCCTGACAGGCACGCACCCTTACGCAATGTGCATGTATACGACGTAGCCACAAGTAAAGTGCCCGTAACTTCGTGAGATAAACGTACTATACAAAATATTCTGAGGCCGGCGGGGTTCGAACCCACATCTCTCAGAAATCCCCACCGGCCTCGGGATTTTTAATAAGTATTTCAAATTTCGGATATTTCCTTTAAGTGTAGGTTAACGCTTTAATGATATAAAATAGTTCAAAGGATGGATATTTGTTACTCCTTCAAGCCACAACGAATGAACTGATTTGGCTGTTTGGAATGGAGCAAGCTCATACCCAGGATTAACGCAAAGGCTACTTTTAATCCGAGAAAATTAAATTTTCCGCGCGAATAAAAAACTAATCCACGCGGGCATTATCTAGTTTATAAATAGTTTATTTGTTTTGTCTACGAATATGCTGCGACACAGTTTTTGTAAGGGAAAATCCATAGCTGCTTGTTTTGTAAACATATTTGTCGTCTCTTATTTTGCCGAGTTGTTCGACAACATTATTTAAGGGTAAGCCCTCTAAGTAAACACACCATATTGACACTAACACTAACACGTTTCATTTTCTACAAAAGTCTCCAAGTCCGCGTATGTAAGCGTGTAGAAATATGGAATATATATATTTTTATTATTTTCGTAAGTAGCGACACGACTGACATGCCCAATCGGGAATGTGACATGCTAAAAATGCTGATTTTAGAAAATGACATAAAAATCTAATTAATAGAAACAAGAGTAAGAATTGTGACAAAAAAAAATTTTTTTTCATTCGTGACAATATATCACATTATCACACACATCAGAATCTGATGGTAAGTCAAGTTGGTATCGGATTAACTTGAAAGAGGTTACGGCAGTTTTAATTAAATCCATAGGAGTACCCCTAACCAATTTTTACACGCGCTAGGGAGTTCGTCAAATGCGATCGATGTCATAATATTATAAAAACAAAAATCAAAGTTAAGGAATTATTAGGTATTTTGGCGAAGCATAATATTTTATTTTATTATGATGTCATGTCTCATGTCGTTCCGCCTATGCCGCATACAACATTTTGTTTAAAGATTTATTTGTATCACTGTTGATTTTGCATTTTGAAAAAATCTGCTCATAAGTTGTGTTTTTAGAAAAATTTGGAATGCCCTTCCGACTTCCGTTTTTTTCAGATAACTACACTAAACAAGCGTGCTACATCTTACTCTATATTGTCACTTACCATCAGGTGTGATCGCAGCCAAGCGCTAGTCTATAAAAAAAACAAGACGGACGGACCCTATTACCAAGCCTCCGCTGTCCATCCCGACGGACGACTGGCCGGAACTACGGCCTAAATATAATAAAAAAAATATTATGGCCATTTAATTCCAGAGTGGATCTGAGTCCAGTATTGTGCCGGCGACAGGTTGAGATGATCAATATGAATGGCTTTTGAGTAATAACGTGCGCAAAAGGTTTTACGTTAGGTACCTTCTAATAGGATTATGTTTTACATCTGTTAGTGCGATTGCAGATTGCTTCAGTAGGTACCTAATGTAATTCAGCAAATAGAGAGTCAATGAACTGTATAATATTTTAAATACTTAACTACTCTGCCTAGAGAGAAACTTGTATCATGCGGTTGCTTTTGCGTGTAAAAATTATACTTTATTAAATTATAACAGTCATCATATCATTTGGTAAGGTCTCAAAAATATATTTTCAAACTCACGTCAGTTTGAAAATATACTTTTGAGAACTTACAACAAATGATCCAGTCTCTTCAATAAATAAAATAGCAAACCCTTTACTCTGATTCTTCTTCTTTATCAAACGATTGACGTCCATTGGTCTCTCGAATGGACTTCTACAGGCCTCGGTCTTGTACCATCTATATCCAAGTTTTCTTACGACTCGTTTGATGTCGTCGGTCCACCTAGTAGGGAGCGGTGTGGGATCGCCACGCCAGTACGTTTGTACCCCAACAACCATCAGTGATATTCAATCTCTGTGCCCTGGCAATTACCACTTACTCTGATTAGGAAATGCAAAATTAATTTAGTTATTTATTTTCAGATTGCTAACGAGGACATCATTCAGTACGCATGACAAAACATGGAAAGTGTAGGCAACAGTACCACATTATATGATGATGACATACTTCATACAAGCGAGTTCAACCTTCAAAGGGAGTTCGGCGATTTATCGGAAGGGATAGATAGCTGGCCGATAGAGAAATGTTTGGAAGTACATCTGATAAATGGTACTTTAGACAGCGAGCTGACAAATAGCATATACATTTACAACGGCACTAGGATCACGTGTTTGGAGCACGCCCCGGTTTTAACCAAAAGCACTATAATCAGAGCGAGCGTCCTCTCCTTAATGGCCATTTTATCTTTCTTAGGAAACTTTGCGACTATAATAAGTGTTCAGAGGGGAAAAAGAGGTCGCAGAAGAGCCAGGCCGTCGTGGACGGCTATATATAGTTTGATATTCCAACTAAGCATAGCAGATTTACTGGTGACAGTCTTCTGCATAGCTGGAGAAGCGGCGTGGTCGTTCGCGGTGCAGTGGTACGCGGGAAACATAGGGTGCAAGCTGTTCAAATTTCTGCAAATGTTTGCTTTGTACCTGAGTACATTTATACTGGTCCTGATCGGGGTTGATCGATGGTTGGCCGTGAAGTATCCTATGAAGAGTATGGCAACTGCTTCAAGGAGCGTTAGATTGGTGATTATTGCTTGGGTTCTAAGCTTCATTCTTAGCATACCTCAGGTGAGCATTTATAATACCTATATTTTATTATGCAATATTTTTTCTTAACCTGCCAATTCGTATTTGGTATATGGCCATGCATTTGTTTATGACCTTACTCTTCTTATTGATGGAGTCTCGTTGGTCTAGTGTTTAACATGTACAAATGCTGATGACAAGGTTCCAAGTTCGATTCCCGGATAGGGCCTAAAAATGTCTTGAGTTTTTCTGTCAAGAAATTCTCATTACTAGCTCGGAGTTAGGAAATTGGCGGTGTGCACTGAACAGAATAAAGACTTATTTGTTATCTGCATTCTGTACATCATATATAAATCGGGCCAACCCCGTGCCTCGGAAAGCCGTCAGTCAGATTTTCGGTCTATGAGAGTGAGGGAACATAGAGAGTAGATGCCTCTATTTGCGCGCCACTTGTGCGCTACAATATCTCCTGCGCAGAAGCTTACCTCTCTGAAGATTAGCTGCCCTAGCTGGATGCGAGGATATTAATATTAATTAATTTATTTATTTATTTATTTAAGAGGAGCCCAATACTCAGTATTGAGCAGGCCAAGGTTTTGTTGAATGAGAGCATTTTTATAAGTAGGGCAAGTCCCATTCAAATACTTCACTGCTTATCAGTTTTATTCTACATTCACTAAAATATTATCTTCGCTCACTTTATGGAAATTTTTAAAAGCCACTGATAAAAAATAATAATAATATGATGAAAATATTTTGTGTACACCATACCTAATGTGTTTCTTCATGAATAAAACATGAGCTAATACTACGAAATGTGTTTAATAATAAAGGTTTTCGTTTAAATCTGTGAGAACAAAAATGTTTTAAATTAAAACAGGTGTTCTTATATGTAATACTAGACGATGCCTGCGACTTTGTCTTCTTTCATTTAGGTTTTATGTTATAAAAATTCTTGAAAGTAGCAAGTCACTTGCATTAAAATCTTTAAAATGCTATAGTGACTTGCTGCTATTCGTGCGGAGTTCTGTCCTTTATCTCCAGCAATATTTATTAGATCTTCAACAAAATTGGACAAAACTTATATTACTATACACTTTCCAATAAATAAATTAAAATTGGTTCAAGTTTGATGAAGTTATGGATTAAAATCGTGAAAACTATCATCCCCTATATTTCCCCCTTCATGTTTAATTACCTATTGTAATAAGGCCTTTTCCAAGGTCCAATCTGTTTTTGCAATTGACGAGGGCGCGTGGCTTATGGTTGTGTGTATCGTATCTGTATAAGTGTGAGCATGTGCTTTCTCGCGCCTGACAGCTCTCACCTAGGCTCCTGACAGGCACGCACACTTACGCATTGTGCATGTATACGACGTAACCACAAGTAAAGCTCACACGCCCTCGTGAATTGCGAAACTATACCAAAAGTCATCTAAACTGGTTCGGCGGTTTAAGTGTGAAAGCGTAACAAAAAGACATTAATTAGTTTGGATTGTTTAGTTACGTAATACGGTAATACATTGTTTTCACTAAAGCAATAGTACTAGTCCGACGAGCGATTCGTCTGTTTATTTCTTCTTCTTCTTCATCAACCGATAGACGTCCACTGCTGGACTTAGGTCTCGTGCATGTACCTCCACAGTCCTCCTCGGTCTTGCGTCGTCAGAATCCAGCGGCTCCCTGCGACTCGTTTGATGTCGTCGGTCCACCTAGTGAGGGGTCTGCCAACACCCCGTCACCACTCCAGCACCTTGGGACCCCATCGACCATCAGCTCTTCGAACTACTCGAACTCTGTTTATTTATTGTGTAGTTTTATTTCAGACCGTCGTATTTAGAGTAGCGAAGGGGCCGTTTGTCGAAGACTTCTACCAATGTGTGACTCATGGGTTTTACACGGAAAGATGGCAAGAACAAGCATACACGACACTGTCTCTGGTGTTCATGTTCCTTCTACCTCTCGTCATTCTAGTCTCTACATATGTGTCTACCGTGAGGACTATAGCTAGTGAGTATGGATTTGTTTTCTTACTACACAACATACTCTTTATCATCATCACCTGACGAACTCCCTGGTGGTGCAGTGGTGAGCGCTTGGTGTTATAACTGGGAAGTGGGAGGTCTTGGGTTCGATTCCCGGCGGGGGATTAAAAAAATATATAAATTAATGGGCATAGTTTAAACACATTAACACGACTTAAAATAATTCTTATCCGATTTTTGCAGATTTTCGATACAAAAACTGTCAAAATATCAAAACGCTCGGATAAAACTTATTTTAGGTGGGTGAAATCAGCCCTAAATGGCACATTACATATTACTAAACATGTAATTACTCATTATTCACACACGACGTCGTCTCTTGTTTATATTGAAGCCTGAATAATTATTATACTCTCTTTATGTCCTTGCTGAGGCCGCGGGAAATTTCATATAAAATTTTCCATTCTTTCATACTTATAAAATACTTATTTCACCCTAATTAAACAAGCCTATACAATTTTGTTTCAAGTCTTTAAATTGCTTTTTATATGGGTAATATAAAAAGTACTATATACTTCTTATATTTTTGCTATTAACTATTGAGGCTTGTTATTATTTTATGTTAATAATAAATCGGTAGAGATTATAGGGTAAAATATGTCGAAGTCACAGGTAAAATCCAATTAACTTCGATTTATTCCTATTATTACGTATATAATGTAACACTTCCTTTAAAATTAGTATACTATTACTTTAATAAACATGACTATAATAAAGAAACAAATTCTTTTACCATATAAGACGTGATGACAACACTGCTTATCAAATCAACCACGAATAAATTAAAAGTAAATATTAAAAAAAAAACTCCAATTTATAATTGGAGAAATCTACTTATATTCACAACTCTGCACACAATACATAATGGGAAACCTTTTACGCGTAAAGATGCCCTATTATACCGTGTGATAATAAATGATTCTACATTTACCTTTATTTGTATTTTTGTGAGGTTTTTTTCTGTTACATACAAAAGGAAAGGTTGAAGGTTCTTATTTGGTAATAAATAACATTAGTTAGGTATATTTCTAAATTAGTTTAAGCCGTTTACATTCTCCGAAGTACGTTTTCAATCTTTTTTTATGCTTCATTTTTCTTGCACAACAATATTTTATTTTTAATACATCAAAACTTCTCAGAACACAATTTTATGTGAAACACTTAACTTTTTTTATAAGGAATTGGGATTATGAATGTGCGTACGTAAGCACTTCTATACTTAAAGTTAATGTCTAATTGCCTCATAAAGCCCCCTTTAAAAAAGCGTAAATCTAGTGTTAGGCGTGGGTACGACAATAGTGCAATGGGTCATGGGATTGAGTCATTGATGTGTCAGTTTTCAGTCCTCAACCTTCACTTCCATCAGGCTATTGAAGTTTTTTTTTATTCGATGAAAAGTTAGTCCTTGACTGTGATCTTACCTTATGGTAAATGACGATGCAGTCTAAGATGGTAGCGGGCTAACTTGGAAGGGGCATGGCAGTGTACATTCAACTCAAACCACTAATCCCTTTCTACACGCTAAATCGCTTGGCGGCACGTCTTTGAGTGTAGGGTGGTAACTAGCAACGGCCAAAGCCTCTTACCAGACCACACCAAAGTCAATTCAGAAATTATAAATTACCAAATTGCCTCCGCCGGTAATTGAACCCGAGACCTCCCAATTATAAGAAAACAAAAAGTTCTTAGATATATACAACATCTACTTATTGAAAGTTCGTCCTGAATCGGTAGAACATAAAGCAACGAGGAAGTAGTAGGTGTTTTGTTTCTGATAAACCTTAATTATTATAAAAGCAATTAAAATTGAACAAAGCTTGTATTCTGACGGGATGAACTTTGATTCTTTCGCTGCTCACAAAAGAAGTACAAAAGTAAAAAATTACTGTCTATGAATACATGTCACTGAATAGTGATTGATATTGATGTTGGGTGAAGTGACAAAGCTTGTATCTTTAATGGGAATTTAAGAATAAAATGATACAAGCTAGAACTTTGGTTTCGATGTTTTCTTGTACTTAATATAATTTTCACTAAAAACTTGTAATCTAAATTACAAAAAGGATCTTCCAAGCTTTTTAAACACGTCCGTGAGATCAAAATGCTTTTGAAATATGAATGAAGTATGATACGATAAAGTCGTAGGCAAAAGCTAGTATTTATAAAAAAAATAGAAATAACAAAAATTATTATATAAAATTCTAATGAATATAATTTTATTACATGGAGTTCAAATTGATATTCTTTACAGTTTGACTTCGTCTGTTACAAGTTAGAAACGCTTGTTTCAGTATCGACTTGAAATTTGGAATAGGTACTTTAAATAATCCTCGCCCAAAGTCAAACTAAAAGAATTTAAAAAAAAATGTTTCAATGTAAAAGGGACAGAAATGGAGGGTCCGAAATTTTAATCCCTTGGGGTAACAAGATCAGATGGAGTAATATGATATGGCATAAATAGAGCTTCATTTGCAAATTCTAAAAAAGATTTTCATTTTGATTTAAGCCGCATGCTTTTTGACTTATCTTGTAAGCTTACCTGTTTTTATGATGTTTGCCAACTCAAAAATCCGACATATTAAAGCAAAGCAAAAGCAAAGTAAATTATAAATTAAAGCTTCAAGGCACCATCAAGGAGAGAAAATTACACGATTGGAAAAGACCTAGCTTAGTTTGTTAATAAAGAGCAACAATACTTCAAAGTCAAAGTTATTTATGCGGTCCCAAGCAAAAGGTCGATTCTAAGCCGGTCGAATAACTTGACCAAATAACTATACACCTATATAACACTAGATGAGGTTCACGACTTCGTCCGCGTGGATAAAGGTTTTTTGATTCCCGCGGGAACTCTTTAAGTTTCCTGGATAAAATGTAGCCTGTATCCATCCATGCTCACAAACTTTCGCATTTGTAAAATTAGTAGAAAGCCAATCAGTAGCTCTATTGCGGTGTGACAAACAAACACACTATCACATTTATCCTACTTTCTACTTAATATTATAAATGTGAAAGCGTGGGTGTTTGGATGTTTGGATGTTTGTTACTCAATCTAAACCGATTCTGTTGAAATTTGGAACAGAAGTAGATCATAGTGTAGAATAACATATAAGCTACTTTTTATCCCGGAAAATGAGAGAGTTCCCGCGGGAAATTAAAAACCTCACTCCACGCGAACGAAGTCGCGGGCACCAACTAGTAACATTAATAAGGATAATATATTTTGTTCCCAGAAAGTGAAAAGGTGTTCCAACCGGAAGTGACGCGGCAAGAAAAATATCTGACACCCGACGTCAACAGAAGGAGGCTAATAGATAGGGCGAAAATGAAGTCTTTGAGGATGTCCGTGGTCATTGTTGCGGCTTTCATGATATGGTGGACACCGTATTACGTGATGATGATAATATTCACATTCCTTAATCCTGATAAAGATGTGAGTTACGGGAAACGGAACTATTTTTTAGCTATTGCATAGCTTCTATCGCGGGCCTTGAGCGTGGAGACCGAATCCAGAAATTCCGTAACGAAAATAACCTGACACGGGACTCTTCTCACCGCTAGATGGCGTTGATAAAAAATTCTATGCAATAGCTTTACCGCGGCAGTCCCCGAGTGCCACACGTCTTTTTATCTCTCGTCGCTTTTACGGCATCGTCCAATAAAAGGAATCGTATATTAATTTATTATTCACTAGATGATACTCGTAACCGCTTTCGCGTGGATTAAGGTTTTTTATTCCCGCGGGAACTCTTATTTTCCGGGATAAATAGTGCTATTCCAGACTATAATCTGTCTCTATGCCAAATTTTAGCCAAATCGGTTCAGTCGTTGCGACGTGATTGAGTAACAAACATATAAACTTTCGCATTTATAATATAATTAAATTAAATAGGATTAAAACAGGATAATTTAAAAATCCAATACATTATAATTCAAAGCTGGATAGCTGAAAATTAATATCTTATGAAATAATTAAAATGTTATATTTTTATGAATGCTTATTTATCTCAGTGGTCCATTTGAATCTAGATATTGTTACCAATTAGTGCTTTAGCTTCATTTATGGAATTATTTTGTATCCGATTAGTGACTAGAAAAACATCCTACAGTAACATAGGTAGGTATGGCTTTGTCGTTTATATTGGTTTTCTTTATTTTTGTTTGCAGCAAAGCGAGGATCTGCTGTCGGGGATATTTTTCTTTGGCATGTCGAACAGTCTAGTCAACCCTGTAATATATGGGGCCTTCCATTTGTGGCCAAAAAAGAAGAGATCTCGGCATAGCGATAGGTACTACTTTTTCAATATATATATATATTTTTGATAATAAGCATAATCAAGATAGGCTTGCGCTTGCCGACAGTTATACCAGATGGAAAGCAATGGGTCTTATATGTATGAGCGCGCTTGCCTAAATGATGCCTATTCAATCTTGTCTTGGACTATTCACACAGGTAGGTAAAGTGCATATACGTGTGTGTATTTTTATTTATGTATTATAATTTATTAGATAGATAGAAAATTCTTTATTCCTACATTTTATAAACCTTCATAATACATGCATAGACTACTGAACTCATAACCCTTCTTTTTGATTTTCCAATAGTCGGGTAAAAAGACCGATAGATAGGATACATTGTAGTAATTTAAGTCATTAAGTCAAATTCCAAAGTTTGGGCTCAACAGAGACCAGGAATGTAATTACTACTTCACGTGATAATTATATTGGGCAAGTACCCGAAAAATAGTTTTTGTCGTTTACAGTGGGTAATTGTGCGTGAGACATTCGTAACTAGTGTTTACAGTCCATTTTCCACGTGGTAACGAATAAGTCTATTTGTGTAATATAATATCTTGCCGAGGTTACCCTTGTATCTCAATTAAATCTGGCTTCCTAAGTAAATATTACGTAACCCGAATACTAGACAGCAAGATATACGGATATAAATATACTAGATGATTTGACCCGGCATCGCTCGAGTGGAATTTTTGAAAGTCAGTGAAAGGGTGGCAAAAATCCTGAAACACATATTTCTATATTATTAACTAAAATACCAAATACCTATTTTCATGAATATAGAAAAAAGAAAAATCAACTTAATGAAACTTTAAGTTTTTATTATATTACTACAAAATCCTGTTCTTTGCATAGCCGAAGATTTTAAAGCGATAAATGAAATCAATTTGCTCTTGAAACATCCTTCGAGGAATTCAATAAAAAAGGCTTGAAACTTTTACAAATCTAAGAAGACCAATCTGTTCAGTTCTTGGATACAGTGTTGTTATAAAAAGTACTTAGGTAATCTATTATACCCTGAATTATTCTAAACTAGCTTTTTTTTTTTTTGCGAAAATACACTTGATGTGTTAAAATAAAATAATAATATGTTAAGAAACAATTTATTACCAGGTGTGACGTGAATAGGTGAGGAGTAATTTAAATTACTACAAAATTTAATACAATACAAAATTAAATGCGCAGTAGGTACAACACCAATTCATTATATTTCATGATTCAAATAAACCATCGATAACTAGCAAATACAAGAATAATAAATTAAAAAAAAAAAACAATACAATTAAAAAATGTTAATAAAGAAAAATGACAACTGTGTGGTTAGTTTAAGTTTTGATAGTATACTTCATCGAATCTTCGACATCGAGCTTCTTCATACATCTACAGCCAGCGCCCCAAGCGGCGAGCGGCGGACCTAAAAGTGATCGAGTATTTCCGAGTATGAGCTTACACGTTACGGTCGTGTGACGTCACCATCGAGAATTAAACACGTCTTCGAACAAAGATACGGAAAGTATTGCTATTTGGCAGTATGAGTTACATGTTTGACATCTCACAACCCGAAAATGACGTCATTTTCGAGTTGTGACACGAGACGATACTCGAATTGCAATTCACCGAAAATATTCCGTGAGAGCTTGGTGATATACGAACGAAATGTTGAAAAATAATTAATTTGAAGAGTTCTAGGACCCACGAAGACGTGAATAATGATCACAGAGGCTGTGAAAGCTAACCGCCGGGAAGAGGAGGAGAAAAGTTTGACTTAGAGGCGTTAATAGTGTTGTGCTTCTCGGACAAAGTGTAGGGCACCAGAAGACGAAGAAAATCACCTATGCGATGGACCCATCAAATAAAGTCTACGATGGGCGGTCAATTGCACAAGTGTACGAGGCTGTCGGCCAGAAGGGAGAAGTGGCGAAAGCTCGTGAGGCGATTCACATCTACCGCTAAAGACGTCACTTCGTTGATGATCACCACCTCTCTGGCCAGAGTGTCACGAAGACGAAAAGAATCTCAGATGAAGCATTTTGTGCAAAAATTCCCAACGGATCCCGAAAAGTGCTTATTCAATGGAATAACATAGTTTTTTTTTTTAAATAAACTTTACAAAGTGATTTAGAATCGTCTAGAGAATCTAGCACTATCTCTAACTCTTACAACCTAATAGGTTCAAAAAAGTATCACTGGTGAGTGATACTTTTTTGAACCTATTAGGTTACTTATATATACTTACTTATTACAGGTTGCAATAATAATTAATAATTCCTCAGTGCCTGAAAATACATGGTCCCTAACTATGGGCCTCACAAGAAGCCTCAGGGTTATTCAGCGGGCGATGGAGAGAGCTATGCTCGGAGTATCCTTGGGAGATCGAATAAAAAATGAGGAGATCCGTAAAAGAGCCAAAGTCGCCGACATAGCTCAGCGAAACGAATCTAAAGTGGAAATGGGCGGAGCACATAGTTCGAAGAGCTGATGGTCGATGGGGTCCCTAGGAGCTGGAGTGGCGACCCCGCACCGGGGAGCGCAGTATTGGCGGACCCCCCACTAGGTGAACCGACGATATCGAGTCGCAGGGAGCCGCTGGATTCAGGTGGCGCAAGACCGAAACCCGTGGAAGTCCATGCAAGAGACCTTTGTCCAGCTGTGGACGTCTGTCGGTTGATAAAGAAGAAAAATGCAGGTTGCACCATGTTACTTATTACAGGATCACTATAGACCAATATAAGCTGTCAACTAATACCAAGTATGCAGGTGCTAGGTGGAGCTCGAATCATACTTAAATATTATCAAGATTTTCATAATAAGATAGATAGGTTATATATGTATAAGACAATAATTACCAAACCAAATGTAAAAATAAATTTATAATCTTTATTGTTTCAATTTTCATTTTAACTGCCCAATTCTGTCCTAAAATGTATAATTTATAGCATACCTACTTAGCTTATTTATCTATTAAAAAGAAATAATATATTTGAAACACTAGCTGAAGCCCGCGACTTCGTTCGCATTTTTAATTCCGCCGGGAACTCTTATTTTCCGGGATAAAAAGTAGCCTATGTGTTATCCAGACTAATCTATTTCTGTGCTAAATTTCAGCCAAATCGGTTCAGCCGTTGCGGCGTGATTAAGTAACAAACATCCATCCATAATTTCGCATTTACATTATTAGCAGGATTCTCTGTAATAAACATGTTAGTACTAATATACTAACATGATTGACTAATTTCAATGATAATATATAATTAAATCATATTATGTTGTATTCACTAAGTAGATATAGGGTCTTGACTTCATTCATGTGGATATATATTGTTTTTAGGAACCTTTCTTGTATGAAAAGTAGCCTAGTAGAAACTTTCATATAATACTTATAGTCTGGTCAGATGGTCTGCATTAGCAATTAAACTGTATAGCATCCATACTTTTCTTGCAGTGCATCTGCCAAAACAGCATTATCAAAATCGGTTCAGCCTTTTGACCTTTTTTAACCATGACCAACAGACACAAAAATTTAAACTTAAATGTTTAAGACAGTTTATTTATTATAGATAGACTGCCATTTCAAAATAAATGCCTTTGTTCAGCATCAATTTACCTGTATAATATAATTAAGTAGACTTTGTATGTAGGTATAGATTAAAATAACTTGAATGTACATATAAATGAATAGAAATGGTTTGTAAATAAATTTATTTATTTATTCATGTAGTAATTAGTATAAATATAAAACAAGAATGGGTCTATTACAGAATATAAACAATTTATTTTATTTATTAAGCAACCATAACAAATTACATTAGATTCTCTGACATGAATTCTAAAAGTAAAAATTACATTCCATCCCATTATAACGCTGGATACTTGCACTAAAATGATTATAAAGTAGGTATAGGTAGGAATGTGCTGTGCCCCTGAGTGGTATAACAAGCGGTGAAGATGCAGAAGATCTGCTGACTGCTATGCTTTTTCCAGCCTAAGGGCCTAAGGGCTGTTCCAGCCTAAGAGCTGAATAGAGAGATGCAAATGTATACCCATTCTTCTGGTATAATAGTGTAAGTAGGTACTAGCCACTAGTTGCGTAGGTTATACTGGAAAAAAAGAAAAAACATATCCCATAAGCTATTTAATCATTAGTAACTAGCTGATGCCAGCAACTTCATCCGTGAGGATTTAGTTTTTCAAATCCCACAGAACTATGATTTTCCAGGATAAAAAGTTTAGCCTTTGTCACTCTCCAGGTCCTCAACTGTACACATGCAAAAATTACATCAATCCGTAGCTCTTTTGCAGCGTAATTGAAGGACAAATCAACAAACAATAACACTTTCACAATTATAAAAAAATTTGTAGGATTGGTACGGAGAATGACATCACAATATATCAAAACAACATAACATTGTTCTTTAGTGTAGGAAATCTTAATATTTTATAGGTCTAATAATAAAATTAAGTATGCTTACTTCAACAAATACAATAGTTTATTTTCTTTACTAAGCATTCTTTAAACCAGTCATTTCTCAACACAGGATGTGTTGAGCTACACAACTAGACAGCCGTGGGTCAGAGTCACAGAATCAAACGAAGTTTAGGGTCTCCTCTCGAAATGAGAGGATTAGGTCATAAAATAGTACAATTACATACCTATTAGTTTACAAGATGATGCTTGATTTTAATTTTTCCATTCCAATTTAGTTGGTCAGTTTGCGTAAGCCCGGACAGTTTTAAATCAGCTAGGGTTATGAAGTTATTGACTTGGTTGATACTGGATTAGTGCGAAAATAATTGGTGGCGAATTTTGAATTCAAACACAAACTGTTTACAAACACCACTTACAAAACTATTACAAATTCGTCAGAGTATTATGTTCCTTGATTACAAATTACCACTAAATATATATAACATTTTTCGGTTTTGTATTCCGTTATCTTTAGAACTTTTTGTTGATATTTAGGGAGCCACAGACACTTAAATCTGTTAGTGGTTTAATGACTTAGGTCATAGAATGAGTCTCCTCTAAAACCTTTACCAAGCGTGGGCACGCTGTGAAAGACAATAAATTGTGACTGTGTCTCATTCTATCTTGTTTGACTTTTCTATACTGCATCTCTTTCGTGTACAACACTTACATCAACTCTTAGGTCTTATGTCAAATTACCATAGACAACCATACCATAGATTGTATGATGTACTGACACTTCCCAACATATATATAGTCTATGCTGCCACTGTGATGCCGTCAATGACGTCACAAAACGATGCAAAAAATGTCAAATTGGATAAGATGGCAGCGTATACCTGTCTCGCTTTTTCTGCAAATGTGTAAGAGAGACAACAAATGTCAGGCTTTTGACCTTCGTATTGTCGAATAGTTTACTCATAATGCCTACTTGACAGACTCGTGGTACCAAACTGACATAAACTATTCACGCAGTGAGTAGTTTGTGAGGAAACTTTACGGAGCTCGAAATTGTAGTAAAAAATCTTAAACTAGGCACACTGTATCAAATAAAATTTTACTCTACGAATTCATTAGCTTGGCTTGTAGTTACTTTTCAAATTTTCAAAAAATCTTTGTTTTCTGGTATAAAAAATCTTGTATCACTGTCTTGTGTAGGTCTTCATATAATAATATTTTGTTTGACTTTCGATTGTTTTTACGAGCCGTAAAAATTAGAATCATAAAATATTATGATATTCAACGAGGTTCTAACACAGAGACATTTCTCTTAAAATCCGTTCTTTCCTCGACAATCATGTCAATTTTCTGCAAGGAATAAAATGTTGATTGAGAACTACGAGAGAAATGCTCGGAAACGGTACCAAAAATGCTTTCATAGACTTTGTGATGTCCATATCCCCAGAGTTCCGTCACAAAAGTACAAATGGTCTGCCCTCGAGATGACACAACTATATTGATAAGGGTATAACGTACTCTGTTGAAATACAGATTTTATTGTTTTACTGGTTAGTTTTTCCGAGATAAATGGTTGCCTATATGGTTGTCTTCAAAATATATACTCATGTAAAGCATTCTACTCACGAAACTGCGGCAGGGCCGATTTAGGAGACAGCTAGATTGGGGCAAAATAGGGTGGTCCCTACACGTGGGTCTGCCACTCAGTGCGTGAGCGGACAGATGAAGAAAAACTCGGAGGCGAGTTAGGATCCGACCTGTTTAGGAGGCAATATAGGATCCTCCCCACTTTTTCACCCTAAATCATACCAACCGCAGTGTTGTGAGTAGAATGCTTTAAAAGTAACTTCAATCCGTGGCTCCAACGAAGTCACGGATTGAAAAATGCGAATTCTCTTCTTTCGCGAATTGTGAATTTTTCTGTCTTGCTACAGCAAGACAGAAAATTATTCGCATTTTTCATTATAAAACGACAATATCATATTTTAAATCCTTATAATATAAGAATGAAATATATTAGTAAGAATTATAATAAATTCTTCTAATTTATATAATTCAGTAAAAGTACCTACTAGATGAAAAAGAACTTTTCATCATACCTATTCGAAAAACGAATATTGGCTTCAGAGGATAGCGGGAGCAAAATTTAATTTTTAGTCCCATGGGAGTTTTCATTTCTCTCTTCTGATATGTGTTTATTACTACTGCGATCGTTGCAGAAATTCAAAAAAATCGATATTCAAAAATGTTTGAGCAGCTGTTATCTTCGATAAGTCACGTGATCATAGAAGGTTGATACTCCTAGCTTTTTCTCATAGGTAATGATGAAAAATAGTGTGTGTCACTCGGGGCCAAATTTTTTGTTCTCGGGCGGCGTATATAATAGCGCCCTCGGGGAACAAAAATTTTCTTTGGCCCCATATAACACAAATAACTATTTCCATTATTTATTGTGGAAATTGATAGTAGGTATTGAAAAGTACTAAACATTCTTGAATCTACAAAAAAAAGGTTGTTTACGACGTACAATACAATGCTTCTGAAAAAGATATTTTTATATCATATTTGCTGACACCCTCTTCACATTTCATTCGATTTGAAATGAATTGATGAGGAAATCCTTATAAAGTCGGTATATAAAATTTTTCTTTTTATATGAATAGTGAGCAAACGAGCAGGCGGGTCACCTGATTTTAACTGATTACCGCCGCCCATGAACATTTGCAGCACCAATGTGTTGCCGGCTTTTCAGGAATTTCTGGTCTGTTTGGTGTGTTGGTGGTTTGTTGGGTCGAATTTGTCGGTATAATATTGTCTTTATATGGTTGACACTTTTTTGTTTCTGCGTCTTTTCTGTAATTTTCTTGAGAATTTTTTGACATAATACTCGATACCTAGTAGGTATTTTTGCCCACCATGCAGACATTCACTATCCGTAATAGTCTACTTTATGATAGTTACGATAGCACTCGACGTGACAAACAACAGTATAAATTGCGTAGTGTTTGAACAAGAGTATGAGTTTAGTGAAACTACATTTTAAGCTTACATAAGCTTAGTTGTAGGTAAGCGTGATAACGTCACAAATTAAATCTATAATTATGTTAGGGGACGTTAATTTGATAGGCTTGAATGAAATAAATGAAATATTCTTTACTAGATAATGCCCGTGTTTTCGTCCGCGTGGATAAGGTTTTTTTCCCACGGAAACTCTTTCATTATCCGGGACAAAAAGGAGCCTATGTCACGCCAGGTCCTCAACTATACCAATGCAAAAAATCACGCCAGTCCGTAGTTCTGTTGAAGCGTGATTGAAGTACAAACGTACAAACCGACAAATTAGCCAAATCAACAAACAAACACACTTTCGTATTTATAATATTACTTTTATTTAATTTACTTAAGTAATTTAATGAGTGTGGTTATTGTAACTAAGCTGTTAAATTCAGTTGAGGGGACATGATTATTTTTTAATCATACGTAAATTATTTTCTAATCAAGTAATTATATTGTAATGTCTGAATGTACTACCACTGCTCTCACTGCTAGTCTCCTGCGCAGTTGACTAATGAACCTCAGTTAAATTTCGGCTGAGATTCGATTTCAAGGACTTTCTTTTAAATACCTTTTTATAACAAAAGCCCATTAATTAATAAAACACGTATTGTTCTAAAACTCATGTACATTTTAGTCCATTAGCGTGTTCACAGAAAACAAGAGTTTCTGGTTGAATTGTACCAAAGTAAAGTCACTATGTCATGGCAATAAATTATGTTTCTCATTTGTGTAAGTGCTCCAAGAGGAACCGCAGTCATGACGTATTTTAATAATTACGCTCTATTCGTTTTGTCTTTTAGCTTAGGGTAAAATAAGTAATTAAGACCGCCATGTTGGAGTGTACCTACCTACCGTACCTATCAGATGTAGGTACCCAATGTGTGTTTAAACTTTCCTGTTGACGATTGATGAGATACTTAACTCTCGTTTTATGTTAAAAGTGAAAATAAGGATATTTTAAATATTTAGGTCGAGTTAGGTTAGATCGATCACTCATCTTTTTTCTCCAATTCTCTAAAAATACAATTTTTTCTAACAAATTGAATATCCAGTCAAGGTAAAAAATCTAATAAAATTATAATGAAACCTTTACATTATTTTAAAACATAGGTAACCAATATTTTTCTTTCTCGAGGCACTTCTTCACTTTTGACCTTCTGTCTTGGATCCTGTGAAAGTTTTATTTTAATTAACACGCAGCTATTTTTTTTTTTCTTTTAAGACTTCACATTTAATGTTTGAAGGTGCCATAATACGTCTTTTTACAAAAGACTACAAGTCTTTGCACTGTACTCACATTTGCCAAAATAAACTCATTTCATTTCATTTCTATTAGGCGGTAACAAGGTTTTGAAGTTACAGACAGAATAATAATTCAGAAACATTAAAACTGTACCTTACAGTTTCAATGTTTTTGAATTAATATTCTATGAAAGACAGTGATTCAATAATTGTGTACCCGTCCTTTGTTTTCGACTTCGGACTGTTAAATAATTGTTTTATTTCAGGTTAATGCATTTTTAAACGTTTACAGCTTTTATCGGTAAACGCCTGTACCTGTCTTATTAGTCTTTTATTTTAAAACAAATACCTATTTGATGTTGGAATTAAGTTAATGTTATAAATTTTTTTTTTGTTATACCCAGTTAAATAGAGTAGACCGTACTATGAATAATGTAATGTTTTTGCAACGTCTTTCATCTTTGATTGATGCTGAAGTCGTAAGGTTCTTGAGTGGACACCACGTTTCGACAATTCGAATAATGGCTGGCTGGGACAAAGCGATAGCGATAGGGATCTGAAAAGTGTCTGTCATCTGTTGACGGACAGAAAATCATTAATTATTACATGTTTAAGCGGACGACGGTCGCTTTTATATATTAACTAGCTGATTCCGGCGCCTTCGTCTGCGCGGAAAAAGTTTAGAGTGACTAGCTACTATCCGCGAGAAGTTACTTTAAGTACGTAAGTTATTTATGAGTAAAATAAAAAAATATCAAATTCGGTTCAGATTTGAAAAAGTTATGGAGCAAAATTGAATACAATTTTAAACTTATCGACATTAAAGATGACCTATATGATGGCTGCCTCAAAACAACTGTTCTGTTTGGTGGGCGTAATAGTTAAACTCATAAATAGTAGAATCGTTCTAGAACCCAACCACCCATGCAAATGCCAACAAGCTGATCCCGCGCCTCCCCCTCCCACCTTCATTAACAAGTTTAGTCCCTATATTTTATGAGTGGGATTAGTAGGTGTTACCGCACTGCCTAGCTTTTACCTCTCAAGTGCGACCTTTGGTTTTTACCGCATGTGTTTTGTGGATGGCCAACTGTTGGTAATATTTTATTCCCGTTTTTTGTGCTACTTTACACTTGTGACAGTAGCGTATTAGAATGCATTTTACTAGCAAGTACAATTGAAAACTATTTTTACTACCACATTTGTTACTACTAGTATGGTTTTTTTATTTATTATAAGAAATCTGACTCCCAAACATGAACTTCCGACCAGATTTCAGCACGTCATAGTAATAAGACTTATTTTTTTTTCCGCAGGGAATCTGGTGGTCACCATGCATCTCTACTTCGCCGTGGTGACCACACTTCTTCAGTCAGACTGACCACCGTCAGGTCGCTCCGGTCATCAGCAAAGTATTCCAATGGACAGAATATGAGTTTATTATAGCCCATAAATAATATTGTGCTGAAGACTCCTACAATAATTGCCGAAGAATCTTGTTAATGTGATAAAAAACTAGTCATTTTATAATGTTGCGATCGTCATCGTCTCAATCGATAGACGCCCACCGCTGGACATAAATATCTTGAAGGATCCATAGACAACAATCAGTGCGTGATTAGAAATAAAAACATAATATTATTTAAGTAAGTATAATTAATTTATCATGATAAGATCTCTACAATACTTTTTACGAAATAGTATATAAATGTACATAAAATTGTGTCCAGATAAATTATTATTATTATCCTAAGAATTTTTTTTTTGCCGTAACATATTTTTCCAAAATAAACTTTTTCGAAAGTTGGTATTGAGCCATTGTTGGGTTGCTAATGATGATAACGAGTCCAGAAGGAATAAGAAATCGAGTACCTATTCAAAACAGCATAGAGTTCTAGGACTTACAAAGAGATTCAAGGAAACGTTTCAATGTAAATTTAATATTTCATTGAGAACCTAATTGAATCGTTTGAATTTATTACCTACTAGATTATGCCCGCGATTTCGTCCGCGTGGATTTATTTTTTAAATTTCCGCGTGAACTCTTTTATTTTCCGGGATAAAAAACTTCCATTAAGCTCTAACACGACATTTAAAACAAAAAGGAAACTATCTGTTCTAAAACATAGATATGACTATGGTCTATATCTTCCCCGCGTGATTTCGGTGCTCTAAGCTTAAACACAGACGTCAAGTTTTTCGTATTAAATATTTTTTGCTGCGTGGGTACGCTACGGGCGTTGCGGTAACCGAGTGGGAATGAGATAAATCTCTTCATTAGAAGAAGCATACATTTGCCTCTGTCATAAAATGGAAAATCCATGCCGGAGTGTAGTGGTTTCGGTATATTTCTCCCGTAAAGGACGTCTGCAGACCTCAACAATTCAGACACGTGCAATTATAGTTTCCTTCGCAGAAGTGAATACTCAACAATGTTTTAATTAAGGTAAAAAGTACCAGAGATAGTATGTACCTAAAGATCATTGTTCGAATGTAGCTTATTATTTATTATTTGTAAAACTGTAAACGTTAATGATTGCGGGGGCGATTCACTTTTATGATAAATATTTGATGAGGTATTCTATTTTTGGTCACATTATTAGAGACCAATCATAATAAAAGTTAATTGATTTCACTATTGCCTGTTTTTAGAAGGTTAAACTCCAAAATTTAGCTTTCCTTGTTGAGTGATTTCGTATTTAATTATATCATTATTTATTTACAATCAAATAATAGCTTTTGATAATTGATTATTTTAAGGCTTGTTCCACCATAAGCGGTTTTAATAAAACTTATCCACCAAAAGCTGAAAGCAAATGGGGTTTAATACAAATCAATATATACATACGTTTAGCTTAGAAGAGGTAAGCAATAGAAAGTTTACAAACCCTGAACTATAGAACACAAACTTTTCCACTAATTTTTCTTGTAACTTAACCGCTTGATTTGCAACGGGCCCTTATGAATGTACCTAATTGAATTTGAGATAATTTATTTGATTACGAATTATCAACTCTGTTAAAGGAATAAATTAGTTTTAATGGTTTAAACCTCTTGGAATAAAATATAACCCTCGGGATTTCGGAATAAAATATGTAAGAGCTTTACTCTAACTTTGTGGACATCGTAGAGTTGTGTAAATGTACAGTTTTCGTAAATTTATTTCGATGTACAGTTTATCTCTTGAGTCTTGCTCAATACATTAGGTAGTTTTTGCAAAACGTAAAATGTGAACTAAGTGTTTCTTTGTAAGTTTTACAGATAGTGAAATTATATTAGGTACATTAAAAATGTATATATTATATTAATATGGTGTGTTTAATTTTCTTGCCCAAACATATTAAATTATATTATTGTGTTTGTTATTTCATCAGTGAAGGAAGACACAGCCCAAGGTTCCAAAAAAATTAAAACTTTGTAATTTTCTTATTACAAAATAAAACTTAAATTATAATTAATTTTATTTAAAGCTACGCAATGTACTATGTATTGAAACAACTAATGCAACTATGTATTGAAGAGCGAATTACATTTTTAACCTAAAACGAATTTACATGTAGAAAACTAAAATTTGGGTCTTCTTCTTCTTTATCAACCGATAGACGTCCACTGCTGGCCATAGGTATCTTGCATGGACTTCCACAAGGTCTCGGTCTTGCGCCGCCTGGATACAGCGGCTCCCTGCGACGCGTTTGATGTCGTCGGTCCACCTAGTGAGGGGTCTGCCAACACTGCCAAAGGGTAGCGGTGTCGCAACTCGTGTCCGGCGGTCGTGGGTTCGCGTTCTGCCTTAGAGATGTGCTTCGTGTAGTGTAAGATGTTATGTTGTGATCAAAATAATGGAAAAAAATGAACTGTTTTTATTTCTGCCTTGTTTGTATTGTCTTAACATGCATTGAATTGTATGTAGGACTTGGGAAACTTCATTGTGGAAGCACTGTATACATAGCATACTTTTATTACCTATATTGTAAAATTATTTTTTTGAAAAGAGCAACCGCCGAGTTTATTGCTGGCTCTTCTCGGCAGAAATGGCATTTCGAACCAATGCAGTGGTAGATTCATCAACGATTCAAAAGCACTTTTAAAAGTTTACTTGAATAAAAAATATTTCTATTCTATTCTATTCTTGACAACATGTGTTATAAGGAGTCCAATGACTAACTAGGAGTCTATGGCTCTAATGGTAGAAGGCTTCTTGGATATTTAATAATGCGGTGGGTTGCCAGATCCTTCCGCATATCGACCCGACCAAAAGAACAAAATTCCTACTCTTTTTTAATAGCTAGCCTACGCGTACATTGAAAAGCGAACCGTAATTACATAAATACACATTAATGAGCTTTCCTCTGAAAAAGCTACTCAGATCCACACGCCGAGATAATATTGTGTGATCCTTCAAAGTTCCGAAGTTATATTACATCCGCTTGAACGATCTCCAAAGATGAAGTTCGTTGAAGAGTGCGTCATATTACCTACTAGCTTTAACCCGCGGCTTCGCTCACGTTAGGTTCGATTTTTTAACCCCCTATTTAACCCTCTTGGGGTTGAAATTTTCCAAAATCCTTTCTTAGCGGATGTCTACGTCCTAACAGCTACCTGTATGCCAAATTTCAGCTCGATCGGTCCAGTGGTTAGAGCTGTGCGTTGATAGATCAGTCAGTCAGTCAGTCAGTCAGTCAGTCAGTCAGTCACCTTTGCCTTTTATATATTTAGATTATAATATGTATTTTGTTATATCTAAACCAATAAAAACATTTATTTAAGTGTCTGCCTATAAAAGGTTTGTAATTTTGAATTTGTCTGGTGGGAGGCTTTGGCCTTGGCTAGTTACCACCCTACCGTCAAAGACGTGCCGCCAAGCGATTTAGCGTTCCGGCACGATGGCGTGTAGAAACCGATAAGGGGTATGGGTTGAATTTACACTGCTATACCCCTTCCAAGTTAGCCCGCTACCATCTTAGACTGCATCGTCACTTACCATCGGTGAGATCGTAGTCACGGGCTATCTTGTCATCGAATAAAAAAAAATAAAAAAATAAACTGCCTCTTTTTATTAATTTATTAATTTTATGTTTTAATGTCGGACTGAAATTTTCAGTCCGACATTAAAACATAAAATTAATAAATTTCAGTCTGAAAACTGGAAGTTCGCAGGTTCGAACCCTATCCGTTGCACTATTGTTGTAGGTACATACTCCTAGCACAAGCTTTCTGCTTATTTGTGGGGGATAGGAGGATATTACTCAACTTCAGCTTGGCTAATATTCTTTAAATAAACATAGTCTTATAGCCAGTTGAATGATAGTATAACCCAACCTTATATAAGGTATTAAAATTTTTGTCTGTGTTTTGTCCGTTTGTATGGACTTATCTTTTAAGAAAGATTGAACCGTTGTGGAGTTTGATTGCGCGAGTATTATTTTGTAAGAGTTTAGACTGGTTTTACAAAGTAGTAATGCAAAGCATCCTGTCCGAAAGGAACAAACACTCAATAGCCTAACTCAATAGCCTAAGGTACTGAAAACTGAAAGGTCGTCCGTTTGATTTGGAGCGGAAGGCAGAATATAAGTCAAGTTCAGCTTGGCTAATATTTTTTTTTAAAAAAAGGAACGCTTTTCGCCAAAAATTAAAAAAGTAATGTACCTACCTATTTATGTGCCCCTGTGTAAAAGCCACTAAAAACAATCTTAAATGTCAAGTCTTTCAGTCACAAAAAGTTTAAATTAAAGTAAAGCACTTTGTGCCTATTCAACATTTATTTATTTACTTGTCACATGAAAAAATTCGGCACAAAGTCACCCTGTCTCACGATTATTTTAATTGTAAGAAACTCTATATTATGGACTATTTAAAGAAAAACTATGAGTTGCTTCAAGTGATCAAACTCACCTTGAGTTCTAATATTAAACTGTATTTGTACAGTTCTTTACTACATTAATCCACAAAGCTTACCCACGACACAGTTTTAGAGAACTTTCCCATAATTTATCGTGAACATCAAAGCGTTTGTGGGGATAGTACATAAGTCATTAACGCAAGTGAAACTAAGCTACATCGAATTATGTCACTCGTGTGTAACAGCGACTTAGGGGGGTATCACACGGTGCGCTGCCTTATTTTGCCAGATTGTGTATCAAAGCAGTATGCTTAGCACTTCGACGACGTTGATAAAAAAATGTGTTGCAGCTTGTGAACGGGGTAAGATTTTTTTTTTTTTTTGAAAAATAAATAAAAAATTATAACTTGTTCAAGCTGTTCTAAGTAACTGAAGTGATAGCTTAGTGATTATGGCTTCAGCTGCCTTTTCGACGGATCCTAGGCTCGGATCCTATGTTTACGTACCTCTAACTTTCTTGAGATATGTCTGCTTTAACGGTGAAAGAAAACAAATATCGTGAGGAACCTTGAACGCCTGAGAGTTTTCCATAATGTTCTGGAGGTGTGTGAAGTCTTTCAATTCGCTTTGGCCAGCGCGGCGGAATTGCCTAAGCCCTTCCTAATACCCCATCTCATTCTGAGACAAGTCCCCTTCTTAGTAGTAAGCTCACATTTCATATTGTGACGGTAAGTAAGTTTACATAACAAGGTTTGACTAAACAATATCCGCACGTGACGTAATGATTTAATTCTTTCTGACATTAACCTATTTTGTATCATGACATTTGACGCATTTTTCAAAGCAGGCTCGTCGTATTCGTCGCGATTCCAGAGCGTATAGTGCGGAATTTATTAGTCACAATACATTGAAGAAAGATCAGTTTTTTTTTTATTGTGAGTTGTAGGTAAATATCTACCTAAGTATCTTTCATTTCAGATACTGAGCTTAGAATCTCAGCAGAATCTGCATTCCAAACCGGTGGTAGAGTCATGACGTGTCATAAGAGCTAAAAGTTGATCTACATGAAATAAAAAATTTTGAATTTGAATTTAAAATTAAATCTGTTTTTTTTTAATTGCGAGTTAGGCTTGCGTTGGACGACGATCAATGATGGAGAGCAGAGAGGTCTATGTTGGGTCTTGAATGTACTCAAGCTAGAGCTGGCAGGGAGCACGGACGCTGGACGCTGTTCCACATCTTAAGGGTACGTTTCAGAAACGTTTAACTGAAGCGTTTTATGTTAGGTCGCTGGCTATCGCTCACGATTTCTCGCAGCTCTGTGGTAAAGTGGTGAAAAAGACACAGTTCATGAACGCAATCTCCAAAGTACGGTCCGATAGAAGACCGTAGAACCATGTAGGATGCCTCAGTGGCGGTAAAGAGATTACTCTACGGTGCCACACTGCGCCGTGTGGCGTCGCTCTTATATGGTTGGAATCGTGTTCAACTGGGTGGAACAATGAAACTCAACAACTCGATATCAAAGTGCTATAAAGCATCCCCCTGTTGGTTGCAACCTTGACGCGTCGCTGTATTTATTTATGCAAATCTATGCTACGGTACCAGGCTAAAATAGGAGCCTGATTCTCTAAGATATTCAAATCGAATCATGCTCGTAAATGCGAAACCTTTTATTAGTTAGTTACCATTAACAGTTACAATCACATAGTTCTTACTTTATTATAAATAGCATGCTATCCTGAAGGAACTGTTTGTTTTCCCGGGATAAAAAGTAGCCTCTCTCTTCCCCAACTATACCCATGCAAAAAAATCACATTGTTCGTCGCTCTGTTGCGTCGTGATTGAAGGACAAACCAACAAACAAACACACATTCACATTTATAATATTAGTAGGGATGCGAAAGTGTGTTTGCTTGTCCTTCAATCCCGCAGCAACGGAACAATTACCAAAGGATCGACGTAATTTATTTCATCCATCATTTTGATGAAATGCCAATGTAGGATTTAGACATGATCGTAGTATCAATAAGTTTAATATTATGATATTAGAATCTGCGAAATTCCCTGCGACAAGTCTAAATTCCTTTGATCCATGTGAAAGCCGCAATATCTATAGACATAGGCAGTTAGTGGGGTATAAAAGGGTATAATCGTCTTTCTCTTATAAAAATTGAGTTACGCCATCTATGTAAAATATTTGAAATAATATTAAGAAATCTGAACGCTACATCCTGTGGACTTACCAATGCTGGAACTACCATAAAATGACAACGGATGCTAATGACATCTAGCGTGATTTTCTTATTATTTTATTATTTCTATTTTCGTCTTTCTCTTATAAAAATTGAGTTACGTGCCATCTATGTAAAATATTTGAAATAATATCAAGGGTCTGGACGTTACGTCCTGTGGACTTACCAATGCTGGAACTACCATAAAATGACAATGGATGCTACTGACATCTAGCGAGATTTTCTTATACTAACTCCTACAGAATGCGCCGTGGTTTGACCCATTTCCAGTAAGGAGGCTCTGCCTCGAGGCTTGGATAGATGGAAAACCGTTGAAAACTCAATTCTCAGTGGTTCTTCATTTTCCGTTTTGAAATAATAGACACAAAATATTCTTACATTGAAATGCAAATTCTATTACATAGATGGCATTGCATATTGTTTCTTCTTTAAAAAAATGCGTCTTATTGCATTTGAAAGCAATATTCAAAGCCAAATGGGATGGTATCGTATTGCGCTCCAGCCTCGAGGACTGAAGAATGTTTGTAAAAATACGTAAGTAAGTACCATAAAATGACAATGGATGCTACTGACATCTAGCGAGATTTTCTTATACTAACTCCTACAGAATGCGCCGTGGTTTGACCCATTTCCAGTAAGGAGGCTCTGCCTCGAGGCTTGGATGGATGGAAAACCGTTGAAAACTCAATTCTCAGTGGTTCTTCATTTTCCGTTTTGAAATAATAGACACAAAATATTCTTACATTGAAATGCAAATTCTATTACATAGATGGCATTGCATATTGTTTCTTCTTTAAAAAAATGCGTCTTATTGCATTTGAAAGCAATATTCAAAGCCAAATGGGATGGTATCGTATTGCGCTCCAGCCTCGAGGACTGAAGAATGTTTGTAAAAATGAAAAAAAATCTTGAGCTTTCTACTATAATTGAGCCAATTTATAAACTGTAAATCCTACTAATAGTACAAATGCGAAAGTTTGTGAGGATGGCTGTATGGATGGATGGATGGATGCTCGTTACTCCTTCACGCCAGAACGAACGTACCGATTGGGCTGTTTGTAATCGAGATACCCATACCCAGGATTAACACATAGGCTATATTATGTAGCTATACATTAATATTGTAATATTTTGTTATGAAAAGAGCAACTGCTGAGTTTTTTGCCGGCTCTTCTCAGCAGAATCTGCATTCCGAACTGGTGGTAGATTCATGACGTGTCATAAAAGCCACAAGTTGGCCTACATGAAATAAATAATTTTGAATTTGAATTTGAATTTAAACCGGGAAATCACAGGATTCTCGCAGGAATCCAAAACTAAGGGTTTAATCGTCTTTCTCAAGTCTTTCTCTTATAAAAATTGAATTACGTGCCTAAAATCTATGTAAAATATTTGAAATAATATCAAGGAATCTGAAAGCCACATCCTGTGGAGTGTGGACTAATGGTTTTGGATACCTGCGGGAATCTGTCGCTGTACAATAAAAAGTCACTGTACAATAATTAAATTCATATCTCTACTTGTAGAGATATGAATTTAATTATTTATGTTGTACTCTTTTAGTTTAAAACGTATTTGATTTTTTGTTTTATTAAAAGAATATTAGCCATGCTGAAAATAAATTAATATTCTCTACGATTTTTTTTTGTGTTCCTCCCTTTTTTCGTAATCGGAGACTGTTCTAGGATGTCTAGGATTGGATACGACAATTATGAAAAGGGTAAGGGTAGGGTAAGGGTAGGGTAAGGGTAGGGTAAGGGTAGGGTAAGGGTAGGGTAAGGGTAGGGTAAGGGTAGGGTAAGGGTAGGGTAAGGGTAGGGTAAAGGGTAAGGGTAAGGTTTGAACTTTAGGTTTTCAGTCCGCCGCTATATGCTATTTACCATTCTCAAATATCAAAAAAAATATTTATTCCCCGGCTATGATGTTGTATATGTATAAAAAGAGGTGGATATGTTACAAGCGTGCCGTAAATGAAGCGCGTAATGGCAGATATCATGTCATCATATCGTATCATTATGTCATTTAACAATGAAGTACTCTACTATACTCTTCGTCGTTTGCCACAAATTTTTCGCTTGTTTTGTGAGTATGTAACTCATCTCTAGTAGAAATTATTGTTCCCCGGGACTAAATCTTAAATTATTTTGGTCAACTTTCCTAGTTGTATTGTGTACGTATGCAAAAATCTGTAACACGACTTTGTCATTGTAAGCTAAAATTTGCATACATAGTTCGACGATACAGTATTTCTGTTGATAGATATTTACTTTGTTCGCATCCTGAACCGAGTCACGTGTGGGATTGGGCGATACGTGACCGACGACATAAACGTAGAATGGTGTAGAAAAATGCCGGTTTTCCCTCGTAATGTCGATTGGGCCCTAGATATCTATGCCCCCGTGAATTCAAATAGATGCCAAATGAAAGAAACGACCGGTTTGGGTAGCCTATTATTCCGTATCAGTTAATACCTTTTTTATGCCTTGGCGATACGCATTTCTTTTGTACATTATTGTATAAAATAATGAATAATATTTCCGTTAAATAATAAAATTAAAAAATAAATCTTCCGTATTACACTAAATACATCCTATTATCCTATTCCTAATTTATGTTACAAATAAGAACGTTTGGATGTTTGTTACACAATCACGCCGCAACGACTGAACCGATTTGGCTGAAATTTGGTCCAGAAATAGATTATAATCTGGAATATCACGTAAGTTTTATCCCGGAAAATCATTAATCCACGCGGACGAAGTCGCGGGCATCATCTAGTAATCTAAAATTATTTTGCTTAGTGTTTAATTTTTAATTCTTGGATATACCTACAAAATGGTTTCTATTACTTTCTACTGTCATCTAATTCAATATTGTTTTTTAGCCATAAGGTGGTCTAGATGAGATTGCGTTGTAGCAATAAGATCAATTTTTCGTCTTAGGCAGATTTTGGGTTAGAAAGGTTCAATATTAATACTCTATTTCATATTCTATTATTGGAAACTTAGCAACTTTTTATCGTTAACATAAAAAATGAAATTCCTTAATATAAATATACTGGTACTACGAAAGCGACTAAATTTAAAATTGATTGCCGTTCATAAAAATATAGGTAATAAACCTTGCCTCGGTTAAAAAGCCGTTAAGTTTTTATTGTTTTAGTAAAAATTGGGTAACAGAAAATATAAGGATTTATGTTAAGTACTAGTGTGGGCTTACATCGCTAGATATTGTTTCATTGATTTGTCCTTCAATCACGTCGCAACAGGGCGGATTCACGTGATTTTGTATGTCACTATACTTCAGACTATGGTTATACTATACTACTAGGTGGAAAAACAAAGCAATCCCGCGTGGTTTTAAAAATTTTAACCTCAGGGAGGCAAATTCGTGGTAAAGCTGGTAGTTTATGTAATAACTTTGTAACATAATATAATTTATAGGTATTCCAATATTATGTTAACCTTACGGGTACATTATATTTTCTATAGGACATGTAAATCCACTCATGGCTCTAAAGTAACACCCTAAGAAAATATTGAAGGGTTTTGATTTGCGAGTGTCTGTATACTTAAGGCAAACCTCTTTTAAGTCAGGTAGGTTAATGTAGAAAAATACAAAGAAACACAGTGATAGTGATTAAACTAAAGTCACGGTTATTCCATTATTCTGTTGAATACTTATTTGAATCTGACTTTTGGAAGCCAAAGTTGATTTTTAGTGGTTATTATAATTCTTACGGTAAAGTTACCTTTAACCTCTTGATGTGCAACTTGGTGACAGTCGAATTTATATACTTTTTTTATGTGCAATACATAGGCACGTAAGTCTCTGGAGATTAAAAAAAAATTACAGTATAAATAAAATTACAGAGTAGATTAAATTACTGTTAATCCTTAATTTGTACTGTACTGGCTTGCCCAGTACAACAACACAACATAATGGATATGTATAATACAGAGATCACTCACTTGTCCCGCCACACCGATGCCGATATAAGACTGAGACACCCACCGCATGGTGGCTGCATTTATAGTAACAATACAGTTGTATTGTTACTATCTACCCACATCTAGATTCTGATGTTACGCGTCTAATATATTCGCTTACCTACAGACCTAGTACGGTACATCTCTTCCTTGTTTTAATTTTATTTTTCATGTTGCTTGTCATGTCAGTGGTCATTTGACAAAATAGTAATATGGATAAATAATCCAATGTACCTAGTACGGGTACTACTATTACTTAACCTTGATAGCTAGAAAGCCCTAACCTAATTACACATAGTCGCTTCTACTGTGCTCTCTTCCTTTTCCTTTTTTCCCCGAACTGAACTCATTGTAACAAAATCTCAAAATAAGTGATCTCAACCAACGAAAATATTTAATGGATCTATCTGAACACTAAGTGCCTATAATTGCACTGATACAAATGTAATAATCTAAATCCGGAAGGAAAAGTTATTACCTACCAACTATGCCATCCGAAATCATTCTAAGATTAACCATTTATAAATGCAAATAAAGTTAAAACGTATTTATTGAAAACTACCTTAGAATTATTTCTAATTCAACCCAAGTACGTGAAATCTACAGAACGACCAATATTTATATTGACCTGGTCATAAATATAATCACACATAATGGCCCCTGTCCTCACATCCAACCAATTCAACCACAACACTTCAGACAAACCACCATCTGAACGTGAGGGCAACTATCAAACATATCGAAGAATTATTTAATTAATTACACTCATCTAAACCTCAGGGCAATATTCATTCGATCAGGGCGCGATTGCTATCACAACCCACCAACCAAATATAACGACCCAGACGCGGAAGCATCTAGCAGCCTAATGAGTCTCTGAGAGAGACCGAACTCGCATCGTCAAATCCGCTGTATTTATCCCCACGGCGCGCCGCCAGATCGGAGCCTACGTCGTCAACAAAGTCAAACATCGATTTTATAAAACTACCTTCAATACGTCGAAGTTGTATATCTTTACTATTCCAATATTTCGCTAATATTATATCGATTTGATTTTCGTTACAATACAGATAGTTTGCAATTTTAAAATTCCATCATATTTAAAGCATGCCCCATTTAAAACCGCAGTGTTTTTTGAACCCTGTGATTTAACGAAAATGCCCAATTGTCAATACTTAAATTCCATTTCAAACTAATGATATCTGGCCGTAAGGAAATATATCGGCAACTGAAAATAATCTATTTTAAATTTGATCCTGTCAATTGCATGTAACCCAAGCCCTACAGACTGATGTAAGCAGTATCTTGATAAAGGATAATGCCAAAAATGTATGGAACTTTAACCCACTCACGTTTACAAGAATGAATTATGCATAGCAATATAATGATATTGCCAATTGTTTACCTAAGTTTTAAAACTTCTAGAACTTGCGGCTTTTTTGACTAATTCAAAGTCAAAGTTAGACTTTTAGGTTATTATGAAACTAAAATCCTGAATGGTTTATACTACACGAACGAGATGCAGTATACGTAGACGTATGACACTGACAAATGACATCGCACCACCGTTGACATCTCAAATTGACAATGGTGTTTCATTCAGAAAGCTAAAACAACAACAACAATGGCGTTCCATTACACGTTCCATTTCCTTTTCGTTTTTGATTTTTTTTTTTTAATTTTTAGCTAATGTGCAGTTATTTGGTTTTATTTAGCCAATTATACTCGGCTAAAACCAAGATGGTAATATTTATTCGATTGAGGTGCGATTGCTATCGTATCCACTCAATCATATCATATAACATGAAAGTTACTAATCACTTGAAACATATCATCGTAATATCAGGTCAGTATTGTTGAGCCACTAACTTCTAAAAACAATATGACACAATACAAGGTCTATGACAATAATATTATTCTTTTAACTAGATTTGGACTTTTACCTTTAACTAGATTGGCCACTGTGCCAACTACCCGTGGGACCCAATCATATGATGGTCCTCCTGACCGAATTCGGCCACGAGATCAGCCATCTGCGCGGGAGATATTATAGTGCACAAGTATTTGCGCAGACACAAGTGCACTCTCTATTCCCTCACTCTCATAGTCCGATGGGACGGGGAAAAATCGACCCGACCAGAGAGAGATCAGGCGCAGGACCGACAGTTTTACGTGCTCTCCGAGGCACGGCATACATACTGAATTGCCATGGCATCGGTCATCCTCAGATCGCCCCGATCCATGCAACTCTTTTTTTTTTTTTTTTTTAGGTATCGACTACCTTCGCCGGTACAGTTCCGATTTTCATCGCGAACTTACCAAATTTCCTTTTTTTTTTTTTACTAAATTTCCTTTTTTTTTACCTCGCTGGTACAGTTCCGATTTGCATCGCGAACTTACCAAATTTCCTTTTTTTTTTTTTTACTAAATTTCCTTTTTTTTACCTCGCTGGTACAGTTCCGATTTGCATCGCGAACCTACCAAATTTCCTTTTTTTTTTTTTTACTAAATTTCCTTTTTTTTTTTTACCTCGCTGGTACAGTTCCGATTTGCATCGCGAACTTACCAAATTTCCTTTTTTTTTTACTAAATTTCCTTTTTTTTTTTTACTATCGGTATCGACTACCTCGCTGGTACAGTTCCGATTTGCATCGCGAACTTACCAAATTTCCTTTTTTTTTTTACTAAATTTCCTTTTTTTTTTTTACTATCGGTATCGACTACCTCGCTGGTACAGTTCCGATTTGCATCGCGAACTTACCAAATTTCCTTTTTTTTTTTTTACTAAATTTCCTTTTTTTTACTATCGGTATCGACTACCTCACTGGTACAGTTCCGATTTGCATCGCGAACTTACCAGATTTTTTTTTTTTTTTTTGTAGGTACCGTTCGATTTCTCGAACTACCTCCGTTACATTTGCAAAATCAATGCACATAATAAGTGACATAATAATCATAATAGGTCCAACATGTTCTGCCAAAGGCATATCCAACTATTTAACAATAAGAATTGTAATTAATATTTTTATTTCGTCTCAGAAAGAATGACAACTATACTCATCTAAATGGAATCTAAAGGCTAACTGGACAGGCTTTAAAAATGATATTATGTATTCAAATCATAATAAATTTAGTCACCATTATGTACACCGATCAACAAATTTTGTGCTTTTATGCTAGTGCGTATACGGAATCCACAAAACCTTTACACATCTACATTTGTTTGCGTGGGTCTTAACCTACAGCCCCTTCATCTTAGTCTTAAACCACGGCGCTTGTGGTCTTTTTTAAGGACACTATTAAAACAATAACACGTCTAAGTTTCTAGATCTGGCCCGCCAGAGTATATTATACACTGGTTTGCTATTCGTACCTTAAGCAATTTTACGAGTGTTACCGACCGGAACTAACCATTAGTTGCCATGCCACACTAGTCCCGTCAGACACATATATCACATTCGGATTACAGACAGTTCCAGACAGTCTGATTATTTACAATTTACCATAATGAATAATAAAGAACCGATCTTATTTTGTTGTTGGCTTTTAGAACAACAAAAAACGCATCCAAATTCATAAACGGAGTAGAAATCACAATTTACCCTACCAAAATCTTTGAATATGGATCCGTTCATTTCCATAGTATCGATTGAATTCTACATTTATGTTTACAACAAAATAACGCTTTACTGGAATAAGGTAACGCTTCTTTAGGTACCAATATTACAAGACCGACATTAGGTTCAAATAAATTTTACTGCAACGGCATTATTCATAGCGAATTTAGCTTAATAAGCCATAACTTCACTTTCATTATACTATCACGAATAGGTAAATTAAAAGTATTGACACACATGCATTGCTAGCAATAATTAAATAATAAAATTTTGTTCGATTACTTTGGTCCTGTCACGGTCGCCACTTGTACTGGCTTGCCCAGTACAACAACACAACATAATGGATATGTATAATACAGAGATCACTCACTTGTCCCGCCACACCGATGCCGATATAAGACTGAGACACCCACCGCATGGTGGCTGCATTTATAGTAACAATACAGTTGTATTGTTACTATCTACCCACATCTAGATTCTGATGTTACGCGTCTAATATATTCGCTTACCTACAGACCTAGTACGGTACATGTACCTATCATGAAAGTTTATAATTTCAATGCAGAACTGGAAACAAATTATTTGAATTTAATGGCACAAACAATTTTCAGTAAAACAGTGCATTTTATCCACAGTGTCATTAATTTATTAATCCATACATTTACTATTCGATTATAGGCCATAAACCTATCAGCATCAGGAAAGCAGAACAAAATACATTTTGCTACAACACTGTTACCTTGAAATTCCCGAATTATTTCGAAAAATGTGCCTAAACGTAATGGATCTAGGTTTCTAATATCTAATGGGTCTAGTTCTTCTGTGAATTTAATTTTCATCCAATGTTTCAGCTAATGTAATTTTCAATGATTTTTCTTGATTTGGCAAATTTTTTACTCTCTATTTATAAAAAAAATGATTAATGTTTAAAATATTTCAGCAGGTAATTGAAAATTCTTCGCAAGGTATAAAATCAATAAATTGTAAAAACTAAAGCTGAATATAATTAAATAAAACCGAATCGATAGAAGAGTCATGACGTGTCATAAGAGCTACAAGTTGGCCTAAATTTTGAATTTTTTTAAACATTTGATGACATTAAAAGTCAGACATAAGTCGGTCAAAATAATAGAAATTGCTTCGTCACACCTATGTGACAATCTGGACAGTCGTATTTCGGTTTCAAGAATTGTGGTGGAATGGTTTGCCTTACAATAAACCCATTCCGATTTACCAAAAATCTAATTACTTACAGCTTTTTCCCTTACGGCCATCTGAAAAGATACATTCTGTGTTTTCCTCAGCGACACACATGCTACAATAATATTTTCTTTAGTAATCATAGGTAAGCAAGTACTAATGTACGTCAATTTATCAGTTAACTTAAAAATATAAAACTTAGAAATTGATGTAGGTCGGTAGGTAGGTAGTTGGGCACGTGTCTGGAATACCGTAATAATAACATGTATTAATGAATAAAGCCTCCATTTACCACGAAATTTAGGGATAATGAAACGTAAACAGATGTGGTTACCCTCATAGTGAGATGGTAGTTTAACATAATATTGTTATCATTTAACAGAAAAAGAAACCGCGTTCAACATTTCTGTATCAAATTTTTTTTCTGATAGTTTTTTTTTATTCGATGACAAGAGAGCCCTTGACTGCGATCTCTCCTGATGGTAAGTGACGATGCAGTCTAAGATCGTATAGCAGTTTAAATTCAACCATACCCCTAATCGGTTTCTACGCCATCATGCTGGAATGCTAAATCGCTTGGCGGCACGTCTTTGACGGTAAAGTGGTAACTAGCCAAAGCCTCCCACCAGACAAAAAAGGATAGCCCTACCCAAACAATATCGCAGTTATGAACTATTGTACTAATAAAGTAGAAAAACCATAAAACATCAAAGACAACATCCGACGAGCCGGCGAAAAGCGAAGCAACCTGCTGGCAAAAATATTGCTCAGTAAAAAGGCGAATAGCCCGCGGTTTATGTAACGCAGCGTGTGGCAAGTTATTGCGACGTTGCTTTACGCTTCAGATATTAATGGCAACAAAATATAAGTAGTAAAAAAACCTCTGTAAATTTTGACCAAAAAACATCTATTTCTTCCTTTTAGTCTTCCATTAACTATCGCTGCGCTGGTCAGCTTAAAATCCCGCTCGAGGTAGGTATCAAAATTTCGTTGCTCTTCCAATAAAGGTATTCCGCCCAGTGTGCGCTACCAATAAAAGCTACCGACTATCTACTGTAATTGGTCTTAACGAATGCATCGCGTCAGTATCACTTTGTGAATTTACTTCGGAATTCTGAAATGTTTGATTACAAAACACAATCTTCACAAGCTAGATTAGTTTCGTGCGTGGTCTCAAAGGCACGGATATATTTGAAGGTTAAATTCAGAGCTCCAAAGTCAGTAATCAATCCAGCTACCATCTTTGATCTTAGTTATTTAAACAGCACAATCCACTGAATTGAAAACCAACTTCTATCAACCAAAATAATAATAAAACTCGGTCCAATTTATGTTGGACGTTTTCAATTTTAGACGGATACAAAGTTTGCGACCGAGCGTGGTTACCATTTTAATAGATTTTCCAGGTGACGAATCCGCTTCGGCCTACATACATTATTCAAACAATTATTGATGCCAACGGTACGTTTTATAATTCAGCAACCGGGAATTTTATAGTTTCGTTGGCCAAATTGTTTACGCTTTACATTTTGAATGATCCCTTCTGTGCCGGTGCTAATCCTTGAAAAAGTCCCGTCACGTCCAGTTTACATACATTTGAAAATACAATGGGCTTATTTCAAAATCATTAAATGGTAACCGACGAAAAAAGTTGAAGACTTGACAATTTTTGCAGATTTTATTCATTAATGAATAATATACTTACACGGTCTCTCTCTGCGTCGTGTTCCACATTACTGAGGGTCATAACCCGTTCCACCAAGGACTCTTTTGTAAATGATGTGCTTCAGTTTTTTGCAACATGCAAGGCTTCTTGGACCTAACTATCGAAGAAGTAGAAGATACTTACACAAGACTAGCTTTTGCTCCCGCGACTTCGTCCGCGTGGAATTAGATTTTGGGGTGGAATTTTCAAAAACTGTGACACATGTACTTCTTTATTTTTAACTGAAAGCTCTAATACCAACTTTGATGGAAACAGTTTGTAAAATGACGGACTTTCATATAATCTTCCATCCCCTATTTAAACCCCTTAGGGGTGGAATTTCCAATAATCCTTTCTTAGTGTGCGCCTACGTCATAAAAGGAACCAACTGTAAAAATTTTAAGTTTCTAACTTCAGTAGTTTAGGCTGTGCGTTGATATCTCAGTCAGTCAGTCAGGACTTTGAATTTTATATATATATAGATGACTCATAATAGTGGATCCGATAAAAACCTGCGAAAAAAAGAGCAAGACATTAACAAAGTATTACGTGTTATGGCAACGAGTAATTTAGACCGCAGAAAGTCAGGAATTAATGAGCAATATTCTCCAAGGAAGGGATCCATATTGTATTGTGTGTAAAAATACAGGTCTCAGACAAAAAGCGATAATCTGCGCTAACATTCAGATAATACCTAAGCTTGTTTGCGGCCAATTGATTATACATATACATAGTAGGTAGGTAGGTAGTACACATGTAATAATATTATATAAAATTCTGACTGACTGACTGATTGACTTATACATACCTATATTGACGCACAGCCTAAACCCTAAACCTTGTAACGGTAGGTTTCTTTTATGACGTAGGCTCACTAAGAAAGGATTTTTTGAAATTCCACCCCCAAAGGGGTTAAATAAGGATTTAAAGTTTATATGAAAATCTGTCATTTTTTAAGCCATGAAAATCCATCCATGAAAATCGGTACTTTGCCTTTCGATTAAAATTAAAGAATAAAGAACCTAATTCCACGCCGACGAAGTCGCGGGTGCCCTCTAGTTGTCAATAAAATGAATTTTTCAGATCTTTTGCATCTGAATATAAATACTGTAACGACACTGTAACGAAATTTCTAATTACAGATCCAATTAAGCGATTACCTCTGTAATTTTGTTTGGGAAAGTAATTGTTTTATCAGACTAGGCTTACTGGGCTTACAAAATAATCTTTTTTAGATTGATATTGTAGGATGTTTTATTCTTTTAATAAAAATATTCCCATCATTTTAAATACAAAAGGTATTTTTCTAAAGCACTTTTTTCGTGTCCCCATCTAATGGCTCTAATAGGGACACGCTTTTGGTTTTTTTTTTTTTCAGACGTTTTTCAAGTCGGTTACAAAACTTGAGGCTATCTGGATCCTAATGCTTAAAGGTAACCTACCTATAAGCATAAGAATCCAGCCTTTTTACGGGGTTTCTTACTCTGTTTTAATTAACACTGTAAAATTGGAGCCATCTACCATCCACATGCCTGTAAGCGCCCGAAAAAAATAGCCTACGACACCACACAGTCGAAAAGCTTGCTCCGTATTAATAATATACCTTAAAAGTTCAACGTAATATTACAGACTCGCATACGCTTTATCATCGCCGCCTTATTACGTTTCGATGAAAGATACGCCCAAGAGCCTACTGTTTTGTCTTTCCATCTTAATGCCACATAGTAGACAATTCTATATTAAATTATACGTTTTTTTTTCGATGACAAGGTAGCCTTTGACTGCGATCTCACCTGATGTTAAGTGTCTAAGATGGTATTGAGCTAACTTGGAAGGGGTATAGAGTGTAAATTCAACCCATACCCCTAATCAGTATCTACACGCCATCCTATTTGACGGTAGGGTGGTAGATAGCCACGGCCAAAGCCTCCCACCAGACAAGGGAACGTGACAGACAGACGTGTGCGATGGTTCCCGAAACACAAATAGGTTTTCAAGTATACACAATGTTAAGTACGTAGCTTAATGTGAGTCACCACGTGTGGTCTAATGCCCCTGACAGCCAATTAGCATCTTCCCAATGTACACCTATTAAGGTCGCCATGAAAAGCGAACCTTAATCTGATGAAACGGTAACATTCACAAAGCTTTGTCTTCGTATCTGACACTGTATTGTACAAACAATGCCCGTCCATTTTCATGAAACTGTGAAATAAATATGTACCTAGCGCAACAATAATTTCAAAAGTCGGAAATCAAGTTTTCATTACTCTTTTGCCGCCTTTTTGGTGACCAAAAACATTTAGATCAGTGACTGCTATTTTGGTCCTTATTTTTTGGAATTCAATTTCCTATCCCAGTTCAACCAAAGACCATCATTCATGATTTGAAGGTGACAGATCTGTAAAGTTTCTTACGCCGCTATTTATTTTCACCTCCAATAAATTTTGTATCGAACTATAAATAACCTTCGATCACAAAAAAACTATAACGCTTAGAACAGAAGTTTCTAACAAAGTTCCGCTCCATACGTAGGCTCAAATAAAGAACCATTGTATGTGTGAGTGCCGTGTAATTATTTTCTGTACTGGCACTAATAATAATTAAGTTTTTAATGGTTATTGTGATGAACTATGACACCCTTTCACAGGACAGTAGGTACGTCATTTTTAATAATAACTAGCAAACCCGGCGAACTCCGTTTTGCCACCAGAAATTTTTCCTGAATTTTCCTTGCTCTAAACCTCACGGAGCCCGAGACCTTTCCAACGAATGCAAAACCGTGGAAATCGGTTCGTGCGTTCTGGAGTTATAGCGTCAGGAAGGAAAACCCGACTTATTTTTATATAGTAGATTTTGTGCGAGTTCGTCGTGCTAATGTGACGATACTGCTTAAAAGGCTTACTTAAAATGACTATTGCGCTTCTATTTAGTAGGTTACATTTTTAACCGACTTCCAAAAAAGGAGGAGGTTCTCAATTTATCGGAAAATCTTTTTTTTTATTTATATTAAGTTCGATGGAAGTTTTACTTTTTTAAACACCATAATCTATCGGTCATAATCACGGTAAAACCTTGACTGTACAGGTGAATATCGTTCTATATTTATCAACTTTTGTTGACCAACTATCCGCTGGTTTGTGAAGTACATAAGACAGACATCTCTTCTTTTATTCCTTTGTGTGCCAAATAATAATAGATAGCAATCAAGAAATTCAATTCGAGAGACTGTTTTATGTTATTTAATTAAGTTGTCTGTAGTTTTCAACACAAATACGACTTGAACGTCTCAATCCTAACTTAATAAACATTAAAACTCCAACTTACTGAGTTAATGAGTACAGTCCATTTTCTTGGTAATGCAAAGTCGTAGCAAACCAAGTTCTCGGGGTATTCAACAAGAGAAACTGTGATTGGATATTGCTCTAAGGAATTGTGTTCTCGTTCTTGTACTTGGAGGATATATTGTATATATATGTCTTTATATAAGTAGACTAGACTAGAATAGAATAGATAAATAACTTTTACAAATTCTTTTGAATCGTCGATGAATCTACCACTGGTTCGAAATGCCCTTCCTGCCGAGAAGAGACTATCTTCAAAATTAAGCAACAATATTTCAATGTTCAACTCTATGGGTCAAATTATTTATTTTCGATATCAAGTTAACTCTGCGATCTTATTTTTTCTGTGCAGTTATTAAAAAGGTTCACTAACCTTATAACCTTGGTCCATAATTAACCTTAAAAATAACGAGAGTGCTTATATTATGAAGCTTAGAAATTAAATGTACCTAAAGAGGTCTCTTTTGTTAAAATCCGATAATAAAGAATAAGATTAGGTATTTTTCTAACGCTTATTTTATTAAGATTTATGCTTGGCATCTACAAAAGATGATTTTTCGTTTTTAATTTGTCATTTTTAAATCAAAATTTTTGAAAATTGAAATTAACATCAATTTTGGCACCAAAGTCAAACATCACACTAATATTATAAAGGCGAAAGTATTTATGTGTGGCTGTGTGTGTGTGTGTATGTGTGTGTGTATGTGTGTGTGTGTGTGTGTGTGTGTATGTGTGTGTGTGGTGTGTGTGGTGTGCGTGCGCGTGTGTGTGTGTGTGTGTGTGTGTGTGTGTGTGTGTGTGTGTGTGTGTGTGTGTGTGTTTTTAACTCCTTCACGCTACATCCGCCCGCGGGAATCAAAAAACCTTAATCCACGCGGACAAATCGCGTTCGCAAAAAACCAAACAAAGTTCGACGAACTGATGATGTAGGGGTTAAAAGGTGGGATGGCGACCAAGCAGCGGAAAGCGCGTTGTTACCAGAACCCCCACTAGGTAGATCAACGACATCAGACGACTCGCAGGGAGCCACTTGATGGCACAAGACATAAATCTGTGGAAGTCTATACAAGAGACCATTGTTCAGAAGTGGTTTTAAGAAGAAGATGAAGATATACATTATATCTCAAATATATATGCGCAGCAAACCAAGCTGCAGCAGTCTTAACGAGAACAGAAGCTCCAGTGAAAGCTGATACGCAATAAGCCCTTTGAATCACTATAAAAATCGAAATGACAACGTATTACAAGACTGCGTGAACTGAATCGGCCCGCTGGGAATAATATTGCAAGGTTGGAAGGCATAAACCGTTCGGTTTGTCCCGCTCAGCATGTGGCAAGTTATTGCGATACTTTTTATGATTTACGAGTATGCCATAAAACACTACTGAAATAATATATACTCTAAAGCGAGAGAGAAAAAATAAACAAGAAAGGTTGAATGTATGCTAGATTTTTCTCAAAAATTGTACCTACTACTGTGGAACTTACCTTTTTTTTTGACTCAGCGAAGTGAGGTTTACTTAAGTAAATCAACACTTTTCCGTCTGCTTGTCTGTCAGGGCTCCGACTAAGCGTGTGGGAACAACTTTTTTTTTTTTTTTTAATCTTTAATTGAAGGCTTTTACGTTACAACGTATGTCAGCCTTATCGTACCCTAAACAAAATATAAAACTAAAACACTATTTACACATGAATAGACTGAACAAACTGCACGCTTCGTCAGAATTTGGATTTGCCAATAAATTATGAAAGACACCAACGTGCAGTCTGTTCAGTCTTAAATCTTCCATCAACCGGACTCTATCAGACTGATATCGGACACATTCCACCAACAAATGGTGCACATCGTCCAGGACACCACAAACGTCACAGTTAGGGGAAGATGTTTTTCCCATAAGGTAACCGAATTTGTTGGTTGGAATGTGTCCTGATCTAAGCCTATGTGCCAACACTACATATTTCCTTTTCATCCTAGTATAACTGCTCCAAGGTACATGAGGAGGCTCACACTGCAGCGTTCTATACCATATGGGAACAACTTGAAGTATTAAATTATAGCAATAGGCAGTTTGTTTTATTAAACGAACAAGTAAATGTATGAAATTCACCATTGTTTGGAGAGGTGTTGCGTGCTGGTGTATCGTAATTCCTGTATTTGTTCTACTACTGGAGGAGCGGCAGTTTACAGCGTGAGCAGCACGTTGTACTGCACAGATTTTTTTTGACGGATTAAAGCAAAAGAATTTTGCTGTTATGGAATTCCGCAAGGAAAGCTCTGCTTCTATCCAATATTATTGAAAGGCTCAAGTTTGCATGCCGTCCGCTGGTGCGTTGCAAACATGCAACTCACTGGTGACGTACGCGGGGCTGTTTCCAATACACTCAACCACATGGCCCTAGCCTCAGCTAATGCCCAACCCGGGTAATGAAGCCAACACTTCGAGGCCTGTACCTCCGGTAGCTTCACGGCCAGTGGAGACGACCAGCACGTCAAATCGGGTCTACTCGCTCCCCGCCGGGTGACGTGTTGCTGTGGAGATTCAGTAATACTTACAACACTAAAAATCTGCAGGGTTTATGTACGCGGGGGCTGCAGCGGAAGTTCTTTTCAAGAAATATCCGCTCATATGATATTTCATTTCCGAGAAGCAATATCCTGGGTGGCGTGATGTTTGGTTTACTTTTCCAATTTCCTTTGTATTAGGCTCAAGAAGATTTCATCTAGGTTCATGTCAGTAATTAGATACCTATTTTTAAGAATAAGTTCAATCTTTAATAAAAAAACAATCTTTTTTACTTATGGTAAGAATAAGCTTAAATAAAATTGATCATATCAAGCGTTATTGTACTCAATAGTACATACTAACAACGATAAGCTATTATTTAAAAATGTTGTCAAATAATTTTGGTAGTCCGTGTAATGTGAGAAACTTTATTTGTTGTTTTTTTAAGTTGAAATATAGTTTATGTTGTGGCAATCTATATTAAACTACTCTCTTGAATCTCTCTCTCTTACTTGAAAGTTCTTGAAATTATAACAAACACGCATTTGCACTACAAACAATAAACGATTTTAATCAAGGAAGTACAAAATGTTGTATTGAATAAATTAGAAAGAAGCGAAGCTTTTCATTTTCCTAATAGCTCTGGGAGAAATACACAGACGTTTTACAAAAGTAGTCTGGTTGACTGCGAACAGAATATCTTAATTATTTTTCTCTTAGGTATTTCCTTTATAGCTTTCAAGTTTGCGTTTGCCTGCAATCTCCTGATGTAAAGTGCGGAGATTTATTTACAATAGTATGCAACCAATTCACAATACTACCAAAGGACATTAAAGAAAAAGAATCACAATAAAGGTAATTATGGGTTACACCTACTAGCTTTTGCTCGTAATTTCGTCTGCTTCATCAGGGTTCTTCTCTTTTCTTTTTCTTTTGGCTAAGAAGTAACCTATGTTATTCTCCTGGTCTTCAATTGTACACATGCAAAAACCACATCGTTTTGTTGCTGCGTGATTGAAGGACAAATCAACAAAAAAAAACATACTTCGCATTTATAAAATTAGTAAGGATTTTTATTAATAATGTCGATTGTCAGTTTTCCCAACCATGTGACAACTTGGGCAGGGAGTTTAAAAATATCTTTTGGTTATCCCTAATATGAGCAATAGGGACGTGGATAAAACCACGCGAATGAAGTCGCGGGCCAAAGCTAGTAATTAATGTAAACACCATACTATTAAAGATGAAGATGTGCTACGTTTAATTTTAACGTTTGATAAAGGATACATTGTTAACTTGAGTACCTGCCCGACCTTTTTACTCATACTAAGTGAGTACACTTGTAACTCTACCGCAATTCAATAGCAAAGATTTAAGCAAATATAACGATTGTTTGCCATCGAACAGTATCGTTCAAACAATACTGATATGATAGCGAGAATACACAGCACATGAGTGGTATTTGCTCCAATTTCTTGTGGCTTATCTGTCTATTGTGTTTACTACCTACTCCTAGTTAACCCTAGTTGTGACAGCGCATAGCAAAAATCATGGTAGTCAAGTAACAACGACCACGTTGGTGATTGGATGGGTGACCGACGTTGTTCCTTTGGTCTATTCGCTCCATCCGAGCTTCTGAGAGCATATCAAGCCTTCAGTCTTTATTACGGTTTATTTACGGTTAAAAGTAATATGTATATGCTATATAAGTATAGCTTATGATAATGATTGTTAAACATAAGAGTCGAAATCTCGTTCTCTTAGCCTCTAGTGGATACAGGTCTCCATTCGAATAAGAAGGATTTACTCCTTAGCCATTTCTTGTTTCACCGTTAAAGCCCTTTTAATTGCTTAAAATCCATATGAATCTAAAAAATCAGAGATGCTTGCCTGGAATCGAACCTTGGACCATCCAAAATAGAGGCCAAAGTCTTAATCACTGGGCTTTCACCGCTTGATGAATGACTTTTTTTTTTAATTTGATGACAAGGTAGGAATTGACTGCGATCTTACCTGATGGTAAGTGACGATTCAGTCTAAGATGGTAGCAGCGAAAGGGGTATGGCAGTATACTGATACTCCTAATCGGTTTCTACACGCCATCGTGTCGGAACGCGAAATCGCTTGGCGGCACGACTTTGACAGGAGGGTGGCTAGTAGCCACGGGCAAAGCCTCCCACCAGACCAGACCAGAGTTTAGAAGTTATTAATTCCCAAATCGCCGGAAATCCAAACACAATAGCGCTCACCACTGCGCCAGACAGGTCGTCAAAATAATTAAAATAATTTTAAATCGCTATGCATACAAATTCTGTTACACGTTACACTCCAACACTCGCAGCGTCAGACCAAGTTAAATTAGCACGTAAACGTGTTTTGGTTTCATCATTCACACGGAGAGATTTGTATCCTGCAATACCTGTACTGAATAAATTTTCTCCGTTGTATCTTATAAGAACGTTCTCCGTTAAGTCTCTCTTAACTTTCTATTCATATAGACATCAACTTAGGATCTATTTGGAAGCTAGTATAAGAAATCCCTTCGGCTACGTACGAAACCAATGTTTCCTAGTTTCAAAATCACACGTAAAACGTAGGCAATAGGTCCTTAAGAGGAAGCCCGATGAGGGTGGCATGTTCATAAAACAAACCCTCTAAGTATAAATATTTCAAATAAAAAAAAAAAGTGTAACCTGACTACTAAGAATTGGGTGTAATATCCGTCGAATATATTTCTTGTTTTATATCATCAATGTACCTAGTGAAGTTCCGTTCTTAAACCGTAGCATCATCAGGAGATCTTGACCCGGTAATGCACAAATGCAGAGACCATTGCATTCTAAAAATTCTAAAAAGTCAAACAGGCTAGTACAGAAAAAAACAGAAGACCTTTTTCAACACACAATACGTAGCAATTGGGACGCTCTTATTTCCGTTTCAGTGTTCAGCAGTAAGAAAATGTAGCAGTAATACAAGCAGAAGATAAGTGCAATTAATTCAATTTAAGGTAGTTTGAATGTGGGTATCTGATAAAATATTTTCACATACCTATCGTTTAAACGAGGAACCCGACTGAGCCCGGATGTAATTATCATAAAAAGGAAATCCCATTTAATGAGCCTTTCAGAAGAGAAAACGTCCACTTCAAACTTCCTACTAATCAAGAAGATATCCGCCTTTTAACGAGGCTGTTACTCACTTTTGTCACGGGCAGATTTAAATTCTATAAATAATGAAATTAAAGTCACAGATGATTTTGTAATAAGAGTCTCTTATTAATCTTATCTATTTGATTATTATTTGAATTATGGACAAAAGTATTACTTGGTTAGTTACCGATATAGCTGAGTGTGTCGCGAAACTGTAGTAGAAAAAGTGGGCACATAGTTACACAAACTGGTGGTCCTTGGAGTTCCAAGGTACTGGAGTGGCGACCCCGCGTCGGGAAGCGCAGTGTTGGCAGACCTCCCACTAGGTGGACCGATGACATCAAACGAGTCGCAGGCAGCCGCTGGATTCAAGCAGCGCAAGACTGAGGCCTGTGGACGTCCATGCGAGAGACTTATATCCAGCAGTCGACGTCTATCAGTTGATAAACAAGAAGAAGAGATTTGAATTGATAGCTTTTGAGTATATGTTTATTATTGAAATCTTTATTTGCATATTTTCGTAAATGTAATCACAAACAAGGGATTTTCCATTAATAATATTTAATGATAACGACATCTGGATTGAAGCAGATTCAATATAAACGTCAGGCGCCCTTGAGTCCTTTCAATTTTCTAGATTTATCGCCGCGTCACCTTGATAACGTTGTACTTATCCATTATTAATTTTAGTAACAAGATTGATGTTCGCCTTAATACTGTGACTAACCTAAATTCAATATTATTTTTTTATTTGATGACAAGAAATCTCACCTGATGAGCAATGATTATAACATGGTTACGGGCTAACTTGGAAACGGTCCTAATCGGTCCAAATCCTAATCGGTTTCTGTACGCCATTTGTTTATAAACCTCAATAGCCTAACGGTTAATGATGCGGACTGAAAACTGAAAGGTCGCAGCTCCGATCCCCACCCGTTGCACTATTGTCGTACCCACTACTAACACAAGATTTTAGCTTATTTAGAGGGAAGAGGAGAATATAAGTTAAGTTCAGCTTAGCTAATGTTATTTAAAAAAGAATCGACGAGATCCCTAAATTGCTTGGCGACGTCTTCTATAGTAGAGTGGTAGAGCCTCCCACCAGTCCTGACTAGAGACAATTCAGAAATTCTTCTTAATTCTAGAATTCTGCATTCATTCGGAATTCAACAGAGCATTTTTTATTTTATTATAAACCCTTTTCATTCGAAAGGAGTCCTGTGGCCTGTCCTGTTTAGTAGTAGCTATAAGCCCATAACTATCTCATTTCTGAGGATGGCTTATATTTGAATAATAATACGTATAATACGTACGTAAATCTTGAATACTATCACAGAATTCATCGCTGCACAGAATACATAATAGTACTGCAGGTAGGTACTATATACAATTGGTACCGGAAGCTTAGCGCTCAGATTTTTTTTTTTCATAAAACCTACAGCAATAATGCTGAATCGGTAGTTTTTTGCTTATGCAACATATGGGTGCAAAAGCCAATTTTGAAATTGTTTATTTTTGTCTTTTTAACCCCCGACGCAAAAACGACGGGGGGTTATAAGTTTGACGTGTCTGTGAATGTCTGTCTGTTTGTGGCATCGTAGCTCCCTGTATAATAATCGTAGGATGAACCAATTTTGATTTTGTTTTTTTTTGTTTGAACGGTGAATTAGTCGCGAAAGCTGTTTGATGAAAATCAGTCCAAGATGGTCGCCGCCACAAAATTGCTGATTACATATTTGCATCAGAACGATTACTGACCAGCGATAAGAACGTTGTAACATGTCGGGGGTGTTTTAAATTTTAAATTTACACTTGTTCATAATTTGTATCCCTTGTCGTATTCCATAATAAACGTATTTTATTTGTTTCTTATTTCTCTACAATTGTGTTGAAGTTATAAAATTATGCATTTAGGTAGTCAATAACTGTTTGGACAGTCAGACCGTCTATCTAAATCATCACAAACAATGTTCAAACTTTGAACAGTTTCACAAAGTCCAATCGGATTATATCCTATCAGAATAATAATAAGATGTTGGCGATTAATGAAATAATTTCTCAACAGATTCCAGCAACAAATGAAATGGGTCATTGTCTTGATAGAGACAAAGGCGTTATAATGGGTTAGTAAATAGGTAAGGCAGAAATGGAACATTAAGAGGGTGAGGATAGACGCAACCTGTAGACTTTTTGCCAAGTGACTGTTCGGGTTAACCACAACTTAGCGATTACTTAGGGTCGGTTGCACATTAGGCGGCTAAAGTAGGTTGTCCACCAAAAAACAAACCAAATTGTTTGAACAAGTTAATATTCGTACCTCCATTGATATTGATAAAAAGTTAAACAACCCAGACTATAATAAAATAGTCTGGGTTAGTAGATTATATAAATAATCACTATAACCGGTAAAGATAAAGACTACTTAATTCATAAAACTATATCTATTTGGCTCTAAGGATACAAAATACTAGCTATGCTGCTATACTACGTTATTTTATTGAGAGCAATTCATTTTAGATTGCTCTCAAACTAAAAAAATAAGAGTAAACTCTTGAATACTTTAAAGTAATATACATAATTTTTCTAACTAGTGACTTTAAAAATATTCTTTATTAGAATATGCCTAATATACACTGTAGCTTTGTTAATATTGTGATGTTTAACAACAAGAACAATATTGTCCTATAATCGAATTAATGTTAAACGATGAATTTGTAACAGCGTGATTGTTTTGAAAACACCATGTCCATACTAAGCCACATTGACTAAATGAGCGACATTTGCAAGGATTGCGTGCTGAATTAATCATGTAGATGTGAAATTTCTATCTACATATTTACATTTTAGAATATTAAATACTCTTAAGTTTTTGCCATGATGAAATGAGTTTATAAGCTTGCGTAAACCGATTAATGTAAAATTTATTAGATCGTACTTAAAATATTGTTAATCTATCTTCATCGATTCATTTCGACCTTAGTTGGCCTTCTAACTGGGTGCAGTTCTTCTTTCTAGAATAGAATAGAATATTTTTTTATTCAAATAAACTTTTACAGAGTGCTTTCGAATCGTCAAATGAATCTACCACCTGGTTAGAAATGCCGTTCCAACCGACTGAGAAGGGTTTATAAGCCATGTTCACCACGCAGATGGATGCCAAGTGCGGATTGGAAGACTTCACAAACCATTGAGAACAACTGGAAGAACACTCGGGCATGCATGTTTCTTACATGATGTTTTCCTTTATCACACATCTCCGAAAAGATAGAGATGAGATTTTGAACCCCAGACCCCAAAAAGAAAAGGCTGAAGTCTTAACCATTAGGAAATTACTGCTCTATATACCTAAGGTTACAATCACAAAGCCTGTACCTCCAACCAAACTTCAATTTAATTGGAGAATCCTAAACCTACACTTGGTAGAAATCTATACACCTGTCTATAAAAATCAATTATTACTGATGTAAAACTCAAAGAAAGCTTGACCGATGTGAATTATTTTCTTTGTTTTGTACGCATGAATACAGCTGGGGTGGTTAAAAACAAAAAAAAAATAGGAAAATCCCAAAACTGCAATCCTAAAACTAAAATGTCGTTATCTACCAAAAAGCGGGCATTTATAAAGTAACGACGCCATTTGGTAACTAATAAACGACGATTTTCATATTGCTATATCAAAACTACAGCAATAGAATACCGATTAGATGTATCGATAGAGATTTTTTATCTAAATAATATAGCATTAAAAAATCGTATCTGACCAAATGTTAGTTAACGACGTTATATCTTGAGGAGGGCAGAAAATAATAGCTGAAAAATCTAAAAATCAAAAATTAGTAATTTTGTAGGGGGATCACCACTTTGGATTGCCTTTAAAAGATGGCGGAAGCGATGCCTCGGGTGAAAGCTAATATCATATTATACAAGTATTGTGTATATATTATGTGTAATATTATTTACTGCAAATGTGAAATATTTTAATTCCAGTAAACTTTACTACCGTGCAGGAAATTACGTTGTATGCTGCAAAATGTGATTTTGGGATAAAGTGGTTAACTTAAATTGCTTTTGTTTGTGCATCATGAATTTTAATTTTACGGAAAGTAAGTCGTTGTGGTAAAATGGCTCAAATAGTACCTACTAAAAAATATTCTATAGTAAAGAGTTGCTTGTAAGATTTTTTCTTCAGCAACTTTAATATGTAAAAGCTAATAAACATCCGAAGTCAAATGGAAACATAATAATTATTGTGTAATTTTTTTTTGAACTATATCTCTCAATTTAGTACGAGTACTTATAAATTATAATAAAAGGCTAGAACTGCGCTAGAAGTTATCACGCTATAGGTACCTATTTTTCTGAAACTAAAAGTATATTTCCCTTAACAATATTCACCGACATGTCAATTGCTTTAAACTCATCTTGACCACTTCAATCTTTGATCGCTTTATTAACGCTATAACCTCTTATACGACCCGCATTTCCGACTAAAATTAGTCCACTCCCGTACTAAAGAAGTTTCGGTATTATGTTTATAGTCCTGATGGTATTTGCGTTGCAAGACACCAACAGAGTTTGTTAAAGACCACAAAATAGTTTCTCAAATTGCATTTCTGAATTAACATTTATTTTATTTACTAATTCTACATGTGGTATGTTTAGGTACAAACTTAGTTCTATATTTATTACGGAAATTCGAGAATACGCGTCCTTAAGTACGATTGTAAGATACTTACTGATATAGTAGGCACTGATACTCATTCTGCAAAATCATTTAAATAAATAGCAACTTTTGTTACCGCACAATAAAGTGCAATTCACGTTGCACAGCACTGACTTACCTACAGCCATAATACTTACCCAGAAATTGACTCTCTTTCTATCTGTAACTCTTATCCCTTCGCATTACGTTAGTCCATTGAGTTGGCTCGTCGGCACGGAACGACGCCGGGCACGTCTTTGACGGTAAGGTGGTAACTAACCATGGCCAAAGCCGCACACCAGACCAGACCAGAGATAATTCAAAAATTATAAATTCTCAAATTGCCCCCGCCGGGAATTGAACCCGAGACCTCACAGTAATAAGACCACAGCGCTCACCACTGCCCCAGGGAGGTCGTCATAATAGTCAATAATAATTAATTTATAATAATAAGAGAAAATGGTTATGGGACGTCATACCGAATAATTATGTTTGCTCCTCCAGCAAAATGATATATATCTGAAGATAACTTATAAAGATAACTTGGCTATATCTTTCATTATTGGCTCTACTGGCTTGTCTTCAACAGGCGCCATCGACGCAGTCACAATGCGAATACCGTTAATGCTAATTGACTGTCAGAGACAAAACCAGGGTACGATATTGACGACGTCATAAACGTAAACAAACTTCCATTCGGCTTGATGTTATTATTATGCAAATGTTGATGATGGCATCGAAGAAAATTTGCATTCAAAACTCCAGAATTAATTGGAGAGTACAATTTATGACTTTTTTCTTTTTTTTTTTAAATAATATCATTTGAATGACATTCTACTCTCTCCTCTTAAAGGGCGTTAAACTTACGTTATACCGAGCTGTAAAACTCCGTGATTTCAATGAAATAAAGCCAATAATAATTATAAACCACAAGTTATACAAAAAAGACGTGTGGCACTCGGGGACTGCCGGGGTAAAGCTATTGCATAGCATTTTTTAACAACGCCATCTAGCGGTGAGAGGAGTCCGTGTCCGTGGGGTGTCAGGTTATTTTCGTTACGGAATTTCTGGATTCGGTCTCCACGCTCAAGGCCCGCGATAGAAGCTATGCAATAGCTTAACAGTTATATATAAGTTATGCTGAAGTTATGTGTGAACACTCCATTAAAATTAGCTAAGAAGTTTTGGAGATTGAAATTCGTTCAAACAGACAAATAAAACTTTTGAAAAGTAGTATCATGGGTTGGCACGTAAGTTCATCAAACTGATTAATTATGTGACTAGAATCTTACCCGAGTTCCATAGAATTAAGTTATTAATTTTCCTTCATGCTTCGAGAGCACATTAAGCTGTTAAGTATCGGTTATTAGCAATAATAACATAAACAGCCGGTGTTAATTCGAAATCATAGATAGAAAATTATTTCCACGTACGAGTTATTATTTTGCCGTTCACAGAAAACGGACGTGGTCAAATGAATATCGTTTCCGTAGGATAATCTTGTATATTGACAAATGGGAGAGAAAAAAAAAGTTAGAATTATTTTACTATAATCCGCAAACAGAAAAAAAACTGTACGGTCAAACATGCAGTTACAAGCTAGGCACCGCTTTCCTCCCCAACCAAGCAAGAAAGCAAAGTTCCCAAGCAAGCAATGGCACCACCACTCACATGCACCACCACACAAGACTTGTATACCTACTACTCTCGACGCACGTTTCGCCTCGACACCGGAGCATCCTCAGGAAATATCGACTTTACAATGCTGTATTGTCTAGTAAATAAATATGAGAGATGCTCACTAGAAGAAAATATGTTATACTGTAACTAATGTTTTTATGTAATTTGTAACTGATTCTTGTAACTTAGCCTTAGGATTTGTTAAAAATCCCTAGTAACCTTAATGTTCTTCAAGATGTAATACGGTAGAATTTTGTCAAAATCGGTTCTGCGGATACCTACAGTTTTAGAGTTTATTCAATACGAGCAAACGATGAAATCTTTTCTTTGTAATAAACTAGGTAATGCCCACGACTTCGTCCGTATGGATTAAGGTTTTTAGATTCCTGCGGGTAGTCTATGTGTGTTAATCCAGAGTATGAGCTATCTCCATTCCAAGTTTCAGTCAAATCGCTTCATTCAGTGTGGCGTGAACGAGTTACGGATATCCATCCTCACAAAGTCTCGCATAATATTCGTAGGAAGTCGAGATTAGTTTAGATATAGTGTTTTATGGAAGTAAGTTTGTGTACGTACCTTCCCATAATTTTTTGGGTTTAGTTCTAACGAATCGCAAACCGGCAGGTACAACAAAATGCAGCCAAAAATATAAAAAACTTTATTTTTGGCAGCATTTTCGATTTTAACGCCCACATTGATCTGCCAAGTCGGGCGTATCGAACAATTTTCAGAAAATATTTTATGGCGGTACTTTAAAACTCTGTAATTACGATGCTCGTTGTAGGTACAGTTTTATGGTTTAAGAGTCAACAAGGAGGCCTGTTCGCAGATAAGGGCACACCTGTCAAAGCCATTACCTTCTAAATCGTAAACGACGGAGCTCTAGCTGTAAGTATAATAAACAAGGAAAATTTTGATATAATTTTATTTAGGTCACGAAAATCATATCCTTGCGTCAAGTTTGCGCAAGGATACACTACATAGTTGACCGACTTTATTTTTCCTCTGTGATTCACTTACCCACACAAATACGGTGTCTGCTGTTAGTTTTGATTATGAGAGATTCCTCAAGAATAGAATAGAATAGAAATATTTTTTATTCAAATAAACTTCGCCTGCGCAAAGTTCAAAAATATTTATATAATACGTAATAATAGGATACTAAAGGAATTACTGGAATTCCCACTGAACTTTAAACAATACGTATAAAAACACATTTATTGACTCAAGGTTATCACAAAGACAGTGAATTTCTTAAGGTCAAAGCATTAAACCAATCAGCTATGCATCCAGCTGCCCACAAGATAGTGTTATAACTTATTAATACTTTCCGAGCAGGTATGGTATAAAAAGTATTATTTTCTGATACGAGGTTGAGAAAGTAAAATGCGATACCTATCACAACTAGGCCACACGTCCCTCACTCAACGTACCTAGTTGACGCTTTATCCTCTCAAATTATGCAGCACAAGAAAATAAAAGTTTCGAAGCGCTTTTAGCATAAAAATTTCATGAATATTGTACTCGTGCTATGTTGAGCAAAGGTTGTGCATTACACAATTCGGGAAACATTGCCTTTCAAATACTCAAGCGAAACGCGATAAATATTGGCTTTGGGGCTCGCTGTGGAACGCGGTTAGATCAAAATGGTACTTTCATGCCAGTTATATTTGCTTACTCTTCAAAATTTTTATCCGACTATTCAGATACATCCCTTGTGGTTATTTAGCAGGTTTTGCTGGTCTAACCGAAATATCCGATGCAGTACAATCGCAGCTTGTTGTGGCTGAAATATTCAACGGTTTTAGTTTAATCTATTTTATTTGATTGATCATTAGCCTCGGGATATATGGATATTGGATGTACCAGAAATATTTTATTCTAAATTTTGAGCGTCTAAAAATATCAACGTTTCGGCTTTTCAATACTGGCCGTAACTAGGAAGTTGGCGATTTGAAACCCCCATGCCTCGGAGAGCATGAAAGGCCGTCGGAGTGAGGGAATACAGAGTAAATCTATGCACACACATGCGCTGTAAATTAGTCTCGGCCCCCGCTGAAATGGCTCCATTTCAGTGGAGATTGAGACTAATTTACCTGTGGCATTATTAATGCAGTCAGTAAGAAATTATTAGATTTATAAACAACGGTTCGATATTGGTGCCAATTCAACACACACTCACAATACACACACATTCCCTAACCGAAACGGATTGAAAAATATCACACACACGCACATACCATTGCTATGGAAAAGCGAAGTCTTCTAACATACGAGTAGGTGGGCCGAACTTCACACTTATAAGAATACTCCAGCCACTATTATTGTAACTTGTAACTCACTTGAATTATTATTATTTAATTAATTAATTAATTTATATATTATTGTTATTTATTAACATTGTTTCAAAATTTTATAGCTAAGCTTCTGTCTACAATAAACATTAAGTGTTAAAGATTATCATAAAGTGGTGTCCCGGAGATTCAGATTAATGTATTTAAATTAAGTGCCTGTAATAAATAATAATCGCTTCCTTCTGAAAATCATTTTTAACGCTAAATACCGTTTATAAGGTAAAACAGTTCATTTCATTCGTAGTTACTTTTAACTTCTAATGAACCCTAATTTCATTTCATTTGTAGTTTCAAACAAACGTTTGACTACCAACTTTATTTGCGGTACAAAATCACGCCATCCATAGATTACGAAAGCAATGCCACAGCAGAAATGTCCTGGTAATATAAAACTGTTTTAGCACTACGTAAGGCTCACAATGTAGGCACGATTAAGTTGAGAGATAAGTTAGTGGTGAGTAATGATTAAGTTTTTAACCTCGAATTAATTTAGTACAGGGTTACAATTTTGGTTTAGGATTCATAGGCAAGCTATACTACTTTGCAAGATTACTTATCTGAGTAGGTACACAACAATATGTACGTGTAAATTTTAAAAACGCGTATAATTAATTTTAAAGTATTTAAATATTTTACAAAACTTTATAAAATTGTAAGTATAGAAAATTGAAATATTTTACTTAGACTAATTATTTAAGTTTTATTTTTAAAACTTTCGTCCATTTTTTTATTACTTTGTTTCAAATACGTCTGTGACAAAAGTATTGTTGTTATATTTTTGTCACAGACGTATTTGTTGCAGGATATAAATTAAAGGAATGTTTCTCTTGGCGTTCCCATTGTCTCCTCTAAGCTCGCAATAAAGTTGGATTTTCTTTTCAAACAAGTTCAATTATAACACTTACATTGTTCTATTAAATGTCGAGATCATAAACTACGAGCTCCTTTTATGAGGAGTCCAGTTTTAAGAGACGGAGGTGAAAAAATAAACAAGGTCTTAAAGTTTTCAATTTAAATCGAACTTCTTCGTGATTAGTTGGTTCAAGTAGCTACTGTTGTTCTAAGCTGAAAGCTTGTGAACCCTCCGAATTTTTCTAGAAACTAGTTTAGTGATCAGTCATAAGCGTGCTAAGTATACGGTAAGGAGTTACCAGGCAGACATTAGCCCTGCACTGCGTCAGCCTTTATGTTTCTTAAAGTGTAAAATTTTAAATAAAACTCGTTGCTCTAAGCTCAACATTTTAATACATATATTTTCTTGTAAAGTTGACCTTGAAGAGCGATATCGAATTGAATCGAAAAGTACATTATTATGACTATAATATAAACGTTAAAATTCTTTTTACAAAACCGACTTCAAATGCCACTACAAAGTATATCAATTCTGCCTATAAAAGTTGAAGAGTTCCTTCGATTTCTCCAGGATTCCTTCATCAGATCCTGACCTGATGACAATGGGACCACCTAGAAAGTATACCCTTTCAAACAGATAAAGAATTTTCCAAATCGGTCCAGGCGTCTTCGAGTAATCAGGGAACATACATAAATAAGAAAAAATTAAATAAAAAAAAAAAAGATTTTGACGAATTGAGACCTCCTCCTTTTTTGGAAGTCGGCTAAAAATTAGCTTTGTTCTGTAAAGTTGAAATTCATAATAATATGATAATAATATATAGAATAAAATTTAGAAAAGTTTCTTATTCAAATAAACTTTACAAAGTGCTTTTATATCGTCAACTGAATCCGCCACTGGTTCGGAATGCCATTCTGAATATCTAAGAGGCAATTTAGAAACAGTGGTAGATTCTGACTAGCATGAATCAGGCGAAGGAAAGGATGCTTCCTACTTTTTGTCGAACAAAGTCATACATAATAATGTCTAGTCTAAGTCATTTTCCTTGTATTTTACTTACATACGTAATTAATAGATTGAAAGTACCAAATTAATTCATCAAGCATAGACCGCTGTGATTTTGTTTCGAATGTGTCAGACCCATGTAACTTAATTAAAAGTTTTTTACGTTCACTAGGCACCGTAATGTATCTATAGATGCGGGATCAGCGGCTTACACTCACCTTTGATGAGAAAAAGTTGGCGGATTTTCAGTGTAAGTAAGCTCTTCAGTAAAAGCTGGGGGCTAATTATATTCATTCTGAATCCTATTAAAACTAAAAGACCGTAAATCTAATTTCTTATAATTTAATCTACAGGATATATTTTAAGGTCATTAAGTGCCAATTTACCATCCCTGAGAAACGTTTAACTGAGGAATAAGTTTGACGTTTTGACATACGAAAGTTTAGTTTTACTACCCATTTTGTTTGCAAAAGGCAAACCTAGATAAATATATCGACATTGATCTATAACAATTAAAAATAGAATGGTTAATACCTATTTTGTACTTCGTTGACAAAATTTGTTAAGGGTCCGTGGTCCCACCAATTTGTCCCACTAGTAGGACCACGGTATTGTATGGACATTGTTGGATAAATGAAAAAAAATGCGGACGTATGGATAATCATGCGACTGAGTGCCAATTTCACCAACGCCAACCAAAGTTAACCGACGAATAAATTTCATATTATGACAGATTTTCAATACAAAAACTGTCAAAATATCAACTTTACATCTTGGTCAAACGTTACCCGTCGTTGGTGATATTGGACCTAGCGGTTATTAATAACGTCCGTGCATTTTTAACTTTGTTAATTGCATTGGTCGTGGTGAACTATTCTGCAATATATTTTCACAATAATTTTTGTGCTCTACTTAAATGTATGGAATTGTCCACTAGATAGCAACTTACAACGAACGTTTCGCGAACTTTTGTCCCACGAGGATTTCTTCAAGGTCTGCAGTGCACTGCCTCTAATTATGAATTTCATACGTCTCGTGTTTCAAGAAAATTATTAATGCCACAATATTTGAATGGCCCAGTTCAAGAAGTCCCTAAGTCCATAATGGCTTAGTTCAAGAGGGCCATAGGTACGTCAATTATACGTCAATTATTAGTATAGCCTCAATAGCCCAACGGTTAAAGATGCGGACTGATAACTGTAAGGTCGCAGGTTCGAATCCCACCCGTTGCACTATTGTCCTATGTACCCACTCCTAACTCAAGCTTTCCGTTTATTTGGAGGGAATAGGGGGATATTAGTCAACTTCAGATTTTTTATTTTGGAAAAATTGACTTAAGGACTTATTGAACTGGGCCATTATGGACTTAGGGACTTCTTGAACTAGACCATTCATACGTCCATTTTGTCTGTTTTGGAAAAATGGACTTGAGTTCAAGAACTCCTCAAGTCCATTTTTTCTATTCTGGAAAAATGGACTTAACTCCTTGAACCAGGCCATTACGGACTTAGGGACTTCTTAAACTGGGCCATTCAAATATTGTGGCATTAATAATTTTCTTGAAACATTCATATATTCATGTGAGCAAAATGCTTGTTTAATCGAGTAGGTATGTACGAGTATATTGAAATAATGACGTCCGACCCAGTCCGACCTGTCTGATTTGATTTTGTAAAGAGAGTTTTCCGCGTCTCAGATCGTTAATACTGGCCGCTTTTGAGCTGTCCCAAATAATGATTAATGGCCCCTCAATGTTTTCTTTGGCTACTTTTAAAAGGCTTACTCAGTTTATTAAATTAAATTATAAATACAAAGGATTCTGTATTTACAACTTTATATTCATCGTCATTTCTTCGTCATTATCACCATTACTGCTATTTTTGGGTCAGAGCCTGTTCAATCGGACATTGTTATTTCCCTGCAAAATATCATAGAGATGATCCAAAAAGAGTTATTTAAGGCTTAAAACATACTATATAAAATATAATAGAACATAGTATGTAAAATATGATGAGAAGCCTAGAACATACTATACAATACTATATGCAGCCTCAACTAATGGACTTAGCGATTCGGAAATAATATTCTTTGAGTACGAGTAGGTACCCTAGATAAAATTTTTGTCTCCTGCCCATGCTCACCCTGCAGGTACATAATAATTAATACATACTTATACATGTATATATAATTAAACGTATACAGTTTTACATTTATTGTATGAAATCATTTTCAATTTTCCGGTCAACCAAGTTCAGCGGCTGTGTTGTTCATTGATATCAGTGTCGCGTTATTGCAGATGTAATTTGGCGGTTTAGTGGTTAACTTTAATATGCTTGTGTTTGTACATCATTAATATTAATTTTGTTCCTCTGAATGCGAATTTCATGTTCGTTAATATTGCTATTAATTTGATAAAATTAACCACAACGCTATTGTTATTATGAAGTTTCGAACTATTAAAATCAAAAGGTAAAATAATTTAGTGCCGAAATTAGTTTTTGTTATCTATTTTATGCATGAATATAATTCTGTTTTATACTAGACTGGCTGTTACGACTTCGTCCGCGTCAATTTCTGTTATTATGATCGCGATTAAGAAGTTTTTAAAACAATATATTTTAAATATGCATAATTTTCCCCGTTTCTGCAACATTTTTCACTAATGCTTCGCTCCTATTGATGGCAGCGTGATGGTTTATAGCCTAAAGCCTTCCTCGATAAATGGACTATCCAACACAAAAATAATTTTTCAATTCGAACCAGAAGTTCCTGAGATTAGCGCGTTCAAACAAACAAACTCTTCAGCTTTATATATTAGTGTAGATTTTGTCCATGTCACCGTTCGTCGCGGAGTCAAAATCGTCTGTGAACCGTGAACGGTCGGTGTTTAGACGGTTCATCATCGGTGAAGCCTCCAAAATGAAAGCAAAAATCTTGAAAAATGAACCGTCTAATTTGGAGTAGTAAAAAATGTGGTATAAGTGCCGGTGTAGTATTATTATCACTCTACTAGCTTTTGCCCCCACGACTTCGTCCGCGTGGAATTAGATTTTGGGGTGGAATTTTCAAAAACTGTGACACACGTACTTCTTTATTTTTAACTGAAAGCTCTAATACCAACTTTGATGGAAACAGCTTGAAAAATGACGGAGTTTCATATAAACTTCCATCCCCTATTTAAACCCCTTAGGGGTGGAATTTCCAATAATCCTTTCTTAGTGTGCGCCTACGTTATAAAAAGAACCAACTGTAAAAATTTCAAGTTTCTAACTTCAGTAGTTTAGGCTGTGCGTTGATATCTCAGTCAGTCAGTCAGGACTTTGAATTTTATATATATAGATGAAAATTATTCAAGCCAACCTCAACATGAGTTTTTAAGTTACAAATTACCAGGCAATCACACTGACTCAGCGAAACATCAAGAGCTGAACTAATCGTGAGTAACGATTTAAGCTGATATTGCGCTAAGACTTGTTCAATAGTATCTTTAATATTGAAAATGTAATTAAAGGACTTACTTTGCATTTTCAGTTGAGCGCCAACTATATGGGCGTATTGAGCTCTTAGCATTATAATTATAATATTATGGTGTTATGTAGTCACAGAGCCTAAGTGATAATTCGTTTTAACTTAAAGGTATGTACAAACATTATTTTGTTAATATAATAATTATAAGCTTCTATTTCCAGTAAAACTCAATATTTTATAGACATGTTCTATGTTGTCACAAATAATAATATCAAATCAATACATCAAATTAGAGTACAATAGAAATTGACAAACAACGTTGGCCAACACATTGCGATTGATTTAGCTATGCTATCCGATTATGATTTTATGATTATTATTCAAAACAACGCATTAAATATAATAATATTACATAAATATGAATATTATTCTATAATGTCCTCGACCGAATTTGGCCACAGCCATTGAACTATAACGCAAGAAGCGCAATATTCGACACAGTGATAAGTAATTTTTGGTAAATCTTTAAAGTCGACTACGTAGTATCGTCGCGTTAGTACGACGAGCTCGCAGAAAATCATTAAAATAACGAACTGTGCTGTGAAAAGGTATCATAATTCATCACAATAACCATCAAAAACGTATTTTTGTTAGTACCAGCACAGAAAATAATTACATGCTACTCAAACATTCATTGTTTGTTTTGAGCCTACATTTGGAGCGGATTTTCATTAGAAATTTCTTTTCTATGCGTTGTAATTGGATGGCCAAGGGACTCTATTTGACAGATGTGCCATTTGCTTGGGAGATATTATAGTACACAAGTGAGGGTTGAAATACATGTGCACTTTGTTTCCAATATGTGCATCGAGATGAAAATCTAATGAGTCATATTGAATTCTTTTAATAGAGCTTTTAATCAGCCGTCTCTTACTTTCAATAGGCTCAATAGCCTGTTATACCTGTAAGAAATAAATCATCCTATCTTCATTTGGCCGACGTCGTCGACAACCAATAAGCGTTGTACGCGAATTACGTTGAGATAAATTGCCCAAACTCTCCGAAAATAAATTACCTACCCGCATCAGTTCACCTTGTCGATGAAATGTTTTTATTAGGCTCTATCTATCTACAAATAAATAAATGAATTATGAAATTATGAATTATGTTCTCAACTAACGTAACCTACAGACAAAAATATCATTGAAGCTCTTTGAGTATTGAATCAACTTGAAGCTGCACCAAAATAATATCTTAACATTAAATATTAAATCATTATTTTAAGAAGCTTTGAATTAAAAGAAAAAATAGCAATATTAAACATGGCATTAATCCCTTTTCCCATTCAAATCAAACGTAAAGCTAGTCCCAGGTGAGGATATAAATTACAACATGGGGTTATTCAAGGGGCGGACCAACAAATTCCTGAAAATCCGGGAACGCATTGGTGGTGCCTCAGGTGCTACGAATGTTCATGGGCGGTGGTAAACAACCCATTATTATAGGCTGTTCATGCAGTTTTGGTGACGAAATAAAAAGTAAAAAAACGAGGTAAACGCGTTTGTACTAGCCGCTCGATAGTTTACAAGTTGTTGAGGGTGAAGCCGCCTCTTCGGTGATGCGCGGTGACAGCAAGCTTTCAGCTATTCAGTTCGATTTGAGGCGAAGCAATGCGGGTGCTGTGAGGGAACGATGTTGTTCAAGTGAGGTCATAACCCGTAATACCATCATAGAGCGATAAATATAGAGCAGCCCAGCAATGATGAAGTAATTAAAACTTTATAGAAAGGTAGCAATTTGCTACTAAAGTCACCGACGCGATATTGGAAACAGCGAGTGGTTGTTTATATTTCATTAAAATGAAATTGGTAGGGACTTAGGACTCCTCTGATTATAACTTTGATAATTTATTTTGGACACGTACTGCGACTGGAAAAAGGTATATAGTAAGTAGGATGGGCTCCGTAAATAGTGTAGGTATATTTTTACTAAGTGGCTCTACTTTAATAAGTTAGTATTTGTATTTGCATATTACAGCTGCAGTTAGCTGTATATAAGTATTCTACATAGCTTTTGCCCCCGCAATTTTGTCCGTGTGGAATAAGGTTTTGGAGAGGAATTCTCAAAAACTTTTTGACGACCTCCCTGGCGCAGTGGTGAGCGCTATGGTCTTATAAATGGGAAGCCTCGGGTTCGATTCCCGGCGGGGACAATTTAGGAATTTATAATTTATAAATTGTCTCTGGTCTGGTCTGGTGGGAGGCTTTGGCCGTGGCTAGTTACCACCCTACCGTCAAAGACGTGCTGCCAAGCGATTTAGCGTTCCGGCAGGATGGCGTGTAGAAGCCAATTTGGGGTATGGGTTGAATTTACACTGCTATATCCCTTCCAAGTTAGCCCGCTACCATCTTAGACTGCATCGTCACTTACCATCAGGTGAGATCGCAGTCAAGGGCTATCTTGTCATCGAATAAAAAAAAAAACTGCGAAACAAGTATTTCATCATTTTAAATCGAAAGCACAAATACCAAGTTTCATGAATATAACTTGAAAAATGACTTTCATACAAAAAGTTTTCTTACTGACAAACAGGTCCCAAACTATTTCTGTTACGAGAAACATTCAGCTTTACCCATCTACGTATTCCATTTGTTCCAAGACAATTAAGGTACAGAGGTTTCTAGATAGCAAATATTAAACATACACATACCCAGTAGTTCACATCCGCCACCATTGTTTGAACATTGTTCTGTTTGACAACAAACAATAGGTATATTTGCTTAGACCTCCCCTACAGAATCGGCAATAGCCAGAGGGAAATATGATTTAAAATGGCACTCAAGTAACTATGGAAGCCTCATGTACATCAACATTTCAAAGGCGCCAGCTTTGATAGCGCAAATTGTATTTGAACAGGCTTCGCCTATCTTTACTTTGAAACAAAATCTTTTCTCACATACATGGTGTTATTTTTGAACACATTTTGCGGCTTATCTAAAATAATGTACCTAATATGCTTTCAAGATTTGCTTTTTATTTTCTCGTCATTGTTTTTATCACTGCTGGACATTTATCTCTTAGGTCTATAGTAGTAGTAGTCTTCTTCAAATCAACGGTTCCCTTTTTGTCCTCGTCTTATTTACTCACTTATGGACATGTATGACCCAAATTACCCAAATATTAGGCTTATTGTTGTGAGAAATTGCATGATAGCTTTGATTTTGCTTGGCCGCAACGATGTAAACCGTGGATGAAAATATTTACTCCGAGAATATTATCGGACCAAGTTTGGGCAATCTGTTGGTGATAGGACTACCATTTAATTAAAGTATCAACCCAACAAAATTAAGTAAGTAGGTAAATAAGTACATTGCACTACAATGAACGACTTGCCTGAAATTTGGAATGGAGATAGCTCATATCCAGGCGTAATACATAGGCTATATTATATCTCAGAAAATAAAATAGTTCCCGCGGGAATTAAAAACAACTTAATCTACGCAGACGAAGTTGCGGATATCGTCTAGTTGTCTAGTATTTCATATTTGATAGTCATTCCTACCATTCTATTTCAATAAAATTATCTTCGTCTTTCACGTAATCTAATAGATATCTAGCAAACTTTTAGATATTCCTCAGGGTACAGAAAAGTTTACGGTTAATTCAGTTAATCACAATATTGTCGTCCGCCATTAGTTTTATCGCAAGTAATAACTTCCTTCACTTAAGGGTACAAATTGTATTGATTATTATTTCTTCTTCTTCTTTTTCAACTTATAGACGTCCACTGCTGGACATAAGTCTCTTACTTGGACCTCCACAGACCTCGGTCTTGCTCCGCCTGGATCCAGCGACTCCCTGCGACTCGTTTGATGTCGTCGGTCCACCTAGTGGGGGGTCTGCCAACACTGCGCTTCCCAGTGCGGGGTCGCCACTCCACCAGCTTGGGACTCCATCGACCATCAGCTTTTCGAACTATGTGCCCCACCTATTTCCACTTCAGTTTCGCGACTCGTTGAGCTATGTCGGTGACTTTGGTTCTCCTACGGATCTCCTCATTTCTGATTTGATCTCGCAGGGATACTCCGAGCTTGCTCCGAGCATAGCTCTCTCCATCGCCCGCTGAGTGATCCTGAGCCTTCTTATGAGGCCCATAGTTAGCGACCATGTTTCGGATCCATAAGTCATCACTGGCAACACGCACTGATTTTATTATCTATATAAGTTGTCTTTATTTAAATTATTATTGAACTAAAAAAAATCGGATGCATGCATGCACGGATCGGGCAAAATGGGCAAAAGTTTGCCGGAAAGGGGACCTCACACAGTGGGATAACGCTGTGGAAGAAATAAAAAAAAATTATGTTGTCTAGGGATGGAGTTTGACACGGTCCAAATTAGAGAGGCCTCCTAGTGAGTTACTTGACATGCCGCCAAGCGATTTAGCGTTCCGGCACGATGGCGTGTAGAAACAGATTAGGGATATGGGTTGAATTTACACAGCCATACCCCTTCCAAGTTAGTCCGCTACCATCTTAGACTGCATCGTCACTTACCATCAAGTGAAATCGCAGTCAGAGACTATCTTCTCATTAAGTTAAAAAAATACTTTGTGCCAGGATTCAAGTTTTCAACTTTGAGGTTGCAAAATATGATCCACAAAGCATTTTCATGAAGGAGATATGTTTCAGCATTGTATCAATGCTTCGTCCTTAACCGCGTCCCACCTTCGTCATTTTGAATAACTTATACTAACTAACAGTAAACTTGTTAACCAACTGTAACTCTAAGTTGTGTTTGGTTATGTATGTGATTTCTATGTTTGTAAGCTTTACAAACATAGAAATCACATAAATTACACACTCTGACATTAATGTTAATAACTTCACACATAATCTGTGAAATTGGTCAGTGAAACAATTTTTATTCTCTACTTCCCTCCAAATAAAGCCTCAATAGCCCAACGGTTAAAGGTGAGGACTGAAAACTGAAAGGTCGCAGGTTCGAGCCTCACCCGTTGCACTATTGTCGTACCCACTCCTAACACAAGCTTTCCGCTTATTTGGAGAGGAGAATATTAGTCAAGTTCAGCTTGGCTAATATTCTTTAAAAAAAAAAAAGAAAAAAAAAAAAGCGAGAGATAGTTACGACATTAGTGGAACGGGTAGGGATCGAACCGTCAACCTTTCAGTTTTCAGTCCACACCTTTAACCGTCAGGATATTGAGGCTTTGCCTAATTATATATACCAAAATTAGTACATATTACGTTACATTTCCTACTAGCTTTCGAGCCTTTGTGCCTAATAATAATTAACGTAATTCAATGCTCAGGCAATGGTTAATTGATTGTAAACAACTTGAATTACCGACATACTCGTATAATGCATTTCATAGTCCTTCTTACTTACCAACAATACATAATTTTATGCAATAGTTTGATCGATTGGTATAATTTAAGATTGTAAGATTTACAAGGATAGTCTACAATAGTGATTATTAACCGACGAAAATAAGGAGGAGGTTCTCAATTCGTCGCGTATATTTTTTTTAATATTTTTTTTTTGTATGACCACGCATAACTTTTTTTGTTTCATCTGATTGGTAGGGACTGAGTATCTGCCGATTGTGAATAGATATTTTGTTGCTTTCAATTAAAACTTTGTCACAGTAATTTTAACTCAAATCAGGAGATGCTGCAATTCAACGTGGATTTTTTTTTAAATTTATCATGTTAACCTTGAGAATATTAAGTTGTTCGTAAGAAAATTAGAATGAACTAAATTATTTCTTAGAAGCAATGTACCTGCAAGCTTAAAGACAAAATGCCTTCAACCGTGAATGATAAATGTTTAATTTGTACAGTAATTTTGAGGTCGAGATAAGACAAGTACCAAAATATTTTGCTTATTTTCCACGCCATTAAATCAAGGGGTGAATAACATTTCTTATCTTCTAGGTTTAAAATAGAGATAAGAATATAAATTTGTCTTGAGAGAATACAGATTAGGAACCCTGATGTTTGTTTGATATTTTTGTTTCTTGCGTAATAATATTTTTATAATTATATTTTTAGTGGTAACTAACTATAGGTTTGAGTGAAAGAGATTTGTATATTAAGAGAAACTTAGTATTTTTAGCTTTCTAACAGAACTATCAACTAATATTATAATATTATTAACTAGCGGCCCGCTCCGGCTTCGCACGGGTATAAAATATATAGCCTATGTCATTCACTGTTACTGGATATTATTATACATATAAACCTTCCTTTTCAATCATTCTATCTAATAAAAAACCGCACCAAAATCCGTTGCGTAGTTTTAAAGATTTAAACGTACATAGGGACAGAGAAAGCGACTTTGTTTTATACTATGTAGTGAAGTATTCATATAATATGTGATACCTACGTTTACCTAGTAGGTATCTATTTTATTAAAAAAATAGGTTTTCCACATAATTATGTCAATTAAAAATTTTATGTTTGTAACTCTCAAACAATTTGCACCTTTCCATTTATTAACTGAGACTTTCCAGTAGGTACTTACTAACTACACTTTCTTTTAATAAAATATTTTCATAAAACTTGAAGGGTGATTAGGGTCCGCAAAGGTCCAAGTTGTTCACGTTATAAAATTCACTCCGCTCATTTCCTGTAATTTTAACAAAAGACGGCACTCAGAGCTTTTTATTTTGTCGTTTGAATTATAGGCACTTTGGACATTTTTCTGAGTAATAAGGTAATTTAAATGACTTTCAAAGCTTAATAAAAAGATTTCAGTTCGTAAAACGTGAGTGTTTTTCAGAAATTACGATTTAAAAAAAGTAGATATACCTTTATAGTACGCGTACGTGCGAGAAGATGCGTGTGAGTGTGTAGTGTCTATTTTTTAAGATGCAAGCTTATTATCTCTTCTGAATGTTCTATGTATTTCGGATAAATGAAATACAAGTTTGAGTATCGTTTTTTATACATTCAAGCTAAGTTGGAAATAATAGATTTTTCTATCGATAAAAGTAGTAAGTTGCGGCGCCGCAACGCGCTGTGTGGCAGAGCTCTAACCTACCAAAGGTATTCACATCTCAATTATCAACACCAGCGGTTAAACTCGTAAAATTAGATATCTATTTTAAACATCGTGGCTAGTGTCAATATTTACGAATAATGAAAACATGTCTGGAAATTTAATTTAGTAGGTAAATCCTTTGTTTGCTGTCAAGAGAAGGTGTCCCTGTATAGATAATTAATTGAAAGATTGGAAGTGTCAACAGAACAAAATTTAATATCATAATCTCCTAGCTACATAGGTACTTTCCTGAGTATGTAAACCTTCACTACTTAACTTTTTTGCATAGTGTTGAGAGTTGAGACTAAGGTTGAAATCTATAAAAAAAAAAATTAAAAAAAAAATCTATAGACCGCATTTTCACTCTGCTCAGACTCGAGACAGAGTTAAAACGAGACAGATTTATGTCAGAGCATATTTGTGTCTCGTTTTAACTCTTATCTTAAGTCCGAGCTAAGTCATAGCACTCTCTGTAGATCTCAGCATAAGAGCAATAGAGACTGATCTATTGCTCTGTCTCAACTTTCAACACTGTACTAGAGAGTTCCCGGGTATAATTACCGGCAGGGGCAGTTTTGGAATTTATAAATTCTTAATCAATTCAGGTCGATCCGCGGAATCGGCTTTATTCCGCCGCTAAATGTGGTACGAGACTGTGTCGCTAATAGACTGCATCGTTACTTAATAGGTCGGTAAATTCATAGGTTGTAGCATAAAGTGAGCGTGAACAAAATATCAACCCATAAAATCACATTATTTTCCATATTTTTGGAAAATGTACAAATATATGTCCCAATGTAGGTAATATAATAGGTATGTACACTGGAGACTACGATAGGAAAATGAACCTATACTTTGAAGGACGAAAAATGGAGTTTTAACTGAAGCAAAATAAACATCGCATACGTAAACCGCTCCTTTCATTTGCGTTACTTTCAATTCACTCCGGTATGGGCATCTAGGTCCAATTGGCTATCCGAGGGAACAGCATTTTCCTATACAATTTTACTTTGTCCTTGGTCACGTACCAACCAAACCCTTAACGTGATTTGGGTGTAAATGTACACGAAGTATCTATCAAAAAGAACACTCAATGGATAAACTACAAACTATAACAATTGTTACTAAACAAGAAGGTTTCCACTAAATTTTGCATAGGTAGATATAACTAGTTTAGAACCTAGAGAGTGAATAGACTTTTTATCCCAGAAAAACAAGTCTTTGAGGGATTTTAAAAACCTATCTCCACTATCCTATCTCCACGTGGACGAAGGAGTGGGCAAGAGCTTGTAAGTAGTAAAAGGAGAGGAGAAAATAAATAGAAATGAGTTTTCCTTTTCGCGCTTGTATTGTTCTATGCGAGATCGCAATGTTGTTCAGTTTTCTTTCGAACGAGTTCAATTATAACTCTCACATTGCTAACGTGAAGATAATGAACTGCGAGACTCTTTAATAAATAGCAATGAAAAATTTCAGATCGTTAAAAAAGGAAAGGAGAGATTTAGGGCCTTTTCGCACTGCATCCGATCAGAATCCAAGACTAGAATATTATCGATTCTCGATGGCAATTTTACACTGCCTTCTTTTCGACGGATGTTTGACAGATCGCGGTGCTACCACTACCTGGATTTCAAGTTGTATTTTGGTTAATTGGGTCCCGTTCTGAAAATTGAAAATAATATTCTCGGATTCGGGAAACGAAATTTGGATCTATTGCGCAACATTCATATTATTTGTGTTATCTCTTATGTTTCTATCTAATGTGGTGTACAATAAAGTGTATTCATTCATTCATTCATAAAAATAGTATTACTATTAACGCATGCAGTGCAGAGAGAGAACGATTAAGATATTAAGTTTATTTTAAATCTAAATCGTACGATTACAATTTTTTTGTGGTAAAAAAATAACATAATATCGTGCCTCGATTAGAAACATCGTGCACCTTCAAAAATAAGTGAGTATTACTAAGCCGAATCTGCTGTCACCATTGTCACTTTTCTTTCGTAATTTACGCCTCCTCTTTGCCTCTTTTTTACATCAAATAACAGTTAGCAATCATTTTAAGCTTACTGAAGCTTTTTCTTTACTTAGCTTTATTTATTTTATTCTTGGAAATCAAAAATTGATATGATCTTAGCTATCTGTGTTGGCACTGTACATAAATAAATCTTATGAAAATTATAAGCTTGACTTGAGCATTATTTGAGAGCAGTACTTGTAACTTGTGTGGGTTGTTTGCAATAGTAATACGACTTGGCAGGAGGAAAACTTTACAAGCCATCCCAACAATATGTGTGGAAAGCTGTCATTCACGCTCACGTCAAAAATATTCTTTGTCATCGTCTTTCTATTAGAAAACTTTCAGCGCCTGGCAGTAATTATTTATTAATCTTAGCGTGGGTTGCTTGTTAGGGGTAATGTTACAGTTTAGAACAATGTTATTCTTAGACAGACAGTTGTTAGCGACAGGGAATAAAAACCAATCTCTCACATTTCACGCAAACTAAGTTTTGTTTGGTAGGGTATATGGGTATGGCTACGCTCTCTCGGACTAGAAACAAGTATATAAATCTTTAATACAACAAAAGAAAATAGAACACAAAAGATTTTTATTAATAAACTTTTACAAAGTGGTTATCTTTTACAAAGTACCTCCTCATTTAGTGAAAATATTCTTTGAGCTGTCGTGGTTACAGTAAAAAATACAATTATTATTTTCTTGTCCACGGCACAGATGACGTCATTTTATAACAGTTGACGGTTTGGACTAGAAATGAACGTGTCGTACAAAACTATCTATATGTATAGTAACTGTATATGTAGCTGTCTATATCTATATGTATAGTATATACTATACCTACCTACGAAGCATGTCAATAATATTAGGTATGATTCCACAAAATGTGCTCTATTCAAATAAGAACATGTGAATAAAAAAATTTCTTTGTTGACAAAAATAGGAAGGATAAGAACGAAGCTTGAAATTCCTTAAATAAGATGGGTATACTCGTACTTTACAAGTAAATTACTTTTTCTGTACAGAAAAAATAAATGTATCTTTTCTTCGTGAGCCAGATTCCCTCAAGATGGGTTGATGCGATACACGGGACCAAAGATTAGATGGGACGAAGGTCCAAACAACGTAATGAGATCAAAGTTTTCTGTTCTCTCTTCTTTTCATGCGATATCTATATATAACTAGCAGTCCCCCGCAACTTCTTGCGGAATTTTTACAATTTAAATCTAATACCCTAAATGCCGATTTTCATGTTAAAAACAACTCTGACGTTAAAAACATAGAAGTTTTATATAACTTTTTACCCCCCATTTAACCTTTAGGGGTGAATTGGGGGTTGGAACCATTTCGTTTTATATAATATTTATGTAGGTATAGACTGTTAAAATCATAACTTAGCTTAAGTTTACTAAGTGACCAAATAAATAAATAAATAACCCTTCCAGTTTGCTTTGCCATAGTCGAATGAAAAAATAGAACGCGATATTTGTTCCAAAATATGCGGGCATAATCTGCTCGCAATAATCCAGCACTCTAGTAGATCTAACTGAAAAGTTAATTGCTTACCCACAATACATGTCTGCGGCTAGTCAGGGTCGTCCGCAGGACGTCCGTTTTATGAATATGAATAATAAAATAATTTCCTCCAGTAAGCTGCTTGTAGGAAATTATACAAGTAAAAACAGGAACGCATAAAGCTGCCAAAGTAAAAGCTGCTCTGTTTTTCTCCGAATTTACCTTAAGTTCTGTATTTTATGAAATTAACTCAAAATTCAAAAATTATTCATTTCATGTAGGCGGCCAAACTGCGGCTCTCATGTCAAGTCAAGACTCTACCACCCGTTCGAAAACTTTGTCATTAAGAAACTCATTAACTTTGTAATAACCTCGACCTCATAATTGTGTTTTTACACATTGTTTAAAGTGTATGAAGGTTAAAATATCCCAGAACGTGTTTAACCTGGAGATATATAAATTTTTGTCCAATTTTATGCGTAAATTGTTGTTAATAAGCATAAACGGTTATTAGCGTATTTTTCTCATATTCCGTTGTTACTGTAATTGCTTTTGTAACAAAAAACAGAGCAGCTCTAAATTGACAAAGTTTATTCCTATTTCCCCGGATGAACATTCCGTGTTACAATCAAAGCAAATTACAGTTCGTTATTAGGTACAGTTACCTTCAGATAATTCTAGCCAGTGCAGCGCTGTGGTAAAATTTGACTTGAAAATAAAAATCTAAACCGTTTCACTTAAGATATTGTATCGGTAATAGTTTCTTTTTCAAAATATTCTAATGATACATCATCAAATCAAATACAAAATTTTTATTTAATTTACCCAATAGTTTTTTAATTTAAATTTAGTCTTCCAACTAAAGAAAATAATGAATAACATTTTCTCGTTAAAATATTTAAATAACTCTTTATTTATAGCCGAGTGTACTGTAAAAGTCAAATATTATCATTTTGGTTGTTGGACCATTAGAAATTCATCCAATTGATCCAAATGATCCTACTTCAAAGTAAAAAGTTTTACATCAATTTTACATTGATCAATATATTTAGAGAAAGAGAACGGCCAATTAAAGTTTATCTACTACTAGACGATGCCCGCGACTTCGTCCGCGTGGATCAAAGTTTTTCAATTCCCATGGGAACTCAATTTTCCGGGATAACACACACACACAGACACATACAAATTTTCGGCTTTATAATATTACTGTGATGTGATTAGAAAACAAAGGAATTATTATTCCTAGTGGTTAGGTTTGCAGATTCAAGACCGGGAAAATAAATATTACATGCTTCAACGGTGAAGAAAAGATGACGTAAGGAAACCTGCACTGTATCTGAGCGTTATCCACTGCGGTTCTCCATAATGTTTTCAAAGATATGTAAAGTGTGCGTCCGTTGAATGATCGTAGGACAAGCCAATAATAAACAGACGATTTTAAGGCTATAACTTCTTCGTTGTAATTTTGAAAACAGTTGGAACATATAGTGCTTTAATTATGTAAATTTCCTGCTCCAGATTTTGGCACAGGCTCAACCACATCATATCTAAATTGCCGTTGCATTATGTATGTTGTTGTACTTAAACGACTATAAGTATGCAATGTTGTGGTCGAAAGTTGTATGATTTGTTTGTGGATGTCATCATGATAGGCCAACAGTTAACGCACGTAGGTCAATACCAACGCGTCGGGGTTCGATTTCTAGCTTTATTAAATCTAAAGCTTGATTAACATTGGCCATGTTAATCAAGCTTTAGGTTTAATTTTCAGTTAACAAGTTATTTTCAGGTAACTGTATAGGTATCTTTGCTATTTGTGACATAATAAATATTTATTTTGTACTTTTTACCAAATTAGAGCCGCAATAGCCTAATGGGTAAAGGTGAAAACTGAAAGGTTGCAGGTTCGAACCCTACCCGTTGCACTATTGTCGTACCCACTCCTAGCGTAAGCTTTCTGTTAGAGCTTTTTCCACTTTCCAGCAGGTAGGTAATAATATTCTCCCGACCGAATCCGGCCACGGCGGCTAATCTCCACAGAGATTAACTTTCTGTGCGGGAGATTTTATAGTGCACAAGTGTATGCGCAAACACATGTGCATTCTCTATTCCCTCACTCTCATAGTCGGATGGAACGAAAAATCCGACACGACCGGAAAGATCAGGCGCAGAACCGACGGCTTTACGTGCTTTCCGAGGCACGGGGGTGACTCACTGACAACTTCGCCTACTGAGAATTTCTTGACAGAAAAACCCAATATCTACATTTTTTTGGCCCGCCCCGGGAATCAATACGCACACGCTTGATAACTATCAATATGATAGTTATCACGCGTGTGCGTCTAGTGTAAAAAAAATATATACTATTTGGCAAACAGTTACAAATAAATAATATATTAAACTATTTGATTACAAAACAGCTCGCATGAGATCAGACCATTAGAGCGCCAACTCTCCAACCTATCATTTCAAAGCTACCATTAGATTCCGCGTCATATTCCGGCTTTATTGTGTGTTCTGAACATTCTGAAGTATTATGACTACATTCCACTCTCTGTTTAGGAACAGTATTATTATTATTTAGTACATATTGTAAATGCAAATGTGTATTTGTTTATTCTTCATTCACGCAACAACAAAGCAAAGGATCTGTGGAAAAAGGGTTTCTGCAGGATTTCTTACCTCCCTCCACGCGGACGTAGTCGCAAAAGCAAAAATATACAATTGCGATTCTCTCAATTGTTTAATTTTTCATTTCAAAATGAAAAAATTAAAGATTTAATACAATATGCGCACCATTTTAGGTTAGGAGTATGTCACAATTATTTCGTCTGACTGTAAGGTATTGGTACGACGCTGGACCGGTTTTTGTTGAAGCCGGAAAACTTGCCTATTATTGAAACGGCTGGAGTAAAATGTTACTCCAAGACTGAAACCTGAAAGATTTACGCCACGGTTCAAACTCACCTATTACTATAATCACAAAGTAAGAGAAGGTTCATACCTTATACAATGCTATAATGTTGTAGGTACCTACCCCTAGCACAAGCTTTTGGTACCTACGTGTTTTCACAGAGCAAAGATTGTAACTATTTATCTTATCTACTTTCGCTAAACTTCTTATTAAAAAAGACGTGTGGCACTCGGGGACTGCCGCTGTAAAGCTATTGCATAGCATTTTTTATCAATGCCATCTAGCGGCTCACCGCTAGATGGCGTTGATAAAAAATGCGCCATCTAGCGGCTCACCGTAGAGGAGTCCCGTGTCAGGTTATTTTCGTTACGGAATTTCTGGATTCGGTCTCCACGCTGGCCCGCGATAGAAGCTATGCAATAGCTCAAAAAATCTAAAAAAAGTCTTACCGTGAAAATTTATAGTCATAAAAAACAACTGGAAGCTTACATATGAAACATACTGAAGTCATATTAACTTTGGAGAATTATTGGCCCACTCGATCTTATCCACGGATCATTCATCTTAGTATTCATGCAACCGAGGTGAACGTTTTGAACAATTCAAAGTTTCAAACTGCCGTAAGTTAAGCTGGCTTCTATGGGTGTCTGTAATATTGTGAAAAGCTATTATTTCTTCATCGTTTAATATAAGACTAGCTGATTCCCGCGACTTCATTCGCGTGGAAAAAGTTTAATCTGCGATAACTATCTCCGATAATATTTAGTAGATCTTCACCAAAATTGGAAAAAATATTTATAATAGTAATGTATGACATGGCACGTGTATATCAATAATTATACCTGACAAATATAATCGTATGTATAATTCATATTATCACCCTTGTGCCAATGAGTTTTAAACGAATTACTGAGAAATAAATTTCCAAGCTCCAACATTAATCTCGTTTTTAACGAAAAACAAATTACATTATTACCTACCTTTATCACGTTCCAGACTTTCAGATTCATATAGGTTTTATGTTTGTAAATATTTTTGTTTGCTCGATTCGTGTTACTTTTTTGGATTTATGCTCGCGCACTAAAGTTTAATACCAGCTGTTATCTCCTTAATCGTGGCGTGTAGGTGCTAAATTTTTTGTTGTTTTTTATTTATCTATAGGATTCCTGATGTTGGTTTATAATAGGTATATTGTTTATAGTAAAAATTTGTACAAAAACTAGTGTCTATAACTTCATAATTAAGTCGTAAATTGTACACAAAATAATATTGTTATCACATATCATTTTATTTTTAAAACAGCAACCGCCGAGTCTCTTGCTGGTTCTTCTCGGTCGGAACGGCATTCCAAACCAGTGGTAGATTCATTTGAAGATTCGAAAGTACTTTGTTAAAGTTTATTTGAATAAAAAAAGGCATACAATGGCACTGGCTGCTTAGCCAACGTCGCACAAACAAGTTCGTGACCCTCACTCCAGGAACCAATAGTCACTGTCGTCAGAGGGCTGTTTAAAGGAGGGGCGTATATTTTAGTGGAAGCGGACTCTGCGCTAATTTACTGTATTTGAAAACATTTCTAGAAATTAATTATTATAAATATAATATTTGCTCGTAGAAATGGCAGAATATGTTGGAACTGACATTAATATTATAATATTATAATGACATATTCGAGTATAATAAATATTTATTAATTGGCTTTGTATGTATTTATTTTGTACGCGAAAGTAAGCCAAAATATACTAAGTATAGAATAACTAGTGGTTCGCCCCGAACTGAGACCTCGCGATATTCCATAATTCCCAAAAGTTTTAATTATATATTGTAATAATTAACTTTTAACATTAGACGCAATAAAAAAAATAATAGTTGACATAAAACTGTTTTACTGACACAGCGCCATCTATAGTGAAGCATTATAGTGAAGCTATTAGCTTCACAATAATGCTAATAGATGGCGCATTAAAATTAAATAATTTCGTTTCTTTATAACATTTATCTAATTTTAGTATTTGTTGTTCAAGTACAGGATATAACTGAATTTTCAACCAAGTTTCACGTTCTAATATTCAGTAATTCTTGACATATGGCTCAAATTAAAATCTCCACTTTGAAACCCCCCCATTTGGTCAATTTTTAAGGAAAAATTAAAAAAAATATATTTTTGTACTCTGTTCAAAGTCGTCTTTAAAAAGATATATCGCAAGTCTATGTAGAGCAACAAACAAGATTTTACTTCAAATACGCTTCTATGAGAGCCCACCTTAAATAAAGCTTTTTATATTTTTTTATACAATGTTCGGCTGAAGGCCATCAGTTTACATATTATATTTAAATTTGAAGTAATTACGTTCAGTAATTCAGAAGTTATAGGGCTCTGACAGACATTTAGACGAACACACTTCTCTGTCTAGTAGGCAAGCGCCCTAGTTGACTCAGAGAACTTCGCTTCGCTCGTTCAATAATAATTCAAAGAATATATTTTTATCAAAACAAATCTATTTTCAGTTGATATCAGAAAAAAAATTTCGACGGTATTGTTGTTTTGTGTATGTGTAAAGCAATATCTTCGTTAATTAATTCGCGATCTGATTTTAATGATTTGTCTTTTGTTAAGCTGTCTCAAGGTTTTGGTTACATTTTAATTTGAAGAAAATTTTTCAACTCTATGGATGAATAATTCGGGGATAAATCCTGTGAATCCTGATGTGTAAAGTGGCCCAGACTTAGGCTAAAATCTATAGAACGCATTCTCACTCAGCTCAGACTTAAAACAAGACAGATTTATGTCAGTACATATTTATGTCTCGTTTTAACCTCTATCTTGAATCTGAGCTAATTCAGAGCACGCTCTATAGATCTCAGTATTAATGTTGTTTGTTAGTGTCAGTCAGAAATTTAGTTATTCACACAGACAAAATAACTTTAACTACCTATGTACGCCCATACGACGTTCAGTAAATGCAATGCATTCAATTATCATCAATCTTTGCTCTAATAGACGCTCTAGAGTATTGTGGCTTTAATTGCGCACACCTAGGTATTCGTATAAATTAATAGCTACAAAGTCTGAATCTATTGATAATACTGTAGATGTTGATTCAACTAAGCTAGTTAATTGATCATACCTATGGTCTATGATGGCAGATAAATGTGCTAAGTATAATTGGCGAAGTGCCTTTCGACATTAAATTGCCAAATATTTCTAATATAGTTAGCACGTTTGTCTGCTAAACCAACACGTCTAGTTCTTTCATTAAAGCCTTTACCATTTTTAGATCAGTTGGAATACCGGTTTATTTATATAAAAAATATTATCTATGAATCTTGCATCATTTAAGCACCCGCAGCTTTATCATAATACTAGCTGATACCCGCGACTTCGTTCGCGTGGATTAAGGTTTTCTATTCCCGCGGGAACTGTCTTATTTCCCGGAGTAAAAAGTATATCTCTGTGCCAAATTTCAGCCAAATCGGTTCAGTCGTGATCGGTGATTGAGTAACAAACATAATAACTTTCGCATTTATAATATTATAAATAGGATATAAATAGGATTATTATCATTTCGATGTAATACACAATCAAAAATTTTACAATTTTGTAATTATAATAAACCGGTGCTATCTTTTCTTTCACAACATTGGCAATACCTAAAAGAGACCTATGTCAAGTGAATTTTTTTTTCCTTGAAAGACTGCCGATATATGTTCCAATATAGAACTTTTGCTACACAATAATTTTATATTACTAATACAAAAAACAATATATAAAATCATTGATGATAAAATATTAATACAGACTATACTCTTAATTACAATATTTCTTAGTCGTTATAAGCGTAATAAGAAGCCTACGCTGTTATGGTTTTCAAAAAGAAAATGCCCCTAATGAGCCTTTTGGGACGTTCACTAAACGCTTTCCACTAATTAACAAATGATCCACCCTAAATGATGGCTTTTGCCAATTTTAGAGAACACCAAATTATTATTTACCTTTCTGAGAAAAATATAAATATAACGATAGATTTTAATTAAAATATTCCTTTATCATTTCCATTGGATATCAAATATTATACTAAGACTTTAAATTCATTTGTACAATACTAATAATTTGTTAACTTAGAATGGAAATATAATAATGGTTTGAAATATCTCTCGGAATGTAAATTGTGATGCAGAGTGTGACGGTAATGGGTCTATGATAATTTTTGTTAAAAAATCTAGCTCAGATATTTTTATTTAATTAATACACTTAATACAGACTAACGGATGACTGTGATCATACCTCATAGGAGTAATTTGTGATTTAATATTTGATACGTTTAACATACGATTTTCTTGCCAGCTGTTTTCAGCAGAATCTGCTTGAAAAAAATAAAAATAATTTTTGTGTTTTGATTTACACAATAGGAGAAAGTATAACAGATAAGTATTCTGAACAGATATGACATAACGTACGCCTCCCTTTTGTAGTTTTAACATTTTAGTTCAGTGTATAACGGTGTCTTATAAAATATTATATAGATAGGTTCTTGTTCAACGAGAAACGAGAAAGCCAACTTAAACACGTCTCACGTTACCGCTGAGTGCTTAAATAGTTTTGAGACTACAAAAACAAGTTTTAAGTAAGGTTTACAAAAAGCTTAAAGAAAAATGTATAGTGGGTGAAAACTTTTTTTTTCGGGGATATTTTTCAATAACAAATAAATACTTACTTTGCTGGCTCAGTCACCCATAGAGGATCTTGGCCTTGGACACCAGAAGCTGCCACTCATGCCTGTCCTGCGTCGCTTCACGCCAATCGGGTGTATTGAGGGCTTGCAGGTCTTCTGTCACTTCGTCCACCCAGAGATACCTGGGTCGTCCAACGGGGCATTTTCCTATTGGGCTCGCCAAGTATGCTCAGAGCACGATCCTCTCCCATTCTCTCAAGGTGCCCGAGCCAGCGGAGTCTTGCCGATTTATATTCTCCAATAATATTAGGTTCGGCCACTGATTTCTCAATCTCCCGATTCTTTCTCTGTCTCCAGCTGCCATCATCACTTCTGGTTGGGCCTAGGATCTTCCAAAGGATTTTACAAATAAATAGTTGTTGTGTAAAAATGTAAAGTGTTATAGGGACTGCATATCTTGTATATTATTATCGATTGAAGATAGTAATAATAGAGAGCTGTGAACAAACATTATGTGCGCGATAAACAATTTGATAACTATACCGTTTTATCCGAGGCGAAGTCTTTCAAATTCTCCTGAAAGCGATACTAACAACATAAAGTTCTTGTAGTTTATAATAATGGACAAGTTCTCGACTTCAAGTGGAGTTTACAGCGTATCTAATCGCTTACAGAAATACTAACAAAGTTATAGAGTTTCATGTGAAATTATTGATCGAATTTTATCCTAATAGTAGCGTAAGAAAATCTTTGATCTATGATTTACTAGATACGCCAATGGTCTTCAAAAAGCCTCTCTTTGAAAAATAATGTACCTTCTTCTAACATTCAAAATAGCACAAAAGATTCACTATTTGCAGATATTTCAAATACCTTTTCTGTAAATTATGTATAGTTCCCAGTAACATTATTTAAACTTCGCTACTAACTAAACGCCGTAATTATGGACTTACTACAAAGAATAGAAGTGTAATTATTTCCGCAGTCAATATTATCTTTACTCAGTATAAAGTAGCCCCTAATTGCGCGGAACAATTTTAGTACTTTCTCCGCCCGCATTATGCCAACCCTCAGAGTAGCCTTAAGATAAAATTTCTGCAATTCAAACTTATTAAAGAGGATTGTGGATTTATTATTACTTTCTGCTAACAAATAAAAAGTTTTCATGAGCACTGAAAAAGTTATCTTTGTGTTTCGGCTCATATTTTTGAAGTTCCTGAGGGGATCGTACAGTAAAGGCCTTAAGTAATACAAATAACTGTAAAAAAGAGGGCGGGAACTTTTCAAGTTGCTTGGCTCTCCATTGTAGGTGCACGGATAATCTCAAGCAAGTTGCAAGATACTGGACACAAATGGCACAAGAGTCTAGAATTCTTTTTTTTTACTGTTTAAACAAAAATTTTATAGGTGTGATATACCACACGAAAAGTATACAAAGTAAAAAACTAAGCCCCCAAACTAAGATCCCTTTACTATGGGATTCCATTTTTTTGTCCAAATAGGTATACCTAGTCATAATGGGGCGTTGACATCAGATTTTAAAATAATAAATAAATTTATAATTAAAGATAATACAAAGATTAATTTCACGCTTCATCTACTATAGATACCTAGTTATTTATACTTTTAACTGTAGATACGTCCGATGGTGGGTTTTATTCCACCCGATCGTACTCGTATTTACCATGTAACCGCGGGGTTGTAAGTCCCACGGTAGGTCGCTGGTTTTGGAATGTTTAGTGGACTGTATATGTTGATGTTATGATTTCGATAGCTTCCTATTTCTGGACAAACCTTCACCATCAATCGGCGGGAACGAAATTAAAAAATTCACTTACCTCTTGATGCCGTCGATCCACCTGGCCGAAGATGTTGGTTGGCCTTTGTCCCGCTAGATAGTTCGATTAGGAATGCAAAATCTTGAGTTCCATTAGTTCGGCACACACACACTTCACTAGGCAGCTGCCATTTACGTGAATTTAGAGTTCGAACCGACGAGAAGACGATGATGAGCCGATGGACACGATGTCCAGCTTTTCGACGGGCACTCGACAGCGAGCGGGCGTTACTGGCGCGGCGTCTTGCGAAGAACTAACTGTCCGCCTCTTGCGATGGCGGACGCGAATGATCGACGAAAAGAGGGTGGATCGATAAAATCGAACCCACTGAATTGACAATGACCCACAGTTTGCCCAGATTGTCTAAATCTATCAAAACAAAACATCATCATATTTCTGAACATCCGATATACCTGTGGATACGTTAGTGATGGGTGGTATGTCTTTAACGTCATCTCTCAACTATTCAACTCACGTGATGCGTTGCCAGGATCACCACAGGACTGATCTTTTGCCATCTGTATTCAGCGGCGCGCAGCAATACGCTTGAGATCGTCTGTCCACCTACTATGGGTACGTTGCCAACATTCCCGTTCCGAAATCACCATTCGATTAACTTGCGATCCCTAGATGTTCCGCTATTACCCCTTCATCTTTGTGAATCAATCACTTTATGTTCCGCCGTTACCCCTTCACCGTTGTGAATCAATGAGCTATAACTCTGGTTCAATTTCGGATCTCCTCATTTCTGATTTAATCACGCAGGGATGCTCCAAGCACAACTCTCTCAATCGTCCTATATTTATTAGTGTCGATTGTCTATTTAATAAGTAATCGATCAGTTATTTTTACAATATTTGCTTGCATATCACACACAGAAGCTCAAACTAAACACAAAGGCGCTTTGTTTTCACTAATGTTCCCATATATCGCAGTCCGCTTTTAACCCGCACAAAAGAGCACTAAATGAAAAATCATTTATCTCGTTTTCTTTGTGCGTTTTACTTTGCATAGCTCGGCATCCATTTTTTACACTTTACATGCAGATTTATTGTTAGGTTTTGATTTTACTCTCACCGCTACTTTGGTTAAGTGCGAACCTAGCCTGTTTTATAAAATATTCCAATCTATATCTTTTTTTAAATAAAAATTAAAGTCCCCATTCAATCACAGACTGATCATCAACTCTCAATTCAAAGCCTAGGCTTAGAAAGCTGAAATGCAAGGCTACCATACATAATATAAAAATTGTAAGAGACTTCAAAGGCATATAAGTATGTAATTATAATCACTAACAACTGTTTTTAGTTTTCCGAATTTCCCTTGGGATAGGATAAACGAAATTGCTGCAATTTCTAATTCCATGTAAGCGAAGCTGTGAAGCATGTTTATTTCACCCACTATTGGTTGTTGAGTACGCACCATTTGCTCAAAGGCCATGGTGGCACCAAAAAATAATAATGAACGCTTTGATATAGGTGAACCTATCTTAAACCTAAAAAAAATTTAAGTTACATAAGTTCAACTAATCCCTAGAGATTAAACCATACTAGATCTTGGAATGGAACATTTCTCTACCTATAAAATTGACTGCAACATTTCGTGTATTAGCTACAAAAATTGTAAAGTTTTGGCACGGTTTCAACAATACAAGACTATCTGTTCTTTCCTTATATATATTTTACATTGTTGTAGGATAAGCTATACTTTGTGTGGTGCTATATTTTGTATGAGCCCCTTTTATAAAACGTTTAAGTGTATTTTATCTAAAGGTACATGGTGTAGATAAGAGGGTATTTTAACCGCTAGAGTCTTGAAAATTGTTATAGATTTTTCCAAGAACTTTTCCCAATTAACGCCATTATATTTTTTTATTATATTCTAGTTCTTTTGTAGAACAAGCATTACCTTTCTTTATATTAAGTTTAACCCAGATTTGTCAGTCCACCCGTTGAGAATATTATGCGGCCAAAGTCGTATATGAAATTTATTGGAATATCTCTGCACTAGGAAAATTTAATACATGACCATTACAAGTATAATATTCGCAGTATTACGGATGTTACTAGAGCAAGTTTAAATTCAGAAATGGTCCATAAAAATGAAACTAGTGTAATACCACTTTTTATAAAGAGTGTGAGATCAGCTGGCTAGCTTTTGCGTCCCTGTGAATTCAGGTTTTTAAAAATCTGTGGGTTTGTCTTTATCAAGATGCAAACTATCTCTGCGCCAGATTTCATCGAAATTGGTTCAGTTGTTGAACTATAAAAAAAAGAGACGGTAAAACATATAAACTTTCACATCAATGGGATCAATGGCAATAAAGGAGGCTTATTAGCGCTAAACATTGAGGCTTCACGGGATTTGCAGTGACAGTTCTGTATTTACAAGATCGCTGATTGAAGACTAGTAGTAAAACTGTTAGTAAATGGGTAACAAACGAAGCTACTACTACGAGTGTGAAAGTTCCTAATTGTACGTTACTTTTTGCATGGGTATAGTTAAGAACCGGGAGAGTGACATAGGTTTCTTTTTATCCCGGAAAATCAAAGAGTTCCCGCGGAATTTTTAAAACTAAATCCACGCGGGCATCAGCTATTAAATAATGAAAATAAAAGATTGTTATTTAAAAATTATATACTCATATACAATGCCGCTTAGCCTAAACGCAGTATACAATGTAAAATATAAGCGGTTACAATATAATATTTGAATGAATATTTTTCTAAGCAAAATAAAAATCCAGTGCGCGAGCGAGGCTCGGATATCGGTCATATAATAAAATTTACTTTATTCCACGATCAGCGCGCTTTAATGCACTGTGCTGCATTCTGTTTTGCTCGTTATCATTCTTGGCGCGATAACGCTATACTGTTATATTATATTATTATGTATGAAACGTTTTATACCCAATCCATATTGTTTTTTGACTTTGAATAAACTTTGATTTATAACTATAATATTCGTAATAGTGAAATAATAACCATAACGAAAACTGAAACCAGGGACTCCGCACATGATTCAGAGTAGTGACTCTGAATCATGAAAGACCGATGAAAAATTTCAATGCTGAGCACAGCATTGAAATTTTTCATCGGTCTTTGCGAGATCTTGAAATTTAATTATTTTTTTATTAATTACGCAGTATTAATGAATACAATACAATACAATAGTATTAACTGATGGCCTTCGGCACCGGGCTAATGCAGGGCGCCGAAAGCACTTAAACTGATCTAAATATTTCGAACCAATTAAAGCTCATTATCCAAATTATTATCAAACTAACTTTTGCGCGGAATCCCGCGGAAGTTTACTCACCAAGTCCTCAACTATACCCATACAAAAACTTGTAAACCTGAAAGTAATAACTTGGTTTTAAACGTTGGTAGTAGGTACCTATAGGCCCAGAAACTTGGATAAAACTTGTTAAAAAACGTTTCTCGGTGATAGTGAAATCGGTAGGTAGTACTAATGAATTTCCCTTCATTTTAATACTAGCAGCTGCGTTCAAAGGTCCAAAGAGACTTAAATTATTTCCTCCTCCGAAGAAATTAAAGAACACTCTAGATCAGTTCAAAATATCAATGATTTGAAACAATGGTACATCCAGAAGGGAAAACTATAAAGTATACGGAAGTATTACTAAATTACTTGCCATAATTTTAAGAAAAGATTTTTTATTTTATTTTATTTTTATTTTTTATGTACATATAAATATTTACAAAAGAAGATATATTAGAAGAAGTATACATAGGTGAAGCTTATCTCTAAAAAGAAATTTCTTCCAGCTTCCCTTGAAAGTGAGTAAGGTGAAATTATAGAGTGGTATAGGTCAAAAATGTACATCACTACATATACTATAATACCTACTATATAATATAAATAAATAATAAACTACATAAACACGAAGATACATAAATACATATGAATACATAAATACACATAATACATAAATAATATAATACATACCTACATAAATATACATAACTAAGTAACACATAACGAGAGATAGTGCTGCTTCACTTTAAATTTGAATGTGTGTATTGACCGACTGTCTCTAATATGTTCAGGAAGTAAGTTCCATAGCCGAGTAGCTTCGGACCAAAAAGAATATTTATAGAAAATAGTGTTACAAGGGGCATAATCAAGAGCTTTTCTAGTAACGCACGCCCGCAAAGGTCTTGCAGACGGGAGCGATACCTTAAAACGTTCTCGTAAGTAATCAGGGGAAGAACTGTTATGAAGGATATTATAGAGGACAGTAACAATATGCAAGTTCCGGCGAAAACGAATTGGGAGCCACTTTAATTGATGACGAAAACTGGAAACGTGATCGAATTTGCGCAGGCCGTATATAAAACGAATGCACAAATTCTGAAGTCGTTCGAGTTTATCAAGTAGCTCTTCAGTGGCATCTAGGTAGCAGACGTCAGCGTAATCAAGGATAGGAAGTAACAGGGATTGTGCCAACATAATTTTAGTACGAAGCGGAAGGAAATTCTGCAGCCTCCTCAAAGAATGAATAGAGTAGTGCAATCTTTTACTGACTTGGTTGACGTGTGCCGACCAAGTCAGGTTACCGTCCATAATCAGACCTAGATTTTTACAATTACATGCGTAAACTATTGGTATTCCTGCAAAGACAACTTTGGGAATATTGTTGAAATTAATACGATTTCTTAGCGGTCTGCTGCCAATAATCATCGCTTGGGATTTACTCGGGTAAAGATTGTATACGAATAAGTGCATTTACTTGTTTTTTGACGCTAAAATATGTAAGTAAGAGGTAAGTTGATGGATCTCAGAATTAGAAAAGCGACAGAAGGTCCCCATAGATTTGAGATTGAAAAAAGGTAAGGCACTCAGGTAATTCTGCTGCTTACTAGTGATATTTTTATATGCCAAGAAACTTATTTACTTAGTTTGTTTTAGCAAAGTAGCTTCTGCCCATGGCTTCGCTCACATTAGGTACGATTTTTCAAAATCCCCTTATTACCCCCTTAGGGCTTGAACTTTCAAAGTCCTTAGCGGATATCTACATCATAATAGCTATCTGTAATTTCAGCCCAATGCGTGCAGTGATTTGAACTGTAAGTAGATAAATCAGTTAGCCAGTCAGTCCCTTATCCTTTTATATATTTAAGGAGAGAAGAGAAGAAGACTGTTTCGTGATGGCATTTTGACAAACGTTGTTTATTTAGTTGTTAAAGTCTAGTGCAAATACGACAGTCGTCGACGTTGAATCTTCAAAGGTAAGACGATCTTATGTTAGGGATCTGGAAATTTCAACTCACTACATGGACGGGTAGCGCAAATATTATGCAGTTTTGCCGAATACGATTACGACGTACTTAATAGAAGCTTCTTTGCCTTTTTGGGGTTCCGTACCCAAAGGGTGCCAACAGGACCCTACTTTGCTGTCCGTCTGTTTGTCAAAGGTTTGTCTGAACTTCAAATAAAAAAATTATTAAAATCGGTTCAGATTTGACGGAGTTATGAAGTAACATCGCCAAAAAAAATTTAAAAAATAAAATACGCGTCAAAATGAGAACGTCCTCCTTTTTTATGTCGGTTAAGAAGAAACCATACAATTCAAAAAATAATACATAACTCAAGATAAAATCCGTTCACAATAGTTTTATTGCAAGAGTCAAGTTATTGACGCTATCGTAAAATTTATTTTATTTCAGGTCCGGGTGGGAACAATGTGAACGCAGTTTCGTGATTTTTCATATGATATCGTTCAACACAACGGCAATACCTTGTGGTAGTAAAGTCGAAAAAATAAAATTGGCGATACATTTTGTAGAATAATCCTGCTTAATTGTATTTTGTTCAAACAAGTTTATTAGAGGACAAATGGAGTGACGCAGTCCATACGGACCAGTCTCCTAAAATAAAGAATTAAAAAAACTTGCAACTTCATCTGCGTGGAATTAGGTTTCAGAAATCCTACTGGAATGATTTTTTTCGGACTTAAAAGTTCAAAATAAAAAAAATACTGTATTATTAAAATGTTGCGGCTTGATTGAAGGACAAACTAGCAAATAAGTACACTTTGCGTATTTTTTTTAATTTTGAAAAAAAAAATAATAAACATCAAAAGCCAATGTACCTAATGAAAAAGATTGGGAGAGCATGGAAAGTTTCGTAAGAATCTCTAACGTTTTAAGATCCGGGAAAATTAACTCGATGTCCCTACTTCTAAAGCTTTAGTCGTAATTATAACTGTCTTAAAACGCAATTCAGCTGAAAATCGAGTCTTTATTTAAAAAGTCTCATTTCAGACAAATCCCGCAGAAGGGTTTCTTCCGTACCGAGCAAGAACATATTTCATATTTACTTACTGTAAAATAAGACAAGGGTTCTTTCCGTACCGAGCAAGAACATGTTTCATATTGACTTACCGTGAAATAAGACAAGGATAATAATAATAGGGGAAAATCTTAAAAACTTTTACCCTACTACGAAAAATTGGATGTAACATTTGTCATATTGATTTTGTTCGAAATGTAGCCTGTGTCATCCAGACCATAATATCAGACCGATTGATAACTCATTTATGAAAATCGGTAATTAAGGCGCAAAGACTTTCGCAAAGACTTTTCGGATCATAAAATGAATCTACCACTGGTTAGGAATGTCATTCTAACCGAAAAGAACCAGCAAGAAACATGACGGTTGCTCTTTTAAAAAAAATGATTAAAATGAGTAACAACAATATCATGTTGTATCCATATTCCCATTACATGCTCAAGTATTGCTGGAGCGAACTATATCCACGCTTTTTTATCATTCATATAATCTTCAATTGTATAATATGCTATCTTCATTAGAATACCTTTAATAGATTTCTTAAATTGTATAAAAACAAGTTTAAGATCGATTGTGAAATTTTACTGTAGAACGTCACGCCCATTCCCACAAATGATTTCCAGACTTTTTTGAGGCGTAGTCGAGAAATCACGAGTCTGTTAGGATTTCTCTATTGTCTATCGTATAAATCGCCCTTTTTTGTGACTCAAAATGTTATGAGTAAAAAAACAAAGCTCTTATTTAAAGGCCGTTTACATTTGTGTTACGAAATGGTACATTTCATGGTGCCATAAAACAAGGAAATGACGCGAATAGTAACGGTTACATCGGCGTGCTCTCGTGACTTTCCTCACCATTATACTCTTGTGAGGGCTGGAATGCAGTTTGTTTCTGTTAGTGAACAGGCAGGACTTATTACGTGTAGTAAACACATGAATCTCAGTATACCTTGCTATGATTTGCTCGTAAAATGGCTCTTCTGTCACCTTTATCACGATACGTAGACCACTGCAATTGGGGCGGGCACCTTACCATTATGTACAATGTACGAGTAGCATCTATCTTTATATTCTACTAGCTATTACCCGCGGATTTACTCTTGCCATCTATTAAAAGTGATCAGAATTTGACTAAGTGGTGATTCCTACACAAAATTAACAATTTTGATTTTTTCGATTTTTCAGCTGTTTTTTAGGGTTTCTCCATTTTTTTAAACTATCCTTCTATTTTATCCTCTAATAAAAAGGTATTTTTTTAAGCGCTCTATCCATAAAAAACCTTAACGAAAAGCCAGAAGGGTGCTTGTGAAAGCTAGGTACAGTAATCGCTACAGAGCAGAGGAGCAACATAACAGAATTTTAATTTATTTAGAGAGAGTTTAACAAGCTTTCTTGCTTTACAGAATTAGGTGACACATTTGGCAAAGAAAAGGAAATAATATGCTCCGAGGCGTTTTCACTGATTTTAAGATTTGTTTTTATACAGGGACATTAATGCCTTGTTGACCTTCAACTAAAAATTCTGGAATGCGTCCAAAAGCTGAGATAACGCCAACATTTCTCTCAGTTTCCTGCATATTGTGAAAGAAGTAGGAGTATTTTAAGCGGTTTGAATGCATAAGAGTAAATCTTAGGAGTATCTTTGAAGTAATATAATAGGGTAGTTGCTTTTTTCTTTGTTAATAATCATAAAATTATTATTATTTTATACGCAATAACATAAACACAGTTAAAAAATCAAAATTGGTTATAAAAATAGATAGTTCTCAATTTAAATGCCTTCGATCACAGAAATCGAAGAGGTATGCACAATAATGGGGATACTCGCTATCTCCCTCACACACACCTAAATAACGGTGACGTCACTGTCCATATTCGTGTTTACCTGTTGGTGCATCTTTTGTATTTTTTGGTTTATATAAAGCACTAAAAACTAAATTAAATAAGACAATACTTTTTTGGTTATATTATCACGAGTAACCTTACGATCATATTTTTAAAACATTCTTTACCTTTCTATTTTAAACCGGATTTGCATTTCTGATATAACCTACCAACTTTTGATATTATTTCGGCTTTTATTTTCTTAATTAATTATACTTATATAAAATGATACTATGTTAATGCTCAGCTATGAACTTATATTTCCTCATTTTTAATTCTTATTGTTATTTTGATTGATATACTACTATTTATTATAACTATATATGTATACGTGGACAATGGTATAAAAAAAATTATCTTATTTTCTAAAGAGTTTTCTTAAAAAGCAGTTTTAAAACATTATGGATTAATCAAGATTTATAGGGTAAGTTTCAGCTGCTGAACTAAGCTTGGTCGTACGTGAGGCAGATATTACGAACCAGCTATTGAAGAAATTTATTGCTCCTAGAATTTTGAAACATGTTCCACTCTAATACAGATTGCCCAATTTTATTTGAACAAGCTTAGAATTTGTAAAATTATAGAAAAGAATGTTAAAAAAGGTGAAACGGTAAGCAAAAAGATTGTATAATATAAAAAATAAATATAATAGCGCCTTACATCACTGAAAATCTTTGTTTACTTCCATACGGCACTCCAAATTCAAAGACTTTGAAGCTGAAGCACACAACGTGTTCAAATATTTTCTCTCTTACCTACTTACAGTCAATAAGTGAAAAGTGAAAAATAAAAACTCACTTTCAGCATCTGAAGTTTATGGTCTTCTAAAGTATACCCGATATCCTCTACATACCATTTTTCCGTTCTCATTTACCAACCAATTAAGGACTAGTTAAAACCAATGCCTCAAATACAAACTCGGTAGAGTTGCGTTTAACAGAACAGTTTCTCTGGCTATCTAGCTGCTGTTCCACCATCTGGTCCTGGTCATTGTCTATAAATCTACCAGGACCACCAGGAGTTTATAACTCATCATTGCCTTATGAATGAGCTTAAACATGATACGACAGCTGTAAGTTGTTGAGGATTAGTGTATCCCACAAACTGTTCTGCTTGCAGCATCAGGTCAAAATTACCATAGTATTGCTGTCTTAATGTACCAAAATTCCAGACAGCAAGATTAGTGGAATATTAACTATACATGTGCCAAAAGATCCCAATTCCGAGTGGAAAAAGAGTTCATAGTTCTTAAATGACCGGACAGGTTTTCATCAAACATAGCTAATGAATTAAAAGTAAAAAAACTTTTTAAAAACAAGCTTTTATTTAAATGCGCTAAAAAGAATAAAATAAACTTTTCTTTTAAAACTTTTACCATGAACTTGTAACGTCATTACACAATTTATATGATATAAAAGCAATTCTAAGATCGACTGTGGAATTTTATTATAGAACATCACGCCCATTCCCACAAACGACTTCCAGACTTTCTTGAGGCGTAGTCGAGGAATCACCAGCCTATTAGGATTTCTCAATTGTCTATCGGATATGATACCCCTATTTTAGTTTAACAGCATTAAAAACTCGGATACAGCAAAGAATAAATCTTATCATGCCTCGCAAAAAGTAAATTGAATCAGTTTCCACATGGAAGGATAGCCACAATTCGAAACTCTTTCAATAAAAGATTAATATACTTCAAAACTGTCGTCGACGAAGACCGCAAATGGTGTTTCGGAAGTTGGATAGGAAATGTGTGCAGCCAACATTGGTTTTCGTGGGCGCGCTCCGAGATTCACAATTGATTTTGCCATTTTAAGTAGCAAAGTTGAAAGATCGTACTTAAATTTGATAGCCTTGCCTAATGGTTTGGTAAGACCGCATGAACTTAACGAAACCACTTGTTCAAGGAAACTCTCAGAACTGAGAATCTGTTTGGAACTAATGATGGAGACATTGACCTTTGAGGATTATTATTGTTACTTATAATATCAAAAAATAAATAATGACGATGATATTGGCGACAAAATTTTATTATTGATTGTTAAAATTATTTGCATACTATTAATTTAGTTGAATGTTCTGGACTCTTACTGACAATATATTTTGTTACCGATCATCTCACTGTACAAACATTCTGGCAAATAAATTATTATTATTTATTTATTTAAAAATAAGTGTTTTGATAATAATCTAAATGTCCCACTTGTTTCGTAAGATTTATAGCTTTAAACCCCTTTCATAAAACGTTCTTTACATTATACAAAAAGAAGTTCAAAACTAGCGCTTGACTACGATCTCACCTGATAGTAAGTGAAAATGTAGCCTAAGATGGTGCGCGCTTGCCTAGAAGATGCCTATTCACTCTTGATTTAAAGAAAACTTTAATGTGGGTGACATTAAAGTTAGTTGGAAAAACGGAAACCGGAAGGGCATTCCAAATTTTTGCGGTGCGTATTAGGAACGAGGAAGCAAAGCGCTAATAGTAAGGATAAATAGCAAAAACTCAAATACCAATAGCCAAACTATTAATTCCCAGAACGCAAATTGAATCCGGTTCCACATCAAAGCCTAGTCACCATTCAAACTCTTTCAACAGAGGCTTAAATAAATATACCTGCCTGCGACTTCAAAATTGTAGGCGACGTACACCACAAACGATATTTTGGAATAGAAAATGTGCAACCAAAACTGGGCTACTCGGCTGGATTCACAAGTGATTTTCCCGTTTTGAATAGCGAAATTGATAAATGGTGCTTGAATTCATTCAAAACCGCTTAATGGTTTTGTATGGTCGTAATAACTCAAACTTGAATTGCGTGTTTAGGAAAATCGACAAGCAAGATAATACAATAAATGAATAAGCTTTAGATAGTAATGAAGCTTTTAAAAGACTAATTTAACATAATATTTAGAGTGTATGCGATTTACATGGAAAGCAAAACTTAAAAATTGATTTTCATTTTAAATTATGGTTTTTGAAACTTTAATTTAAATTCGCTATGAAATATAAAAACAACATTTCTTTTAAAAGTTTGAGAAACCTGCTCCATAATTTTATTTTTTTATTCGATAAACAGTCATAAATTGTACATGATAAATTATTTAGTCCAAAAAGGTAATTTTTTAAGTATATTATTGAAGTTTCAATCGTTTTAAATTCAATAGCATAAATCATAATTATATATGGAACAAATATAAATTAATTATGTTCGAATGAAAAAAGTCTTGTTTGAACGTATCTGCACTGTGTTGTTGTTTTGGGCAATTGTTTTATAACAAAACTAGCTGTTGCCCGCGACTTCGTCCGCGTCAGTTTTTGTTATTATGATCGCGATTATGAAGTTTTTAAAATAATATATTTTAAATATGGATAATTTCCCCCGTTTTTGCAACATTTTTCACTGATGCTTCGCTTCTATTGGTCGCAGCGTGATGTAAGCCTAAAGCCTTCCTCGATAAATGGACTATCCAACACAAAAATAATTTTTCAATTCGAACCAGTAGTTCCTGAGATTAGCGCGTTCAAACAAACAAACTCTTCAGCTTTATAATATTAGTATAGATTATACTCCAAACTTGTTTATACCTTGCAAGCATTTTACCTAACCTACTGGTCTGCAAACCGAAAAATTTTCTTAGCTACTTTCGGGATTCCCAAGATACAGGCAGTTTATTTCTTCAAGCGCAAACTAAACAAAATAAAGTCCCCGCGTTGCAACTTAAAATATGAGTTCAGAACGAAATAAAGTTTCAAATTTTATCACGAGAAATACAAAATTCAAGTGTAGAAATAAAAGTTTTGCATCAACACTCCAATATTAACTTCACACGTTCATATTCAAAAAAATCTGAAAAATGTATTTCATGCAGGATAGTTTCGCATATAAGCCAACTTGTGACTAATAAGTAGCGAAAACTTTACTACGAAAAGTAGTATTGACGTACAAAAACTCAGCAATTCATTCAAGTATTAATTAATTTATTTATTTATTAGAAAGTAATCAACAGCGTTACATCTCATTAGTATACAATTAATATAAAGTTATGCAATAAGGCAAAACAGATTACACTATAATTGCAAAATATGTTAATAGACAAAAATCTAACTAGGTGAAATAGATGGGTATGGTGATAACACAATAAACAATAGAACATAATAATAACATGAGTAAGTATCTATTAATAATCAAAAGCTACGTACTAAAATTTGTGTGTGTTACACATATTATTATAATTGTGTGTATGAAAAAGTATACATAGCGTATATTTCACGCACTGACCGTCCAAATAGTCTGTTATGTAATTTTTAAGTAATTTAGATATTTTCAGCTACAACCGTTAAATACTCTAAACTTAAAATAAAAAATTCGGTATATACGAATGCCTATAGTAGATACTCATAATATAGATATACCGAAATTAGCATCGGGCATGACAATACGAGGTCTATTATATTAGATGCTAAATAAGGCATAAGTTGATTCAATCGATCTTGAGTGATGAAAAACTGAAGGAACAGAAAATGCACCAGATTTTTCGTGCAAATAATGTCGGACTGCGTCATTACATGGTCGGTTACCCGTAAGTTCCTGCAACACGATAGATAGGTATCGTTTACTGGACGATTACGAGAAAAATAATAGGTACTCACCATCCATAGGTAATCGGGTAAAAAATTGCATGAACTACGCTGCATAAGTAGCTTATAAAACTTTGTCTTCTTTTAACTTGTCACTAAACAAGCCATAACTAAGATTAACTTCCCGGGGAATATCAATCGACCCAGCAGGGTAACTTCTTTGAGAGATGAAGCAAAAATTATGTTACGCAGTTTGTGTGATCGTCAAAGAAACTGCAAAGGGCTTTGAAAAGTTTCTTAGCTTGCTTTCAGTAATATTTAAGCTGTAACTTTAAAGAGGAAATGAGTAAGTTCCAATTTACTGATACTCTGTAAACGTAGCTTGAATTATGGTAGGTAGAAATTTTGAATTGTAATAGTCTGCTAAGATGCATCCATGAATAATTCTAAAATGGATTTGGTGAATGAAAGGCATTGCAATTATCCTACCTTTGGGTGGAAATCGTTCAAGTCCATCATGTAAATATTAATTTACTTAAGTGTTCTAAATCGCTCTTTGGTTGTTAAATCAAGTTAAAGCAAGTTTAAGAGAACCCATAAAATCCATGAATTTATCTCTTTACTATATTTTACTCGTGATTTTTTGCGCATGGAGCTAGCTTTCCATAATCCCGCATGAACCCTCTATTTTTCCAGGATAAAAGGAAACCTATGTCACTTTCCAAGTCCTCTGCTATGACCATGCAAAATATCACGTTAATCCGTTGTTCTGTTGTTGCGTGACTCGAAAGGACAAACCAACAAAGCGAAGAGAGAAAATCTAGCGTAAACTTCGGCTGAAAAAAGATAGTGATCATCGAAATATATTGCAAACTTAGGGAAAAAGTTTCCCATCGTGTTATCGTGAATTGATCTCGGATATATCCCTTGAGAAAAGAGGCCCAAACTCTAAGGCCACACTGAGAAACAGTAACTCTTTCAATACAGGATTATTATTACTGTTACTTGGAAACTCGTGATAGAAACATGAAAAATATATTTAGGAAACCTTAAGCGTAGCCAAGTTCTTATTCACAATAGTGTAGCATTAAAATTATGGGATGCTATATGAGACAATTATTCAAGTTTTTAAAAATTTCACGGGAGTTCTTATGACGTGTATCGTAGTGGAAATCGGTGCACCAGCTTAGGCCTGAAAGGCATGACAAATATTATACTTACTTTCGTTTTTATATTAATTTAAAACTAGCTTTTGGCTGTAACTTCGTCCGCGTAGAACTAGGGTGTTTTTAGAAATCAAATTTGTTTTTCCGGGATAAAAAGTAGTCTTTGTCACTCGTCTATTCTTTATGCCAACCCCTAAAGTAACATCGGTATACTTATGTAAAATATACGTCGATCAGTTGCTTCGTTGCTGCATAATCGATAGATAATTATATAATCTATTTTCCGTTTCGCTGTACGTATGCGGTCAAACTATGTGAGTCTAAAAATACACATAGAAGCTAAAAAGTCATCGAAAAGCGAGACAAATGCGTTTTCATTTAGGGCTCTTTTATGTGGTTTAAAAGCGGACAGGGATATATGGGAACATCATGAAAAACAATGTTCCCCTGTGTTTTCAGTTTGTGGTGTTTTTCACTCCACAAACTTTCAAACAAATTTGACTTGCCTTTGTGGTATTAGGATGAAAAAGTCCGGGTTTTGCTACAAATTTTGCAGATATTACGAACCTACTAACATTATGTAACAAGGGCGGGAATTGGGTTTTATTACTAACTAGCTTTTGCCCTCGGTTTCGCTCACTTATGTTCGATTTTTCAAACCCCTATTTTACCTTAGCGGATGCCTACGTCATAATAGCTATTAAGATGCCTCAGACCGATCGCCAGTGGGTTGAGCTGTGCGTTGTTAGTTCAGTCAGTCAGTCAGTTAGTCATTCAGTCAGTCAGTCACATTTTCCTTTAATATACGAGTTGACGTAATACCGATAAAAACCCGAGCCGTAAGAGTGACTGAATAAAATAAGATTAATTTTATGCCAAATTAACCAAGTAGGCTTCAGAAACAACACAGCCAATCAAATATGATAAACTAACAAGGAACAAAGGAAAAAACCACAGTCTATTTTCCTTATGTGACTGAAAATGTCTATAAACGTCAAAACTAATTCCTCGGTTAAGCGTTACCCCGCGTTTATCAAAATTGGCATTTAACAGGAAAAAAAATTGCAATAAACACAGTAAATATAATGTATTTTCTATAGAAAAAATTGAGTAGCTCATAAATCTATAATTATATAAAAAGGCTTGTCCTGACTGACTGACTGACTGACTGACGATCAACGCACAGCCTAAACCACTGAAGTTAGAAACTTGAAATTTTGACAGTAGGTTCCTTTTATGACGTAGGCGAGCACTAAGAAAGGATTTTTCGAAATTCGCCCCCCAAGGGGGTAAAAAGGGGGTTTAAAGTTTGTATGAAACTCCGTCATTTTTCGAGTTATACTCATGAAATTCGGTATTTAGGCTTTAAATTGAAAACAAAAAAGTACGTGTTTCACAGTTTTTAAAAATTCTAGCCCCTAAGGGGTTAAATAGGGGTTGAATGTTTGTATAATAGTCCTTCGTTCTTCAAGTTATTTTTCAAGTTATGTTTATGAAACTTGATATTTTGGCTCTTGATCAAAAATAAAGAATTACGTATTTTACATATTTCGAAAATTCTCCCCCCAAGGGGGTAAAAAGGGGGGTTAAAGTTTGTATGAAACTCCGTTATTTTTCAAGCTATACCCATAATAATAATAATAATAATAATAATATTTCTTTATTTGTAGCAACTGAGGCTCATTTTGTTAGTAAACAATCTTGTACTTAAAACTAATGTTAGTAACTTAAACTAGAGTATACACAAATAATTAGATTAAAAATATCATAAATTAACATGGGGCCTCACCAATACTTGAATCATGTGTTCAAGCATTGGTGAGTCCATCTTCCTCGCAAACATGTTCAAGATGCTGTTGGGACTTGAGCGCAGTCTTGTCAGCAGCGATGACGACTTCTTCCGCATTATTGCATAGAAGTCATCGGTACGCTCTTTTGCAAACATGCCTGATGCTGAACAAAACCGCGGCAGGCCCAACAGCATCCTGAATCCATTATTGTATTGCACCCTTAGTGCATCCATAGTTTTTTGTGTGTAGTTGACCCACAGGCTTCCCGTGTAAAAGTTTTGGCAGTACACCTTGAAAAGCGTTATCTTTGCTTCCTTACTACATCGGATGAACCTGCGGGCCAACATACTACACCTAACAGCCAACGCTCTTCTTTCACGCTCAATGTCTATATTATCTTTGAGATCTTCCGTGACATAATGCCCCAGGTATTTAAATTGCTGCACTCGTGTGAGCGCCGCCCCATTTATTGCTATTCTTGGCTCGTATCGCACCTGTTTACGAGGAGCCTTAAAAATCATATAATGACTTTTGGTCACGTTATATATAAGTCCATGTCTGGCAGCATATTCTTCGCAAGTTTGAAGCAACTCCCTGATAGAACCAGCCGTGGGACCCAGCAACACCATATCATCGGCATAGCTTAAGTTATTTACGCAGACGCCATCTATCCAACAACCTACTGGCTTGCTGCTGAGTTCCACGATTAGTCTGTTGACATACAGGCTGAACAGCTTCGCTGAGGTCAACCCCCCCTGCCTCACCCCGCACTCCAGCCTATATGCATCAGAGAGCTCCCTCCCCCACCTAATATTATTTATTTGATTCGAATACCAGAACTGCATAACATTAATCAACTCCTTTTGCACGCCCGCTTCCTCCATCTTTCCCCACAGTATATCATATGTCACTAAATCGAATGCTTTCGAAAGATCAAGGAAGCACGCGTACACAGGTGTTTTCCTGCTCGTGTAATACTGTACAGTCTGTTTCAAACCAAATATCGCGGTCTCGGTGGATAATCCGGGTCGAAAGCCGAACTGAGCATCGTGGAAATTGAGTGCTTCGTTCAACTTTCTGTCAAACAGACTGTCCAGAACCTTAGCTATAACAGTAGCTAGAGATATGGGCCTATAATTGGACTTATCAGAAAGATCACCAGTTCTATTTTTAGGGATAGGGACCACCACAGTTCTCATCATGTCACTCGGGATGTACGCGTGACTCACACAGAGTGAATAGAACATAGCTAGCACCCTGGGTAAGTGGAAACCAGCATACTTCAAATGTTCGACGCTGAGGCTGTCGTATCCAGGCGACTTCCCTCCAGTCATTTTTTGTATAGCCTCTTTTACTTGCTTACTGGAAAAACGCAGCAACTCCTTATCGTTATTTACCTGAGCATCGAACATTTGAGTCGACGGTCCCAGTGGTGATGATACCTTGAAATGGTCCCTAAACATATTGGCTATTTCTTTCTGCGTACTGCAACCAGAGACACTCACCGGTAGGCTCGGTCGAACATTCAATTTGTTTGTCGAATTCCAAAATTTGGAAAAGTTTTTAGCTGCTCTGTGAGAAGCGATTATATCCATCTTAATTTGGTCTTGATGATTTTGACACCACCTTAACCTACTTCTAAATATCTTTTGGCTCTCACGCATCTCATCCCAAACCCTTCCAAATCTCGGCTTGTTATACAACAACCATGTTTGATACTTCGACCGAGCCTCCCAGTGCGCAGCCCGAACGTGCTTGTTCCATCCAACTACTGGACCCTTTCCGGCGCTCTTATTGCCTTTGTGCGTCTCAGTTGCGGCATCAGAAAGAACTTTCACTATTTCTTTGTACATATTATCTAACTCTAGTCTATGTCCGGGATCCTCACACATTTTTCCCCCACACGAAATAAAAATCTCAGGAAAACAAATACCTCTGAGCTTACCGTTGCAACTGTCATGATACCTACTAATCTGTTCCACTGACCTTTGACCCCATATTATTTTATTATATGAGTCATCACCTACAAGTGTTTTTGGGACTATCAAATTCAGATCACACTCTATTATGAGCGGTAGGTGGTCCGACCAATAGACATCATGACGTATGCCAACGTCTGTCAGAACAGTCTGCCAGGCAGATCGCGTCACTATACAGTGATCAAGCCACCTCATACTACCATTTATATCACTAATGTACGTAAACGTATTCGAATTTACTCCCAGCTTTTCAACGTCCGCACATAACCATGACTGGTCACTACAAAAACCACAAAGCTCAGTCCAGAACGGCTGATGTGGGTGTGAATTAAAATCACCCAACATATAAACACAATCAACATCATTATTCTCAATTACTGCCTTGATCTGACTCAGGCAGTCTGTAAATTCTACTAGATTTTCACTCGTATCAGTCGGCATATAGATACTAAAGATAATAATACATCGATTATTTGACAACACTGCCTTAATAGCACTTATTCTTACACTATCACAGTTTAAGACTGTCACTGACTTAAAAATACCCTTCCGCCATAAGATCGCTACCCCACCGTGGGGCCTGCCCCTTAAGCCGGCAGAAAGATCTACTGCAGACTTTCCCGTGTAGTCAAAATCCTTATGTACCGTGCCTAGCAAAGGTAAATCGTATTCTAACGCCCAGTGCTCTTGGACACAACAAATATCCGCATATGAACATATATCCTTTAGACCATCCATTGATCGCTTTAGCGACTTACAATTGAAACTAACCATTCTACATACTTGCTTATCCATATTAAAGTGTCTTAACAATACAACTACTTTTAAATTTACTTTACTTGAGGCAGGGTACTACTCGATTCAGAACGCTGTCTGCCCGTATTCCTAAATAATATATACCGCCTAAAACAGATGCCTTCTGGCCAGATTTTACTATCCAAGAAAACATATAACTTATTTTTCGGTACAGTTATCTTATACGAGTTATAATCCCTCTCTCTTTTGCTGCTAATTTTCTCTAATACTACTGACTCATTCGTTTTGCTTCGGATGTAATCTAGAATATCACTCTCACTCGTTTGTTTACAGACGTTAGATATATATAGTGGCACTAGGTTGGGTGCAGCTTTAAATTTTAAATCATAACTCGCGCTCCCTACCTCACTCACAAACCTATTTTTCACTAACGGTTTTTTCCTCTGAACTGTAATCCACTCCCCATCCGAATCACCTATTTTCTGATTACATTCCATATTCGCACGTACAACATCCGCCATTGAACGCTGCTGTCTCGCCTGTCGACTACTGTTCGCGTTCGACTCCGAAGACGTCATCGCAGTAACGCCAGCCGCAGCGCACGCGCTCCCCATTGGTTCGGTCTCCAAATGCGCCAGTGGTGCTGTCTCGTTCTCGCTCGGTTGCATATTAGAGACAGAAGATCCTTCAGCGTTGGTAACCGGTTTAGTGTTCGAAACCGCAGTTTGGGCCTCCACGTGTCGTTGTATTACCGTCTCGCTTCTTGGCTGAGTAGCCACGATAGTGCGTTCTTTACTGCAGTGGGCCTCCACGGGCAGGGTCACTGAACTCTCTGCGCTTCTTCGCACACCTGTTGCTGGGGGCGATAAGGATGTATTGTTGTACTCCTCACTCCTCATGTCTCCGGCGTCGGATTCAAACAATTCACCGTTTACATGACGTAATCCCATCGGTCCACTATCACAATTAAAGCTATTTCTTGCAAATGCTCCACGCTTCCTATTTACGTAATCAATGGATTTTTCCCGTGTAAGAACTATGGTTTCCTGTAGTTGTTTTTGCGTAACATATTCACTTTTTATCTCCCGCAGGTCTTCCCTTAATAGGTTCAAATCTCTCAATAAGCGAGTAACATCAATATGGTCAAACGTTACCGGTGGTAATCGATGCAGCTCTTTTGCCACAAAAATAGGCAGTCGCTCCGGGTCTGTAGCGTCAGTCTGCTTGAGTAAGTCAATAATATCTTCCAAGTCTTTTCCTGACCTCTGCTCATTTTTCCTGATTCTCAACCTCTTCAATGGTACCGCTTCGAATAGAAGTTTTTTCGCTATTTGAACTTCCTCTGGCGTAAAAGCTGTACCACATATCTTAATGAGCGTGTCTTCATCCATTACATTCATTTTATTTTTGATGAATGCCAGGACTTCATTTATTACAATATTACACCCCGTACACTTCACTACGTTGGAGGCCATTGCCCTCTACCGCTCTAAGCTGTGTGTCAGCGACCTCTCGCTTGCGCGGTCAGCTGACGACTGAAAAATTCGGTACTTAGGCTTTAAATTGAAAACAAAAAAGTAGGTGTTTCACAGTTTTTAAAAATTCTACCCCCTAAGGGATTAAATAGGGGTTGAATGTTTGTATGATAGTCCTTCGTTCTTCAAGTTATTTTTCAAGTTATGTTTATGAAACTTGATATTTTGGCTCTTGATCAAAAATAAAGAATTACGTATTTTACATTTTTTGAAAATTCTCTCCCCAAGGGGGTAAAAAGGGGAGTTTCAATATTCATAGTTAAGACAGGACAACGTCTGTCGGGTCCGCTAGTATAATATAAAGTACAGCTGATGTATATTTTGGTAAGCAGAAACATATTTTAGTGCGTAAAAAAAATGTCGATTCCATAGAGACCTTTCAACACGTTTGAAGTTCTGACGCATCAGCTATTATATTTCAACAAAAAGTCAGGTAAATTGTTACTATGAACCACCTACGTGTACGTGGATAAAATACGTCTACTTTTACGAACTTTACCTTTTCAAGAATTAGGAATGTACCTGGTAGAACTAGGTACCTACTTCATAATTATTGTATTAGTGTTTATTTTTTGGATTGTTTATCTTTCAACCACGCAGCAATTGAGAACAAACCAACAAGCAAACACACTTTCTCATTTATTATATTACTAGCTTTTGCCCCCGCGACTTCGTCCGCGTGGAATTAGATTTTGGGGTGGAATTTTCAAAAACTGTGACACACGTACTTCTTTATTTTTAACTAAAAGCTCAAATACTAACTTTGGTGGAAACAGCTTGAAAAATGACGGAGTTTCATATAAACTTCCATCCCCTATTTAAACCCCTTAGGGGTGGAATTTCCAATAATCCTTTCTTAGTGTGCGCCTACGTTATAAAAGGAACCAACTGTAAAAATTTCAAGTTTCTAACTTCCGTAGTTCAGGCTGTGCGTTGATATCTCAGTCAGTCAGTCAGTCAGTCAGTCAGTCAGTCAGTCAGGACTTTGAATTTTATATATTTAGATTTATTGAAAGTTAAAGTGGCATTAGAACTCTTCTCAAGCCTAATCTTAATCGATGATCACTCTAAACGGCTGCTTCCAGCGCACCTAACGAGAGTTTTTACGACGTGAATGCGGATTTTATTTTTGACGATTCACCCTGCTCGTGACATTAGCGTAATGGGATCCGCTCTGAAGACACGCGATGTAAGAAAATATTCTCCGAGTGAGAAAGATTCCTCACAGTTGTTAGCATACGACAAAAATCTTTTATGCTGCTTCCTAAACGATGCCTTATATCTTTTTTTTTTTTTTTAAATATATAGACTAGCGCTTGGCCGCAATCACACCTGATGGTAAGTGAGGATGCGGCCTAAGATGGAACGCGCTTGCCTAGAAGATGCTTATTCACTCTTGATTTGAAGGTACCCAAATTATAGTTAGAGGGAAAAACTGAAGCCGGAAGGGCATTCCAAATCCTAGCGGTGCGTATCAGGAACGAAAATCCCTAATAACATTATGTTTGTTGTTTTCTTGGTTTGTCCTTGAATCACGCAGCACCGAAGCAACAAAACGACGTGATTCTTCGCATGGGTATAGTTGAGGTATTAAAGAGTGACATAGGTTAACTTTTATCCCGGAAGACACAAGGTTAGGGATTTTCAAAACCCCAGACAAGTTGGCGAGCATCAAACTAATTCGTTACTAGTAAATACGAATACTATATAATAAATGCGAAAATAATAATAATAAATGCGAAAGTGTGTTTGTTTGTTGGTTTGTTGGTTTCGATTTTTGCATAGGTATACTTGAGGACCGGAAGAGAGACATAGGCTACTTTTTATCCCGGAAAATTAAAGAGTGCCGTCGGAATTTTATAAACTAAATCCATGTGAGCAAAGCCGCCGGCATCAACTAGTCATATTATCAGTTTAAAATAATAGTGATACAAATTCTACACCTTACACATAATCCTTTACATGTCGTGTGAATAATATGCCTTTGCATATTGTATGAATTTTCTATGTGGACTATTTTAATAAAGAACTGGAAGCATATAGGATATCGGATGAAAAATAATGCAGGACGGTGCATTATACGCGAGCCGATCGCAGAATAAAATAAATTTTATGATATCTCGGATATCCGCGACTCGCTCGCTGCATTTCTTATTTGCTTATAGTTTTTTTTTACAGTGCATTCTCTTAGTGCTACGGTTATTGAATCTTTCGTATTTTAAAAGTGAAACAGTTACTTACCTGCCTAAACTAAAAAAACTCTCAAACATTTAGTAATAAACACAATAATTAAAAAAATAAACATTAATTAACATGACTAAATACCTACATATTGAATTTATATGATAAAAAAGCATATTGTCATACCTAATTGTGCGTAAAACATGTGCATTATGTTATAGAGTATGTAAAGATCTGCCTATTGGCTGTACTAGGTCACATGGAGTATCTATAATACATGATAGTAGTATCAACAGGAGCAGCAGTATCAGCAGGAGCAGCAGTATCAGCAGCAGCAGCAGTAGTAGAAACTGTAGCAGTGGCAGTGGTAGTGACAGTAGTAGTAGTGATCAATTACACATTCTTAAACAGTTTTAATTTTCTTTTTAAGTTTTTGAATTATCCCGTGATACCCGCAACTACGTAGTCTCGAGTTAAGTTTTAAAAATCCCGAGGAAATTCTTTGATTTTCCAGCATAAAAGGTACAATAAAGGCCAAATTAGACGGTTCATTTTTCGCGATTTTTGCTTTCATTTTCGAGGCTTCATCAATGAGTCATCGAAAATGAAGCATGTAAACACCGACCGTTCACCGTTCAGAGGCAATTTTGCCTCCGCGACGAAAAGTTTACTGGTATCGTGCATCGTTCATCGCAAAAATTAACGATAAACGGTGCACCGTCTAATTCCGTTTTAGTCACTCTCTATGTCCATGCAAAAAATAACGTCGATCCGTCGCTCCGTTGCTGCATGATGAAGGACAAACTAAAAAACAAAGACTTTCGTATTTATAATTCACTAGCTTTTGCCCCCGCGACTTCGTCCACGTGGAATTAGGTTTTGGGGTGGAATTTTCAAAACTGTGACACACGTACTTCTTTATTTTTAACTGAAAGCTCTAATACCAACTTTGATGGAAACAGCTTGAAAAATGACGGAGTTTCATATAAACTTCCATCCCCTATTTAAACCCCTTAGGGGTGGAATTTCCAATAATCCTTTCTTAGTGTGCGCCTACGTCATAAAAGGAACCAACTGTAAAAAGGAGGTGGGTTGATAAGGCCCAAAATCCGCCCCTCATACACTCGAAAAAAAAGTTCCAGATTCCGACAAATTGTAAATGTATTTATATACTTGAAGATATAAACTTTATTCTAATATAAAGTTTAGGTGATAAAAAAAATAGTAAGTTACAGAAAATATTACCCAAAAAGAGAGTGTTTCTTTTACTTTTCTTACATTTTCATACATTTTAGTCGTTTTTTAAGCTTTGATTTAATATTTTAGAATGAGGCGCTCCATGAACCAAAATAAATTAATACTCATATAAAAGCTTATAAAAAGGAGCATCATTATCAGTTACGTTTACCATGGTTCATGGAGCGCCTCATTCTAAAATATTAAATCAAAGCTTAAAAAACGACTAAAATGTATGAAAATGTAAGAAAAGTGAAAGAAACACTCTCTTTTTGGGTAATATTTTCTGTAACTTACTATTTTTTTTATCACCTAAACTTTATATTAAAATAAAGTTTATATCTTCAAGTATATAAATACATTTACAATTTGTCGAAATCTGGAACTTTTTTTTCGAGTGTATGAGGGGCGGATTTTGTTGCCTTATCAACCCACCTCCTTTCAAGTTTCTAACTTCAGTAGTTTAGGCTGTGCGTTGATATCTCAGTCAGTCAGTCAGTCAGTCAGGACTTTGAATTTTAAATATATAGGTAGAAGATTAGTATTAGGATACTAGTAAGGGTACCATTTGCTTTAGCATTTTATGAGAAATACTTATACATAATTTAGTATTTATACTACACGTGAACCCGTTCCATCATTATCCGTGAAAACTTAGAGCGAGTGAATAGATAGCTAGCTTATGACAGGAATCTGAGTCTCAGACCTCTTGGTAAAGATTCCTCTGCACCAGACCATCAGGGTGCGATATCAACTGTGCATTAAGCAAATACCGCGGTATTTTCTACTTAAAAGCGATGCAAACTGCATTGCGGCTGGCATAAGAGCATAATTGTTGAGAATTCGTCCGCGCAACCATTAGCGTCTATGTCATTTCCTTGCTTTATTATGTTTGTTTTGCGCTATCGTACAACGCTAACTGGTTATTTGATACAACGACTATGTCTCACTGAAATTGAATTCAGATTTTATGAAACGTATTTTTGTAACGAGAGCGACGTAGTACAAACAATGCATAAACTTGGACCATTTTCCATTCTACTAGACATAAAATGTTTTCTCATTTTACTTATTTCTCATACTCGCTTTTGCTTACTACTTTAACCGAACAGCTTTCTATTTCAGCAGCATCCATTTTTAGTATGTAAACTTACTTACACTTGCACTTTAGTATCTGTGTGTTTAATACTTGCTAAATATTAATAAGATCGGTTAAGAGGTTTAGCCGTCAAAGATAACTGACACAATGTGGTTAATTCTTCGATCACAGAAGTTTTTTTTCTGTGATCGAAGGGTTAATTCTATTCTGCACAATTCTTATTCTTCTTCTCCTTTATCAACTGAGATATTCACTGTTGAACAATGGTCTCTTACATGGTCTTTCACAGGCCGCGGTCTTGCGCTATCTGCATCCAGCAGCTCCCTGCAACTCGTTTAATCTCGTCCGTCCACCTAGTTGGAGGTCTTCCAACACTGCAGTGGAGAGTCGGCAATCCAGCACCTTGCGACCCCAACGATCATCAGCTCTTCAAACTACGTGCTTAGTACAAAAGTACCTATAATATTTTAGTAAGTTTGAACTAAGATTTATGATCAATTCTTAAGTCGTTGATGAAAGTCGTAGACTCTAGAAAAAGCTTTAAATCTTGTAATTTCTAAGGCATATCTATAAGTCTCCGAAGCAAACTTTACGAGTTATTAATCCCAGAGGCCTAATAAAGGCTCTATGACAGCCCATCGTCTGACGGCTTCTATATATCTGTTATAGTTTAATAAGTACTAGCATAGGTATATTACTGTACAACTGTATGTCAATAAACCTCAAAACAGTCACTAAGGGGCCTATTTCACAGATTTCACCATCTGGGAGTGGTAAAGGAGCAAACTTTAACCGACGAATTAAAGCGTTCTGACAAATTGCCAAGATAAATATGTCAATTCGTCCGTCCGTCGATAGCGTATTAGCAATGCTTGTATGAGATAATATATCCAAGTCGTATGGCATACATCGGTTCAGGTTACGACGAATATTATATCTTCTTTGTTATATAAAAATCAATTGCTGTTTAGTAGCATGGCTAAAACTCTAAAACGGCTTGATTTAAATAATTTAGTTTTATGGTCGATTAAGGTTTTTGACTACCGCGAGAACTCTTTAATTTTCCGAGATAAAGATAGCCTATGTGTGAATCTACCTCCAATCCAAATTTCAACCAAATAAGTATCTACAGTAATTTGTGCGTGAAAGAGTAATAAACATACACACACGCATACATAAAAACACTCGCCTTTATAATATTAGTGTGATGTGATTTTTAAAATCTAAAAATAAAAATAAAAACAGCTGAAAAATAAAAAAAAAAACAAAAGTGCTAATTTTGAATAGGAATCACCGCTTCGGATTACTTTTAAAAGATGGTGGGAGCGAAGCCGCGGATAAAAGCTAGTCAGATATATAATTATGCAATAACTTCTACCAATAGGTTCCACGCACATTTCGTTGATCCTAAAAGCTCATTTTTCTCACAAAATCTCTCGCTAATCCTGCCAAGTCCTTTATCTTTAACTACACACGTTTCTCATCCAACTTTGGAATTACCACTTATATAACAAGATAAAGTTCAGTAACTAAAACCGACTACAATTCACGCGGGTTTTCATTAATCCAATGACTGTCGACAGCTTCTTTGGCATGTTACAGGCGCAGTGCAAACATTTTCCGAACAGTCCGACGCTGTCTGCCAGCGCTGGATCGATTGTAACAAATGTCTAAACAATACGATCCAGTAAAATGCAATTGTAACTGTCGACAGACACGGTACAGAATACTGTCCAAAAAAATCGGTTTATAATAAAATTATATCTATCGTGTATCGTGTATCGTGTGTGTTTTTTTTTTATTTTTTTTTATTCGATGACAAGATAGCCCTTGTCTGCGATCTCACCTGATGGTAAGTGACGATGCAGTCTAAGATGGTAGCGGGCTAACTTGGAAGGGGTATAGCAGTGTAAATTCAACCCATACCCCTAATCGGTTTCTACACGCCATCGTGCCGGAACGCTAAATCGCTTGGCGGCACGTCTTTGACGGTAGGGTGGTAACTAGCCACGGCCAAAGCCTCCCACCAGACCAGACCAGTGTGTGTAGTCATAATAGTATTTTGTGATCGAAGGTCTTAATAAGGTTATAATTGCCTATTTTTAATTTTAATGTTTTATTTTTTCACCAGACAACAAAGTATAAAGTATAATTTTTTTTGAAAATTTTTCATCAAAAAATAAATACCTGCGCACAAAATTAAGGTTTCAACCTTATATTTAATTATCTACATAAATTACTACGCACAACCATAAATATAGTAAATAAGTGTAACAGCACAACCCATTCGTTGTCAAGAAACAAGATTACAATCGCTAAAATCAAAAGCGATATTCTTGCTTTAAGCTTACGGTCGCAAGAGCCTGCAAGAACTGCTAAAAGCGGGAATGATAAAGAGAAACAGCTTCACAATTCAATTTCTCTATGGCCAGCAAAATAAATTGCGAATCCTACTGAGAATTTACATTTTTCCTACACTTAAAGGAAATATCCCAATAAAGTACAATATCAAATATTCCAAGGCCGGTGTGGTTCGAACCCACATCTTTCGGGAATCGCGCCCTGAGTGTGTTAACCAGATTAAACTACGGCCAAGTTGAACGAAACGTCAGCAACAAAATTAGTGATTTTCCCAGTAGTTTCTCAAGAAAATGGTATCATGATACGATTGCTGTGGCTTCTTGTGGCCTATACACGTAAAACATATTAATGCTTAATACTTAATTGATTGCGAAAACAACCGCTTATAGTTCTTGCAATTCAGGAGCCTAGATGCCAGCGGTCAGGTGCAAGCAAGCTCTCGCTCCCCCTTTATATAGATACGACACACATACAACCCTGAGCCACGCGTCCTCGTGAAATGAAAGATCTATACGAAAAATAAATATCATTTACTGCGAATGCGTTCATTTTAAGAGGTTCGGTTCCGTCGGTCCTATTCTCGATCTGCATGCAATATTTTTGCCTCAAGTTTTATAAGTAAGTGCCTCCCTTGGAACTGTTCAAACTGCTACAAGTAAATAGCATTTCAATTCAATTTTGCTATTTTGCCTAGTACGAGTAAACTCAATCGCGAACCCCTTCGAGTGCTACAGCTTTGACTGCATACATTTCCCATCTAACTTCCGAAACGCCATTTACGGTCTTCGCATACGACAGTTTTGAAGTATATCAACCTTTTATTGAAAGAGTCGCTCAGGCCTTCGAAATCGAATTCGAATCGGTTTCTGGTTTTGCTTATTCGCGGAATTTTTTCTTTGTCAGCTTGAAATCTCTTCTTCATTAATCAGTTTGCAGTTTGCGGGGCTTACCGAAAGTGAGAAAACTTTTTGTGGAATAAACTGATTGAAAACCCAGCTGGGGTTTATAAATCATGCGAGGATAATCCACAGGCAACATAACGACCAATGAATATTGTCCCAATATTTTAAGGCTCTTAAGCGCATTGCATCCTACGAATAAATAAGTCAGGAAATCTAATTCAGAACACAGAAAAAGTGGCCCTATTTCAAACCAAAACGTCGTATTATTCAAAAGACGAATCACTTGAAGATTTGACGTGTACTCGCTTCTCCGACTGATGACGCGCTATACACCACACGACTTTTGTTGGGTCATTTTTTTAATGCAGTTACATTTCCTCATTTATTATTTATTCGTAGACTGCATTCGATGTTTTCCAAATTTGCTACCCTTTATATAAGTACTGCGGTTACTTTGGATCGAGAATTTTCGGATCCGGATCGGATGCGATCTGGAAAGAGAATTACGTGTTGAATGAATTGAATGAATGAATAAAGGCCTAAACTTCACAAACTCTACACCTACATAATTATGCCAAAATATGTGGGCGTAAGGTGAAAAAGTAACGAAACGGCCAAGCCACATATTTTGACTAAGGTGTAGGGGTTTGAAAGATCAAACTTAACGTGAAGCTGCGGAAAAAGCTAGTAATTCATACCTACCTTGTTAGGTTAGCTCTACTCTAGCTAACTATACTAATCCAGATATAACTATAATATCTCCACTGTTACAATTCATAGGCCTAAAGAATCATTTCTTACAAGTGTTTACAAGCTTCTTTCGCAAATCGTGTGATCTGAACTGACCCTATTACGATAATGTCACGAACATAGTGAATCATCGAAAAACGATTATGAAAAAAGATATGAAGAGTTTTCGCAGTGTCACGACATGTCTCGAATAGTCTTTTTTGAATATCGCACGGTTTAGACGCTTTAATTTTATTTTCTGTCATATGTTTTATGTTTATAATTTGTGACAAGGTAGTTTGTTTATGATCTCACCTAGTGGTAAGTGACGATGGATTTTATGGCAGAGGGAATCAGCTCTGCCATAGAATCCATCCTTTCATCAGTTTTACACACGATCATGTCGGAACGCTAAATCGCTTGGCGACACGTCTTCGACAATAGAATAGTAATTAGCCACGGCCAAAGCCTCTCACCAGAGCGCCGAAGTGGTCATCAAAAATAATATGTTAAAAAACTTAAATGTGTCTTTCTATCTAGTGTCTAATATTTTTATCTCTACTCGGCTCTACAGCTGAATGATTTTGACAGTCACGTAGATTTATTTGCATCCTGAGGGAAAAAGTCTTCATTTCTACTGGAAAATAGCAAAATCCTCATTCATGCGACTTTACAAACAGTCACAAAGTAGTGCTATACCGAACTGTCAACTAATCCATACTATCCTCCTTCCTTTGCAGGCATCAACTACTTAGTAATATTATAAATGCGAATATGAAAAAGTAGAAGACAGATAGAGTATTGTCTGTCTGTCTTCTACTTTTTCATGTTTAAACTGTTAAAATAATTTCAATAATTAGCAAAGAGAAAGCCTACATCCTGTAGAAGAGCGTGCAGTAAGTACCTACTATTTATCCCGGAAAATCACCCACCCACAAGATTAAAAAAAACTTAAATCCACACGTATGTAAGTCACTAGCATCACCTATAGTATAAGTATCCACCCAATAAATAAATATTAATAACCAACTGTCAGTTTAACTCTACGCATTTAGCAATCTAAAGGTTAACTATATATTTTGTGCTTTTGTAGAATAGAAACAGGCTTGGCTTCCATTAACTTCGAGTCATTAGTTTCACTAAGACCTTCTATGGGCCGGTTAATTACCGATGATTTATGAACGAAGCTCTTTGTTCTTTTGGAAATTAATACAATACTTAATTGACAAATGTGGTGCACAAGACGGGTTTGTTACTTTTAAAAGAATACAATTCTTTTAAAAGTAACAAACTTCGAAAAGGTAAATTCCACCTAAAATATGACGTAAATACCCAATGTTCGTCGTAAATATTGAAACATTAATAAAGTTTATTATACAGTATACTTATTATTTTTTTACAATATTATAAGGTGGTAGTGGTCTAATTATAATCTTCTGCAAATACTTTTCTCAACTAATATTCAATCAAAAATAGTTCCAGTAAACCATCGCGATAGGTAGGTATGTAATAAATTATGGAATTAATAAATTAACTTGAAGCGAGATCGGATTCCTCACGTAGAACATAGTTATGTATTACAAAATCATGAAAAGCGGAACTATGTAACAAATATGTATATTAAGTAAGTCAAGTATGTATATTAAGTTGAGGTTGAATATCCAACCACTAATACATCTTAAAGCGAACTATTTTCAAAGTTCACGAAACCGCTGAATTTGTAAAGAACTTTAGGTACTATTAACCTCCTACCCATAAGTGTTATTCTATAAACAACAGCCTTGCTTTCAACGTTGACATAAATCATAATAATTATATTATTTTTACAAATAATTAAGAATCAAACGAACTTACCTTGTGAAGTTTGATATCTAATTATACGAGTGTCTTGACCGAAGATGATTATTTATTGTTTACAAGCAGCAGATCGCGAGATTGTACTGTCCTTATCACACATTTAGAGCTATTTAATATATATAAAATATATATTTTCATTATTATTTTTAAATTTTATTATGACAAAAAAGTTTCTTATTTACTCCCACCAAACACATCACCCGGCCCCACCAAATCCCGCCTAGCGTCATTCTTTAGAGCCGTATTTTTTCGATAGGTCGAGGGATTTTGAAAAAATTAGGGTGGGTGGGTTTGTAATCATCTTCGGTCAAGACACTCGTATAATTAGATATCAAACTTCACAAGGTAAGTTCGTTTGATTCTTAATTATACTTCGCATCTTTCCCGAAGATGATTATTTATTGTTTACAAGCAGATGTTTAGAGCATCGAAAAAATGCAACAACATTACATAAATTATTTCTTGTTCGTTGATACTTGACAAATTAATCGACAGAAATAATTTACATACCAAACTATAAGTCATTAAATAACATCTACGTTATTCTTGTATTAAGGTAGAAATTAGTTATTTGTTGAATAATAATTTTAACTTTGAATTAACTAAGAATTCAGTTTTACCTGATTTTTAGAAGTTTATTGTACTACTGTAATAGTACTTTAGAATATATTAAATGAGGATTCAGACTAACTTACTGCTTTTAGGAACACCTGACTTGCAGTCAGTTAACTTCGACGCATGTCGCGTGTTAGGGGCACCGTTTAATGTTATACGTAATTAATGCCACATATCCAGAATTGATTTAACACAATGAGATAAAATTGGAGATTTTTTTTTTTTTTTAACTGACAAAAGACAACCTTTCTACTGATGCAAGGAATAGGTTTTATCTGAAAATGTTTTAAGGGAGAACTGGATACATTTTAAAATTTTCTTTAATAAGTTATATGGCAAAACAATGAACGGTTAAAAACTGATTGGTTTTGAGCCTTTCTAAAATCATCTATTTTAATACGAATATTTTCCGATTCAAAAGGGAATGTTTTGAATATTTATAATGCTAAGGATGCTTGCATTCTTTTTTAAGAGTTAATGTGTTTAAAGACAAGTCTTTTAGAGAGATTAATTCATTAGGGAAATTATTCTGTAGATACATTAATAGGTACTAGATTAGGAAATCAAGACACCTTTAAAGACCTTTATACCGTAGTATTATGACCAGAGATTTCGCTTATTTGGCCAGATAAAAAGATAGCGCGAACTTGTAACGTTATGTTACATTTGAATACTACTAACGCCATCTATGGTGTCGTGGTGGCATCTTTACTTACGTGGTGGCTGATTAGATCTAATAATCGTTAGGTATTGTTTATAATGTTAGGAATGTTACAAACTGATAACTGTTTTCCTGAAATAAAAATATAATATTAGAACCACAATAATTTAAACCTTTGTTCTTGCATAAAACAACCATGACTTAATCGTACTAGGAATGAGACCATTACTATGTCTAGCGATGCATTAGAGACATCGCGCCTCAGTAGTGACTGCCTAATAATTTCCCTGCCACTAGGGTTAGATTTACATGGAAATGACGATGCTCTTTGAAAGAGCAGATAAGTAGGATTTTAATATAGGTTAGGTGGTTTCGAAACCAGCAGGTTGGTCTGTACCGGGCACAAGGTTAAATGTGCCAATATAGCAGTACGACAACGCCCTCTGCCTTGACACATTTAATGTGGCGTAGCAATTAGATTAATCTGAAAAAAAAAACATAAAAATTTAAGTTGAATGCATCAATAATTTCAGACTAAGCTTAATTTCCATGAAGCGTATCTCTGACATTCATAATTTTGATTATTGGTAAATAAATCCAAATCAGGTGTATCAAAAAATTCCTGTATCTGACGAAACGCGTAATCTATTCAGTGTTTATATTAACCGTTTTGACGAGATTCAAAATCTGAGATTAGGTTCGTATTGAACTGACGCAATAAAAGTATAAATTTGATTCTTCACACCATTGCCATATATTACGTGCGATTGTGTTGGTTTTTTTTTTTGGTTTTTTTTTTTTTTTTTAACACTTGGCTGCGATGATGGTAAGTGAAGATGCAGCCTAAGATGGAACGCGCCTGCCCAGAAACTACCTTTTCACTCTTGATTTGAAGGAACCCAAATTGATTTGAAAGATGTGAGAATATAGCGCCCATTTTATTGATATAGGCAATAGCTGTCTATTCCTCATAATGCTTGAAAGAATAGATGCTTTAAAGGCTACAAGCAAGGCGAGACAAGAAGAAGGCGATATATGTATTTTGTGAATTATTCTGCTACGGAAAAGTCTTAAAATGAGGAACCTGCAGAATCAATATAGTCCTTCCGCCATACGAAATCGTCTGTTAAACGTTCGGAAAGAGTCATATATATTATTTGTTATAATTGTCAAAATAGTTGAGTGCCAAAAAATTATCCTTTTGTAAACAACCCATCCATAGTCACTGGGCTGTCTAGCGTCAGCAAACCAACATAACTAGCTAGTTTTCTGATGGTATGTACATTGTTCTGTATTCGATAGTTCAAGGGTACGCATTCTTACGTTACGTTGTACTTATACATTTTTTCTTTTTAAATTTAAAACCCACAAATAAATATCTTTTCTGTGGGCCAAGTTTGACTTTTTTTTCCCTTTTTTTAATTTCTTAATTAGTTAAAAAACCTTAATTGTATACATTATGAATCTTTGAATAAAATAATACTGGTAAAATTATTGTTTTTACACTATGTTTATATTATTGTTTTTACGTAAAAAAATTCCAATACACAAGAAATCGTCAAAAAAGAATTATTGATAAGTGACCTAACGAACTTGAAGACGGAGGAAAGATTTCAATAACTTTATCTTCTGTAATATACATAAGAGATAGTAAAATACAAACGAAAAACAATCAAACTTTAAATTCATACAGTTAATAGTAAAGCTAGCGTTGTTAACCACCAAAACCATATTTCGATCTATGATCCAAAAAGCTGCAATTTATTAAGAAATTGCGTTTTTCATATCGCTATATCAAAAACTACAGCAGTAAGTAGAATGCTAATTAGATGGATTGATAGAGAATTTTTTAAGTAAGATAGCATTGAAAAACAAAAAAATCGTATTTGGTCAAATGTTGGTTAACGGCGTTATAGCTTGAGGAGGGTAGAATACCGTCGATTTCTTCATAAAATATGCATTTAGTAAAAAAATATGCAAATTTTGTCTAAAGTGGCCATGAAGCAGATTTTATAGATCAACATTAATGCCGTATCAATTTTCAAGTGAATGGCATAGATTATTAAAATTTTTTAAATTTAATAAACCAAGGGTTTAGGGACTGTAAAGATTTGTGTGATGAATTTACCCAGAAGGCAAATCAAAATATAACCTGAATATAACAATTCCGTAATGCATTCACTGATTTTGAGAGAATACGATCTATTTTAGATTTATTAATTGTTTGATGTTCTAGAACTATGAAATGGAATTTGAAATTTTAACCTTTTAATTTTTATAGGTTATAAGGGTAAAATTTTTATAATCCAAAATGATTTTATCATTCCCAGTCATGAAGAACATACTGCAGTCTGCCAGCGATAGGTCAAAACATTTTTCTGTTTTTTGTACCTGTGACAAAGGACCTTTGGAGTTTGCGCGTAGGGTCGAACGCTAAAGTGTCCCGTCCCACTCGCATGGCGCGGACTCAGACGCTTGTGGTACCCGCCATAGGGGATGCTGATACTAGTGCAAGTATAATCGCGTCTCGACGCGGAGCCCCCCGTGCGTTTAGAGCTTCCGGGTTGCAAACCGAAACACTCGGTTGTGAGCGCAGCTGATTTGGTTTATCGCTGTTAAATCTCGATTCTGAGAAGTAGAAATAGCCATATAGCATTTTAATTATTATTTTATACATCTTGTTTTTGTTTGCTTACAGCAATCGCCCTCCATCGCTTAGTATTTTAATAACTTCTTGGCCAATTACAGATAGACATAGAACTCGAAATCTGATTCTGCTTCTCCTTGCTGTACTTTTTAATCATATTATGTACAGTTTTCGACAGGTGAACATTGACGCATAAGCTTGATCTTGTCTTTTTTGCGTTGGGTCTGAGCCCAAAAATTACAAAAACCTTCATTTTCTCGGAAGAGACTTAAATATCGTCTTTGGAGTCGATATTTATCAATTTTATTTTAATGTACTTTGTAAGGTAGGTAATTTAAATTCTTACTATTAAATCTCACACAAGCTTTGCGTCTGAACCAAACTAAAATGGTAAACCAAACTAAACCAAACCAAACTAAAATATTATAATAGATCCACACACAATATATGTCGGGATACAATTTCCACACACGATTTACGTCGGGATATGTGTAACATTAAGTCACAAATTAGTTGGTAGGTAGTTTGAAATCCTCAAAATAATTCTCACACCCGCTTTACGTCGGAGTAATTAATAATAAATCCACACACAATATATGTCGGGATACAATTTCCACACACGATTTACGTCGGGATAATGTGTAACATTAAGTTACAAATTAATTACTAGGTAGTTTTAAATCCTCCAAATAATTCTCAAACACGCTTTGCGTCGGGGTAATTAATATATCCCGTGGGGATATAAATAACTAAAACTTTCGAGTGAATATTGAACATTAAAGAAGGTAGAAAATACTCAAATCTTACCTTGATTCCTTTGTCCGGAGATACTGTTGCGATTAATCTTCAGATGACGAACTTTATGAGACTATTTTCCTTCTTGAATATCCTATACCTATACCTACACACAATATTACAAATTAACTAAATATAAAATATCACGCTTTCTTAATTTTTGTTGGACGTGTGACTCGGACGACACAAAATCACGTAATGACGCTAGGCGGGATTTGGTGGGGCCGGGTGATGTGTTTGGTGGGAGTAAATAAGAAACTTTTTTGTCATAATAAAATTTAAAAATAATAATGAAAATATATATTTTATATATATTAAATAGCTCTAAATGTGTGATAAGGACAGTACAATCTCGCGATCTGCTGCTTGTAAACAATAAATAATCATCTTCGGGAAAGATGCGAAGTATAATAAGATTAGACTTAGGCTACGTGACCAAAATAACAATGTGTTTGAAAAGAAGTTTCTCATGAGCATGAGCACTCCAGAGCCCTCCCAATAGAAAGTTTGATTCTTACGTGAATCAATCTCAAACTCAATCAAAATAAATAAACAAGCTCGATAAGAAACAAATTTCAGTTTTAGTGAAACTAATATGTGTATCTGTGGTTTGACAGGTTTCCATGTTCTGTTAATGCAAAGAAAGTTACATTATAATATTGTCTGGTCTGGTGGGAGGCTTAGGCCTAGTTGTAGTTTGTGGCTAGTTACCACCCTACCGTCACAGACGTGGCACCAATGGTGTAGAAACAAATTAGTGGTATGGGTTAAATGTACACTGCCATACCCCTTCCAAATTAATCCACTAACATCTTAGACTGTCACTTACCATGAGGTGAGATCGCAGTCAAGGACTACCTAGTCATCGAATAACAAAAATTGCTGGTACTGTAACAACCACAATTGGCATGAGCGCTAAATGTTTTTCATCGGCGAAGTAAATGAGATACACGGCTATTACAGAATAGCACTGCAGATAATGTTGCTAAACAAAGTAGATAGAGAACCGAGAAGGAAATGGCGACAAGAAATGTTCGAGTTAGCTACAACTGACAGCTGCCCGCTTTGAAATACAGCAGGTAATTTGAGCTTGTCTCCACTATCGTGCAATTCTGCATTGATCTATTAGTAAAGTTTTATAGTTAAAGCGAAGTTTTTTTTTGTACTTTCTACGAAAGTTTGATATGCAAATTGTACAAAATATCTGTTTAAACTTTTCCTGCTTTATTTTTATCGGAAATAGATTTGAGTAGAATGGTGCTGAATCGATTGTACAACTCGATTGTACATAATTTAATCGTAAAGCTAAACATAGGTGTAAAATAATGAAAACATTTTAATAATTTAAGTTTAAGGTACAAATTACGAACTTATTGCTGCCAGCAAACTTAAAAATAATACCGCCACATTATTTTCTTCATAATACGAGTATTTCTCTTTTAACTTTGAAATCCATTTCAATATTGTAGACTCAGATTGATGTCTTGCGGTTCGCGGAGTAGAGAAATATCTTTTGACAGATAAATACAATTTGAAACTTGAGAAGTCGGCGAATTTCATTCTTCTGTTTTGTTTTGTTTTGTTATTAAGAGGTTATGACCGTAGACATACATATTATTATTTATGAATTTTGATTAATTATTAATTATACTAGTTGATGCCCATGACTTCGTTGGCGTGGACTAAGGTTTTTTCGTTCCCCGCAGGAAGTCTTTAATGTTTCGAAATAAAAAATCTTTGTGTTATTCCAGACTCTAATCTATTTCTGTGCCAAATTTCAACCAAATCGATTCAGTTCTTGCGGCGTGATTGAGTAACAAATATCCATCCGTCCAGCCATCCAAACTTTCACATTTATAATATTAGCAGGAAGTAGGACGAATAGACTTATCAAATGGACACACAGACAGAAAAGTACAAATTCATCCAAGTAGACACATGGACCTCTCTTGGTCCGTTCAATATTTTATGGTAACAAAGACTACCCTCTAATTGAAGCAAGTGGTGGGTAATTATTAAACTATTAGCTTTTTAAAGCAGCGTTTCATTAGAAACTATTTTCGATTGTATAAAAAACAAATTGAAAAAAAAAAAAAGATTTCATTAACAAACGAAATGGTTTCAATACGCAAGTTCAATAACTGGTTGAAATGACTATAAATACAGCTCAAAAAGCCTTTAGAAAAAAAAGCGGCTAAATTGTATTAACTTAAAAACTATTACGACCCATCTCTGAAAGAATACCGTGAGGAAACCTGCATACCTGAGAGTTTGTTAATAATGTGCTCAAATGTGTGTAAAGTCTACAAATCCGCAGACCAGCGTGGTGGAGTCTAAATTCTTTCCATTCAAGTGGCCAGAACAAGTCAAGCAATGGATTTAGATTAATGAATAATTAATAAAATTAACTTATAATATTTTGTAACTTGACACATTCAACGCATATTTAAGTTTTAAGGAAGTTTATAGAACGCAAAACTGTTTAGGGCGCACAATTTTTATTACCGAAATTAAATCGGGGTCGCAACTAATGATACGCCTAATTTCAGTTTGGAGAGGGAACGTCAATCATTTCTTAGAAATCGAAAAAGCTCAAGCGTTATCAAAGTGAGTCGACAATAATTTTAGATTTAAATATTCTTGGCATCGTTAATGACAGACGCTGATACTGCAGCTTTTAAAACCAATAAAGATTACTACTCTACTTCACTCTCTGTAAACTATATTAATATTAAGTATACTGATTAATTTAATGTACTATAATGCTTAGATTTATAGCAAAATATCGAAAGAGAGACGACACTAAATGCAAGTTGGCCGTGAAATGACTTTAAATCAAATCAAGTCGTTATTCATGAAAACCATAATATTATGAAAATTGAATCAGCTTTATTTTTTTTTAATTCTTTACAACGTAGACTTGGACTGATATATAACCTGTTGGGAAATAACGATCCAATTTCAGAAGGTAGTAGGAATAAATAAAAAATAAACAAAAATGAATCGTTTCTTGCTCGGGTTTTAGGTACTATCAGTAATTGTAGTACCGCTAATACCACGGGCAATAAAATAATTTTATATAGTATGTAGTTCCAAATAACGGTTTCCATTATCAAAAATCGCATACATTTTCAATAATTACGACGAATATTATGTCACTCTAATAAACCTTAAAGTCTCAGCGTTGAAAAACTTAACATTTATTACCAGTAATCTAGTCTAGGTGTCTATGTTTTAAACCAACTTTTTCTAATCAGTACTACAGACAGTTACAGAAAGATATAGAAAATAAAAAAAAATATCTGATTCATCCGTAATTTAATTTTAATACAGAACTACGGGAGGTAGTGTTGCAAATGAAAAGTTTATTTCATTCCGGTGGATGCTTATTAAAGCATGTTCTCATTCCCTTGAAAATAAATAATCTGAACGTCAGCTGCGCTGGTAGCGGGGGGTGTCGTAGAATAATTATTATAATAATAAAAAAGTTGATTGCAATGTGATTGCAAAGTTATTTCTTACCGCACTCAATTGGTGGTCCTTTAATACGGAAACACTGATTAAAATAGTACGTTACTCACACAACAAAAATCTCTCTGAAATATGTATGAAAACAGTAATTTTCAATGATTCATGAATTATAAGTATGAAATACATTTCATTATGTAACTCGCCTCCATTATTATATTACTTCTTTCAACCCATGGACGGTCCATAACTGGGCACTCCTCCTGGGCTTCCTTACAATGGAATTCGAAAAAAGTGTTGGTTCTTCCTAATTTTAAAGTAGGTAGGTACGTGAGATAAGACTTTACGTACTTTACTTTGGTGCGGACTGAAAACTGAAAGATTGTAGGTTCCCGTTGAACTATTCGGCTACCCCATTTCAAAACCTTTTCAGAAGCTTTTCGCCTATTTGGAGGATATTAGTTGATTTCTGCTTGGCTGATATTCTTAAAAAAAACTCCGAACAGTTAGATACGTACCTACCCGGAATCGAACGTACCTACGAGTATACACATGCAAAAATTCTGGTCCGTCCGTCGTTGATCCGTTGGAGCATATTTGAGGGACAAACCAACGAGCAAACACTTCCGCATTCCTAACATTAGTAAACATATAAATATATACTTAGTAGCGTCTAGAATTTTTGAAATTGATACTCTTCATCAAAGCCAGCGTCGATAGTAAATCCGTCAAAGACCTGCGACATCTACAATTGATTTAGCTGTGCAAAATGACAGAATTGATGGATGGTGCATGCATCTAAAAGCTTTCTAGGCATCAAAAACCATTTGCAGTCTAGTACTGGGTATGAGTTATTTAAAACTGAAATACATTGTAGGGATTTGAAGTGTGTATATCATAGATATTTTCAGTCGGTATTACAGTGCTTTAATTAAAACTTATTTAAACTTTACCGTGGTTTTATTTTTTGTTCAATTACACGCTGCAGCTGTATACATTTTTCAGTGCTCATAATTTTTTAGTGATAGTTAGGAAAAATATATACCTACCTATTCCCCATACTTTATTTTTATAACAAATCCGTTAGAAAAGCATACATGTACCTGGAAAAATAAGGATTATCTCCGACTGCGAGATTTCAAGAATTCATTCGCTTTCGAAGTGCTGCGAGTTTATTTCCTTAAATGCAAACCAAATGAAAATAAGGTCACCTTAATGCAACCTAAAATATGAGTGCAAAACGGAATAAAGTTTGAAACTGTGTCACAGAAAATAAAATTTGCGATGTGGCAGCAAACGAATATTTGCACCAACACTTTCAGTTCAATTTGTTAAATTTTTTTTTTATATTTTTGCTCAAAATCATCAACGTAGTTGGTTGCGAAACTCGACGCCGCGCCGCAAGGTATGAAAAATACGTGATTAACATTCCACAGCGTACGAAGAGCTTTGCGTCCTCGTTTATAATGCCGCTTAAGTGTGGAATTCCCTCCCAACGTTTGTATTTCCAGCTTGTAGACTTATAATTTGGAAATGCCGTTGGTATGGGACTAAATATACCCCATCGCTCAATTTGTCATCTTTGAAAATGAAATGAAATGAATGAAAATGAAAATATCATCTTTGTAGTTCGTTGTGGTCAAGCTTAGTAAATAATGCAAAGTCGGGATATTATCTATGGTCAGGGTGCTGATCTACGCAGTAATGTTCAAACAACCAGAGCGTTTTTCTGGGGTTATAGAGCAAAGAATAAAAATATTAAACTCATCATTATCTCTTTCACAAATCGATAAAGGAGGACTTTGGTCTTTTGCATAGACTTCGGCATGCCTAGATCTTGAGCTGACTGTACCTTTCATTATACTAGCACGTAAAGATACACCAAAAATGGACAAATAAATAAAATCCTAAACTGACAACTCAGCTGTAAAGATCCAAGTTTGCTTAAAAAGACAAGGCGAACGGGTGAGTTGTGGGTAACATCTTACAAAGAAAGACGATCTTTTTTCAACGAGATATATCGCGTACCCTTGTTTCACAATGTTGTTAGGGGCTCTCGTGAATTGGTACATACCTACGACGTAATGGATGCGTGGAACTTGTTTATGTTTCGAGACAGCAACGTTTAAAGGATAAATAAAAAATTATTTCGCCAAGTATGTAATTTATATTATTATGTTTTTTTTGGTCCAAATACTCGTAGGTATAGTTAATAACTGTGCAAGTATGTGGAACAGAGGAATAAAAATGCAGAGAAAAGTTTGTCGTAGGTTTATTCTCCTGGGAACCTGCTCGGACGTCTAAGCGTTCTATTCTACATAAATAATTTTATATTTTGACGTAGCTATCTTGGGGCTAACAAGCAACATGACCGTATTTATGGAGACTACTAAGTTCGTCTTTTCGGAATCTATCTCCAATATTGTTTTTTTTATTCATTCAGTCGTCGACTGCGATAAGAATGCAGATGCAGTCTAAGATAGTTAGATAACACATATTTTGACATATTATTCTGACATATTTTGTTAAGTTTACTTTTTTCTGTTTGTGGTGCAATAAAGAATAAATAAGTAAATAAATAAAAGTATAGATACTATGATGAGCAATAAAATAAGGGAAGTCAATAGAAAACTAAAACCGTAGAATAATTACAAAAGTTAGTCAAATAAGTTTAGGTAAATAATTGTAAATATCGTTATTAAGGGAGTTACGATCAGAGGGGTTGGCAACTTCGAATGTTGTAGTCGAAGTTTAGCATTCTCAATTGCGGTTTCACTTCAAAGGGATGAAGAATCAAATAGGATTCCATTTTATTGGTGACTCTAGCCAGTTTTGATTGAATGTCACCTTTATTTACCCTTTGTGGTGAGACAAATTGAAAAAAAGGACACGGTATTCTCTCGTCCGCCATTTTTTTGAAATCGGATCACACGTTAGGAATCCTTTGTCGGTAATAATGATAGTTCGTACGAGTAGTTATTAGCTGTTCGGGATGGGTTGGTTATTTACTACCCTTTCTTTTTGTGTTACGCTGAAAAATTAAACTATTATAGTATAATATCACTAATAGCGAGATATGCAAAGAAACTCCTAATTTTGGTGTAGGTATTGTAAAATGACAAAAGGCGATGAGAGTCACACATTTTATAACAAGTGAAAATTAGAAATTTAAATTTTTCCCCACCTGCTTCCTCAACAGATCCTTGTCACTGTCTATAAGCCAACTACTCATCCGGAAGAAATAAATGAGCTCAAACACGATACATCTATTGTTACTTATTGAGAAGATGTTGAAGTTCGCATACTGCCCTGGTTGCAGCAACAAGTCAAAGTTACTATATTGACACTTTTGTTACGTTGTTTAATAAAGAACAAACTAAGATTATTAAATATATTCGCTAGCGAAGATTTAAACAGTAGGTAAGATGTATATGGCGTAAAGATTCACTAGGCAAGTGCTGATCTTTGACATGGCTTTGGCTTATAGGTCAATTGAATTGGCCTGATTTAGAATCTGAAAAAGCCTTAAGTAGGCACCGTATCTATTCATTTTGTTACCTTGTATAAGAATCTGGAAGAGATGCAATGAGTTTTTGTGATGAAAATATTCAGTAGTTTTTAAAAAGCTTACAAGAGCCTTCTTAGTTCTTTTTGAAGACCGATTTTAATTTTCTTTCTAATTACAGTGCTGATTACTTTGACTTAATAACTTTTTACTATTCATAAAATTAATTCATTTTATATCATTGAAGTTTGTGTGAGTAGTTTATATAAAACATAATTTGTCTGTTACGCACATTAATTACATCATTTTCATTTTATAATGTGTGAACCTGTTTATTATAAAATGCATATGAATTAATAAGATATTGAATAGTTTTTATAACAGATATTTTATTAAGAAAAATTATAAACTTTAATTAAGATTAAAATATAAAATGTGTAATTTTAAAAAACATAAAAAGTTTTACAAACCTACAACTATCGTATAATAAGAAGCTATGGCTATGAATCAATCTGTTCCAGACACCTTACTAGACAATTAAATAAAACAAAAGTAATGCTACGCTTCTAAGCTTGCTAAGGTTTTATGGCGGAGATGTTCTATTGCCTTAAGTTAGCAGAATGAACATGGCCACTGCGTTTACAAACGCGTTAATTAATGAAATCCTCAAATTTCAGACGAACTTAAAAGGCTTTTCACATTTATTTTTAGTACGGCGATGGTGTTGCTTATAAGTTAGCCGACGGAGCTAATTAAAAGTGTTTTAATTTCGTCTAAAATGTGCTGGCGAAGAGATTTTTTATCTACAAAGCTCTACAAGTTTGTAGTTATTTTCTAATTAGACCGCAAATGTATGTAGCTTATAAAATCGATTCGATCCCTCTTTGTGTACTACGTTTTTGAGTTGAAAAAAAAAAGACACCGGAGCTAAGTTTATAGCTACCTACTTAATAAAGACCTACTTATAAATTTTATCGTAACCGACTTTAAGAACGTGTTTTTTATTCTTTTTTGGATGCCCCTACGACTTGCGAAGTTTGACAGGCAACTTTGTATACTTCTGGCAGCTAACGGCTGATTCTCCCTCAGATTTTGTGAAGCCAGGACTTTTTTTGCTACCAATGCTTCTTCTTCTTCCGGCAACTTTTCCCACAGTAGTAGGAGATTGCACCGCTCGAGCCTGATCATGCGGCTCAGATATGTAACTTTCACAACTTAACGGCCTGCATTTCGTATTTTTGATTTCACGTACAGCATAACTATTTTTTTATTGATGACTAGTTGACCCGCCCCGGCTTCGCACGGATACGCTACAAAACAACACTAAGATGTTTAGTTACAAGCTACAAACTCTAAGATGGTATCAGGCTTACTTTGAAGGAATATTGCAGTTTAAAAGCTCATACCCTTATCGATGTTACATTTTTTGTACCGGTAGGTACGATAGTGGGCAGCCAGTACCTCATGGCGTTATTTAGACCTGTACCTATATTACAATGAATAATGAATGAATGATTCATGAGACACACCTTTTCGTATGCCCAGTGGTGGAATCTATCAGTTTAAAGCCGGTGACGACGACATCTCAAGTTACATTACTTACTTGAAAAGTTCCTCTAATGCTTTTATGTAGGACAAAGAAAAACTCTATTTAAAACTTTTATAAAACCGCTTCAGTCTCATTATTTTCCAAAGATGTTTTAGTTTTTAAGTTAAGTATACGTACATCCGTCGTTAAGGATAAAAATGTCTTATACTAGGTACGAATAAGTTAATTTTCAAATTATCTAAATTAAAAATAACGCAGCAGTAAACTTGAAAAGATATAATATCTACTCACGAGTCATTAGAATAGCTCCTTTTAGTAAGGATCTATCTTTTCTCATATTTCACATCCTTACTAATCTTGTGAATGCTCAGTTACGAATATTTTAATAAATGCAAAAATATACAATTATGTTTTAAAAGAACATCAGCCAAGCTGAAGTAGACTTATATCCTCCTATCCCCTCCAAATAAGCGGAAAACTTTTGCTAGGATCGGGTACGACAATAGCGTAACGGGTGGAGTTCAATCCTGCGACCTTTCAGTTTTCAGTCCGCGCCTTTAACCGTTGGGCTATTGAGGCTATTATGTAATTTATTCTTTAATCACACAGCTACGGAGCAACGAATCGACGAGATTATTTGATGTGATTTTGCATAATATGTAAGGAAAGGTGCCTAGTTAAGGACCTGGAGAGTAACACAGGCTTTTTATCCCGGAAAAGCAGTGTTCCCGTGGCATTGTTAAATACTCTAACTCCAAGCGAACAAGCAATCAACTCGGTTCTTCCTGTAACGTCGCACAGGAAGAACCGAGTTGATAATAATAAAATACGTAATTCTGATGCCACATTTTGACTTGAAAACTTACACCGAGCTTAGGTCGTTCAAGTAACATAACTCGAAAATGGCGTAAATAATCCGTACGCAGTGTAAATGTACGCGGTCGACGTCTACGTCACTACCGCTCCCACTCGCTCCCAACTCAGTACCACGCAGCCTCTCGGTGAGGGAACCCGACCTTAGAACATCGATGGTGCTATAGATCGTACCTAGACTAGACGTAAGTAGTGGAGTGCAGTGTTCAGTGCGTGTGTGGAGCAGATTTTTCTTATGTGCTGTGTTGTGTTAAAAATGTGAGTAAGTATTTTTTAAAGTCATTTTGAAACACTTGTTACCTATATTAATTTATTTTGCAGTTGGTATATTTAATCTACTGAAAAAATTATGTGGCGATTTACCTTATGGTGCAAATGTATATGCGACCCTTAAGGAGTTTCGGCTTACAAGAAAATTGTAGTTAAAATGTACTTTTAAACTAACTGTAGCAAAAGGAGGATAAACTTTTTTTATGATTTTTTTTTTCAAATAAGGCGAAATTAATTTTAAGATTTTTCTATTATTATTTACAGAAAATTTACACAATTTAAAGAAAAAACTTATTTTTAGATACCTTATTATAATTATAACTTAAAAATTAGGATAATTTTTAGATAAATATTTTTTTGATAATCTAACTTCGCGAAATTAAGATCGATAATTTTAAATTATGAATAATCATTTTTTAAGTTTTAATTTTTTTCTTAGCTTTACATACCGTGAGTTTTAATAATAAAATATTAATCGAATAGCTAGGTACCTAAAGGTATTGAATTGTATGCAACGACAGTTTTTATACTGTAAATGGCTCCATATTTCTTTGACATACGTATATTGTATTAAATAAGATTAAATATGACAAATTGATAGCATGCGACTTTGTTCTGCTATGTTAATATGCCGCCAGCGTAGCAATACATCCGCATTTTCATCGGTTATAAAGGCTTTATTTTATCTTTCACCGTCTAAAACCGTCCTCTACTTTGAAGCCCTACTCGCAATTTTAATCGTACGTGGAAAGTCCGTCGTCATACGAATTTAGCTGACACCTAACCCTATTCAAACTAAGCCTTTTTGAGTATTTCCACTGTTTTATTTGCACCAGATCAACCACTCCGCCTTTATTTACCCAAAATCCGTTACCTTTTCGGGGATAAGGATTTTATTTGCATTAGATTTTCTACCGGCAAGCGGTGAATCACATAAACTAGTCACGGTTCATTGTTATTCACGACCTCTTTCAGGTTTGCGCGTTTCAACTTGAGCTGCATCATTACCTACTCGCTATCTGTGGATTTCGCTGTTTTGGTCCAAGTTGTCATTAGTTAAAATCATATTTTATTTTTCCTTACAAAAAACACAATTATTTAATTATTTTACTTCTAGATGATGCCCGCAACTACGTCCGCATGGATAAAGGTTTATCCTAGCCTATGTGGTAATCCTTGGTATGAGCTATCAGATTCATTTATTGTGGCGTGAAGAAGTAACAAACACACACACACAAACTTTCGTCTTTATAAACTTTTAGTCTTTTTAAATTGTGATTTACTAGAAGATTGTCGACACTTGCGAGTGGAGTTCGGTTTTAAGATTTTATATTCTATAGGTATTTTCTTAGTCATTTTCCATCATAAAATGGCCGTCTTCGGATTATCAACTACAACCCTAACTCCTCTAGTTACGTGAGTAAAGTCGTGAGCTAGGATTCCATACTTAAATTATAAACGCGAAACTGTGTCTGTTTTTCATTTGTATTTAAATTTTATTTATTTGGTACCTACCAGCTGATGCCCGCGACTTCGTACACGTGGATTGAACTTTTCTATTTCCCGCGGGAACTCTCTTATTTTTCGGGATGAAAATGCCTAGCCTAGTCCAGACCTCTATCTGTGTGCCTCGGATCAGTCGTTGCGGCGTGATTGAGTAACAAACATCCATCCATCGATCCATCCATCCATCCATCTATTCAGCCATCCATCCATCCATCCATCCATATTTTATTCATTCATCTCAAACACAGATACTCGACACAAGTTTCTTCTCGAATGGAAAGTATACCAAGTAGTAGTTACACCAAGTTTGCAAAGTGTGGAAAGGATTTTTCTTCACCGCCTATGCAAATCTTATTCTACTTATACTAGGCTACGTTCTCAAACAAAAAATGAACTCAAATTTTTGTAATAGTTCAGAAAATAGTACTTTGTTTCTCATTTTTTTACAAGTACGACGACGTGATAATTGCACAATTACGCGTTCTTGTAACGTATAGTTTTGTCGGAGAGCGCTTGAGTCTAGCCATCTCGCGAGCTAATTGGGTAACCTACATCATTTTAGCGCTACTAAAAATGAGCGAAATATAACACTTGGCACTTTTTCAATCCTTATACCCACTTCTCAAATTGAGTGTTGAATTTTTATGGTAACATAAAAACAATTCAGATATATTTTACAGCATACATCGATGATAGCACACCATTCATGAAGTGCGTCTTGAAGGCATGAATATTGCATAATACGAGTATATTAATATAGTTCTTGCATTTCATGAGGATGCGTTGCTCATGGTTGTGTGCGTGTCGTATGTACCTGTATAAGTGTGAGCGAGAGCTTGCTCGCGCCTGACCGCTCCCAGCTAGGTTCCTGACAGGCACGCACACTAACGCAATGTGCATATACACGACGTAACCACAAGTAAAGCTCCCACGCTCTCGTGTTTATATTACTTACCTGCGTCATAGAATACCTAACAGAACGTAAAAATTAGCCCTGAGATATTTTTGCCAGAGTACAATAATGCACAGGCTACTAGTATTTTTTTCTTGTCCTCGGTACAAGCCAAGTTTTAGTGTAGGTATTGTCTTAGATTTCTCGGAGTTCTTGACCAGACTGTTGAACTGTGGCCAGTATTGGGCTGGCTATAGGTTGAATTGAGAAGAATTTATTCCGCAGTTAAGTTGTGAGCTAGCGGTGTACATGTGGCAGCCAACTATTTTTTTTAATTCTTACAGGTTGTCCCCTCGTAGAAAGCTTATTAATTATTATAATTTAAATTTTTATTATATTTTGCAGGCAACTTTGCAAGCCAATAGCTTAATAATCCGTTCAATGAAAAGCCTAGTCGTTTTACCAAACGGCTTCGTTCAATTATCTAGCTTCAGAAAAACTGTTTTCCGTGATAATAATGTGGATTACTTAAAAACAGCTTTTCTGAATCCTTTTAAGTCAATCAATACTTACGAGTATGTTAAAAAAAATTGACTACCTATCCCATTCTACCCTACCTATCCTAATTTATTTTCAGTAGTCTTATATATGTCAGTATTGGCTTATCCTGCCGTCTGATAAGCTTTAACCAATCAATTACGGAGACATCGGAGGTATGTAATCATGAGGATACTATGAAGCCGCAACGAAATTTACCTACAAGAGACGCTTTAGCTTCGGTAAATTGCTCAATAACATTGTAGGCTCTGGTAGGATTAACTTAACAATATACAACCACGGATTGTTAGCTATGATATAGTATATTCATCTGTGATTGTGAGGGCAGATTTTATGACAGAAGTAAAATTTTTACAGTCTGTCGAAATAATTATACCTGTGGGCTCAGTGTAAGTTTTCAAATTAACGCTGTTGATTACTTTCCAACAAATAAATAAATAAACAAATGTGCTCCAATCTGTCATTTAGTATTGACAGGAAAGAGATGAAGAGAATTTCCTATTCCCGTCCATAATAAATGTCAGATTTACGCAAACACGCGATACCTTCAAAGTTCCACATAGGGCTACAGAATAAACAATGAACCGTCAGAAAACGTTAGCCATTTTTTTTACATAATGCTTGAAGGATATAATCATTGTATATTCTTCAAGATATAATACGAAGGGACATATATATAATTATTATAATGAGTTTGCCAATACCTAAAGGTTTTAGTGTGTTTGTTTTTATTTGTAACGATCCTGAACAATATAGGTGCGGCTATCCTTTTATTATTTAATTGGCATTAATAATTAAGCTAACAACCATTAGGCACACCTTGAACACCGCGTTCGTTTCCCGCAAGTCGTTAATATTATTTTAATGACCGAACAGATTTTGAATAGTCACAATCAAAATTTTATATTAAAAAAATATTACTTTCACATTTATTTATGTATTTATAAATCCGGTTACATAAAAAGTGTGTTTGCTTATAGGTTTGTTCTAATCATACATCGAATCGAACCCAGGTCTTCCCACTTATAAGAAAGCAGCGCTTTCCTCTGTGCCAGGGAGGTCTTTAAACCATTTAAAGTTGAAACAAGAGTTTTAATTATTATTCATTATTCGCTATGATTGAGGCCATAGTAACACGTATTCTGCGACAAATGGCTCGCTGATTAAAACCTGTGATGGACTCACACTCAGAGGTACTCAGGAGGCTTTAGGGATCCGTTTGACACCCTTTAGGCACCGAAAATGCATAAGCGACGAAATCGTTTATACATTTTGCCAGAGTGATGTAGGTTACCCAATTACTGTCCCGTCGGAAAGCGCTCTCTCCAAAGCATAACGTTACAATGACGCCTAATTGCCCTAATTACCACGTCACTAGTAGCATAATTGTCGCTTAGAAAAGAGCAAGTCGAAATTTACAACTCCAAAATCTCTTGAAAGATTCTGTTAAAAGCTCATCCATTTTACACCGTTTACGTACGTTTAAGCGTGATTTTGAACGCGAAGCGACCTAGTTCAACTAAATGAACAACAAAACAACCTAAGACTTTTCAAGGCTTTTTACCTGCATAAGTAATATTTTGAAGCGAAATAATAAGTGATAGAATACTAGCTTGAAATGAGACAACTCTACAGTTTATTTTAGATTTTAGTTTTTAAGCTGATTTCGACTCTATATTAGTCCGGCCAAAATAGACATTCACCATTGCATAAACCAAGAAGCTGTAAATTTACATGGCCGTTAGGGATACCATTATAATGAAATTTTGGAAAGTCTCCATCGGTCCCATATGTGCAAAAAATTTTATACATGGTCAAAGTTCGCAAAAATAGGTTTTTTGATTTATTAGCGAAACGGTTAGTTTTATGATAAAAATAGTTTCAATAAAAGTTGTAGATCATGCAATTTTCTATAAAAATTGTCGTTACACTTTTTCCCTTAAAATTCACTATTTCTGAGAAAAAGCGAGCAAACCACAAATGCGTGTATAACTATAGATCAAAACATGTTTACCATGGTACAAAATAAACGAAAATGCTAAATTTTTATCTCCTTAATCACTCTCACATCCAATTACTGAGCTATATTACTTTAGTTGGTAAAGTAGCAACGTTACTTTACTAACGTAATCTACAGGTTATAGTTGCAACTAGAACTCAAAAAAATTTAAAATAGGTAACTTCAATTTATTAAGATTACTCATTAATAGTAGGTCATTAATAGTTGGAGAAATCCATTAAGTTCTGGGGCTGAATTACTCGTAATTTTCACTGCTAGAAATGTTTGACGTCAAAGCTTTAAAACATGGCATCACTAATTTTAGAAAATTTCCGGATGGAAAATTCTAAAAGGGGTGTAAACAAACCAAATTTAGTTTTAGATTACGTGCAAGGTTCCACACGAAGCTTTTAGACTATTTTCTCTGTTTACAGATTTTTAAGTGACCTAGTTAGACGAGCGAATAACAACCATCTCTTTGGCTTAGACACCTTGGTTCAAAATTTTAGCTTAACTGTATTCATGAAACGTTTGCGTATTTTTTATTTGTCACAGAAACTTTTTTGTGAACAGTATTTTTTTAATTAATTAACTCCACTATTGTAATAACTATGCACCTTTGTCGACGTAAAAGAACTACTATATTTTGTAGTATTTGAATTCACAATACGATAAGAAAATAATAGTGTCGCCGAGAATAAATTATTAAGTCTTGTATATCTTGGGTCTAAAACCTTATTCAGCTAACTTTACTACTGCATCATGGTTACAACATTATTTTTGTGAGTAAAGTTAGTGAAAGGTGTCAAACCGTACCTGCAAGCATTTGAAATGGACTACCCAGGTGTGGCATTAGATATACCGCATTTGTTTGATTAGATTTAACTGCACAGCTTTTTTGGACAACTCTGCGAAAACATTAGTTAATTATTATTATTTATTTATTTATTTTTATCGAGCAAACAAGCAGGCAGGTCACGTGATGTTAAGTGATTACCGCCATCCATGAATATTTGTAGCACCTGAGGCACCACCAATGCGTTGCCGGCTTTTCAGCAATTTGTATAATTGTGATATGTCGTAAAAGTCTTCTTTACAATTTGAACGGCTGTGTAAACAGAACTACTTTACAACTAAATTTATTGAAAAATATTAAATAACCTGTCATCTTGTACCATTCACAATAATTTGTCTCTTAGAGGGGAAGTTTGCAAGATAAAGAGAACTTGAGTTTTTACTTTGTCACTTCTGAGGACGGAAACAAAATTATGTGAAACAAATACTACTTAAAATTAATAATGAGCTTTATTACAGGACAGTTTCAGAGTTCATCTTTAGACACGATGCGATGAAACATTGCATCTAGGTCGTGCTAGAAACCACGTCATGAGGCATTTGATTAAAATATCACGAGATCTATCAATGATGTGATTGGTCTGTTGAACACAACTCTACTATCACTTCACTTGTCTTTAGGGGAGCGGCAGGAAATTAACCACTTGACTTTCACTTTCAGTAGTCTTTAGGGGAGCCATCCTTTAGCGCACAAGAACTTTGCTAGCCACGCTCTTAGTGATGACATCGGAAAAATTACGTCTTTCAGAGTTATACCGAAGATATAAACAAATACCATTTGTAAGGTTTTTTTGGTAAAAATCAACGTACCAACGAGTTTACAAGGGTCTATATCCACTTAGTTCCTGTAAACAATTTAAGATACATCTCAAAGTGTAATTAAAACATTACTGTCTTCGAAATTAATATCTATAAACTTCGGGAATTAATATTAAACAAGTTAGTGAAATTAATATTGTTGGTCCAGAGTCTCCGCTGTTTTGAAGTTTTCTAATTAAGTAAGAGATTGCGAAATAAAAATATTTTTTTCAGTAATAAATAAATAATAAACCAATGGTTCGCTTAGAATATTTAGAATATTAAGAACTCGTGTCCTAGAAATTTGTATGCACCTTTCTATAAAGATTGACTATAGAAATAACAAAATTGCGATTGACTAACCACAATGAATAACTACACAAATATACGAACGAGTAGGGGACTAATCTTAGATCACTGCGCTGTCTAATTTTCAATAAACATTAGTTTGATTGAAAAATTAACTGTGTATTAGTGGGCGTGTTCACCAGATACCGAAAGGTCAATCGGGAGTATTGGCATAAAGGCGTGGCATCCTTACCCGGGCGGATATGCAGGGAAGGTAAATTGACCCAGAGAGGTTTCGATTAGAAGCTGTTTCACCATAATAATTATGTCATTATATCCAAGTGATCCGCGCCGAGCGGCGGCGAGCGGCAAGCTGCTACGTGCGTAGCTCTTGCGTAGCTAGTGTCAAAAATACCTATAACATTGATTTTGAAGTCATCTTCGTCGTCATGGTTAATTTTCCGCCGTGTTGGTGATGGCAATCACTTTAAAGCCTCAAAAGCCCAACGGTTAACGGTTAAAAAATTTGATATCCATTTCATTTCATGCGATGAAATGATTAGTTAACGACATGAATAAAACTATTTCAAATAGAAAATAGATGCAAGATAAATTATTATTACCAAAAACCGAGCGATTCCGCTTTTTCCGATTGCAGTACGAAATACGAGATTGGCGTATCGGAAAAAATGTGACTACATTTCGGTTAACTCCCTAACAATAGCCCTATTTTATACGAGCGGTCGTCTCTATTGCCAATACAATCGTAATCTAGTGGTTTTTGTGTAAACCAAATACATGACAATTTAGTATTCAGGGTTCCGTTGTTGTAGCAGCCATAACGTACACATTCAGTCAGTTTGTAATAAAATTATCGCTCAATACTTATAAATATTATTAATAATAAGTATTGATACCTACTTTTGTTTTAAAATCTGTGGAAACTCTTTGATTTTCCGTAATAGAAGTATCCATACCAATTTCTAGAGTGCTAACTATCTTCCAGAGGCTAGCCATTTTAATATAACAGGCAGAAAAACTGATAGACTAACTTTCACAATATAATATTCAAGGCATTAGTATGGATGGATGGTTTGATGGTATAGTGGCATAATATTATATACATGACACCAGCCAAACATTTTGCGTACTATGGAAAAATTCTCTATTAAGATTTAGGTAATTGCAGTCACTATTTGTGTGGGCAGTCCAAAAAGATCCGCCATACTGAATTTATGATGATGTCACGTACCTAATTTTGTTTCTCGGATCCCAAGATACCACTCTGCCAAAAGTAATATTTTCTTGAATGCATTAGACTCCTATCTAACGTAACTATAAAAAATAATATAACTAATTATACTCAGTTACTAAATAATCCAACTTTTCATTTTAAATACTCACGAGAGATGTGATTTTTTTCATTTTATGAGTACAAGTAGGTTTGAAATATGGCCGCAAAGACAGATGTCAAACTCATAGATGTAATATGAGTTTTTATAATTTTATATGTATACAAGTTAGTGTGAAATGTGACCTCAGAACAAATTTCAAACTCACAGATATAATATGAATTTTTATCATTTTACGTATACAAGTTGGTGGGAAATGTGACCTCAAAACCCGATGTCAAACTCAGAGATGTAAATTTTCATCACTTTATGTGTACAAGAAGGTGTGACTCATTATCTCAAAGTAGAAAGGGGTAGATGGATTAAAAACTAAGTTAGAATGCCTTTTACAAGTTTTCACGGAAAAGCGTCCATTTACTATCAATGCTTCTTTGTAAAAGTAAAAGCTTATCTTTAAATTTATGTTTCTTAAAATTAATGCTCAGTCATATGCTCCAAAGTTATTAAGAAAGAGCAAAAAGAATTATTCTTGCAAAAACGACCCTTTTCCAAGAGATGACTTTCTAAGTACGTCTTTGTACAAATTGGATGGTATTACTTTCTTTAAATTAAAGTTCAATCGTTATCTTCCAGTCTGTTCCATTTACTATCTTCTGCTGGGTTATCTTTGCAGTCGGTTCAATTAAGAGAATGCTTTCAGATTTCATAGAGTCAATTTTTATTGAATCTTCATCCATATCTGTACTATATTATACTACTTAAACTTTAAAAGCTACTAGCTGATGCCAGCAACTTCGTGGATTTATAACTTCAAAATTAAATTAATTACTATTTCATCCGCGTGGATTTCCGGTTTTAATTCCCGTGGGATTCTTTTAATTTTCCGAAATAAAATAAGGCCTACGTCGTATTCTGATATATAAGCTATTATGTATTTTGTGAAGTTCCATCAAAACCCGTCCAGTAGTTTTCGCGTGACAGAGTAAGAAACATACGATATGCATCCATCTTCACAAAGTTCCGTATTTATAATATTAGTAGGATATTAGTACGAGTAGTATTTTGTAAGCTTTTTAACCTAGCTTTAAAAGCTCTATTTTCTTTATCTCCCCAACTAAGCGTTAAGCTTATGTTAGGAGTAGGTACGACTATAGTGAAATGGGTTTTGTTTTTTGAACCTTTTGGTTACCTCTTGGTTTTTAGTTCGTCGCCCTGCCCATTGCGCTATTTCTCATTTAAATTTTTTTTCTAAAAAATTTTTTCTTTATATATAAAACATAGTCGTAGAAGCCTCATTAACGGTTAAAGGTGCGGACTAAAAAAAACTAAAAGGTCGCAGGTTCGAACCCCACCCGTTACACTATTGTCGTACCCACTCCTAGCACAAGTTTTGCGCTTATTTGGGGGGGGGGAGAGGAGAATATAAGTCAAGTTCAGCTTGGCTAATATTCTTTAAAAAGAAAATAGTTGGATTTGTTCGAACACTTATAACTCTAGAACGGCTGGACAGATTTTTATGGTTTATGATTTGTTGTATTTGCCTCCGTCCCGAATAGCATAATAACTATTAAAAACATTGGAAAATTTGCGAAGAAAAAATTATGAAAAAATTCATTTTCTCATTCTCATTCATTTTGTATTGAACGGGTTATTAGATGCCAAGGAAAGTAACCTCTTACCCCGGAAAAACAGTAACTTAACGGACGCGGACGAAGTCGCGGGCAAAAGCTAGTTTATTTCCACATAATAATCATTGTTTCTTAGTGTCAAGCATTTTATTTAAACTTGGAAATGTATGGTTTCTGTATCACGAAGGTTGTTGGCAAATAAAGGTCCTATAAATAAAACAGGTGCAATATTATACAACCTTGAAAGGAAATCGTAAAAATTAGACTCAGATTTTTCTCGACACAAACATCACTTTAGCGTTTTCATTGCTTGAAAAGAGCTCTTGCGTCAATAAAAGCAGTTCAAGCGTACCTAAAGCGTGCCGTTTGAGTTTGCAAATTAATTTTGCTTCCGTGTACCCTCGGATCTCGTTGATTGATGATTGTCTGTTTATGTTTTCATGATAAAGTCCACGGTAGGTACCTACTCAATGTTTATCATTTTCGATTTTATTTTCGTTTTCATTAAATTATTTTTATACAAACTTTCACCTACTGTTTAACCTCCTTGGGGATAGAATTTCAGAAAAATCCTTTCTTAATGTCTTCATTAATGGAACTTACTGTCAAAATTTCAAGCTTCTAATAACAGTGATTTAGACTGTGAGTTAATAGATCAGTCAGTCAATCAGTCAGGACGTGTTTTTATATGTATAGACTATTATCAACATTTCTATTACAACATACGATGTCAAGAACTTATAAAATATACCTACAAAAGCAGAATATTTTTAATTTGACCTGTTTTTATGGGAGGCTGCAACATGGAAGTAAGCGACATTTTTCATAAAGCATTCTACTCACGACGCTGCGGCAGGGCCTATTTAGGAAGTAGCTTGATTGGAGCAATCTAAGGTGGTCCCAACACATTGGACTGCCGCTCAGTGCGTGCGCGGATGTGTGAAGGAAAACTCGTGTAGGAGAAATCGGATGCATATATGCTCCTGCCGGCCTATCTAGGAGGCGACCTAGAATGACCCTACACACGACAATGTAGAAATCTCCCCACTTTTTCACCCTAAATTGGCCCTGCCGAAATGTCGTGAGTAGAATGCTTTATGAAAAATGTCGCTTACTTCCATGTTGCAGCCTCCCATAAAAACAGGTCAAATTAAAAATATTTTGCACTGCACCAAAGCAAGCTGATATTGTGAAAGAAAGTAAGCCGATATTTGGCTATGGAACGCAAACAATACATGCGACAAAGGGGGATCAAGGTATTGGACAAAGGAGCAAAATTTTAGGTCACCGTTTACATTACTCACTTGAATAGACGAGATAGTCGAATTACTAACTAAAATTCGAAGAATTTATATCACTTGGCTCCGCTTGCCAGGTCGAGTTGCGCAGACACAATATTGCCTTTCAAACACTACCATAATATAACAATGTACAGATTGTTGAGGTTATCTATCTAATGATAATTTTTGTCTCAGTTTTCTTTATTACTTTTATCAAATCCTATTAATATTATAAATGGGAAAGTTTGGATGGATGGATGGATGGATGGAGGTTTGTTACTCAATCACGCCGTAACGACTGAAACGATTTGGCTGGGAGTGGAGATCCATATCCAGGATTGATACAAAATGTACTTTTTATTCCAGAAAGTTAAAGAGTTCCCGCAGGAAAATAAATCCACGCATACGAAGTCACGGGCATCAGCTAGTGTTACTATAATTTTTAGAGCCTCTTTGTGGGTTGAAAAATCCTTTATTTAGAGAACAAGATCTCTAGGATTAGTTTTCAGTCAGATCAATAGTCATCAGTCAGAGATATAGATATCTTATATATCTATATCATACAGATAAAGCTTTGAGTATATTATAATCAACGGGTAAAGTTACAAACTATTTAGATAGATTGAATAGGTACGATGTAGGTACTGAAAGCTCAGGGGTGCTCAGCAGACAATAGAGATCTGTTCTCAAAGTATCCCTGCATGGTCACGGTATAGTGTTGAGAACATCAATGGGAGAAATACAGTTCAAACGATCTCAAGTGAGTCACTGTCAGGTCTTCTGACAGCGACTCAATTGAGACTCTTCAGAGAGCGACTCTTCAGACAGGTGTTCTTTGAGGATTTATCTCATTTTCCATTCAAGAGACCTATATCCAGCTGTGGAAACCTATCCGTGTTAACCTACACTTAAAGGAAATATCCGAATAAACTTATAAATAAAAATCATCAAAAATTCCGAGTTAACCGTTACCATACAGCCAAATTGAACCACACTTAGAAGACCCACGAAATTAGTGATATATACCTACTTTAACAATCAGTTTTATAGCAACTGTTAGCGATATTTAGTAGCGACACATTACAGTTGTCGATCTACTTTTCCAAGACATATTACAATTGAGCTCTTGAGAAACTGGAGATGCCACATTGCTCTTTACTATTTTTTATTTTTTATTAAAGTGTTAATCTACACTTAAAGGACATATCCGAATGATCTTGTCATATACATATCCAGTAAAAAGTGAGTTGTAACGTGAACTTCTTCTAGTGCAAAACAATAAATTTATTGTAATTGTAAATGAAACAAGGGGCATTTAAACACCAAAACAATAAAGTCCCGTTTCATTTAGGCCAATTGACTGGCTGTTATTGTAGAAAGTTGAGCGTTTTGAAAACAATATGAAAAGCTCAGCGGGTGTTATAACCGTGAGTGAAATTCTCCAATTTACAAACAATGGTTGGGCAATTTTTTACTGTTCAAAGTTTTTTGCAAATAAAAAACGGCAAGAACTGTGTAGTTAAACAATTTTTACCGCTCAAATAAAACACAGACTTTTTCATTTTATTACATATGGATTTAGAACTATGTGATGTTTGTATTTGTTAACGAATGTATGAATATTCATTTCCTCGCATGTGACAATATTAAAGTGATAAACACCTAGAAAAAAAAAATTAAAAATGATTTATTAATAAAAAGTTTTCCATAACATTGTATAAGCTCAAGAAATAAAAAACACAATTGTGTTTATTAATAAGACTGTACGACACCATCTCGATTTTAGCCCGATTGTTGCGCCGCAATGATTTCATTGCGAAGTTCAGACCTATAAACTCGGTTCAGACTGAGGACAGAGTTAAAACGAGATAGATTTATATCAAACCATATTTGTATCTCATTTCATCTCTACGTCAAGTACAAGCAAAGTAGAGAATGCTCTGACAATACCTTTTATAATTTACTTCAAGTATTTCATTATAATTCGCTCAGGAGAAAGAGAAAATGCAAGAGATGATGATTATTTCCAAAAAGCGGATACAAAAATTCTTTATCATAATCCTCGCAGACAATCAGATAGCTTTACACGCCTCTGAATAAACATGCTCATCCGTTGAAATAAATTTTCATGTTCTCATACAAAGGCGTGTACTTATATTTTGTTTAATATAAGCATACCGAGAGCTCCTTTAGAAACACTCGAAATATTTTCAGTCGACGCTGTTGTTATCTTGAAAAACACATACATTGTCGTGAATTTAAGAGTGCTTCTGGCAGGATTTGCTTAACAGTAATTTCTAGGGAAAAGCTTTGTAAATATGAGGCAAAAAGTTGCGCACGTGCTTATTTAAATATGTTTCTTTATATGCGACCTTTGAGTATCCTGTAAATGTATGTGATATTGCGACATTTATGCCTGCATGTCGATTCTCTAAAAATGATTGCATCAATGCAATGGCCTCTGATTATTATATCTGCACATTGTACAAACCAAATTTTTCTGGATTAAAAAATATTTGAAATCTAAAATGGTATATGCACTTTAACAACATAATGCAAAATTGAGTTTCAGTTGAAATTGCGAGAAAAATTTATTTCGCAATTCCTTGGTATCGGACGTTATTCCGGTCAGAATTCCGTTTCTTGTTTGGAAGAATCGTAATCTATTTTATGTTTGTGTTCGTAGATAATTCCAAGCCAACGACGTGTGAATCCATTTAACTTGAACATGCAAAACATGTGATTTGCTTCTTATCTACTTTCACACTGCCTTGACTCCGATTTCAATATATTTCACCACGAGTCACCGCCTCTATTTGGTTCTAAAACTAGTTTGATGTGACTTGCACAAGATACTGAGAAAACTTCTGATACGTTCCGTTGAAATTTTCTTGTAGGTAAATTCTTATCGTAGAATCTACGACGTAGATCCTGAGAGTAGACCTGTAGTAATTTCGTAGCTGACGTAATAAACGTAGTAGAATTCGTTGACAACGTCGTTATCGTTGTTTTTACACTCTTTATATCTTTAGCGTCATCCTCATCAGTGCCATTTTTCACGACTATCGTAACTTGTCTACGTAATCGTAGATCTCATAGACATGTCGTAGACCTCCGTCATTATAGTAGCTGACGTCATCAACGTATTTGTATTCGTAGCATTATGTCGTCATCATCCTCTCGATTTTTATTGTGTCAAAACTGTTATTATCATTTTCATTGACTCAAAGTTTTCCTCGAATAGTAATAAAACCTCAATCGTGCCTAATGGTTTACATTATCCCGCTCTTAGAAATCATGATGGCGTAAATGTATACCAGGGTGCTATTAAAGTCTATGTCAGAGTTTCCATTAGGCTAATGTAAATAGCAGTATTAATAAGGTAGTAATTGTTATTAGTGAGAACGGGATTGTCTGTTATAATTGCACTTAAAACGATTGTAAATTCTGTATAATGTTATACAAAAAAACATTAAATACGTAGCTAGATAAAATACGATCTCTTTTTACACAGCTTTTCGAAATCAATAAAAATACTTTATATACAATTTGGTTTGGAAAGGATTACTATAATATTATAATTATAGAGGAATATAGGTCATGTTGCACGATTCCAAGTTAAAAGGTTTTTGAAGTGGTCGAATCATAAAACCAAATAACTGTAGTTATTATTATTGATACATTTTCTTCCGTAACTGCACTTGCAACTGAGCTGCTTTTGGAATTACGTAGAAAAATTATAAATTATCTAATTTCATTTAACTTAAAAATTTCGGCAAACTACTACAATCAGAACAGATCTACTAATAGACACCAGAATCCATTTACTAAATCGCATTATTTTTCTTTGATGTGCTTAGAACATAATATCCTTTAGGGCTTTTATTTAATGAAATGAAATAGGATTCGCAGGAAAACCATGAGAAAAGTTCGTCTAGAAAACAGCAATCTCGTTTTATTTTATAAAAAGCCTAAGCCGCGTTACTCCCAACTTTCATTATTCAAAATGTTACCACGCGCCGGTCGTTTGAATTTTTACAATGTTTTCTTAAAAGCAGTAAGCGTTATACTCTAGTTAAGCCCCAATTTATAAGTAAACTTCTCCCCTAGTTTCAGCTTGCCATTGTTATACGTATTTTAACGTTTCTTTTGACTTTCACGGTCCTCGCGAATTACGTTTAGACCTTTTCGCAGTTATAACAAATATTATTATTCTCCATTGTGTAAAATAACGGGTCGTTGGCTTTTTTATTTGTTGGAATGTTGTGGTTACAATGTTATACATATACTTAGTTGGGGATATTTTTCACGGGTAATAAATGTTGCCATTAGTCAAACAAAATGTAATTTTTGTGAATTATGCTTTAGCTCAACTTTTATACGATAATATAAAGAGAAACTTCCTTGTTCATAGATTTCATTTCATGCCTATAAAAATGAAACATTGTTTTGTGTCACATATGTAATGTTGTTTACCATGTTTTATGATGAACTAAAACTAAAGTATTACCTACGCATTTAGTAGCTCTAAGTGTTTTCTTTTAGTTTGCAACAATGGTATCTTCTTCTTTATGAAGACTCTTGAACAAAGGTATATTGCATGGACTTCCAAAGGCCTTGGTCTTGCACCTCCATATTTCTGATTTCATTTCGCAGGGTTACTCTGAGCTCTCTCCAATGCTCGCTGAGTGACCCTGACCCTGACCCAATCACGTCGCAATGACTAAACCGATTTGGCTGTTTGGCACAGAGATAGATTATAGTCTGGAATAACACATAGCCTACTTTTATTCCGCAAAATAAGAGAGTTCCCGCGGGAATTACAAACAATCCACGCGAACGAAGTCGCGGGCATCAACTAGTATATTATAATTCATTACTATTGGAAAATACTGTATGCTGGGAATAATATTTTGGCCAACAGCCGCAATGTTTTTAGATCGTAAAGGGCAAATAAGTGCCACGTACCGCAGTCAATCATTTTAGTATCGTGAACGCGTACAAGCCAAAAAGCTGTCTAAAATGCTGGCAATATGATGGTCTGGTGGTTTTTACTGTTTCGTTGGTCTATTGGCTAGTTTGTTCAGTTGCAAATCAAGAGGTCTCAGATTCTAGTACAGGGTCACAACATAAAGTTATCGGCTTTTTCTGTCAAGAAATTCTTAGTAGCAGTGCGGAGTTACTCCCCTGTATAATGCTAACAATTCACGAGGGCACGTGGCTCATGGTAGTGTGTGTCGTATCTGCATGTGTGTGAGCGAGAGCTTGCTCGCGCCTGACCGCTCCTGACAGGCCCGCACACTTACGCAATGTGCATGTACACGACTTAATCATAAGTAAAGTTCACGCGCCCTCATGAATTGCAATAACTATACCTCATACAGCACGTCTAGCCATCTATCCTGGACCTGATCTCTTTCAAGACTGCTCAGATTGCCATCCAATCATACTATGGCGTGAGAGAATATGAGAAAATGCATCTTTATTAACCGACTTCCAAAAAGGAGGAGGTTATCAATTCGGCCGGTATATATATTTTTTTTTCTATGTATGCCCACCGATTACTCCGGGGTTTCTGGACCGATTCACGCGATTTTTGTTTTAATCGACAGAAGAAGCTCGCGAAATGGTCCCATAAAAATTTTTACCTTCAACTCTTCAAGCCTGATGCTGCAGAGGTACTTTCCCCCTAAATTATGGGGTTTTAGGAACTGTCATTTACGAATTGGTATGCTTGGCCTAAAGCATGTACTAGATCTTAGAGCTTCAGGTCCTACTCCTCAATCCTGATGCTGCAGGGTACTGCCCACCTAAACTATGAGGTTTTAGGAACTTTCGCTTGCGAATTGATATTATTGGTATTAAGCATAGCCTACATCGTAGAGCTCAAGGTCCTAGCTCTTCAATCCTGATGCTGCAGGGTACTGCCCACTTTAACTGTGAGAATTTAGGAACTTTCGCTTGCGAATTGATATTGTTAGTATTAAGCATAGTCTACATCGTGGAGCTCAAGGTCCTAGCTCTTCACTCCTAATGCTGCAGGGTACTGCCTACCTAAACTGTGAGGATTTAGGAACTGTCGCTTACGAATTGATATTGTTGGTACCAAGCATATACTACATATAAAATTCAAGGTTCTAGCTCCTCAATCCTGATGCTGCAGGGTTGGAGGGATTACGAACTGTCGCATTCGAATTGATATTGTTGGTACCAAGCATAGACTACATCATGGACCTCCTGGTCCTAGCTCTTTAGAAATTGTGTGTTGTTAATAAGTACTGTAGGTACCAAGTATAGACTACTTTAGTACCGTAGTGTTGGAGGGAGGGGAGAAAGAGAGCAGGAACAAGCTACACTAAAAAGCTTAAAATAAAAATTCTTTTCAAAAAACCGACTTCAAACGCCACTACAAAGTATAAAAATAATTTTATTTTGTACACGTTTGTTGAAGTCGGGCGGACTTAACTAGAAACGATGAAATCGATGCGCGACGCTTACCTTATGGTGACATATAAGAGACACGCTTATTGAAATCGAGTGAGCATCGCGTATCGGTTTCATCGTTTCTATTTAAGCCGCCCGACTTCAACAAACGTGTACAAAATAAAATTATTTTTATACTTTGTAGTGGCGTTTGAAGTCGGTTTTTTGAAAAGAATTTTTATGTGTATATACTTGTGCCTTGTACACTTTAAGTGTATATTATCCTGCGTAGTCATCTGAGCTGAAATTCAGTCTGGTAACTTCCTAAGGGTTTCTCAAATTACTCCTACACTTTCAGCTCTAATGCTCGTAAAATAATAATTATTTTTTTATACACCCTGTTACATAAAATACTATATAAAATGTCAATAAGATCCATTTTTAACTACGTAATGAGGGTTGAATATAACGTCAGAAAACTTAATAGATATTTGAAGATATTGAATGTGATTTTAAGTGAAAAGGAAAACAGATCTGACTATTAGGAAACCCGATAAAGTTTGAAAAAGCAAGAAGCCTTGAGTTCAATTTCTATCGGACTTTAATATCAGACAAGTTTCTTATTTCATTGAATCGAAAATTTTTCACAAACATGGATTCCAAAGTCTAATAAGTATTTATTTTTTATTTTTGTTTAGTTTATCTTTTTAAAGCTACTAATTAACGTTTTATAGATAGAAAGGGAGTTTTAATGAATTCAATAGATTCATTGACGACAAAATGCAGCTTTCATTTAACTTTTTTGCTTTTAAATTTTTTTGCTTGTAATTCCTAAAAGTATCTAAAACATGAGAATAATTGAGGTACTCCCTCATGAATAACGAAGTTTACAGGGATAGAAAAATACTCTACAAAGGTAAATCTATTTGGATGGAAAAGATGGAATTTAAGATGAGTCTTTATGAAATTGTTTCGATTGCTGAGATGAACTTTCATAATAAAATAAGACGAGGATTTGAAACTCAAGGAGACCTTTTGCATATTTTATCTTATATACTTGTTGATTAAGCTAGGCAAGTAAATGACGTTTCGTAAAAGTGTTTTACTCCAAATAACATATAATATTTAAAAGACCAATTTAAAAATAATAAATTTCCAAATTGCCTATTTTCTTGCTTTTAGAGAAAAACTCACAAAATATGATAATGGAACGAAGAAAAAAATATTATATTAAAAAAGACACCAACATTAACGAATAGCTATATCTCTACGATTAATACACATGAAATATATTTACAAAATCCCGCTGGGAGTAATCTAAGTTCGCAAACTCAATTTATTCGTAGACATAGGCTAATGAACGTGCGTATGATGTACCTACATAAACACACGTTAATACTAAAATAGGTGGGTAAATATAAGTTCTTTGATGAAGAACAAAATTCATTAGAAATTTTTTCATTTCTTTAGTGCCCTTATTAGTTTGAGTAGCCCGTAAAAAAATGTTTTTAAATAGTATACGATACTGTTAACTTAAGTAAAGTAGTACACTAATCCACGACATTTATCGTGCTCGCTTCGCTCATGAAATAATTCCCGCCGTGCTAAAACTTAGTTAAGTTTATTATTTATAACTAACTTTTATCCACAACTTTATCCGCGTGGCATTAAGGCGGTTTCAGATTAGAGTTTTTACGGACTTCTTTTTTAAAAGACGTGTCGATTGCTGCGCGCGCAACTCGCAAGAAAATACGCTAGTCTGAAATCGCTCTTAGGTTTTTAAAATCCCGAGGGAAACTTTTGTTTTTGTGGTTAAAAAGAAGCATAAATGTCACTGACCGGGTTCTCAACTTTACCCATTGAAAAAATCACAACGATGTTCTTCACTGCATCGTGGTTGAAGAATAAACCAAAAAAATAAACAAACTTTTAAAATTCATGCAAAACTACATAAATAAATGCATCTATAATATTAGCAAGGATTTTTGGAAATACTTGTTTGTTCGAATTAATAATATACTTTAATGAATGAAATTAACGAACACAGCACACGCGAGTAAACATTAGCAAGATTCAACAAACAAGCTCGCTATATTGCACAAATGGGGAAAGTGTTTACTTTAGCATAAATATAACTTTTACTAATTAGGACGTTCACAGGTAGTAGGTAGATACAATTTTGTGCATATTATGTTATATATTTTGTTTTTATGTAGATTTTGTAACATTTTCAATATCGAGTGCATTGTTTGTTGGTTTGTCCTTCCTCCTTCTTTATCCTCCTTTTTTTTATTATACAGTAGGGAAAATCCTCATGGACACCCACTTGGGTAGTGCCGGACTCTTACCGGCTAAAACCCCTACTGTCTCCTTTTTTATCCACCCTGCAGTGTAAAACGTGGCAACATTACGGTCTTTTTTTTTTTTTAGGCCCTCAAGGTATTATGTCTTATTTTTTATTCTATCTCTTTTGCCTTTATTATATTTTCAAAAAAGTCTGCAGCAACTTGCCAGTTTTCATTTGAGGCTAACATTTTTGTATACATAACTAAATATTAACTACCTGAACTTTTGTTCTGCAGGTGAGCGGCGTGATGCGTCAACGCCTGTGATGTCCGGTCTAATATGCAGTGGGGCGGCCTTCACTTTGTGTGTCTAGCGTTATGCTGCTTCCATACTGCATCAGGTGAGAAAAATCCCATTTTTACCCACTTTCCCAAGAAATGTAATGTTCGTCGACCTAATTTATGTAATGTATATACGATACCTTGGTATGCTCTATAGTTTAAAATTGTTTGACGGATTTTAACATTCGATGGTTTAAAATTAAACATGGCTTCCGCTTATATAAAAATATTAGAATTTTCAATCGCTATTTTTAACGCAGTCAAGTTTTTAATTATGAATTTTCTTGGGAATTTTTATTAAGAATGCTTTCATACAAGTGAACTTTTCGACGCGTGAAATAAAGTAACAAAATATCGTAACTAAGCGTCATCGCTTACCTAAATGAATGAGTCAATAAAACAAGAACATACCCTAACATTTAGCTGAAAAACGTCAATAAAACATAAACATACCCCTACCATTTGGCTTTTTGGTAATTAGGCTAACGTAACATCCCAAGGCCGCAATGGACTCGTAATTTCGGAAACTTTTACTTAATGCTTTTTAGACTTTGCCAAAACGTTGTCCACTAATGTGGGCCGGTGACCCCAATTATGTTAGCCTGCGGGCTTTACTCTGTCGAACTTTTGTTTGACAAACAATAATTGAACGAACAATACACGTTGGGAGTTAATTCAAAATCTTCCTTTATACTCTTTTTTTTTTTCACAAAATCATCTTCACGATCCTTTCATATAATATTTTTGGGGCAAATGTAAAGTAAGTACGTAAAACGTTCAAATACATTAAGAATTTATTATGAGAGAAAAATGACGTTAAATATTACAAATAAAGTATTAAAGTTTCACTTTTTGAAGTTGATTAGCTGATGTCAATATGAATACATAATTAATCTACTTTAAAAAATATAATATTAAAGTGTATTACAACATTGCTCTTAATCGCAACTTCATTATAAAGATATATTTTTAAAATCCTGCCGGAACTCGCTTTTTATTCAAGATCTGAAGTACCCATTAATAATAATAATAATAATTAATGTAAGCAAAATTTCATTAAGATTGATTCAATACTTAATCGGGAATAAGAAACAGACAAACAAATATGATTACACTTTTAACAGTATTGATAAGTAACTTTATTCATTATAATTAATTAGAAAGGTAGTCAAAGGGATAAAATTAAGACCACAGGGTTGAAGCAATAATTACAAATGGCTTTGATGAAGGTACGCGACTCAAAGCGGAACGGATTTACAGTTACCGTTTATTTATGCGAGTATAACCTACTTTGACGGTCGCTGTTCTGTAAATAAACCTGTCATATTATTTTCTTATTTATATCATAGTTTTGAGCTGTAAGCGTAGACCTTCGATCACAGATTCTTCTGTGATCGAAGGCGTAGACCTATTTGCCAGTGGTTGTATGTCTAATATTTTAAGCTATTGCATAGCTTCTATCGCGGGCCTTGAGCGTGGAGACCGAATCCAGAAATTCCGTAACGAAAATAACCTGACACCCCACGGACATGGACTCCTCTCACCGCTAGATGGCGTTGCTAAAAAATGCTATGCAATAGCTTTACCGCGGCAGTCCCCGAGTGCCACACGTCTTTTTTTTTAAATTTTCAATTAGTATGGTTATAATTATTTTAGTAATTTAAAGATTTGCGCACATTTAACTTTTAAAATTATATAAAATCCTTATTACTGCATTCGCACTAAATTACAAACAAGTAAATAATTATATGAAAAAGAATCAAAGTTGATACATACTTGATTTCACTTTATTCTTGAGTTCGCCGATTAGTACATGAATTTTTATTATTACTTACTATCCATACTTATAATTATTATTATACATGCGAAAATACGTCTGTCTGTTTCCTTCCTTTTCATGTTTTACTCTAGATATGACCTTAAAAAAATTGGCACAAAAGCAGCTTGCATCCTGAAAGCGGAAACAGGCTACTTTAGCCGTCAGAAAATAATTAATTATTCTATGCCCGTTTTCACCAATCCTAAATAAAGTTCCCTAAGAGAGTAAGAAAATCCCTAAATACAATCCTTTATCCTATGCTATTGCCACCTTTAAGTGTTCCTTAAAGGTTCCTGAAAACGAGATTGACATAAAGCGTACTTAAGCCAAGTTAGGCTTAGGTAGCCCGGTAAAAGTTAGGGAACGTTGTTGAAAGCGGGCATTAGTCCAACAGGAAATTTTGTAAAACCAACACAGCGATGTCGCGTGCAACAGCTACTACTCAAGTTTTCATACCAACAAACCCATGTAATATTGTTATTCCTAGAACCGCAGCTGATTCCGGAAGATTTACAAACAAACGACATCCGAACACGTCGGAGCGATGAGAAGGATGGGCTCGCCCTTTCCAGGGAGATATTTAAAAACATTACCAAGAAGCTGCGGGAAAACATCAAGCTAGAGGCAGCTGACGGGAGCGATCATTTGGTACAGAGTGAGTATCGATTTCGCGAAACCTTTTTGTTTGCCAAATAGCTTGGTACGCCAGCGTATATTTTTGAATAAATTACGAGCGGGTTATATCTTCTTTCAAACAATAAGCGCCGGTTAAACAACGTTAAACTAAAAAAATTGTGATTGGAAAACTTTATGTCGAGAAAATTGCTTACAGCAATGGCATGCAGCTCTATGATACTATTTCAAAGCGAATTCCGAATAATGAAAATCCAAAAAGTATACATTTAAGACATTTAAGTGATATGAAAGTCATTTATAAACTGCAACTATTATTGCTACAGTCTCAATCGTGGTTATTGACTGAATATATTATTCTTTCTGCAACAGTGCATCACGGTCAAGGATCAAAGTATGATATAGTATATGTATAGAAAGTCATCTGTGGGATCAAACAATGTTTATGTGCAACGAAGACCATCAACTGTACGCGTGTTCAAAATTCATCAACTCTGATTTAGAAACGAAACTGAAATTTCTTCGCGATAACAAGTTATGTGAAAATTGCATGAAAACTAGCAACCACAAAGCCGATTTTTGCAAATATGGGGGTTGCCGAATCTGCTCATTGAAGCATAATTCGGCAATCCACCCTTCAGAAGGTTCAAATCATCCTCCAGATGGCACAAAACCAAAAGATAGCACTAGCGGTTCCCTGGCGATGCACTCGTCATTCGATGATCGGCAACTAATGAACAGCGGCGCGAGCGCAGGCCAGGAGTCATCCCCCGTCGCGCCCCTGTCCCCCGCAGATTCAATACTTACCTATGCAACTAGTGCGAACTTAAACGATTGTCGCACTCATCGCTCATTAAGACCGGTCTTGTTATCAACTGCGCTCATCCAGGTACGGACTCAACGCAATGTTTTTATACTCGCAACTGCACTCTTGGATAACGGTAGTGAACGCAGTTTCGTAAGCGAACCCTTTAGTGAAAAATTAGGGTTAAATTTATTACAGTCCACTCACGAGATTAGAGGTGTAGGTAACTCGGTGACGCAATGTACTAAGTCGTGCGACATTGAGATAAAATCGCGCATATCTACTTACACCGCTAAGCTACATTGTTTCGTATTGCCGCAAATTTCATCTACGTTGCCCGCTGTACATTATAAACGCGCAAGGTTTCGTATACCTAACAGTGTACAGCTGGCAGATCCGCATTTCCTTGATTCCCGACAGATCGATATGTTGATCGGCGCAGACACATTTTGGGAATTATTAAACGAAGGTAATATAAGGCTACCTAACGGACCTTATTTACAGAATACGCATTTAGGCTGGATAATATCAGGACCTATCGTAATTAATACGCGCAACGATAGCATTATTCAGTGTAACTTTTCGCAATCTATAGATACGCAATTACGTCAATTCTGGGAAATCGAAGAGCTACCTAGGGATCGGGATACGCGCACAGATGCGGAACGTGCTTGCGAAGACCTGTTCACTCGTACTACGACGCGCAATGACGAGGGACGGTTTGTTGTTAGCATTCCACTAAAGACATCTGCCGATCTTTTAGGCGAATCTTTCTCACAGGCGGAACGACGCTTTCTAGCATTAGAAAGGCGTTTACAACGCGCACCCGCTTACAAAAAGTTATATACAGATTTCCTTCACGAATACGAAAGTCTTGGTCACATGACTCGCGTTACGACCTACGGAACACCTCACTATTTCATGCCGCATCATGGTGTGTTCCGTGAACACGCCACAAGCACCAAGTTGAGAGTGGTCTACGATGCTGGGGCGGTCACGAGCACGGGTATCAGCTATAACGATCTGCAGTTGGTAGGTCCGCCTATCCAAGGCGATCTTCTGTCAATCATTTTACGCTTCAGACAACATCGGTACGTCGCATGCGCGGACATAGAAAAGATGTATCGACAGTGTCTTGTCAACGAAACCCAACGCGATTTGCAACTGATTCTCTGGCGCGATGAACCCACGCAGCCATTAGGCATCTATCGTCTCAACACGGTCACGTACGGAACCGCGTCCGCACCATTTTTAAGTGTTCGTTGTTTAAAACAATTGGCACTCGAAACTACTAACGCAGAGGTGTCTCGAATAATCAACGAAGATTTCTACGTCGACGACATGATTACGGGTTCTAATGATAAAGACGATCTCGTTAAATTATGCGAAGAAACAGCTACGACGCTGCACGCGGGCTGTTTCCCACTGCGCAAGTGGATATTAAATTTCACATCGTCGGAACCTATGATCACATCGTCGCCATGCGCTCACAAACAAATAAGCGGTGAGAATACTAATCACAAAACATTAGGCATTGGCTGGCTTAATGACAGTGACGAATTTTATTTTAACACGGAGTTTGAGAGTGATAGTAATCAACCTATAACTAAACGCATAATTCTATCATACGCATCTCAAATTTTCGATCCGTTGGGCATTTTAAGTCCATTCATTTTAACTGCGAAAATGTTATTACAACAGCTGTGGTTATTAAAATTGGATTGGGATGAGTCCGTCCCTGTCGAGATCGCTCGGCAATGGAACCGGTTTCTCGCGTCACTTTCAATCCTGAAAACTATACGCGTACCTCGCTACGTCATGGATAGTAATTGTATGTATACCGAAATGCATATTTTTACCGATGCCTCGCAAAGCGCTTACGGGGCGTGTATTTATATTCGAACGTTAAACGCAAAGAATCATACGGTCAAAGTTCGTTTGCTTTGTTCTAAAGGGAAGGTCGCGCCACTAAAAACTATTAGTATTCCTCGTTTAGAACTGTTAGGTGCCCTTATAGGTGCTCGGCTGTATGATAAGGTTCGAAACTCGCTGCGTTGCACGTTTGACCGCGTAATGTTTTGGACCGACTCCACGATAGTCTTAGGTTGGCTGCGCATGTCACCAAGATTGTTAAAAACCTTCGTTAAAAATAGGACGATCGAAATTCACGATTTGACGAAGGAGCTTCCGTGGCGTCACGTAAGCGGGAAGGAAAACCCAGCTGATCTCGTATCGCGAGGAGTTGTGAATCTCGAGGAGCTCACTTCTTCTAACTTATGGTGGGAAGGGCCAGCCTTTCTTCGCGACAGTACATTTGACTGTGGAAACGTACCTCCTTTTTATGCGTCAGAGGTTCAGTCAAATGACTTGCCTGAAACGAAAGGTAGTGACGTCACCGCGCTCGTAGCCCGCGATAGTCCGAACTTTGAAGAAAAATCTATAATTAATTTCGAACGATTCTCTCAGTTCAACCGGCTGAGGCTCTCAACTGCCTACGTTTTACGGTTTGTACATAATACGCGCAATAAATCAAATAGGCGTTCGGGCGTTCTTACCGTAGATGAACTGAGAGAAGCCGACAAATTGCTGACTAGACTGTCTCAACTGGAATCTTTTCCAGTTGAGTACAAGTCAATGGTCAACAATCGCGCGCTCAACAAGAAACATAATTTGAGCAAATTAAATCTGTTTCTTGACGAGGATAAACTACTGCGAGTCGGTGGTAGGCTAGACTATTCTTCAGAGTTCGACTACAATAAAAAACATCCGATATTACTATCAGGCAAGCATTATTTCACGCTTCTTCTCTTCCGCCACGAACATAAGACGTTGCTACACGCAGCACCGCAGGCGCTTCTCTTTCACATTCGTGAAACTTGGTGGCCGCTTTCAGGTAGGAATCTCGCTAGGAAGATAGTTCACGAATGCGTTGTATGCAAGCGCGTGCGGGGTAAAACGCTTACTCCTCTTATGGGGAATCTTCCCAGCGAGAGAATAACACCTACTTTTCCATTTGATCGATGCGGTGTTGACTATGCCGGCCCAGTGCTCATTCTAAACAGGAAAGGTAGGGGTGCTACGACCACTAAAGCATACATCTGTATATTTATCTGTTTCGTTACGCGCGCTGTTCATTTGGAACTTGTTACTGACCTTACTACCAAAGCTTACTGTCTCTCGATTAATCGCTTTGTATCGCGCAGGTCGAAACCCTCAGAAATCTGGTCCGATAATGGCCGGAATCTGGTTGGACTTAAAAACGAATTCGCTCAATTTCTAGAACGCTGTAGTTCTGAAATTATAGATTACGCAAATCAACAACAAATTAAATTTAAATTCATTGTACCTTACGCTGCTCATTTTGGAGGATTGTGGGAGGCAGGAGTACGCTCCTGCAAGTACCACCTTCGTCGTGTGGTGGGTAACGCGCATCTCACCTACGAAGAGTTCAGCACGGTATTAGCACAAGTCGAAGCCGTCCTGAACTCCCGTCCTCTCACCCCAATGTCATCCGATCCTAACGACCTATTACCCCTTAGTCCTGCTCACTTCCTGGTTGGCCGTACGCTCACATCGCCTGTCTACGAAAACCTGGAGGAGACGCCTACGCACAGACTCGATCGGTACCAGCGGGTGGAACAAATTCGACAACACTTTTGGAGACGCTGGTCGAAAGAGTATATCTCCGAGCTGCAAACGCGGACGAAGTGGAGGGAGAACACGCAAGACCTCAAACCTGACACTATGGTCATCATCAAAGACGACAACTTACCTCCATTACGGTGGCATCTTGGACGGGTCGTCAGGAACATACCTGGGAAGGATGGCATTGCAAGGGTGGCGGAGATACAAACTGCAACTGGACTAGTGAGACGAGCGTACACTAAAATTTGCCCATTGGTTGACCCTGAAGAAACCATCTTGGAAGCCAAGGGTTCCAAGGCCGGGGGCATATGTTCAAGCAGAAATGAAACGCTTTCCTAAACGCGACACTATTGGTCCACGTATTCCATCTATCAGTCCAACGTCAGTTAACACGTCAAAATTGTCATAGTCGTTATTAAAATTCCATTCGAAATCATACGAACTTACACGCACTGTAACTTACTTCTTTAATACAACGTTTTAACCGAATTCATGCAAGAGTTTTATTTCAAATCGCAAAATACTTCGAAGAAAATCAAAGCGCCAACATATATTGCTATTATTATAAGCTTAGAGACAATGTTAAGATGGGAATGACGTCATATACTCAAGCTAAGTAGTTTAAAGGTACAATATTTACTCACGTAGCTTCATCTACTCGTACTTCACAAACTTAGTGCCTCTTATGTGCTCTTCATACTACTTAGAGAATTCAGGGTAATTATATTAAACCGAATATACTCGTATACTAAACTAACAATATTCAATCTCAAATAAATCATATAGTAGTTTATTTTATGTAACAATTACAACATAATAGTAGTATATATACCTAACTACTAGTCACAGATTATAATCTGTGCTACTAGTCGAAGATAGTTTCAATTATTTTAAAATAATATTTTTCCCAACTACCGCAAAGCCAAAAGGAAGGGTTATGATTTTAACAGTCTTATGTATTTATATATATATATATATATATATGTGTCCACGTATTTTCCATCGTAGTGCGTAAAGTACTGAGTCGATTTTGATGAATGCGTTGTCAATCGATTTGTTATTATGGTCACATTTTATGTGAATAAAATCAATATGGCGGATGTTATATGCAATTAATAGCCTCAATAGCCCAATGGTTAAAGGTGCGAATTGATAACTGAAAGGTCGCAGGTTTGATGCCCACCCGTTGCACTGTTGCCGTACCCACTTCTAGTACAAGCTTTACGCTTATTTGGAGGGGAGAAGAGAGACTGATATCCTTTAAAAGAAATCACGACACGATTTTTAGGGTTCCGTACCCGAAGGGTAACCACCGGGACCCTATTACTAAGCCTCCCCTGTCTGTCGATCCGTCCGTTCGTCCGTTCGTCCGTTCGTCTGTCTGTATTAGGTAGAGGGTTGAAATTCAGGGAATGCGTATTTCTGTTGCCGCTATAACAAAAAATGATTAAAATAAAGAGATCTCTCACCTAACTAGAAACATGTTTTTTCGGCGTTTTTTGGTATAGTACGTTTACGAAGTTACGGGCGCTTAACTTGTGGTTACGTCGTGTACATGCACATTGCGTAAGTGTGCGTGCCTGTCAGGAGCCTATAGAGAGAGCAGCCAGGCGCGAGCAAGCTCTCGCTCACACTTATATAGATATGACACACACAACCATAAGCCACGTGCCCTCGTGAATTGAAAGAACTATACGGAACCGCATTTGACCAATTATTTAACTTTTCTCTTGTTTCAGACAAGGTCGAGGAATCCCGTCACTATGCTCCATATCAAGAGTACCACCACTACGAACGCCACTGGGGCCCGTACTTCGAGGAGAGGAACATCACACAAGCGGCGGCGCACGTCGGCTCGGAAGCTCTATTGAATTGCCGAGTCGTTATGCTCAAAGACAAAACTGTGAGCTTATATACCGTTCATCTCTTTATACAATAAGCAAACATGCTAGGACAGATTTTAAGCTTAGAAATTTGAATCTGAGCTTAAAAATTAAATCTTCTTCTTCTTTATCAACTTATAGACTGCTGGACATAGGTCTCTTGCATGGACCTCCACAGGCCTCGGTCTTGCGCTGCCTGAATCCAGCGGCTCCCTGTGACTCGTTTGATGTCGTCGGTCCACCTCGTGGACCTCGTGGGGGGTCTCCCAACACTGCGCTTCCCGGTGCGAAAAATTAAATACGATGAAAGAAAAATGTATGATTTTATTCATAAAAAGTTATACAAAACATTAATCCATTGTTGAGACATAGACACTTCCGCAGAAAATCTTCAGGGGTTCTGGCCACCTAAAATGTGGAGATTTAGGAACTGTCGATTATGAATAGTTATAGTATTGTAGGTTACCAAGTCAAGACTACATCATTGAATTCTAGGACCCAACTCCTTGATTTAGGAACTTTTGATTGTGAATTAAAGTAGCGGACGAAGCTGCGGACGTCCACTAGTTCAACAATATAATTATATAATTTTCAATACAATAGCCAGAAAATCGAGCATTATACAACGAACGGAATTGCGAGCAAAAACTAGCATGAAATAATTAATGATTAAAACTTTGGCTGGAAAGTGCCAAACGCATAGGAAAATAAAAACTGGCCGACATTTTTTTGTTGGCGCACCCTCCCGCGAGATAAGTGGATACATAAATAAAGATTAAGGATTGCGGATGCCTCTAAATGGATGGTAAACCAATAAATCGAACTGGATTGTAGGTTTTAACCATTGTTATCAAGTAAGTTTCTCACACTTCCATCTCAAATCTCTTGACACTACGTCGCGTTGGGTAGTAACCAATCTCTACAGAGATTAGCCATCTACGCGGGAGACATTATAGTGCACAAGTGTGTGCGCAAACAAGGCGCGCTCTCTATTCCCTTACTCTCATAGTCTGATGGGAGGGAAAATCCGATACGACCCGAGAGAGATCAGGCGCAGGACCGATGGGTTTATGTGATCTCCGAGACACGGGGGTGACACCGTCAACTTCCTAACTCCGAGCTGGTACTGAGAATTTCTTGACAGTAAAACTCAATATATTTTCTGGTCCAACAAGGGAATCGAACCCGGGACCTCGTCATCAGAAGTCGAAATTGCTAACTACTAGACCAATAAGGCAGTCAAATCTTATAAACTCATATTACACTCGTAATAATGACTTTTTTAACTAATCGCTGAATTCAAAATGTTTTACTCTGTCAACCAGGTCATGTGGCTGAGAAACACGACAGATACGGCTCAGCTCCTCACAGTCGGCCCGGCACCACACGCCGGCGATAACCGTGTAGCTGTCAAATTCCAATACCCAAATAATTGGAGGCTTAGCATTAATCCAGTAAAGTGGTCCGACGCGGGCCTCTATATGTGCCAAATATCTACACACCCGCCGAGAATCATATATGCTAATTTCAGCGTACTACGTAAGTAGACCTGCGGGATTATTATCTATGTATAGAGCCTCAATAACTCAACGAGTAAAGAGCAGACGCTCCTTTAAACGTTGATTTTCCCGTTTTCTGTCTAGAAAACCGTGGATTCAAGGAAACAAATCCCACCACAGAATGCTAAAACTAAATGAGCGGTCTAAAAGTATTGCTTTCCTTTTCCACAGGAAAAGAGTTGCAATATTTTCAACTTGTCAGTTTAATTTAGAGATTATGCATATAACCGAATTAGTACAAGTCTTAAAGTATCCGAGTATACCTACCTACTTGATGATGGATGATGCGTGATTTTTTCACATGATAGTATGTCTGTTTGAATGTCAGTCAGAGCCTTTTAAATCCTGAATTAATGGACGAACCTCATAACGTACTTCGAATTCGCAAATACTCGTATTGTTATGTAAAATCAAACAACCCAAACTACAAACAATTCTAGATAGGCACCTAAGAACTTCTAAGACGCGAAGTCTTAGGTTATTAGCTTGTTCTGACTTAAGACAGAGTTAAATGAGACATAAAGTATGTCCTGACTTAGGAAAATATATCTCGTTTTAACTCTATCTTGAGTCTGAGCAGAATGAGAGTGCAATTTAAATATTTCAGCTTTAGTTGTATGGAAACACTAATTAATTTTAAGTAAATTTGAGTTTTGAAACGTATACCTTAGAAAAATTCCTCCTCTTAGATTCTGTAGCTATGTCCTTTAACACCATTGGTTGCCTGGAAGAGATCGCTATGTAGCGATAAGGCCGCCAAATTGTATGCTATTTATTTAGCTCTTTGTGTCTGTTCTTATAATATGTGTGGTGTACAATAAAAGCATATTCATTCATTCATTCAAATTCTGAAAGAATGTAGGATATTCTACCATTCTACATAGTAAATTGGAAAAAGAGCCGATGAATTGATTCACCCAACCACCTCAGTTTGTTGGCCTACACAAAAATCTGAAAGTCTATTCACAAAAAAGGATCACCATTTACGAGGCTCATTTCCTGGGAAACCGAACGTTTTTGAGAGTCACACACAGCCTTTCAGGCTTCTAAATTACTTTCTTGGATTACTTCATAAAACATGAAGCTCAAAATCGCATTGTTTGGAAAGTAAAAGGAGAATTCTTAACCCACTTTACATTTAAAACGTTTAAGTGAATTAATCACAAAAGTGAATTGAATTTATCTCGCGAAGCTATTATGAATTTGCTTTTTATGAAAAATACATGAAGCGCTCATCACAACGAGCGTCCATACAAGGAAAATTGCGTCATACAAAATGAAAGAGTGATTAATGCTGTACGCAACCATATTGTAAAGGATAAACGCTTTACTGTTTAATAAATTGTTTTCGTCTGTACCTATCTGCTTAAATACATTATTTATTATAAAGTATACCATTTTATCTCCAGTGATCAAGTCAATAATTTAAAATTAATTCTGCTAATCAATAAATACCTATTTATTATAATTATTATACCTAAATAAATAAGTAACATAGAACATATTTCTATAAGCAGAAGATTAGAATGACTTTGCATTAGCTGAAATCCTTTTTTCCGAGTATCAAAGCACAATTACGCCTATTATAACACAATGATATAGTTGTTATTTACGAGTTCTTCCTACTGACCAACCCGGGTCAACTAGAACGCAATGTTAATACAGTGCTACTTGTGAGTATATTTTATGTTATGAAATGTCCATTTAGGGTGCTACTCAAATTTAAAAGCAAAGAAGTTTAAGTTCCTTTTACTCTATTTCATCTGGAGTTATATTTTTTTGCATTCGAAATCTATGAAAGTTGCAGAGATGAGCAAACTCATACTAAGCCATCTTAAGCTTTGGTCTGGTGATCGCGACGCACAACGCTGCGGTATGCGGTATGCGTTGCCGGACACTCAATCATATGAAAAACGTCGAGACTGTTCTCTTGTTCCGTCGCAGTATGCGTCAGCGGCAAGGGGCAAGTGCGGTGAAGTGGGGAGGTGTACTTCCGCACAGCGCGGCGTCATTCTCGGTTCAACGCTGCGGTGTGCGGTGTGCGTCACGGGTCAAAATTGTTCATGTTCACGTCTACCTTGGTAGCTGCGGCAAAATCAACTGACCACCACCACCGCAGGGACGCTAAATGCTGCGTCGTGACGCTGCGTTGCGGCGCATACCGCAGCGTTGTGCGTCATGATCACCAGACCATAGCTTTACATAATTCAAGTTATGTTATATAACCTCAATATATTTTAACATTTCAAGGAGTTATTTAAAGTAATCTTCATACTAATACCATTACTCTTTACAGCTCCCGTATTAACAATAAATGGCGATAAAACACACGACGTAAAAGATAGGTTCTATAAAGCCGGCAGTTCCATAAAGCTTTCCTGCGTAATATCAGAGGAATACGTTACGTCACTACCCACTAAACCAACAATGACTACTAAAACGATGGCAACGACAACAACTCCTTTAACGACTACAACGGAATTGACTACTAAAATGAGCACAATATTCAATAGAATAGATTTAATGTTGAATAAAAGTTGGAGTGTAGAGACAACGACGATTACGTCAACAGTTAGTATAAGTACGACAGCTAAAAGCACAGAGTGGACGACTACAACAGAACTAACTACTCTTAAGCCGGTCACAAGAGCTGTGGTGAACAATGTTTACGGACTAACTTGGAAAAAGCAAGGGAAAGACTTTGTTGATTCTGTCTCGTGGCGTAACATGAGGTAAGAGAGTTTAATAGGATTGGCGCACGGGATGTCATTGGTCATAATCCTACTAATATTATAAACTAGACGATGCCCGCGACTTCGTCCGTGTGGATCAAGTTTTTGCAATTCCCATGGGAACTCTGTAATTTTCCGGGATAAAATGTAGCCTATGTTTTAATCCTGGGTATGAGCTATCTCCATTCCAAATATCAGCCAAATCGGTTCATTCGTTGTGGCGTGAAGGAGTAACAAACATACACACACACACACACACATACAAACTTTCGCCTTTATAATATTAGTGTGATGTGATGTGATGTGATAGTGTGATGTGAAACTGTGGATCTGTGGTGTGGATGTTTGGATGTTTGTTACTCAATCACTCCGCAACGACGGAACCGATTTGGTTGAAAGGAGATGGCCCTTCTCCAGTACATTGTTTGCCCCAGAAAAAAAAGTTTATGCGTCACGATGAAACTTTTACCTTTGGGTTGGTTTTCCTGTGTAAATTACTAATAAATAGTATTTTTGACCCTAGATAGTGGGATTATTGCGTATTGAGTACCCTAACATCTCACTAAAAACACCTACCGAAAAGGTTGTGTTAGTGAAAAATATACCCACCTCCATAGGAGAAATCCATGCCAGCAAAAGATCACGCAGTGGTGAGTTACTCTCCAAGCACTCTTCGAGATATTATGCGAGGATTATCGAAAGTTATGGTACAGTTAACACAACGATTATGAAACGCCATTGCCGCCGCGCCGAGATAACACAACAAGAGTCAAAATCTCTAATTCACGTTTCACTCACGAATGTTCCGATGCAAACTTACAAGCACTGCGGAGCATCAACTTGACGCAGACTTGAAAAATTACACAAAGCAGAGTAAAATTGATAAAATACAAGAAAATTACATAAGCGCAAACATGCAACTGAAGTTCCTTGTATAGGCACAGATTAAGAATGTTGTATAGGGATTTTCGTCCCGATCCGATACTTAATATGTAGATCGATACAATGGTAAACGATTCAGTTGCTAATTGTATCGATACAATATAATTCGGTACGGTTTGGTGGAATGATACCTACCCTACATTGTACAAAAAAGTCGTGCCAAAAATATAGTTCGATCACTGTCAGTTCACTGACAAACGTTAAAGATTTAAAATAATGACATAACCTAAAAGTAGTTTCATCATTTTATTTGAGATGCAGACCACACCGCATGTGGCCAGTTTTTTTATGAACTCGTATCTACACGTCGATTCGAATTGATACTTTTCTTCCGATACCAAGTAAGACTCGAAAGTAGCGATTCGATACCAAAAGTACTCGGTATCGAATCAAAAGTATCGAGTACTTGCTTGTATTGTATCGAATCATCACTAGCTGTAAATAAAATGGCAGTAAACAGGAAATGAAAATACTTATTTTTAGAATGATTTTAAAACCCCGCTAGTTCGTAGGTTTCTATTTATGTCTGTCAAAATAATAATTAAAAAGTAATTTTATTAGATTTATATAGTTAGGTCTCTCGGTATTTTTCAATTTACAAACTTGAAACGACTCTGGGGCAATTTTGGGACATCTCCTTTGGCACAGAGATCGATTATAGACTGGAATAGCACATAAGTTACTTTTTGTACCGGCAAATAAGAGAGTTCATCAACTAGTTAATTATATTTTATTTTTCTTATATTAATATTTATTTATTATTTAAATATAACTTTTTCATTCGTTAGAACGAGAGAAATATTCAGAGATAGGAGATTATTCAAAAAAGAAATATACAATCGATTAATCATCAGTCAAATAAAATCAGTCATCCCATTTGATAAATAATTTTTCGTTTGAATTAATTGCATTCAGTATACGAAAGATGCGAATGATAAATAAAAACCTAAAAACATTCGAAATTATCGTTCAAATACTCAATTGAACAAAAACAAAGGCTTTGTCAGTGTAATATTGCGCTTTGTGGGATTAATGCGTGCTACACACTTATTGTCGGCATTAATCGGCACAATCCGCTGTAAAATCTAATATTTATGTAGATAAATGAATACATATTATGTAATTGCTTCGATGTTGTTCAACAAAATATACATCCGACCGGAATACGTGTGTTTTACGCCTTAGTTTCAACGTCTACCTAAGTAGTTATTAAATTCGCTTCATGTTTGTTAAATTTTTGGGATAAAATGTAACTATTCATAAAGATTTTTTTTATTCGATGACAAGATAGTCCTACAATCTCAAAGTCTAAGATGGTAGCGGTCTAGCTTGGAAGGGGTATGGCAGTGTACATTAAATCCACACCCCTAATTGGTTTCTACTCGCCGTCGTGTTGGAACGCTAAATCGCTTGGCGGCACGTCTTTGACGGTAGGGAGATAACTAGCCACGACTTAAACCTCCCACCAGACCAGACCAGAGACAGTTCTGAAAGAGATTCTGAATGAACTATTTCCAGGCTTCTCATTTATATAAACGTCGTATTTTGTATTAAGGAAAACTATATGTGAAATAACAAAGTAATACGTTAGCACCTTTAAGCTTTTATACATCGTGTCCTATTGATTGCGTCATAGTAAGTATTGATGGATGATAAAAATCAAGATTCACTCCCTTGATAGATAATAGACGAATGAATAATATCAAAGGAATCTGGGTTGTGAAAGTCATTCGATATGGAAGCCGGGATACGAGGCGCTCAAATCAATAAAGTCGTAACAATGGTGTTCTTATGAACGGATAATAATTTCATAGCGTTTTAGTTTTCTTTCTCTTCCATCTGAATGCTCCGATATTGAAAGGCTTTTACGGGGATTCTACTTTTGGTTATCGCAGTATTGGAAACTGTCTAGCCATGCTTCACATTACACTAATATTATTAAGGCGAAAGTTTGTATGTGTGTGTAAGTTTGTTACTCCTTCACGCCATAACGAACATACCGATTTAGCTTACAAATATACAAACTTTCGCATTTATAATATTAAATAGGATATATAATTATTATATAATATATATTGAATTTAACAATTATATAATGTTTTTGCAGCGCCACCATCAGTGTCACATCGGCATCACAAAACGACTCCGGAACTTACACCTGTAGTTTACTGAACCATTCGCAAGTTACAGTCAACGTGCATGTTTTGATTGGTAAGCATTTTTAGAGTTCCGTAGCCTAAGGGTACCGACGGAACCCTATTACTAAACCTCCGCTGTCCGACCGTCCGTTTGTCTATCCGTCTGTCTATCCGTCTGTCTATCTGTCTGTCAGCGGGCTGTATCTCATGATCCCTAATAGGTAGAGAGTTGAAATTTTCAGAGAATGTGCCGCATAGTACGGCAGTGTACATTCAACCCATACCTCTAATCTATTTCTACACGTCATTGTACCGGAACGCTAAACCGCTTGGCGGCATGTCTTTGACGGTAGGATGGTAACTAACTACGGCCAAACCCTCCCACCAAAGGCAATTCAAAAATTGTAATTTCCTAAATTGACTCCGCCGGGAATCGAACCCGAGACCTCCCAGTTATGAGACAACAGCGATCACCACTGCGCCAGACAGGTCATCAAATCACATTCGTGAAATCGGCACTTAACCGACTAAATGTTGTAAGCTCGCGTATTTCCGCAAGCAGAATATTAAAATATAGCATAATTTACTTTCCTCACTAGGTGAAAATCAAGCAGCCGTTCATCACGACACCTGGAACAAGGGAACCCACTTCTGGAAGCCCCATCATTTATGTTTATTCCCCATCGTAGTAGTATTATTAATTTTAACTTAAAGTAACATTAAAATAAATAATCACACAGTTTGTAACTTCACAACGTTGTACCTGATGTTTTGAGTAGCAATGAGTTATGATCATTTATTAGGGGTCCGTACCGAAATGGTAAAAATAACCTTTATGGAATTCGTCTGTCTGTTATAGTTCTTTCAACTCACGAGGGCTCGTGGCTCAAGGTTGTGCGCGTGCCGTATTGTCTGAAACAAGAGAAAAGTTAAATAATTGGTCAAATGCGGTTTCGTATAGTTCTTTCAGTTCACGAGGGCACGTGGCTTATGGTTGTGTGTGTGTCATATCTATATGAGTGTGAGCTCTCACTCACACTTATATAGATTGCTCGCTTGCTCGCGCCTGACCGCTCCCACATGCTACTGTCAGGCACGCACACTTACGCAATGTGTATGGACACGACGTAACCTCAAGTAAAGCGCCCGTAACTTCCTGAGATAAACGTACTATACAACCGCTTATTTCAGTATTCACTAACGATATCGACTACGGGCTGTATAAAATAAATCGTGATAGAATTTCTTACGGATACGGGGTGTATAATTTAATTTACGTCGAGTAGGTACGGGACATCGTATCGCGGCCGAGTAAAATGTCAATAACTACATTTCCGATGTGAAGGAATCAATTGAACGTTAATTCAAGTAAAAATAATTTTAAAGTTTAGTCAAGCTTAATAGCCTACTGGAGCTTAACAATACTCAAGCTTAATATTTAACTTGGCTAGTTTTTACAAGCAAACAAAATTTTTAAAAGAGTAAAATATGTTGACCTTGCAGTAAAAAAGCAGTAACATAAAGATAATAAACTCATAATATGTCAAAACTAGCCAAGTCAAATATGGAGCGGCGCTTCAATTTATCCTAAGTAATCTGCTTTTTATAAATAATTCCACTGTTCAAGAAGTTATGTTTTTAAATAGCAAACATTGTTCTAGCAGAAAAAACAAGAAATTGTGTTTTGAAGAATATATTTTAAGAATTTTGTATGTTCTTATAAATAAATTTCAGGATTATCTACAGTACTTAGCACCCATTTAGATCGCCATTCTTTTGTCGGCGAAGTTGACAGCCACCCATATTCTTCATACATAAATGTGAAAACGAGAGCCAAGGTCAATAAACTTGGCTCTCATTTTCACATTTATGTTTTTGATGGGATTTTCTTTACACACTCCGCTTCTTGCACACCTACACGTGTTGTCGCAGGTCTAAGGTAGACTGGCAGAAAATTCTTTAACATTAAGACCGCCTTTTATACTATTTTTATGCAATAAAGTGAATTTAAAAAAATGTTATATTGCTCACCACCTCAGAGGTGCATGACTGTAAGGACATTATTGAATTCCATATAACAAGGTATCAGCGGGCTCACAGTCTACTTGTGGGAACGTTTTTCAATACAATAGATTCTCGTACGTGCCATAATGTTCTTAGGGCTTGTGTACACATCGAACTTTTCTTAATTTTGATTTAAGAAGAGAATCGGCGCACCGAATCTAAAAAACATTACGAAGCACACACGCAGAAAAGTTATGTTCGATCTACGATTATTCTATTATTAATATTATAAGTGCGAAAGTTTGGATGTATGGATGGATGTTTATTACTCAATTACGCCGCAACGACTTAACCGATTTGGCTGAAATTTAGCATAGAGATAAATTTTAGTCTGGAATAACACATATGCTACTTTCACTTCTACTTATCCCAGAAAATAAGAGAGTTTTCGCGGGAATGAAAAAATCCCAATCCACGCAAACGAAGTCGCGAAACGATTTTTGTATTAACAAGAGAAATCTATGACTTAAAATAAATAAAAAATATCAAAGGTAAAAGCTTCTGAGAAGCTAAGCTGAATAAAGATGTAAGACAAAACAAAAACAACGCCTTTACGACTTTAATTATACAGAGAACCTGGAAAATGTTTATCACCGACACTAATTCCTTTATATGACAAGCGAGGTATTTGTTTTATCTCGGATAAAACACAACGGACTGCTTACTGTGAATAGAAATATTTCGCGTGGTAACCAGATAAAGAAAATATTTGCTTTTACGTAACTCCTTGTAACTCCATTAATGGTTAGGCCACTCGGACCAAAAATCAAGAAGGATTAATTATATTAACACTTATCGTTCTTACTATAATCTACCAGCATAATTTTATTTTGGTATTATTTTTAATTTATTAGATTAGTTTGATATATTTTTTTTAAGATACGAATTTCTTCTGACATAGATGCATTCACCATTATCTTAGCTCTCAACTGTTTCGACGTCCCATAACGATATTAAATAACAGTCTCAGTATGCAAAAGCAACAAATAACTAACTAAAAAACAACAATTTAACAACTCTAACAACAAAGAAATTTGACAATTCTGTATTTACTAATCACAATGTTGGACCTTAGTTATTTATTTTTAAAAATATATTTACACAGAAATAAAATGTTAAAAATTAAAAATGTCCATGTTAGTATGCTAACTGTACATACTGCCAGTACGGGTGTACGGGGGGGACGGGGGTAAAGCGGAAGAGGGGACACGCGGCAAGATAATGTGAATGCACGTTTATATTAGTTTAAATAATTTACTGACTTTCTAGTAGATTATTTTTAAGTAAGCTAAATCATGTTGCTTTCATGTAATTGATGAAGTGAGCAATTGAGTATATATTTTTTATGTACTATGCTCATTTTTTAAAAGTCAAAAAGCTAATTATATTATTATAAGACTACAAAGTAATCTTTTCTATCGAGAAATCAAATGCGAGGTTTTAAAAGATCATGTCTTCTTTATAGATAAGCTTGCTCTTTAAGGTCTAGCTTTAAGAGTAATATAATTATAAGAAATAAAGGATCATTTAGGTTAAAAATATAATAAATACGCGCTGTACATAATAGGGTTTATTATTGTTTATTATTCGGTAATAGAACAGTAAGTGAAGAATAACCATATTATATTGATTTGTTAATCCTTGTATTTAATACAAAATGTAAAGTGAAATTGTTCTTTTATTTTAGAAATATAAAATAAAATTATCAATAAGTAAAGTATCGGCATAGCCACTTAAATATCATTCAAATATTTTATTTTACACAAACTTCTGTTATCAAAATAATATTGTGTTAATTTTGATATCGTCAACAGAATTGTTTTCTTATTGTAAAATTACAATCAAGCTAAATATATAAATAATATAATCAAAAAGTGTTTTATTTATATCTCTAAATATTTCTTTCACACAAAATAAAAAATAAAATATACGGATCACAATATTTTGATGATAAAATATTTTATAGTTCTTGCAATTCACGAGGGCACGTGGATCATGGTTGTGTGTGTGTGTCGTATCTGTATAAGTGTGAGCGAGAGCTTGCTCTCACCTGACCGCTCCCACCTAGGCTCCTGACAGTCACGCACACCTACGCAATATGCATGTACACGACGTAACCACAAATAAAGCTCATGCGCCCTCGTGAATTGCAAGAATTATACGCAAAAATCCTTACTAATATTAAAATGCGAAAGTGTGTTTGTTTGTCAATCAATCAGCAAGGGATCAAAATGATCGATGAGATTATTTGCATGAGTATAGAATTGAGATCTTGGAGAGTGACATAGACAATATTTTATCCCAGAAAAACAGGGCTCCCGGGGGATTTTTAAAAACCTAACTCCACGCGGAACAAGTCGCGGGCTAAAGCTAGTACATATTTAAATAGTATATCGTTGTATAAATATCAACACTCATCACGTCTGACCTTGATACTCGTAATTTTCTGAGTCTATTACATTTACGGTTACCGCCCTAAGAATCTCTAGGGTGTATAAGGATACAGAATTACAGAGAGAGATTCCACAGAAAATGTTGAACGTATGTAAAGGTAATGCAATGTGAAAATTATTGTAAGAAATATTTTCTTCGTCTAGAGTAGGTATAGAGATTTCGTGTAACGTGACATATTATGTGAGAACGTAAGAGTTTTTTGTTAATACGAAAACTCTGCCAGTAAAAATTAGGGCACATGTATTGAAGAAATATCTCAATTCATATCTATTTTAAATTACATTATATGGCACTAATACGATACGATACATCATAATACTAAGTAAATTATAATATAATAATAATAATAAAATTTACTTCATAATCAAGGTAGTCTTAACCTAACAACAATAAATGCAAAAACACTTATATTATTAGGTTCAGAACTGGCTATCCTTGCTATATTTTGTCAATCTGTTTTAAGGCCAGCCAGCCCTTTCCCTCAAAAAATGACACCATGAGCACTTATTGTATCAAGGTATACAAGGACAATTGTATAACAATCATGAAATGGACAGACTGTGTGTGTGTGTGTGTGTGTGTGTGTGTGTGTGTGTGTGTGTGTGCGTGTGCGTGTGCGTGTGCGTGTGCGTGTGTGTGTGAGCGCGTGTGAGTCTGTGTGTGGTGTGTGTGTGAGACAATGAGTGTGAATTAAAAAAAAAACTATATGAAAATTCTGTCCCTGGTGGACACAATTTTCCCCAGGTATCCTATAGAAAGCCGGATTGTATAGATTTCCTATGATTTATACAAGGAGCCTTTCAACATAAAAGCTTAGTATTGCGAGTATATTCGAATAAAAAGCAGGATACGTAACGAGCTATGAAAATGAATGCAGAGGCAAACGAGGAAAATATAATAGTTTAAAATAGTTGGGCATCTGAAGTATTATAAAAATTCATTTTTTTAAATGTTGATGTTAATTTAATTAATTAAACTTTGCCCTGTAGCAGACCTCCACAGCGAAATAATGGTTTAAAAACTGAAACCGACAGATAATATTGGATATTACATCCTCATATTGGATATTACATCCTCATATTGATCATACATCGTCATATTGAATTTGTTTGTAATGCCTCCTATGTCGACCGGAGCATAATAGCGAATCGACACCTCATTCATCAAAATCGGCTCAGCTTCTTAGGCGTCACAGTGAAACATGCGTAAATAGCCACATACGCAAATAATATATATATACAGGGTGTCCCACGGCTATGCCACATGGAGGGGAAGTACCTTAAATATTGTAGATGGAACATTTTACTGAAAGAAGACTTCATTTTAATTTAAAAAACAATTTAAACTGCATTCATAGATTTTTAAATAATTGCCTGGTTGAACCGGGACTCGAACGCGCTATACGAGAAAAAAAATTAACCTGTATCTTTATCATACCGATCGGTAGGCTTCATCATAAGGATTATTTTTTGTTAAATAACATAGCATGAGAAATAAAAGGAAGACCATGAATTTTAGCCTTTGATGTAAAATTTTGTTCAGAAAAATGAAAAGCTGACATTGGCGTATCGACATACAACTGACATGAACTATTACTAATGAGTACCCACTTGAGAAGTACGCATCATTTCCCGATCCTTACTATCCTTACTAATCCTTACTTATATTACCTATAAATACGAAAGTGTGTTTGTTTGTTGATTTATTGGTTTGTCCTTCAATCCCGCTGCAATTCGTAGCTCTGTCTATTTTCATTTTTCTGAACAAAATTTTACATCAAAGGCTAAAATTCATGGTCTTCCTTTTATTTCTCATGCTATGTTATTTAACAAAAAATAATCCTTATGATGAAGCCTTCCGATCGGTATGATAAAGATACAGGTTAATTTTTTTTCTCGTATAGCGGGTTCGAGTCCCGGTTCAACCAGGCAATTATTTAAAAATCTATGAATGCAGTTTAAATTGTTTTTTAAATTAAAATGAAGTCTTCTTTCAGTAAAATGTTCCATCTACAATATTTAAGGTACTTCCCCTCCATGTGGCATAGCCGTGGGACACCCTGTATATACATACATACTACCCGTTCACTCCAAGTTGGCCGTCGTTGACCATTACAAAATGACGTCATACCGTACCGTTGACAAGAAAATAATAATTGTATTTTTAGTGTAACCACGACTATGACGGAAGTTTTCTTTCCTGACAATGCTTTTCATAGCAATGACGTCTTAAATTCTTATTTTTCTCCGCTTCAAAGAAAGTCATTAATTAAAGTAATAAATAGTCTGCGCTATACAAAACTTTTCCTTTTTTATTCATCGCAGAAAACGATAAGCGAACAATAGTAAGCAAACAACAATAAATAATTAATTAAAACTTAAAAAAATATTAAAAACGTAATAATAACAAAAGTTTGAGTAGTGTACTAAGCGGGTCAGACTTGAGGCGCGGTGCGGGGAAGCGTGGCGCAAGGTAGCGGCCAACTTGTAGTGAACTGGTAAGTAGTACATACATAGACTGCAAATATGATACTTCTTCGTTTTGGCTTGGCCGTCGCGTCGTCGGGTAAAAAATGCGAGGCTGGGAATCCCCAATGGTTTCTGCGTTGGTCCTCTACACTCCAAGAACACGGAGTTGATGTTTTGTCCACCTCCATGCAGGTTCTACACAGAGGACACGGTGACAAGTATGAATTAAAAGGTGTTTGGTTACTTAGCTGTACTCTCTAATCAGTTAAACAGCAACTGATAAACTACATATGCCTTTTTCACCAAGCATACCTAAAGTAATCATCCCCTAAGTAGGAATAAGTCTCCTTACATAATTAGTCCTAAATACAATCCCTATTCCCTAAGGTTCGTATAAACGTTCGATATTCCCTAAGGTTCGTGAAAACGAAATTGTCAGAAAACGACACCTAACTTAGTTTCGGTACCTAGCCCGAGGGAACGTTTATTGAAATTCAAACTCAACTCAGATTAATTCAGCTTTTAATCCAGTATTTCCTTAAATAGAACACCAACATCAGATAATAGCCTTCAAATCTCTATTCTTTAATATTACGCATTGCCCATCTTTCCTCCCTTCCACATCATCAGCCAAGAGAATATAATCACTTCGTCACCAGCCCCCTTTTCTGCACCTGTACTCTTTTGTCCTTTTTAGTCGTTCCTAATTTTAAAAAGATTCTATTTTCAAAAACCTCTTAGTGCCACTCACACCACAGCCTTAACAGTACAACCCGTACAACCTCTTTTAACACAAAGTATTTATTTATTCTTAAATTATACTTTGAGTAAAGGAATGTTACTAGCACGTTGGTGAAAACAGGCAATAGAGTCACACACTTGTGTTACGTATTACATTGTAAATCATATTTTTTTGAGTACTAACACTAAACAGCCACAATAAAGTACAAGTGCATTGTAACAAATGCCTTTCTCCTCAGGGGAAATCAGTGCTCCCAGTGTTTACAGAGTGAAATATTGTGCAGCATGAAATATAGTTGAAAAGATGATTTTTGTTGGATGAAATAAACAATTTTATCATCACTCAGTTATAAAGCTATATAAATTATCTTCAGAAATATCAGTCTGTGAGTTATTTTTTAACCAACTTAAAAAAGAGAAGTTTCTCACTTAGTTTTAATCTAGAATTAAATTCCTTGATGACTTCTAACTTACAATATTCCTGCGCCTACAAAAATCTATTAAAAATTGAATGTGTAATTTTTCTGGAAAATAATTTATTTGCTGTCCTCCTTTTTAATTTATCATCGTTATTATCATTGTCATGAGCCATTAATTATTATTCACTGTTGGGCTTTTTAAAAGTAAACGAATCCAAATTAATTTATTGTTTATTAATTTTGTGTTTAATATTAAACGATCCCATAACAATGCTGCGGTATGGAAATATTATATCAAGGAAATAAAATGAAGGTGACGATAATCATTTATGATAACGGCCTTTAGCCTCCAGGGGATTTAAACTTGAGCCACCACCATTAATCTCGGAAGCGGTTTACGCCTTGTCCGACCAAAAAACAAGCAAAAAGTCCTTGGGCGGAAATATTGAACTTTCTTAGAGGCACAACATAATTTTCAGTTCAAATTTTCCATAAAATTTCAAATACGTACTTCAATCTTTATTCATTTACATAATTTTAAGAAGCAATGTTACCAGAGAGAAATCTCTGCTAAGTAACCTATCTACACTTTTTATTTTTATTGATTGATGTTTTGAAATTCTAGATAGATACATTTTGGGTACCAAGTTTTTGAAAATTTACTTTTCAAATTTAAAATAAAAGAAAATTTCCTTACAAGTACGTATATAGTATTGATACCAATATTATTTTTCTATATTTAGAACTATCAAGAGTTGAGGTGAATTAATTATTAAGGTCGCACGTGACGGTTCATGGAATCCAAAGATTATATTTTTGCGGCATGCTGAATACCTGCAAAGTCTCAGCAGGATATTTCTTTGGCATCTATTTAGCTAGACACTTTATGTAACTTTTCGCGTTATATTGGCATATTATCTTTTAAATATATAAAAGGAAAAGGTGACTGACTGACTGACTAATCTATCAACGCACAGCTGAAACCACTGGACAGATCGGGCTGAAATTTAGCATATAGATATGACGTAGACACGCGCTTAGAAAAGATTTTTGAGAATTCAACCCCTTAAGGCGTTAAAATAGAGGTTGAAAAATCGAACTAAGCGTGAGCGAAGCACGGGCAAAAACTAGTTCATAGTAACTTTACGAAAGAAATCAGCATTCGCCATGAAGAACAATGTTTTAAAACCAGAACATTTTTTATCCTAGTAAACTGGGTGTAAGTGACACAGTTTATTGCAACAAAAGCTTTTTTTTTCTCAAGGGAAATCTGAGCTCCGTCGACGTTCGCCGCCTGCACCGGAATGCGTCGTGGAAAGCATTTGCTAAAACCGAATGAAATCTTAACTTCAATTAACTTCAAGCTAAAGTGTTTTAAATGATACTTTTTATTTTCACACCAGTGTAATGAGACGGGTCTTGAATTCTTGCTTGTTCTGGACTATTTTGTTAATAGCATTTTTATTTCGATCTCACATAAATTAACTTTGCAATCTCAAACTCTATACGCTTTGTGCGAGCATGAAACATAGACTCAGAGGTCTTGAATTCTTGCTTGTTCTGGACTATTTTGTTAATAGCATTTTTATTTCGATCTTACAGTAATTAACTTTGCAATCTCAAACTCTATACGCTTTGTGCGAGCATGAAACATAGACTCAGAGGTCTTGGATTCTTGCTTGTTCTGGACTATTTTGTTAATAGCATTTTTATTTCGATCTCACAGTAATTAACTTTGCAATCTCAAACTCTATACGCTTTGTGCGAGTATGAAACATAGACTCAGAGGTCACTAGAAGTCACGCAGAGGTTGCTATGAGGTTTCTCAGACGACACTCAGAGGTCATTTTCTCAGATTGATCCAAAGTTATAGTTCCCTTATTCTTACAAATTCTCATATCCAAAAATTCACTAACTGCACTAAGATCAGTTATCTCAGAGGTCACTGAGAGCTTATGTAGTTTGGTTGATCCAAAATTATAGTTTCCTTATTCTTACAAATTCTCATATCCAAAAATTCATGGACTGCACCAAGATCAGTTATCTCAAATTCATTACTCAGAGGTCACTCAGCGCTCATCTCTAAACTAAATTGAAAGATGGTCTTTTCTGGAAGGCTTATGTCCAACTGCGGACGTTTACAGGCTGAAGTGTGATGATGAAAATATAGTAGCACTATTTTGATACCCGCGACTTCGTTCGCGTGGATTAAGGTTTTTTAATTCCCGCGGGAACTCTTATTTTCCAAGGTAAAAAGCCTATAGTACCTGTATGTGTTATTCCAGACTAAAATCTATCTTTGTGCCAAATTTCAGCCATATCGGTTCAGTCGTTGCGGCGTGATTGACTAACAAACATCCATCCATCCTTATATCCAAACTTTCTGTTTATATTATTAGTAGGTAGAAAGTAGTGTGCAAGTAAAAACTGAAAGGGACTCATTAAGGGTGTGTCAGAGTCAAATAGGAGTCAAAGTAAATACAATATCCTATGAGAACTTTTGAAGTTTGATAGATTTGGATAATAGACTGAAAAAGTCTATTGTCTATGACATCAGATAAAATCACAGGGAACTGTGAACCTATTTTCGACAAAATAACGCCAGCGTTAAAGCGGCAGTTTCTATTTAGACTAAAGCGGGGATGACGTTTTAAATTTGAATAAGATCTTATCGTTAGGTGTCGTTTCTTTTTCCATTCAATCTTTTCGTCGCGATAAAGCCATGACAGTTTAATAGTAGGAAATGTTAAAAAGAGTATGAAGATTTAAGATATTTCATTAATTATTTTATAGATTAAAGCTTCATATTTAAGAATGGTTAGTGAATCCTACTAAATTACATTTCAAATTTTATCATCCTCCAAAAAACAACTTATGATTATATATTTTTTAAGCTGTCATTACATCACGTGCATGACTTATTTAAAAAAAATTCAAAAAGTTCTCAATCAGATGTTTTGTTATACTCCGATACTCCGAAATATCTCTGGATAAAGTATGTTGATGTACTATATTGATGTATTAATTTTATCTTATTCTCTTGAGTATAACATTCGTTATAGGTACTCGAACTTCTCTATGCTTTAGTGTCGACCTCTTACGTCTAACCTCTACTTTAGCTATGTCTGTCTTAAATAATACTTTCTTAGGTAGTCTCCAAGTTTCATTCTTGCCTAATGTAGAGCACGATTTTGTGTCATTAGCTGAAAGCTTTTCAGTTCTCGATTCCGCAAAGTCGGTCACTTGGCTATTTTTTTTTTCTGTTTTCAAAACTTAAAGTTATCATTCATTGCAGGAGATTCTAGGCTCCCTGTAGACTAAGAGATATCCAAAAAAGTGCGTTTTCACTGTGTGATGCAAGATCAGGCATCTCAAGTTACATAAAAGATAATCCTCACCAATTTTATAAATGCGAGAGTGTATCTATTTGTTGGTTTGTCCTACAATCACGCAGCAATGAAGCAACGGATCAATGTGATTTTTTGCATGGTTGTAGTTGTAGTAGGACTACAACCATCTTTTTATAACTACAAAGGCTACTTTTTATCCCGGAAAATGAAGGGTTCCCGAGGGATTTAAAAAACCTAACTTCACGCGGATGAAGTAGCAGCTAATATACGTTTACAGCTGAATTTTTAAATTGAATCTTCTGAAACATTTAATTGAAAAATATTGCAATCCTCTTGCGATATTCCCATAAGTTAGTTACGCATGATAAAATGTTACACTTAAAAATCTATAACTTATTGTTTTAATGCAATTTGTTTTGTACTAGGAAACATAAAATACCTTTTATGAACTAGGATCGTGACTTATCGCCTTCTGTCGTTAAACAGTTTTCAATGACTGCGATAACGGTTTATAGAGCAATAACCAAAGTTCAACGACTTATTTGAATGTTTATTAATCTATGCTATATTCTATCTGTATTTTAATGCAATAAGTTAGTGCGGTACAGAATCGTTTTATTGGAACTAGGTACTAGTCTAGTTGCTAACTCATAAATGCATTGGTTAAACAACGTTAACCCACGGCGGTAACTGATTCTAGTTGCTAACTCATATTGTCGATTTCATTGGTTAAACAATGTTGATCCACGGTGGTAACTGATGGGTGAGCAATTTTGGAATGAGGAGTTTAACGTACCTTCGTGCCTCGGAGATTTATCACTAACATTGTCCGAAGTTGAAGATACGGCCAAACCATCCCCAAAGACCACATATGATTTAGAAGTTATAAATTGCCCTGCGAAGAATCGAAGCTCAAACCTCCCAGTTATATACCTCAGCACTCATCACTTCACCGAAACAATCCCGTTTCTTGTAAGTTTTTTTTAGATGCACACATCTTCACAGAATGTGTTTTTCTTTTGCCGCTATAACATTGTGATGTATATTGTGATGTGAAAATTTCAACTATCTACTTATTTACGGTTCATGACATGCAGCCGGATAGACAGACAGATGGACGGACAGAAGAACAGCGAAGGCTTAGTAATAAGAACCTCTGGAACCTTTTGAGTATGGAACCCTAAAAACCTGATCAATTGTAACATCCAAGAATTCTCTGATTAAAATCGAAACAGTTCGAATTACCTGTTATTTTGATAGTACATACAAAATGAACACATTTGTCGGAACTGCGGTCAATGACCGCAAGCGAGATTGCTTAATTAACCCCCATCCAATCCCGAGGAACGGCCTTTATCACGGGGCCTAAATATGTCTGCCAACCAGTGACTTTTACGTGACGCTAACAAAGAATCGTAAATTTTGTTGCGAAAAGTAGCTACGATTATCCTGTATACCTACAGGACTTTTTTATTGAATGACAAGACACCTAATTGTAAGTGACGATGCAGTCTAAGATGGTAGCGGGCTAACTTGGAAGGGGTATGGCAGTGTACATTCAACCCATACTCCTAATCTGTTTCTACACACCATCGTGCCGGAACGCTAAATTGCTTGGCGGCAAGTCTTTGACGGTAGGGTGGTAACTAGTCACAGCCAAAGCATCCCACCAGCAGTGCCGGATTAACCATATAGCAAGAGTAGCAATTGCTACGGGCCCCGCGCGAACGGGGGCCCCGCATTCTCTGCCTGAGCTTAATTTTTTGAGTGACTTATTAAGAAAAAGTTGTTTGTATAAACGTGTACAATTTCAATCTGCCTGATAATCAGCTCTACAAAACAAATAAATAAATATAAAACATAAACATTATTTAAAGTACACCATTGATAAGATATAACATTTATAGCTATTCCTAAAAAAATAATATACTTTGCATTAAATTTCAACTTTGAAATATATATTGAAAAAAATAATTTGTGTAGTATCATCAGTTTTCAATTGTTAGTTTCTTATCAAAATTATTCTATATAGCCAGAAAATCTCATCTTTAGCTTTTTGTACTTCTCAGAGCCTAACAGCGCCTATAGTAATTTACTAAATACCTACAAAATTGTAACCTATAAATGGAAAATAAACGTATAGACTATTGATTTGTTTTTTTACCACTTTATACTTAAGAACCCATAGTAGATCAAGGGCTCTTCGAAATAATTTGCTACGGGCCCCGCGCTTGCTTAATCCGGCACTGCCCACCAGGGTAGACAAGAGACAATCGTCGGTAATCGAACCCTTATCAGGATACCCGCAAATTACTGTACAAAAAACACATAATTTTCAAAACTTGAAACTAAAAAAATTAATAAATGCCTTTTATATTTATCATGACGTTCAGTTTCGGTCTTTAATTTTTTGCTTTGAGATAGAAAACAGATTCGAAACAATTTTATCGGTAAAAAATTATTCCAATCACTGCTATTTTTTTTTATTTAAATGAGAAACGGTAACATCATCCTCGATAATTAATATCATACGTAGCTTGTTATTAAACCAATACAAAATGATTTTCTGCTTACATTTGCGGCTAAGGGTCGATTTCAGCATCGCAAAATAATACTTATCCGAGCGCTTTGATATTTTGGCAGATATTCAATACAACTGTCAGAACGCCCAATTTTTTCTCGGATAAACTTTACTCCAAGTTAGTAAAATTGGCACTAAGTCTCATTAGTACCACCACTTTCTTGTAATACTTTAGCAATTCACGAGGGCGCGTGGCTCATGGTCGTGTGTGTGTCGTATCTGCATAAGTGTGAGCGGGAGCTCGTTCGCCCCTGATCGCTCCCACCTAGGCTACTGACAGGCACACACACTTACGCAATGTGCATGTACACGAAGTAACCATAAGTAAAGCTCACGATTCCTCGTGAATTGCAAGAACTATACACGACCGTGAATAAATCATAATATATCAATCCTCTCACATTTATCCTAAAAATCTAAAAAGAATTACTTAATACATAATATCTTGCTATATTCTGTTAGTGTTAACTTTCATTAACGTAATAATGCATACCTACTGTTAACATTAATCAGATGGTAAAAGTTGAAAGATAACTAACCTAGTAACTTCAACAAGTTCTGGGTTTTTTTTTAAAAAAAAGAACATTAGCCAAGCTGAAGTTGACTAATATCCTCCTCTCCCTTCCAAATAAGCGGAAAGCTTGTGCTAGGAGTGGGTACGACAATAGTGCAACGGGTGGGGTTCGAACCTGCGACCTTTCAGTTTTCAGTCCGCACCTTTAACCGTTGGGCTATTGAGGTTTCGTTTAAGTTCGTGTTGCCCGCAAAAAAAAAAGAAATATTAAAATTATAATATGTTCCGAAGTGAATACGTACCTAACGACGCAGAGAAGAGTATCGATGAAAAAAAAACGATAACAGAGATGTCTGAAATCCATAGAACTTGTAAAAAAACTCACGTTTTTAATTCACTGAGAAAAATATAACAAATAAAATTATTGTTGGAATTATGTTTGCTTGGAACGTGACATTAAAAAATTTCCAACTCATTTATACAGTTTTGAAATGAATTTTCTCGAAACGGACATCCTGAAGTATTTTATGTTTCGCCGGAACTGTTAGTCATGAAAGGAATTTTGAAATTGCTGCAACATGACGAGATTTTTAACTAATGGAACAAAAAAAATATTCGAGGAGTTTGTCTCGAGCGCGAGCACGATACAAACAAAGTTTGATTCTTACTTAGTGCCGATTTCACCAACGCGCTTTGATTGACCATTACCCTAAGAATTAGTTGGGAAATTCTGACAATTTTTCTATTTATAATTACTTTTTACAAAAAATTAAACCGACGATAGAAGCGACTAATATGGGAAAAATAAAATATAAATCTTTTTAGTCTTACTAAACTAGTGGTTCGCCCCGAACTGAGACCTCGCGATATCCCATAATTCCCAAAAGTTTTAATTATATATTGTAATAATTAACTTTTAACATTAGACGCAATAAAAAAAATAATAGTTGACATAAAACTGTTTTACTGACACAGCGCCATCTATTAGCATTATAGTGAAGCTATTAGCTTCACAATAATGCTAATAGATGGCGCATTAAAATTAAATAATTTCGTTTCTTTATAACATTTATCTAATTTTAGTATTTGTTGTTCAAGTACAGGATATAACTGAATTTTCAATCAAGTTTCACGTTCTAATATTCAGTAATTCAGAAGTTATAGGGCTCTGACAGACATTTAGACGGACACACTTCTCTGTCTAGTAGGCAAGCGCCCTAGTTGACTCAGAGAACTCGCTTCGCTCGTTCAATAAGCTCCTAAACTAATTTAACCTATGTCTACTTCTTCTAATATATGTTTTTGTATTGTAATTTTTATATGTTATGTACATAAAAATAAATGAATAAATAAAAAATCATCATCTTTTCAGAGATGTTTCACAGGCTAGAGACCTTTGTGCAGTTTTGGACATAATATTTCGGTTGCGAGAATGACAATTTTGAGACATCAGATGGCAACATGTACTGTACATCTATCATGATTTAGTTCACACAGACAGATAGGTATTAATAGATACTTTGCGTGTGCCTGGTAGGCATAACACGAATCCCTAATCGTTGTTCAAATTGTTGAGATCCATGTATGGCTACAACTTTGTGGTAGGCAACTGTTATTGAATCGAAATTAACGCATACCAATGATACGGCAATTATGGTTCGTGATGATTTATCGGTGACACACAGGTTCGGAGTATCAAATAATAATTAATTAATGTTCCTTTATTGCTATAATATACCCAAAAACAGACAAATCGCAGAAATCCGTTCGACATAGTTTTGAAGTCTCTACATGAGACTTATGTCCAGCTCTGGAGTTAGTTGAGAACGACATTGACGAAGTCCCTAAATTCATTTTCACTGATAAACTAATTATTCATTTTATGAGTAATGAGTACCTCTATTTTGTAAATTAAAAATTATTTATTTTATGTAGGCCAACTTATGGCCCTATTAGCTGATGCCCGCGTCTCCATTCTAAATTTCAGCCAAATCGGTTCAGTCATTAAAAATAATAATAATTCATTTATTTGCTGTAAAACATGGGTTACAATGTAGATTTCAATGTCAATATTTTGATTGAGTAACAAACATCCATACATCCAAACTTTCGGATTTATAATATTAAATAGGATAATAGGATTGGCAATATTCAAGGCCCCAGTTACGAAAATCCTTTTATTATGATAGAAAATATTATATTAATTCTTACACAAATAAATCATTTTATGTACATAAAATATCGAAGACGACGTAAATTGACGGTATCCAAACTTCTTACTGATTTATAAAATGAAAAACTTTGCTGAATGGGTACGGACAAAGAATATGCACGGTAAAATGTACGTAATAAATTTTCTTTGGCCATGATTTTTACAAAGAAAATGTCAAGAAAATAAAAAGTAGCTTTGAATTTCTGGTTGCAGTAGAGTGACATTTTCGCTACGACTTACAAATGAAATGGAATTTTCACTTATATTTTTTATTATTATTGATATACTTACCTGTTTCTTTGTTTGTTGTTGAATGTGTGGGAAATCTTATAATGCGCAAGTGTGTGCGCAAATAGAAACGCACTCTCCATTCCCTCACTCTCATAGTCCGGGGGACGGAAATCCAACACCACTGAAGGGAGATCAGGCGCAGGACCGACGGCTTTACATGCTCTCTGAGGCACTTATCTTTCTAACTCCGGGATATTACTGAGAATTTCTTACCAGAAAAATCCAATTTGTAGGTATTGTACTTACTTAAATTTTTTGGCCCAACCCGGAAGTTGACCTCGGGACTTCTCGTCATCTAAAGTTGAACATGCTTAACGTGGCAGTTAAAAAATTACGTTGTGAAGAAGTAGGTTAGTAAAAACAAGAACAACACGATTATTAAATTTTATAACAGGTTAAACACAAGGGGCAAGCACACCATAACTTTTTATGAATATAGGAGACATTTTGTGTCTAAACAGCGTTCGCTTAAATAAAACTTAAAATTCGGACGCAATGCAGATGTTTTACTTCAGAGCTGACGGTTGCGTAACATTTAAATGTACCAAAATATTATTATTATATAGGTACCTACGTACTTACTCGTACGGAACATTGTACATTATATTTTACTGCCTTATTCGCCCCGGCTTTGTATTATTCTATAGACTTTCTCGTTAAATTTTGTCGTTGATTGCTTGAGAGATACAAATACCAAAGAAAGATCGGAGTTATAAGATAAAATGCGTATCAATCTATATATATCAGTCGTAGTCTAATGGCGTAGTGATAGCTTTGTGGTTAGGATTGTGTTCTCCTATTTGAAGGGTCGCGGGTTCGATTCCTGGCACGTATTTTGACTTTTCACAGCTATGTGTGCAATTAGTCATGTTGAAAGGTGTGTGAGGTCTGCCAATCCACGCTTGATCACCCACAGTCCATCACATTTCTAGAATGAGATAAATCCGAGAGAAGCGATATTATGCTCTATTATGTAGTGGGGCGATAGTAATCCGGTGATAGGTTGGGATGAATGAAATGTATACCTAGTTGCGATACTAAGCCAAACAGTTAATCACGCTCTTGATTTAAAGGGTGACCTTATCTTGAGAAAATATTAATGGTTGTCATTAAATCACAGCCTATCTTCATCTACTTCATTGGATCCCATTCATCTTAGGCTTTTAACAAAATACAGGCTTCGTGGATATCTATCAACCCTTAAGTATACTGCCGTTTATTAATGTCAGAGATAACTATTTCCTCAAGTTTCGAGTTTACAAACGTCGAGTGACGTTTAACCGAGGAATAAATTGAGCGTATTGACAGTTTTTGTATTAAAAATCTGCCAATATATCAAATTTACGCTCGGATAAGAGGTCTTTACGTTGTTGAAATCGGCCCTAAATAAAGTACTGGCAATATGAAGAAATTTTTGGTATCAAATCAAATCAAGCAGGACGTACTTATTCAATTAAAATATGTAATAATAATAATTAATATAATATAAAACTAAATTCGAAAGTAAAACTAAAACGTAAATATTAAAAATAAAAAATATCATCTAAACCACTGGAACGAGGAAAAGTGCTCAGAACGTCAACTCAACATCAAATCAATTAAACGTCAACGTCAAATCAATTAAACCTACACTCCTAAGGTTTAATTAATAACAACTGTCATTTCCCTTCCGAATTAACCCACTACCATCTTAGACTGCATCGTCACGTCTTATCATCAGATGAGATAGCAGTCAAGGGCTAACTTATAATACAAAATAACTTTAACCTTTTGACATTACCCAATATGCGCCGCATGGTTGTATATTGGGGTACAGTGGCGTATCACAAATTTATTTCTAAAACCACTACGTATGTATGTATGCATGCCATAAGGCATGCAATGTGACGGCTACGGTTGACAATTATCCAAATGCGTTTGCCATGAATATGCCATGAATATTACCAAACACTCGAAATACAGTAAAATATAATTATAAAATTTAACGGTGAGTTCAATTTCCATTTGAAGTGAAACGGTTTACAAACAACAGTTTTATTCACTCACAAATAATCGGATTAATTATCGCAGAGTGCAAGAAACTGTTTCTTAAACAATTCCGTTCAATTAATTATTCTCCCAATGCAATTTAACTCTATTTAGAGTTCAGCTTCAATAGTAATGGTCTGGGTTTTCAAGAATTTAATTCTCTTGCAATCCAATTAATAATAAGCAACAAATGGAATACCTTGAACACTCCTGATTCCTGTTTAATTATTTTATTTTTATTTTAATATAGAAAAGGAAAACGTGACTGAATGTCTGACTGATCTATCAACGCACAGCTCAAACCACTTCTGTTTGTAATGTCAAAATAAGAGTTTTTTGCTCAATCTTGTTGCTGCAGGAGTACTGTCCACCTAAACTGTGAGGATTTAGGAACTGTCGATTATGAATAGATATTGTAGGTAGTAAACACTACATCATTAAACCACTGGACCTATCTCTTCAATCCTGATGCTGTAAGGAACTGCACACCCCATCGTGCGCCGTGATGATTTGGGTACCGTCGACCGTTAAGCCGAATTTACACTGCGAAATTAGTGGCATGAAATTAGTTTCATGACATTAATTTCATCAACAATTTCAGGTGTAAACTTCTAATTTCAAGAAATCAAATTAGTTTCGCGCGCCGCACGATTTTTGGACGACACTCGTGTCATGCAACTAATTTCATCGTGTAAACGTGACGTAACAGAATATTTAACGGAAACACTATCGTTAAGGCACGACACGATAATCATCAACAAAATAATGTTGTTCCGACCATCGATATGTACTAGGTATTAGATATGGCGGTCTGAACACTCACTTTGTTCCAATGAACTGCATCCGTGCACCTTATAGTGTGGCTTAGGCATTCGCGACGCATAGACGGGCGCTATTCATGCGATAAAACTTTTTGAGCACCCAATTGCGAATTAAAAAAAGACGTGTGGCACTCGGGGACTGCCGCGGTAAAGCTATTGCATAGCATTTTTTGTCAACGCCATCTAGCGGTGAGAGGAGTCCCGTGTCAGGTTATTTTCGTTACGGAATTTCTGGATTTGGTCTCCACGCTCAAGGCCCGCGATAGAAGCTATGCAATAGCTTAAAAATTTAAAAATACCTATATTCAAATAAGTAAGTTTAAAAAAAAAGAATCAAGAGCAACCGCAGAGTTTCTCTCTGGTTCTTCTCGGTTGGAACGGCATTCCGAACCAGTGGTAGAGTCATTTGAGGATTCGATAGCACAGTGTAAAAGTTTATTTGAATAATTAACTATTCTTTTCTATTCTAGTAACAAAATAGAAGTACAGTTGATTTAGTGAATAATTCGATTATAAATGTAAGGACTGCCGTGCAGTGGAAAAATTTGCGTTTTCGGACCGCCATATCTAGTACCTAGTACATAATATAATATCGACGGTTCCGGTATGATTAAATACAGGAGCCTCTTAATGAAATACCTGTATGTAGGTATTATGTACCTAATGGGAGATGAGGATAGGCAGTCGCCGAGCCGTTGACAAATGAGCGCGGTTCCGGTCGTGACAACGTTGCACCAAGATATCTAAATTATGTATCGAAGCGCAGCGTTGTGGCCCGCTCACACTGATTTTTTACTAGCTGATGCCCGCGACTTCACCAGATTAATTGCTTTTGATTTTCCGGCATAAAATATAGCCTATGTGCTATTGTGATGTATAAGCTATTACATTGTGAAGTTTCATTACAATTATTTGTCTTCTAGTTTTTACGTAAAAGAGTTAGTAACATCCATCGGTCCATTTTCACAAAGTTTGGCATTTATAACAAGTGGTTAGTTGCAATTCACGAGGGCACGTGAGCTTTACTTGTGGTTACGTCCTGTACATGCACATTGCGTAAGTGTGCGTGCCTGTCAGGAGCCTAGAGGGAGCGGTCAGGCGCGAGCAAGCTCCCGCTCGCACTTATTCAAATACGACACACACACACACAACCATGAGCCACGCGTCTTCGTGAATTACAAGAATTATACCAGATTTAGCCCGCGTTTTTGTAAGCGGGTATCTATCCTCAGATTTTTCAGGAGAAACGGTAGCCTAGGTCACTCCCCAAGTCCTAAACTATACTCATGCCATATTAAACGGCCAAACAGAAAATAGAGGGTTCCCGCGAGAATTTTAAATAATTCTAATAACTATTTTCATAAATTAGAAATGATTAGGTACATCAGTAAATAACGTCACAATTTTTTTCTTACCAACGCGCAACGTCCAAAGAGAATGAAAACTGCAGGCGCCTAAAATTTTCTTTAGTTCATTAAACAATATAATTTGATTTAATGCTCACTTCGCGGCAAATTTGCATATAAATGCCATTTTTGTCTTACACAATTATTATTCTTACACTCTTTGCAAAACTCGAGATCGCTGTAGCCCCTAAAAATACATAAGTACCGTGTGAAGAGCTCTTTATGACGATGCTTTCACGCTACTTCATTAGCGTTAGAGAATGGCGTCAATCTCGGTGTATTAAAGTTTAATAAGTGCCAGGTCTTCACAGCCGAACGTTATTACTAATTTTAAGATTCACTCTATTTCTTTTCGGATGGATTGGGGCATGGTTTTTGATCTTCCTCAGCCATAGGGAGAGATGTGAGAAAAATGGTCACATCCACTCCACAAAATTAATAAAAAATAAAAAAACCCAAAAGTAAGGCAGCATTTCGAGAGCATAGGCTCTCGAAATGTCTCGATAGATCAGTCAGTCAGTCACTTTTTCCTTTTATATATTTAGATTAATTTATGTTCATTTCCCAGTAAAGCTTACGGAAAGTACCGTTGTAGAAACGCTGCATTGTAAACTAAGTATAGCTCAACCGTTCCCATTACCCATTGTGTAGTTTAAAGCCATCTTAACAAAACACGACGAATCTCTTGACGCTAAGGCTTTGAAGACGATGAAAAAAAACACATTCAGAAAAAGTATCTCGTGGTCTCCTAAAATACTTATAACCACCCAGAAATAATTGTACCCGGAAATCCTCAGTGCTATTTAGGTTAAAAGGCTCATGCCACAGTCTAGATGGTTATTTTTTTATAGTCACCCAGAAAATGTAATATTATTACTTTTACCAAATTTAAGGTGTAATTATTAATGATATCCAATAAAAGTGAATAATTAATCACTTTTACCATTGATATTGGTAATTAATAATAAATAATTATTGATAATAATGATTACTTATTTTCGATTCATTACATTTACCGTAACATAATATATTATGTAAATAAAGGCTTTGTCCCTATTTTGTACATTTTATTGGTTTTATTGGGTTGGTATTGGAACAAGAACAGTACAACTGTCGCACTCAGAAGAAAATCAATAAGACAATATTTTGATTTCAACAGTTAAGTACTTGCGTACCCAGTGCTACCTTTTTCTCAATTATGTCGTGCTAAATGTCAGCACGAGGTGGTGTTAGAGTAATTTAATGTTATTCTACAACGGCTAACCGCAGCTACACAACAAATTAAACATGTTGTGCTGTTGCATAAGTGGACTGGATTAAAGACTTCCCACACAATGTAATTTAGGTTAAGATAGGGTGCTGCATTATGGAGTGGGTTACGTGTGCACTTAGTGTCTCAGGACCGGGAATTTCCCCAGTCTATGTTCCTAAGTCACATACCTGAAACACTTCCAACTTTTTAGGTGGTGTTATTAATAATGAAACAATATATGGTTGAGCGAAGCAACGGCTGGATGCATCATGCTCGTGAATGGGTGCCACCAACGGGAATGGGTCTGCTTTCTGTCTACTCGTCTTAACATGCATTGGATTGTATTTATTTGTATTTGTATTGAACTTAGGAAACTTCATCGTGGAAGCATTGTATACATAGCATAGTTTCATTACCTATTGTATAAAATTTAATTTAATAAAAATAAGTCTTTCATTTTATTCTTAATTAAAATCTTTAATCTAATTAGTGAAATCTGACAAAGTTGCATTTTAAAACGCTTGCTAATAAAATTGTACGTAACAAAGTCTCCAATTAAGTACTCTTTTGATTCAGCTGAGCTCAATCTATCTCTCTTCGATTTATTACCTCTTACATTTTAGTGCTAGCTTTTAAAGAAAATAAGGTTATTTATATTCAGCATTGATTAAAACGCTTGTGTTGCCTTGTATTGTTCACAGAAAATAGAATGAACATCAAAAGTACTGAGTAATAAAGAAAAACTTGTGTTATTTTTAAAGTCGATGTGCTTATTTACGGAGTTTACTTAAAGGTATTTGTTCGGCGTTTTTTGGTACGGAAACCTTCGTGTCTGACTCGCGTTTGACCGGTTATTATTGTTTAAATATGTATAGTTAATTTTATTGAGAGAGTTTGTCAAAGAGAATTGCTGAATCGATCGACACGCCTACATAATTCAGTCGAAATAGCAGCAACTTCCGACCCCGGCCCATCGCTAATTCATGTATATTGTTGGGAGCTTGTTGTGAGTTGGCGACTGTAAACGTTGCCAATGTTTTGCTCGTTTTAATAGAAACAATAACATATTTATGAGGACATCTTGGCCATTTTATAGGAAAGGAGTTACAGCTCAATGCTCCTAAGCTGGATAGATGGACGGATCTGATGATAATAAACATAAATAAATATGTACCCCCACCACCTGCTGTGCTATTGTCGTACCCACTTCTAACGCAGGCTTTCTCTTTATTTGGAAGGGAGAGGAGAATATTAGTCTAGTTCAGCTTGGCTAATATTCTTTACAAAAAATGTATATGAAATTAACTCGCCTGTGTATGATGACAGGGAATTATGATTGTATGAGGACTGTACTCGTAGTAGACCTCGCGTGAAATAAATATAGTGAAACTACCAAAGTTTCGAATGACTTTTAGAAATAGAAATAGAATCATTTTTTATACATGTATTGTAATTTTTTATGTGAATAAAGAAAGAACTCTGCGTTGGAACGAGGTCAGAACAGACAGTCTCTAGTTTGTATAATTTTAGCAATTTTGCTGTTTCGGATTTGCAGCGGAAATGCGCTAAAAACCTGAATGCGCTTATATATTCGAGGTATTATTTTTTTTTTTTCAGAAATTACTAAACGCTAAAAAAAATTAATCTTAGTTGGTATAAATTAACTGTAAGTAAATTAATTTATTTAAATTGTCGCGATGCTAAATACAGTTTCTGAAACCGCAAACTTCAAAACTTAGAACTTGTTGAGACTTAAATACTTACTTAAGTTACCACAATAAGGTACATATTACAATATGTTGCGTTAACTATATCTATAACATACATTTTAAGCTAGGATTACACTAAGTTAGACCTATAGTTTGAAGTAGATTTTAAGAGGATTCTTATTAGAAATTAACATACCTGTTAGTCAATGAAATATTGAAGTAGAAGCTAATAACTGTATCTAGTTCATCAGATTTTTGTGATACTAAATACTTTGAAAGTTATTCGGATTCAGATTTATATGTAAATCTTTGATAATGTAAAAATATTTTTACGGAATCTGAAAAACCGCAGACTTATTCATTTTAAACGAGTGTCACCAAAATATAAGTATCGTTGATTGTTTAGCAATAATAGGTAAAATAAGGTAGAATTAAACTTCATTTTGTGTGGGTTGCGCTCTAAAGCTCCTTTGACTTCTCTTAATTATGCACCTTTAGGTTAATTAAGCTAACTTCAACGAGTAAGTTCAAGTTGAACTTTTCATAAACACAAGAGTAGCCTTACATACAAAGTAGTTTAGAGCAACTAGCATATTACTCTACTTAGCGAGGTAATAGACGTTAACCTTAATATGCTCCAGCAGTTCTCCATAATATTAGTAAGCGGGCTTACGCCTCACATATTTAGGACGTTTACGTTGATTAAGTCGCTGCCAGCATTTTAATATAACCGCGTACAGTAATACTGCCAGCTCAATATAATGTCCACATTTAGAAAGTTGGAATATATCACGGTGCCTATATTATATTTTTTCGTATCATTTAGGTTTAAGGGAGGTCGTCCACAGCTACTTTTTGCAGCGATTCAGTAGCGATACAATCGTGTTCCGTAGAATGTTCATTTATTAGTCTTACAATTAAGTGCAAGCACAAGTAACTACGTTTTTTGTTTCTCTTTTCCAAATTCTAATTTACTGCATACAAACGAATGCATCTTCACCAATTCCGAACGCGCACCTAGCGCTTACTTCAGTTCAAATTCAATTGCAATGACAGTCTTCTTCGGATCGTCCTACGGACGGCTCACGGTCGCCGTTCATATACTCGTAACCGACGCGTATCCGCCCCTTCGATATACTATCAATTCGGTGCGGTGCGAGTTTCCTTTCTTACACGGCCAGCCAAAGCGCAAAATCACCGAAGACCTGTGGAGCCAAGATTGGGGTACCCCATACAAGACAGCTGGAGCCACCATCGATAAGTGCTAATGCATTCGCCTTCCAGGCCAAACTATTAAATTTCCACAACAAATCGCAAAAAATCCGCGGTACAGTCTCAATGCCATCGCAGATCGTACCTATTTCTTTGCGTACGTAACAACGATTCTGCATCGCTACTATCACGATACAGCATTGATGCAGTCGCGACACAGCATCGATACGGTCGTGCGCTGTAGTGATTACCTGTGAACGCCTGTGCCCTTCGGTCTTCTTTTACCCATTTTTGTCAGAAATAGTCGCGCGTTAGTAATGATGCAGAAGGAAGCGATGCTGAATCGATACGAGTACTATGCGATAGTATCGCTACTGAATCGCTTCTGTCGCGCGTTGCAAATGCGACGATCCGCCAAAAGTAATGACGCTAACGCGCGTTAACGAAACGCGCTACTGAATTGCTGCAAAAAGTCGCCGTAAACGATTTTCCTTAGGCCTTCACGGTTGATGTATCTGTTTACATCACGTAATCAAATCTTTATTTCATCAAAGTTACACATTTGTAGAATAATGATCTAATAACAATAATTTAATTGCTTATAAACACTTAGGTATATTATTAGAATCAGACAGTTCTGATTAGTCTAGCTAGATTTTGTCAATCTGTGTTAAGGACACTATTTGTCCTTAACACAGATCCTCTCCTTCTTAAACAACACCGTGAGCACTAATTGCGAAAATTTTTGGACAATTACAAATCACTAAACAAAACTTGGATAATAATAATTACTGAAGTATGTTATGTATTTGGCGAGTATGTTTGTGTGTGCGTGTATGTGTGTGTAACTATGTAAGCCTTAACACCTTCACGAACCCAGTAAATGGAAGCATCATTGCTCTGTAGACTCATGAAATATGAATGATGAATGCTCAAAGAATATGTTCTGCCCCTCGAACGCCCACATTCGCAATTTACAATATATTATGTACTTACACCGCCAGAAAAATTATGTCACTACGACACAGAACTTGAAACATTCACGATTTCTCTAATAAATTCATATTAAAAATATTCCAAATACTACTTTGAATTTCGAAATAATGTTTTTCTTGATTCTAAGAAAGCTCTAATACCAACTTTGATGGAAACAGCTTGAAAAATGACGGAGTTTCATATAAACTTCCATCCCCTATTTAAACCCCTTAGGGGTGGAATTTCCAATAATCCTTTCTTAGTGTGCGCCTACGTCATAAATGCAGTCTAAGATGGAAACGCATGGCAGGCTAACTTGTAAGGGGTATGGTAATTCAACCTATACCCCGAATCGGTTTCTACACGTCATCGCGCCGGAACGCTAAATCGCTTGGCGGCAGGTCGTTGACGGTAGGTACTGTAGCGGTGTAGCATCACAATATGCCCTACTCATACTCATAGTATACACAATACTCATTGTCAAGTAAAACGCTTTCGCATTATAATATTATGTATTTTAGCGCCACGCCAGCTTCTAAATGTAACCGCAGATTTTAATTTCGCCTCCCATACGCTTAATGCAGCGTATGTTAATACCGAGGTTTCTGAACGCTTAAGCCTTTACGTAGTCTGTGACACAATTTAAACACTTGCAACGTTAACCTTATATCGCTTTAAAATATTATTTTAAGGTGTTAAGTTTTAGGACAATATTTTAGTTAATAAAAGGAAAAAAATTGTAGTTATTTAATAATTTAGTATGTATTTAAGTATCAGTATCATCATGAGAAACCCATTAAAGTCTCACTACTGGGGGCAGTGAAGGGTTACAGGCTATATAAGGTTGTAGGATGGATAGAGATTCATGCAATAATTGAAAATATTAGAATGTGCGAGAGAGTGGGAATGATAAACGTAAAATGAAGTAGGTATATAAGTTTTAAGCTATTGCATAGCTTCTATCGCGGGCCAACGTGGAGACCGAATCCAGAAATTCCGTAACGAAAATAACCTGACACGGGACTCCTCTACGGTGAGCCGCTAGATGGCGTTGATAAAAAATGCTATGCAATAGCTTTACCGCGGCAGTCCCCGAGTGCCACACGTCTTTTTTTTAAAAACATCTATAAGAGAATCAATTAATGCAAATCAATCAAATGAAATAAATATATAAATGTTCGAGCTCTGTTTGGAATAAATATACAAATAAATCGGCTTAGATTAAATTGAATCGCATTACCCCCATTTCCACGGCATTATAAAGTTATTATCCGTGACGCGGCGTGGCCAGCCGACTGCTGTATCGTTGGCTAGTATAATATAAAACGTGTTTTATTGCCGCTGTGTTTATTGCTTTGCTATTTTTATTGAGTAATCCGCCGTTATTATACCGTTTTACGGTTGATTCTGTTTTGTCTTTTATAGAAATATTAGCTTTTTGTATCCGTCTTGATACGCAAGAAGATAGTTTATAAATATGTAATCCGACTACGGAAAATTCGATACAACATCCGTCACCCGGACTACAATCACAAATTGATTGACCGGGTCTGTAGTTTAGGCGTTACGCTAGAACATTCACAAATAGTCACATACATATACTCAGATTTCATAAATCATAACCTTTTGGCTGCCATAGCCTTTTTTTTTTATAAGCGGATAAAAAATCATAGAGTAAATGGAGTCACTATTCGTCAACACACACAATCTAGACTAATGGATGCGCGAAAAGTATTTAAAAAGAATTTAAAATGTAACATTACGTAAAACACGGAACTGGTAATTGCGAGCAGTAGGCTACAATTGTTTTTTTTTTTTTTTTGTTTTTTTTTTTTATAAAGAATATTAGCCAAGCTGAACTTAACTTATATTCTCCTCTCCCCTTCAAATAAGCGGAAAGCTTGTGCTAGAAGGGGTAAGACAATAGTGCAACGGGTGGGGCTCGAACCTGCGACCTTTCAGTTTCAGTCCGCACCTTAACCGTTGGGCTATTGAGGCTTTGAATTGTATCGCCTTATTGCCTTTGTTACCTGAAGTACTATTACGTATTTTGTGTCTTTGTATTTAAGTAATTAGTTTTGATTAAAGCAGTATTAAACTTCTGTAGGTGTTTTTTTTTTTGGACAAATTCTTCTACATTTTTGTATAAATTCAACCCGACAATCTGTGTCCGGGTGCGTAAATCACCTGATCTGGACAGTCTCTTAATTAACATAATAAGTAATTACTTATTCACTCGCTTCCATGGAATCCTCAGTTTTAATTTCTTTGATAACGCGCGAAAATAAATTCCAATTTATTTTATCAAAGAAATAAAAATGCGAGTTTTCCTGGAAAAATTTTCGTGTGCAAATTAATATAGAATAAATATTACCTACTTACTAAAAGTTAATACGGTTTTCAATATTTTACTAGTGGTGGGTACTAAAATATACCTATTTTTTTTTCTTCTTCTCTTGGTTGATGGCCTTTCTTACTTCGTCACTCTCAAGTACCTTAAAAGAGGCATTGCAAAATGTAAACTCCTGGGTGCCAGGAGCATTTCGACCATCCGTTGTGCCAGATCTTTTTTTCCACGTACTTTGAACTGTGGAAGCAACTTCCTGCGACGGTGTTCCCACTAAATTACAACATGGAGTTATTCAAGGGGCGGACCAACAAATTCCTGAAAAGCCGGCAACGTATTGGTGGTGCCTCAGGTGCTACAAATGTTCATGGGCGGCGATAATCACTTAACATCAGGTGACCCGCCTGCTCGTTTGCTAGCTAAAAATATTTTTAAAAAAAATGTAAAAAGGCATAAAAAGTTAGATCTATCAAGTAAATGCTACTACAATTGTCTCCGGAAAATTGTCTCCGGGTTTTGCTTCATATTTGTAAAATATAAACAGCACGAAATTCACATGCAAATAAAAATTCGCGATACATCTTCAAGTTTTTTACGAGAGTATAGCACAGAGTACAGCGAACGTAAAATATATAATGTTTACAACTCATAAACCAGCCGAATTTCAAAATACAGCTCAGCGTTCATGATTCAAATAAAAATAAAACAAAAGTGGAGAATTCTTTACATAATATTTTATAGATAAGATCGAAGAAAAGGTACTTGTTCTTGAAAGCACTTACCTGCTTTTTGTGATAAGCAAATCTCTGCAGCATTTTTCTCTTCTTCGAAATAAATAAGGTTTACTTACTTTAAACATTGTAACAAGGTAAAATATGATAGGATTATACTTCGCTAATTCAATTATTCTATAATTCCATTGATAATTCCCAATGCCAATTAATTAAAAAGGCACTATTATACCTACTAAGGGCCAATTTTCACCGCCAAGCGTAAAGACATCTATTTTGGTAGTTTTTGTATTGAAAATCTCAAAATCAAATTAAGAAAACGCTCGGATAAGATTTATTTTACGTTGGTGAAATCGGCTCTAATTTAATTAAATTCGTTAGTTTAATTAAACTAAATGTTGTATTTAAATGTGTGTTCAGAATTGTGAACAATCGCAAAGATCTAGCATTGACGTGCAGTGATGCGTTGGAACTTTAAAAAGGCATGAGCGTTTAACTTTACAAAAATCTTTGAAACATTTTCTAGTATTTAGCAGACTCAATCCAGTTTGACGAGGGTAAGATTACCCATTATTAAGAATAAATCTATAATATGTATTAACTTATATCTAAATAATGGTAAAACCGCACTAAAACCAATATACCTAGTGGTTTTCACTTTAAAAAAACTGTAAATGAATTAGCCCTTAACACAGCTTTCCTTCGACTTACGACGTACCAACGTAGAAAGACGAGCAAATTGGAATAAAATATCATATCTATTCATTCATTCACATCATATAATATATGACAAGTTATCTATAACATATTCAATGCGGGAATAAGAAGGTAGTAGACATTGAGTTAAATTACACAGAGGATGCCGCGTCGTGTCGTGGCAAATGGAGTTTTGGGCGCCCCTCGGTTTAATAGAGGGATGGCATCCGGAAAGTGAAAGTCATCGATAAAAATTTAAAGGACCAGAGATGTAAAGCCGGTATTATACCAAAAATGCAAAACGGTAAAATGCGAAAAATACCGTATTCTTCCATTTCCCGTGGTATTTTTCGTATCAAACGGTTATCTTATGTTTACTGTCTATTTCATTCGCTCTTGTGGTGATAAAATCTACATAACAATTTTTAACGGCTCAATACCCCAATAATTAAAGGTACAGACTGAAACTAAAGGTCAACGGTTCGATCGCAATTCGTTGCACTATTCTTGCATCCCCTTATAAGCTCTCCGCTTATTTGGAGGGGATAGGTAAGCATAGTCAAGTTTAACTTGGCAAATATTCTTTTTAAAAAAATTTATAGTATTGTACATACGTATACATACTACATACATTGCTAGTTAAATAAATAACAAAATTTTCGTGTAAAAAGAGTAAAAGTAGGCACATTTACGGAATGAATAAAACGAAACGATTTTATTAATAAGTTACAATGAAGTCGTTTTTAAAGCAATTAGCACCTCTATTATATAGAACAACTCTCTGGTAGGTAGTCATAAAAAATGTATGCTGACACGCGGATTCTGGGTTCTGTACCTACCCCTTTGCGGGTATTCAGAGATTCCGTGTGCGTGTTATTTTAACGAACTTCCGAACTGAAGTCGACGCAATTAATCGACTTCGGGTTTCACTGCTCATAAAATATTTTATTCGGGTCGCTTTCGGGTTTAGGTAGTTGTTAGTTTGTAGAATTGTTTCACGATGGTTTTAATTACGATTTCACTTTCTTAGCTCTACCATGTTTACGACTTCTAAACGAGGTCTAAATAGATTTTTCTAGACTAATTAAGCTTAAAATAGCTTTATAATTTTACGCAGAGATAATTGTGAAAATCACGCTAAATTATTAAAATAATAGCAAAAAATAAGTTGTCACCCCAATTAGAATCCTATTATAGTGTGAAATAGAATTATAATTGCGGAGCCCGTTTTTGAAAGATCTAAATTACGAATATAATAAAAATATATTTTTGCTTATTTCTTGTATGTGAGATATTATTTGTCACACAAAAATTTCAATTTCATTTTACTACACCAGAAAACTTGTAGTTCAGCCCTGCCCAGGTTTCCCTTCCCTATAAATATACCAGAGAAAAAACAGATTCGATTTATTATCGCCGATCTGAGATACCTGAGTAACATCGCCTCACGTCTAAAAGGTGCTCGATCCTTGTCTGTTTCCTATCCTATAAAGAAGTATAAGTAGTTTATAAGGTTTCGCTGTTACAGTGATACATAATCTATAACATCTGCACCAAGTTAACGAAGATAAACATCTTTTGCTATTGTATTTTTTTCTATTTTGTTCTGATCTAGGAACAAGGAATTCTTTTATCCAATTTAATGTGGCTTTGGACAATTTTTTTTCTATTACAAGTGAAGCTCTTAACCTGTCTGACTGTAACCTTCTTTCAGCCTATCCAATGCACCGATCTTGACAAAACTTAGCAATATCTCGTAGGAAAAGAGACGAAGCCGTGGGCATAAGCTAGTTTTTATTTAGCTCGTTTTTATCCTCCGCAAAATTGATCATTAAAACATGACAAAAATTTGCATTTTTCGATTTGTCGCTTTAATCGCTTTATCCGTAGAATGGGAATCAACGTACAAATTGTTAAAATAATTACATACCGGATGAAATCCGACCGTCTGCGGCAAAACATGGTAATTTAACACTAATTGTATATATTTTATTTATTTTCAATCCAACAACATTATTTCACATTAACACTGGGTTAGTGCAGAATTAAGCTTTAAATAAAAACAAAAAATAATAAAGACCTCTACATACAAATGAATAAAATTGAAGTGCCTGTGGTTTACAAATGCCTATTCTCCTTCTTTATCGACCACGGGCAACTGGTCAATTATTAGGTATCTTGTACAGACTTCTCTGTACAAGATACCTAATGTCTCTGTCTTGCGTCGCCATTGGCTCTTTGCTACTATCTGATGTCGGCATGCCACCTAGTTGGGGGGGAGGGGATCTGCAAAAACTGCTCTTTCCGGTGCGAGGTCCCCACTCCAGCACCTTGGGACCCTAAAGTCTATCAATCTTTCAAACTATAGTAGTAGTTATAGTATATTTTTCAGTTTTGTCTTTCACGCGATATATCACAACGCTTATAAAACCAACTTTAGAAATACCATTAGTTCGAAGAAATATTATGCGGTGCAGACTTGCTTTGCATCTTAATCTTTATTCATGCAGTAAGGCAATTAGAGGAGGATGTTCTTAGCTACAGCTGTGTCGTTTAAAGCTTTAGATTGCAATCTTCTCTCTGCATCGCACGAATTTTTCATTAGATAGAGAATCGTTACAATTTTTGTTAATTTGCTTTTTTGCGTCAATATTGTAGGCTTCGAAATTCGCAAGTACCAATTTTGTTATTCTGATTTGAATATTTATAGAAGTCACTGTCTTTTCAAAAATCAAAGAAACTAATTATATCTGTGTCGCGATTTCCAAGGTCACGATTGATCAGATTTCCATAAAAGTGAAAATTTTAAAATATTTGACTTCAACTTTGTGACTAGGTGGTAGTGATAATATTCTGTTAGTGATAATATTCTAAGGTAGATATTAAGTGCAAAAGCTATTAAAGCGTTTCTACAAAATCAATTATTGACTTTGACTGAAGAACAGAGAATACTCCTAACGGATTTACCATTGCAGCAGGTAAAAACGTAAAAGATATTTATAGGTACGTATTTTATTAAAACTATGTATGATGCTAGTATCGTACCTTAGCTTAACAATCATAAAAGTTTAATCCAAAAAATTGCAATATAAATATATATTATGTACTTACTGAGCCGTTATTGGGCTGTGTTCTAAGGAAGACAAACGATGAAACCGTCACGCCTAAGAACTTAATTTTATCCAGCCGCTTGTAGAAGAGTCAAGGCCGGTCCTGAAACATGCTTGTGATGAATTAACTACTCGATGTTATCTTCTCCACATACTGTGAAATTCCAAAGGGAATTGCAAGTTAGTTTCCTTGCCTACTTTCTTTATTCCCACTTAATATCTATCCTAGAATATTATCACTAACATCTAGTTACAAAGTTAATAGAGTAGAAGTAAAAAAAATTAAAATCTTTACATAAATCACTTATAACATCATAAAGGCGAAAGTTTGTATGTGTGTGTGTATGTTTGTTACACTCGTACCCGGGATTAACATATCTAGGTTACATTTTATCCCGAAAAACGAACAAATAATGCGAAGGATGTTAAATCCAATTTTCCGTAGTTTTACTTAGGTTTTAAACTTTATTGTTTGGTTGAACATTAAAAGTAATGTAACTTTAACCGCCAGCCGCCACAACGTTAAGTGTAATAATATCTGCTTCAAAAGATTTTTAAAATGAAGCATAAATCATTCTGTAATAGGAGCACGTATAAAACACAGGGCAACATTCTTTGCACCTAAAAGCATTTATCTACCGTAAATATCATTAATTCTCACCACTCAACGCCACGGCAAATTACTTTCCCCTTAAGCCTTAAAATACATTTTTTAAGATAACGGAACGTTGTTTGCTAAGCGCTTGTCTGCAATGATCGAGAGATTTGCACGCTCTATTGCAATATTTATCTTTAAACTAGCTTTACTAGCTTACGGTAGCTTCGACTTTCACACAAACAAACTTAAGCATTTAATTTTCAAAAATCCTTTCTTAGCAAACGACTACGTCATAATAGCTATCTGTATGCTTTTCAGGTCTGAAATCGGTCGATCCGCAATGGTTTGAGCTGTGCGTTCATAGATCATTCAGACACCTTTACCTTTTTTATATTTATTTAGATAGATAGAATAACTAGCCATCCTGGCTTCGCACGGGTGCAAATTACTTAAGAGATTTTCATACAAAAATAGCATCCCAATTTCAGACTTTTCAAAAAAAAAATTAAGTTCTTAGAAGACAGAGTTTCTTCTTAGAAGAGAAGATAGAAGAAAGAATAGGAAGAAAATAGTTATTGATAAGACCTCTCGTGGTATTCTTTTAATTTGTCTATAATATTATACAAACAAAAATATCCACTTTGTTTCTTATTGGAAAATTCAAGTCAATATTTTAAATTGTGGTAATAAACAGAAAATGATAAAAGTTATTTTGGTAGACATATTCAAAACTAGCTGTGCCCGCGACTTCGTTCGCGTGGAATAGTGACTTTTCGGGCAGCTTATTTTGAATTACATATACCGTGACGCTCAGGCGCGAGGCGTGTAGTACGTACTCTGTACGTTAAAAATGTTCGCCGTGATTCTTTAAATTGACATAACTTTTTTATTTATGAACCGATTGACATGAAATAAACACTAAATGTTAAGTGAAGCTTACTACAATATATTAGTGAAAACCGTATCTAAATCGAATAAGCCGTTTCTGATATTAGCGTGCACAAACACACAGACAAACAGACAAAAAAAAAATTAATTACAATTTCGGGTTCGGCATCGATATAATAACAACCCCTGCTACTTTTTTTTATATATTTCCATTGTACAGACACCACTTTTCTACAATTTTATTATGTGTATAGATAGATTTATATTATTGTTCGTGGTTCGAAAAATAATATTGGTACTGGATTCAAATATCGTTCCGAACGATATTTACTAAAAAGCTTTTTAACCGTGAAATATGATATCGACAGCAGTTTACAAAAAGTATGCTCCAATTTAGGTTTTCGTAACTACTGTATGTATACAGGCGTGTAAAATGCAATGTTATTTTGAATTGTTTTACATCTAGCTTTTGTGTAAAATGGAATTTATTAAATACGTACCTACATAGAATATCTCAGTGAAATATAGCTCTACAATCCCCGGGCTATGCGCGGTGATAATAAATAAATAATTATATAACTAATAAAAATTATCGTTTAATCTAATGTAAGCTTGAATGAGATTTAAATTATTACATTTAAGTTTAATTATTACATACTTAATTTTGTGTCAAGGTTTTATAATAATTATTATTAATTTAAAGCCTAAAATTATGAGTTAAAAGTGTAGCTTCATAAATAATTCATCTCAATCCATGGCTGCATCATACACCTTTGAGAAAATTATAAAGAATTTTCACGTATGTACGTAGGTTCTTTCACGATAGATTTTCATTTCAGAGATACTTACGTGCTTGGAAACGAACCCTGGACCCCCGGCAAAGGAGGTTGAATTCTTAACCTCTAGACTATCCCCGTTTAATAATAATCAACCAAGTAATAATAATATGTGAGGTACAAAATAACTTAAAGGGCTTGGGGAATGTTGGGCCTAGGAATATTAAAAGCCCTGCGGCCACTGTCTTATTTAAGCTAGTCTATAAATCACGCTGTAAGTACTATCTGACCCGCTGACAGTGATTGATTTCCCTAAACAAGTTGGCCGAAAAAAGGTTTGCGTGTAATTTGTGTGAAAGGAAAGCAGATTTTTAGGAGGACGAGAATTTAATTAACACAAATGAAAGTTACTTTGTTCATGCACCGTCAACAACAAAGCAACTTTTATTATACATAATTATTTTTAACTCGCCAACAACTATTTAACGAAAAGAAAAGAAAAACTTTTACAACTTCATCTTACCAGTCATTAAATCTTGAAGATTTTCTCGTTAATTAAATAAAAATATAGTTTGAAACAAGGGGAGAGTAAAGTGTTATTCACATCTAACAGAGTGATAATATATATCAGACAAATAAGTATACCTATTGTATAATTTAACGTTCAAAATTCATATTCGTATATTATAATATATAAATGTCAAAGTAACTCTATTTGTAACCTTTTCACGCCACCGAACCGATTTTGACAAAACTTCCCCCAGAGACAACTTGCGTCCCGAGGAATAACAAAGTGTACATTTTATCTCGAGAAATTGAAGAGTGCCAACGCGATTCATAAAAAACGTGATTTCACGCGGATGAAATTAGCTGGTAATATGGGTACGAGTTTTAACAAAGTTGATGTGTGCTGGTTTAGGACCTTTTACTTGCACAGTTTCTCGGTAAAGAAACCTTCATTGGTTGAAGAGATAAGGCACGTCTGAAGGTATAGGCTTCGTGTCACGCTCTTTATATTTTGGAGCACGTATTTATTTTCTAAAATTTAAACTAAAAATTAAGGCCAACAGACTTTATTTTTGAAGACACTTCTTAATTTTTCATATAGATATATTTACGATGTCAAGCCTAAAAGTTACACGGAGTTCAAAGGTCTACAAACGAATTTTTGAGCTCATGTAACTTTGAAACTATATTTTTTAACCTAAATGAGATAAAACATAGATACAAATATTAGTTTCTTTAGCATGTCTTTTAACCGCTTTTTTTCTGTTCATTAAAAAGACCTTCGAACCCTGATCATCTTTTGCCAAAAAACCACCTCATCTTTTATACTTTCTGAGAGGGACACTGATGTTTGTTTGGCCGCCATCTTGAATACGCCATTTTGGATTTTTTTTAGCTCACTGCCAATTGGATGAAGTTTCGAGTGATTTTGGTTTGAACACCCCTCCTCTCACCTATCTTCAATACCATGACAGTGCTTCTCACCAGTCTCCGAAATTCTCAATCATCAGCTCTCTCCATATTATATTATAATTTCAACACTAAGAAACTTTATAAGCAACTTTCTTCATTATAAATAAGTTTAGTCGCTAAGCCATGATGCATGTAGGTACCTAATCGACATTAATGTTATAGTAAACTAGTAGATAAAACTACCATCAAAGTAAAAAGTTTAATATTGCCGAACTTTAATGAATATATTATGCTGAGTAACTATTTCACGCTCTAAGTAGAGTCTGATTTTGATAGCTTTTACGAGTATGTTTCGCTAAAGGGCAAACTCATTAGACGACGTGATTTTACTATTTCAATCTACTTAAATTAGCAAACTTTTAGCAGTATTTTCTACATTACACTTATCTCTTTGATAGCAGTAGATATCAGAGAGGTAAGTTCTACATCTCAGAAACGGTATAATTTAAAGATTTGAAATTTTCAGATTATCGTTTCATCTACGAGTTAAACTTATATTTCAAACATAAGATCCAATCAAGCCAACCAGGTAAAAACAGGGGGGGTAAAACAGCGCGATCGTGTAAATAGACACACTGCATACGCTAGGCTGCACTTTGACCTTGGCGCACTACCGTCCGTCTCGATCTTTGTAGATTTCTCCCTAAGATTTCTCCACTATTTGAATAAATACACTTTGTATTTATTCAAATATTGGTAGTATGTCTGGATTATCGCTTTGACCAAATACACTCGTATTTCTGTAGACTGGGTGAGCGTTCTCTCGATCTTTTGCCACGAAATGCTCATTTGGCAACGTCACAAAGACCTTAATAAAACAGTTGAGTTGATACTCGTACTGTAGAACGATAGGTCTAGAAAGAAAGGTCATTTATGTCGTCATTTATGTATGGGTGCGAGTGAAATATTATTTTCCGGCTCATTCCGAGGTTCTATAGCCACCCCCATATGAGTAATTAAAATGTAATCTAACAGAAAAATAATGAGTGTTATGACGACTGAATATATAAATAAATTTTAATTTGTTAACCCTTCAAACGTTCTTGATCATTGATCAAGACTTGCCCAAGCAACCAAAGGCAAATCCTCTTCTACTAAAAAAATAAATGCCGTAGACAGGTGGAAGCAATCAAAACAATAACGAAAGTAAATAAATAAAACTCGCGAGATCATTTAATTTTCCACTGAGCAGGTCATTAGCAAACATTTGTCATTTTCAAACTCAGCCTGACGTTCATCGCTCTACATCTGACGAACGAGTACCGGGACACGTAATCAATTACCCTCGATGAATAATTACGGAAAGATTTTACATTTGTCAATTGGGAGGATGATATCACATTTACATTTAAGAGTAGGTCACATTGAAAGTTTGATTAGGAATAAACTCTTGCGCGAGAAATACAGTGCAAACTCTTTATGACGAATCTCAAGTGACCGAAATTCTTTCATTATAGAGTGAAATAGTAAATGGACTAGACACGTCTTGTTACCTCACAGAATGAGAAGTGCTTAGGTCATAATTCACCACGCTAATCACGTGCGGATTGGTGGTCATCGCACACATTTAAGAACATTATGTAAAACTACTGGGCATGGAAGGTTTCCTCTCGATGTTTCAGTTAATCATTCATAGACATTCTCGCGGCTGATAATATAGGTAACTATGAATAGATAGGAATATTTAAACTAAAACATAATACTGAGAAAATCTAGTAGACATATAATAAAGTTAGTCGTGCTTAATGCTATCCAAAAAGCAAAGAAGAATACCCACTTCCCTCATTTTAATTCAGCTGTCTGATATTTTATATTGCAACAATGTACGTAAATATAAAAAATGATGTAAAGCATTCATAAAAAAGAGAGCACGTTTTATTTGCGTACGAGATGGCCTCATTCTTTTGTCATAAGGAAAACAAGAAAGGGTCATTTGTATAAAGAGTAATATGTGTATTAAAATGTCATACACTTCATGCAATAATGCTGACAGCCTGCAGCATTTGAGGTTTATATTTTGTGCTTGTGAAGAAATGAAGAATACGTTTTATTGATAAGTTAAGAAAAGAGTTGAGTTAATACTGACACAAATTTCACCAAAACTTTACAATTGTGTTTATAGATGGCATTAAAAAAATAGATAGCTCTGATAGAGTTCTTTCAATTCATGAGGGTGCGTGAACTTTAATTGTGATTACGTCGTGTAACGCACATTATACGCATATTACGTAAGTGTGCATGTCTGTCAGGAGCCTAGGTGGGAGCGGTCAGGCGCGAGCAAGCTCTCGCTCACACTTATACAGATACGACACACATACAATCATAAGCCACGCGCCCTCTTGAATTCAAGAGGGCGTCTCGCAATTGCAAGAACTTTACTAAATCTTATAAAGCACTATTTTTAGAGAGTTCAACAAGGTTACCTATATAAGTATCATGGGACGCGAAGAATCAGTGCAAGTGTGCTGTCAAGCTTTTCTATTCAAACCCTAAGTAGCAAAACAATGTAAAGTGCACACGGAGTCACTGTACTTAAACAAAACGTTCACCAGGTCATGATTTTAATTGCTACTCATAAAGCTGGGTGGTGCGTGGTCATTTCAAAAGTTACGTTCTGGAAATGCGCGGAAACTTAGTTATGTTAATCTAAAAGCATAAATTGTACGAATTGTTTGTAAACTTCTAATTATCACTTAATTACTAATGAGAATAATTTCCTTTGTTGTACAACTAGCACAATATTATTTAACTTAGTATTCACTATCTACACAGGCATGCTGTTTGATGTAGTAGCCATAGTAGTAGCGATTTTATGCATTAAATTTAGATGTTTGTTTCAGCATTTTTATGGAGATGCCTGGAATTCAAAATCAAGGTATAGTTCAATTCACGAGGGTGCATGGCTCATGGTTGTGTGTGTGTTGAATATGGGACGAGAACGAGAAAGATAGTGGGAACGAGAGCTTGGTCGCGCCTGGCCGCTCCCGCCTAGGCTCCTGATAGGCACTCACACTTACGCAATGTTCATGTACACGACGTAACCACAAGTAAAGCTTACGCGCTATATCACTCTCCAGGTCCTCAACTATACTCATGCAAAAAACCACGTCGATCTGTAACTCTGTTGCAGCGTTATTGAAGGACAAACCAACAAAACAACAAACAAACACACTTTCGCTTTTATAATATTAAGTAAGTAAGTAAGGATATTAATTATTAAGAAAGATTTACGTACAGACTTGACTGTTGAACTTGAATGTTGGAATTTCAAAGTGCCAAAACAAAACAACAGAAACAGATATTAATTTCAGAACCTGTCTACACAAAGAATTTGATTGCTCTAATTACGTTTGCCTTTACATAGAAAAAACCTCCCTTTTGACGACCTCCCTGGCGCAGTGGTGAGTGCTGTGGTCTTATAACTGGGAGGTCTCGGGTTCGATTCCCGGCGGGGGCAATTTAGTAATTTATTATTTCTAAATTGTCTCTGGTCTGGTCTGGTGGGAGGCTTTGGCCGTGGCTAGTTACCACCCTACCGTCAAAAACGTGCCGCCAAGCGATTTAGCGTTCCGGCACGATGGCGTGTAGAAACCGATTAGGGGTATGGGTTGAATTTACACTGCTATACCCCTTCCAAGTTAGTCCGCTACCATCTTAGACTGCATCGTCACTTACCATCAGGTGAGATCGCAGTCAAGGGCTATCTTGTCATAGAATAAAAAAAAAAAAAAAAAAAAAAAAATATATAGGTAATAGGATAGATGTCAGTACTAAGTAGGCCCGTGGAAGTCCATGCAAGAGACTTTTGTCCAATAGTGGACGTCTAACGGGTAGGAGGCAATTTGAATAATTTTATCATTTCATTGACAAGTGAAATCGCCACCAATTGCATCATAGTGTTTACCTTTACCATTCTTATAATTAAAAATTATTTTTGTCTCTGTACTCCCATTTTTTTTAAAAGGCATTCCGCCTTTGACATCGAAAATTAGAAGATAGTAACCGAATAAAAGATTTTATAAGGCATAAAACTCTTTGTTCGTTTTATTTGGTTGGATGGATACTGGATATTTACACCAGCGCCTACCTAGATCAAGGTTTTAATATTCATTATTATTTATCTATGTACAAATTATGTAGGTTCCTACTTCAATAAATAAATAATTGGTCATATAAAACTATATAATTCCCATAAAGCCCGTGTGGTTAAGTTTAGAAAAATGTTCTGCATAAAAAACCTGCCACCCTTTTTCACTCTTTTAGGCACAGAATACCATAAAAAACGGCCAAGTACGAGTCGAACTGGCATACGAAGAGTTCCGTACCATCGCAACAGAGATTGTTAAGGTCGAGCAAAAACACTGAAAAACTCACTTTCTTGATTACGTCCCCTTTATTATATTTTTTTATTCTATTCTAATATACTTCTGTAAAAATAAAATTAAAATTTTATAATAGGTAGCTACGAATTACTGAGATACAAAGGGGAAGTTTCACTGCTAGTTGTTCGTTCGGCTAACCGCCAGTGTTTCCACGAAGCTGAAGTTCTAATCAAACCTGATAGCAATCTGTAAAGTTTGCTAGAACTTGTTGTCAATGATAATCTCTATAAGCTTCATCGCTAGGTAAAGGAAATGGTTGAAACTCTTGAAATAAGTGTAGAAATTTAAAAAATCTAATTTCTGGAGCAAAATAATATGCCTGGTATACGATACTTGAAATTTTCACAGAATGTATATTTCTTTTGCTGCTATAACAGCAAATAATAAAAATTAAAAATAATCTAATTTGGTTGTCCTAAGTCAGTCACCATCCCACCCACTTAGGTTAAAGTTTCATAACCAGCGTAATCGCGTCTAATGTGAACCCAACCAGGCCAAACTGGCTAGGCCCCAAATTAGCCTCACATTGAGCAAGAGGGTTAACAACGATATATTATTATTATTTACCTATAAAATACTATCTTGCTCTAGTCTACCATATAAAAGGCTTCTGTTCTACTCGCATATTCTCTCACATAAATCATGTAGGAAGTGACAGCGATTAATGATGGTTTGTGAGCACGCGGTAATTATAAAATGACGTCATTATTTTCAAAAGGAATAAGAAAATCTTCTCGTACAAGGAACTGACAAGGTTTACTTTCCTACGAGTATAATAAGTAAGGTAATTCTCTGGAGTATTTTCAATATAATAATGCGACATGCGATACCACGATTCCGTATCCTCGAATTAAAAAAGTACCGACAGTTATTGCAACAATATTGGCAAAATTGTTGTTGATTCGGATGATTCGGATTCTTATCAATATTTTATTAATAGTGTAAAAGTGCAAGACTTCAGTATAAAAATGCAAATAATATCTTATTTCAAACATAGGTAAAAGTCATAAGAAGAATAACGTACCAACTAGGATGTACTAATTGTACACAATAACCGGTATTAAAACGAAATTCGCACTGGATTTCAAACGCTTTCCTTTCTATTAAAATGCAAATTCAGAGGAATAATTTGGCGAAGGAAGCTTTTCGTGACCTATTAAAATAAAAGCATTCGTTTTGGGGGCCGTTGTTCTGCAAAGAATACGATAATCTGTTCTTGCCTATTAAAGAGGTTCAGGGTAAATTAATATCAAAAATATTTATACGACTCTTCATTCCCATTTATAATTTTATCATTTTATTTACGGTAAGGCATACCGTAAATAAAATAATAAATAAGTAAAATATTATACCTATTTATTCCGGACGTTGTTTCTCTTCAAACGTTTAATTTAAGGACTAATACTTAACTCTAAGCACTAATACTTTTTCACATGATTTTGCTAGCGTAAAATTCAGTTCAAGTATGATTTCGATTAAAGATATGAGTTATCAGACTTAATTAGGTGCTCTTATGCTTCTTTGAGTGAAAATTCTCGCTCACAAACTAATAACAAAGGCGACAAAAGCCTATCAGCCTTTGCCAATATTGACACAATGTCGAGAAATAAATCAAAGAAAAAGTAATTTAATAAATGACACCATTTTCTTTAACTTCGCTCAATGAGATCACATTTTGTCTAAATCACGGGCGTTTTTCAGATACAAATGGAACGGGAGTACCGGAATGAGATCGCTATACGAAAGGTAAACATTTACCTGGATAAATATTTACCTTTCGTCGCAATCAGTGAATTCGTGATTTCTATTGAGACGATCAAAGAGGTAACGATTATTCAAAAAATATTTTTGTAAAAAGACCATTCCAATTTGGATTTATTTTTCTTTTCGTCCTACTAATCAAAATTTTTTATTTATTTCATGGTCGCCATTCGGTTACCTCTCAATTCTAAAGGATTCCTAGGAATGGCAGCCAAGCACCAAAAAAGAACGATGGAATACTCCGACTAGGAAACGAAAAAAAAAACAAACCAACTCAAGCACCTCGCTGCGCTGGCAACGATATACGAATAGGTAAGACTTTTGCAGCGATTCTTGTTTATGTCCAGCGGTGGACGTCTTTCTGCAGTTGTCACGCTTTATGGATACATATTAAAATACTATAATATAATAATATATCATTTATATTATGTGTTCACTTAAACCCACTTACTCGCTCGCGTAAATATACACTACTTTACTTGTATATTGGCAAAGCCACACTTCATTAATAAACTTAACTTTATCAGAATTCTTGACTAAACACTTGGAAGTAGTAAATACTCCTGCCAAGTTTAAATACCATAATATACATAAATGTTATAGTCAATATTTTGTATATGTCAGTATATGTGAGGTTTAATATAAAACTTTCTTAACAAATATACCTTAGACCACATCATCACTTTCCAACAAGTGTGATAGTGGTCAAGCGTGTGCCTATAATGTATAAAAAAAATCCTAATCTTTCACTGCAAAATTCACACTTGGGGTAGGAATTCAAGTAAATAATTTACGAACGTTATTTTGCGTTGCGATGTTCCCTGCTGTGGTTTGCATCTGGCTTAAAGCCTTACTATGTTGTTCTGTTAAGCTATAGGAAAATTTATGACCAAAATAAATTTGATTTTACGCTTATCCCGCCTTTTCATTTCACAATTTCTATTTTGTACCTAACTCAAATACAAATTTTATTTAGCATCATAATGGAATAACCTTTTAGAAACCTTTTTAGCAGAGTGATAATAATAATATTTTACGATTTCCGTAACCCTTAAATAATTACATGGCAGTGTTATAATGGTGATTGCATATTTTTAAGAAGTGACGACCAGACACCGGAGGCGGAAGAGATGAAAAAGATATACACATTTTTTGACATTGAAATGCGTGTCGATCGAAAACCAAATTGATCGCATTAACGAAATGCTAATGATATCAGCAAGCATGAAGTATATCATAGATAAAATATTAAAAAAAAAGACGTGTGGCACTCGGGGACTGCCGCGGTAAAGCATAGCATTTTTTATCAACGCCATCTAGCGGTGCGAGGAGTCCCGTGTCAGGTCCGCGATAGAAGCTATGCAATAGCTTAATAAATAATACATACCTAATAAGCATAGATGTTTGTATGTACTCATGACTTTTCCATCTACAAAGCTTTGCAAAATCCAAAGAGATGTAGAACACAAGTGATTTTATAGTTCTTGTCATTTACGAAGTTACTGCGGCTCATGGTTGTATGTGTGTCGTATCTATATAAGTGGGAGCGAGAGCTTGCTCGCGCCTGACCGCTCCCCCCTAGGCTATTGACAGGTACACACAATTACGCAATGTGCATGTGCACGACGTAACCACAAGTAAAGCTCACGCGCCCTCGTGAATTGCAAGAACGCCATATAATCATTTATCATAATAAATTATAATGAGATGAAATATTATTACAAATGATAAATAGATCATTTATTGGCATAAAACAGATATTTTTATGATTTTGTAACTTTTTTATGGTCGTTACATTACAATAAAGGCATTTTAGCCTAAAGGTCAGGAAAAGGTCTGCTTGCCGTGATTAGAGTTAGTGGCTACCATTTTCTTTCATATCTATGAATCTTTTGTCGAAATATTAGAATACTGATTTGTATTCATACCATTTTTACAATATAACACTATAGCATATATATATAGCAATGGCTTTTACCGGTCAAGTAATCTAATTATTTCCATTCCTCAAGTAGTATTACTATAATTGTGAGTAGGAAATTTAATAAACCTTTTAACTGTAAGTATCTGAAAGTGAAAGAAGTTTTAAAAACATGGGAAATTTCGGAAAATTTTCTACGTGTAACGTTAAAACTTTGCAGTTATGTTTAGTGAAGTATTATTACTATACAACATTTCCCATCTTGCGCGTAGGTATGCATAATATATATTGTTTTAAGGAAACATTTTCCGAAAGGCATCCTATGTGTTGATGAAAACTGAAATAAATTGCATTGAACGATTTTTAACCGACTTCCAAATTTCAATTCGTAGGTTTCTTTTTTTATGTATGTTCTCCGATCACTCGAAGATACCTGGACCGATTTGTAAATTTTAGGATATACTTTCCAGGTGGTCCCATTGTCACCAGGTCAGTATCTGCTGATGGGATCCTGGAAAAATCGAGGGAACTATTCAAATTTTATAGGCACAATTGATATATTTTGTATTGGCGTTTGAAGCCGGTTGTGCAAAAAGAATTAAAAATTTAAAAATTCAATGCGGAATATAGATTATAGTAGTTATTCTACAAAAACTGTGTTTAGCTATACCCTCTCATTTAGCTACGCCCTCTATATAAATAGGTATTACCTAGTATCTCGGACAAAGGATTAAATAACGCGTTAAATGAGCTTCAATCGCTTGGAAACTAAGACAAGGGTAGCTCCCATTACTAGGCGCTTTTTTCTTTACCTATGACTAAATAAGCTATTTTAATTACATACCTTCTTCTAAAGAAGCAAAAAAGAAAAATAAGTATAATATTGTCAAGTTCAGCTTGGCTAATATTCTTTATAAAAAAAGAAAAGAAAAACAAAGAAATCTTAAATACCTAACAAATATTTTCAATACGGAAAATTTCGTTAGACTAAGCCTATTAAAAATAACGCTATATTAATTAGTATAACGAGCAATTTGAACAAATTAGTTTTGCACGTTGTGCTTAGATCAGGCGGCCATTTTTATCTTCAACAAAAAAAGTATTTTTAACCGGATAGCTTGGTTCTGTAATCCTTAGCAGAATAGTAGTGATAACCGCAGTATATCCCGATATAGGTATTATTACGAGGATCTTGTATGTTGGTGGACACTACTGCTATTATTGTAAACACCACGGATCATCAGAGATTCTGCTGATAGCCTTTGTGCCTTTATAGATTGTTGCGGTTCACATAGTTGTAGGCCTGTATTTAATATATGGAACACTATCTTACTCTATGATACAATAGTTTAACCCAATTCAGAGAGAACGTCAAGCCGTCAATCTGGATTGCCTCTTAGGTACATCTTTAATGACCCTTGATCCCTTGATCAAAAACTATACAAACAAAAATATATTACTAGTAATTTTCAGTAACTTTGAATTTTTTTTTTTTTTCAAGTGATAAAAAGTATTATACTTCCATATCACTTAATAACAATAAACACTTGAAGAATGTTAATACGGAAGGATTCAACATAGGACAAGGCTACCTACTGAATTTATTTACACTTGATCAATAAATAAGTCGAATTCTATAGGCATTGAAACACAGGTAAACAACCAGAGTGTGACTCTGACTTAATCGTCATCAGGCTCACGGTTTGAGGCTAATATGATTCTAGTTTTACTGACGACTGAATATTTCTTTCTACAAATGAAAAGCAAAAAGAAAATAATATTATCACGTACATTAGTCATGAAAACTGGCCGGATGGACGAAGCCGAGGAAAGCCTGAAGGATCCCTCGTTTGTCTTGCTTAGCGACTTTTTTTAAGAAAATGGACAATTCATGATACCCTAGTACCGCTAAGTGTATTTATTTCTATACAAGCTGTTACTAGCCACTTCATCTTTATTGATTTAGGTTATGGAGTAACTTACCGTGTGAACTCTCTTTTGTTGTAATAAAAAGAATACTATTTTTTTATATAAGCCGAATAATTATAAAGACGAATTTTATTAATAAGGTGAATTATTATGAAGAGATGCCAGACAGATAGATATACTTTCGCATTAATAACATTAGTATGGATTGTCGGTTGGTAACTCAATTGATAGCAAAAATAATGCAAACTTGATTCCGCGTCTTTAAAACTACATTTTTTACTGATATTTTGATGATATATTTTATCATTTTTAACGTATCATATTTTGGATTAACATTATAACAATGAACAAGTTTAGTTACGTTTTTTGTGGATTTAAATAACCTAAATCAAAATGAAATACTGTGAACTTGCAAAAATCAAACTCGAGCAAAAAATTTAATTACAAAGCAGTTACCTAGTCAGTTAACTAGTTCTATGCCCGTCAGACAGAAGAAGAATAGAAATACTTCAACTTTTTCATTCACGGCATTACAGAAAAATACTTTTGCATCTGCGAATAGTTCTACTTTAGCAACCGAGTTAACTAAAACTAATTTTATCCAATCAAAATGAATCAAAAATGATTAAACAGTGAATCCCCAATGACCTTTCGGAACATCAGTGAAATAATTTTTTATTTATTAAAACAAGAGAAATATGAAAAAAAAAAAATAACTAAATCATACCAGAGGAGTCATTTCTCGTCTTAAATCTCAATAATATTGTCCTGGCTAATATTATAGTGGCAAAAGTGTGCTTGGTTTTTCTTTCAATCACGCAGAAACGCAGCAACAGATCAATACGATTTTTTATATGGATCTATATATATTTTGTATGTATATAATTTTTTTTTAATATATTTTTTTAAACCTATAGATATATATTTATTACTTCCTTTTTTTGTATTGTTGAGGACTTGGAGAGGGCACAACAATGGATTTCCGTGGGATTTCAAAAACTAACAACGGACGAAGTCGCGGGTAAAAGCAAGTGAATGAATAAAAGTAATAAAGATCGCTAATAAAATAACAACCCTCCACAGTTTCCGATGGCCGCCGAGCCGTGAACTTGATATACGTGATTTATATTCAATAATTAATTGAATCAATTCGTATTTTCATTCCAATTTTACTGACAAAGAGCTTTTAAGCAACGAATTGAAACAACACAAATTAATATTGTGATTTTATAATATTCGCTCCCACCATCTACAAAATTACCAATTTAGTTTTTTCCGATTTTCAGCTTTTCTTTGGGTTTCCCAATTATTATTTTTTTGGTTTTTAAACCACCCATGTATTATAGAGCGAACAAAACATATAAAAAATTCAAGCCGTTTTTGAATTTTAGCGAGACTAACAGCAATTGATTTTACATAATATACCAATAGATATTATATCGCCAAAACATTTTTCATTTTATTATTATTATGACAAAACCATACATAACGTTCAATATATTTTTTTAATTTACTACTAGGTACTATAAACCTGTACAGCTTTGTTTAGTCAGTGTTTCCAATAAACCAAAATCCAATATAATGGAACTTCAAAATATTTTTCGTAATAAAAATATGGCCTTTTTGTCATACATATGCATGAAGTGGCAACCATAAAACTGGGCTTAAAAATACAGCGAAACAGAACCTGGTGCTACATCGATTTCCACGAGCTTAGTTATTCGTGTTCGCAGATTTAAAAAATACCAAACAGCTTACCAATTTTAGGTTTCAAGAAAAATATAGTAAGTAAAAATAATGATGACTAGTTATTTCAATGAAGAAAAATGATAAATGGATATCGTCAACCATTTTTCATTCTTCTTCATTGAAATACCTAGTCATTTGAAGCTTCGTAGAAAATGAATTTTTTTAATGCTCTATTGTTTATTATATTAAAATTTAATCATCGTATTCAGTAGCATAATATTACTCATAGTAATATTTATGTACATTCTGAGTTCTATTTCTAAAACGAATCTTTCAATACAACCCAAATGGCTGAGCGCGATCTAAAATGATTTAAGTTTATATCGACTAGTGTAACTAATTTGTATTGAGTACTAAATTGCAACAATTCTAAGACTTTATTTGAAAGCCAAATAAACGATGCACCAAGCATATTATATTCTTTTAATGGGCATTTATTTAAAAAAAAAACATCGTTCTGTAACTTAACTAACTTTATCTCTTTTGAAATTAGTTTTCGATTTTTTAATAAAAAAATACCTCAGTAATATTTGTTTTCTGTATGAATTTGAAATTAATATTTTGAGTTTAATAATTGAATTTATTTATTGGTAATCTCCTCACTTAAGTGTGTTTGTATGTTGGTTTATTGATTTGTTGGTTTATCCTTCAATCACGCGGCAACAAAGCAACGGATCGACGAGATTTTTTGCATGGGTATAGTTGAGGACCGGGAAAGTGACATAGGCTACTTTTTATCCCAGAAAATCAAAGAGACCCCGCGAGATTTTTAAAAACTAAATACATGCAAACAAACGAAAAGATGAATTTCAGTTATACTAAAGTAATTCGAGAGATTTTAAAAAAGGGCTGCTTAACATGCACAACGTCATAAATAAGGCTGTCATAACACGGTTATATTTATTTTGCTTTCTCTACGTAATGTGGTGTACAATAAAATTAAGTAGGTATATTCGTTCATTCATACACCTGCAATATTTGTAGCTTCTGCTCGTTAAAGCGTAGAGGTCTCGTCTGCTTTTCCTTCGAGCATAACGACCATTTCCTCTTTGCATGCGAATCGACTCACTGTATGTTATTATTATACCTATTCATAGATATCAGTGTGATATTTCTCTTTTGTTGAAGTTTCATAGTTTGTTCATACAAAATTTGCATTTCAAAGACAATCTATTTAAAACTAGCCATTTAATAAATGCAATCTATTTAAAACACACACACACACACACATATACAAACAAAACTCAAACTGTGTGTATTAGTAACTCGGTAATGTGTTTGTTTTTGGTTTGTCCTTCAGTCACGCAGCAACGGAGCAACAAGTTGATGTGAGTTTTCGCATGGATAGGTATAGTTGAGGACTTGGAAAGTGACATAAGCTACTTTTCATCCCGGAAAAAAAGGTCCCCGTCGATTTTTTAAAACATACTTTGTAGTCCTTTTATCAGGTTACTATACAGGATGAAAGAATAAAATTTGAATGTAGTCTTTTGTTATTTAAATATTTTCTTAATTAAAAAAACCTGGGCCTTAATTAATTAAATGGCACAATTGGGGTGTAGCATCATTAATTATATCAGGAGCGATACCACACCGGGGATGCCTGAAAGCATCCTCCGGCCCTGTATTTTCAACGAAAAATACATTTTAAATTATGAAAACTTTCATTACAGACTATCAATATGATTTAAAACATGTTGCGGAGTTGATTTACTACATTTTTTCGATATTTTACGCTTCGAAATATGGATGCTGTATAGGCGAATACATAGACAAACTATGGGATTGCGAATTTTATTATTTAAAAAAAAGTACCTACTAAATTGAGAACCTCCTTTTTGAAAGTCAGTTATAAAAGAATTGTACCTAAAAGCTTCATAAATTGTCATAAAATTTTGAAAACCTACGAACAGTGGATAAGTCTCCTAGAGAGTAGGTATTGTATTCAAAAACCTTATTTGAGGTAATACCTGTGTAATGCAATAAACTCAATTTAAATCGGGTCAGGAGTGAATATTACTAACATAGATGCTAACAAATTTTAATTTAAGCTTTCAATATTATGGGTTATGTCTGAATTATTTATTTATTTTATTTATAATAACAGAAAAAAAATAAAAACACGGCTGCAGCGCTCCGTTATGCTGTGTGTGTTATCAAAGTACCTGCCTAAAAGTGAACAAAGCCCCATTCAAATCAGCCTTCAAAAACAGCAACAAACAAAACACAACCTCTGAAGCCAAACATATAATATCGTCTACGTTTCATTACGGTTAGAAAGAAGGTAATTTGTATAACTGATATTTTACCAAGGTTAACTAATTTCCCGACAAATTAATTACCTTAACGGCATCGTAAAGCTCTCATGGGTTTGCGAGCAGCCCCTCTAATTGTTTAGTGGTCATACGATACTTTTTGCCGCAGTTTGCTCAGTTAAGGCCTGAAACAAACGAATCACGGGGCGTCAGAGCAGCGTCGACGTGTTAAACGCGGCTTCCAAAAAATAGCCGTAATAGTTCGTGTCATACTTTCTGATAACTTCATGTCAAATTACGTCACAATAGAATTCTCAGTTGCTACGCCGCACTAACTATGTAGCATTCAATCCGACACAAGATAAAGAAAAACCTCGATTACGAAAAATTGATTTTGTTCGTGTAAAATATAGTCTGTAGCCTATGCCTGTAATAATGAATCGAAAAAACATCGTAAAAAAACACGTATCTAGTAGGGGAGCCCCTAATTTTTAATTTAGTTTTATTATTTGTTCTTACCCAACAGAAATACACATTCTCTGAAAATTTCAACTTTCTACCTATTACGTCTGTCTGTCTCATGATACAGCTCGCTGACAGACAGATGGACGGTCGGATGGACGGACAGCGGATGCTTAGTAATAGAGTCCCGTTGGTTACCCTTCGGGTACGGAATCCTTAAAAAAATTCCGCTGTAGCGTTTAAACGAATCGTGTGAAATGTAACTGTTCATAGATCTTCTACTTTAATGTATAATAGGAATATTACGACATACCAAGAGTTTAGCAGACGAAATGATACATTTTATTAAGGTTGCTTAATATGAACTGGGACCGGCAAAATATAATAATAAATTTTTCAACACACTTGCTCATAAAATGGCTCCCGGTTCACCGCAATTAGGCACACAATGACACCTTTAACTCAAACTGTGACTTTTTATTACCATTATTCACAATGTGAGTTATAGAATTTTTTTTTTTAATTTTATTGGTTGAGTTGCTTTGTTCTTAAAAAAGTTTCTATTACAAAAAAAATCCTACCTATTGCCAAGATACCTATTGCTTGCTCATTTCATACAACTTCGTATTTAAATAGATCATTTCAACTTGTATGTGTTTAATAAATAAAACTGTCACTCAAATATAACTTTTGTTTTTTCTGTAATAAAGAAAACTGGAAATTCCCCATTTTGTACGTATATAAGAGAAAAGCCAAAAAAAAAAGAAACCTCATTCTTTTAGTCTATGGCCATTAAAGGTGCGCGCGCATTCCGGAAAACTGATTAAATCAAATAAACACCTGAATAGGCTGTATGGTCGTCGATCTTTGCCTGCCCTCAAGAGCATCTCAACAGGGCGAACAAAAGAACAACATTAATTTTTTCACTACTCGTTTTCACTGTTTTGTACCATAATTTACTATTTTAGTATTATTTTCTTCACAAGTATGTTGAAAAACGTCGTATGATACACGTGTATATTGATGATAACCGTCCTCGGCTACCTTAAGACCCTCACCTAACGGCTCGGGTCTCAATAGCGCCTCAGCGGTAATCACCAACTTTTACACTTGTACCATAATGTACTATTGTGCTCCCTCCCCCCTCTACTCCTTACATTATAACAATATGATATCATTTATGATATAACCCAGAATACGCACACACTTGTGCTCTATAATATCTCCCGCGCAGATGGCTGATCTCTGTGGAGATTGGCCGCCGTGGTCGGAGAACATTATTATTATTTTATTATTTTTATTTATATATTAAATTAGTGCTTCGAAGGGTCAGCCTTTGTTACCTCGCACATTGTGAAATTTTTCCCAAAATCGGACATCCCTTTTTTATGATACTAATCGAAACTTTAAGCTTTTTTTAATGCTAGAGTAGAACACCCAGAAGTTAATTCTGTTTAGAACCGGAGTTATAATTTTTTTAAATTTTTTTTTATGGTTACCAGAAAAAAACTAAGAAATTCTGTAACTTTCTACGTAACGAAAGTTTTCAAGTTTCAATTATAGCATGCTATAAAATCAATTAAGTGCTATTTTTGGAAACATATAATTAATTTCTAAGTGAACAATAAAGGAAGATATGCTTTTTTAAAACTAATGTTGAAATTAATTTTTTTCTCATCTTTGTATAGATATTAGCATCTAATTTTCACATATTGTATTTATTAGTGCTATGTTAACCCGCCTGTATAATATCAGATACGTAACACTTAGGACCTCGGAGTTATTGAATTTTAAAAATTTCATTTTATGCAACTCAATAATAATGATCCATTGCGCCCGAGGGTAAAAGGTTGCCCGGAGGTTTTTACATTCGCTCATAAAACGCACGTGATACTCGGGTACTTCGGCGCTATTACACTGCAAAGGTTCTACACTAACCGTACACAATTTCCGCACGGAAACAATTCATATTACGTACCTTACTTTCGTATTAAGAGGGGAAACTTTTGGAAAAAGAAGGAACTTTAATGATGTGAAATGCCATTGTTCTTCGTCGCTCGTGGGTGTAGCTCACAAACATAATACTAAAAGGGCAACACATGGTCCAGCCCTGGTAGTATGGGCGGGAGAAATTTTATCCCCGGGAAAAGGATAAAACGTTTATCCCCTCGCTTAACTTTATCCACCCGTTGAGTATGGGCACAGCGGTGGAAATAACACTCATTGGATATACTTATAGAAATACACATCGTCTTCTCCTCTGTCGCCATGCTTTGGCATAGGGAAAAGATAATTTTATCCCCTGTCAGTGGATAAAATCGGGGAATAAAACTTTTATCTCCTGCCCATGCTACCAGTGCAGAAATGGGAAACATCAAGTCCTGAACTAATCACGCCTTAAGAGAACTGATCTCTTAAAACGCTGAAACCCTACTGTAGCGGATGGAAACAGTAAAACACTGGTTTTGAGCAAAAGGGCTTGGCGGAATCGTAGTTCGTAGGAGCTTGTAGTTTGGGCGGTTGGCGACGGGCGGCGAATTTAAAAACGGACCTTTTTCAAACGTTAGTGTCACCAACTGACAGTTGCCCCCCGCACCCCTGCATCCGTATGAACTACGTTCCGTTTATGCCGTATTTATTATAATAATAAAATATGTCAACACAAAACAATATTTAACAATTCGCGTCGCTAACACCTACCTTACTATTTCAATATTTCGTAATCAATTTTATACATGAGACTAACAATACGCAGTTGAGAGACAAGAAAAGGAAGCCAGTGTAATCCTAACAGGAAGATATGGATTATTAAGAAGATATACCTTTCAATCCTATTATTCTATTTTTAACATTATAAATGCGAAAGTTTGAATGTTTGTTACTCAATCACGTCGCAACGACTGAACCGATTTGGCTGAAATTTGGCACAGTGATAGATTACAGTAGGAATAGCACATAGGCTTTTTATCCCAGGAAATAAGAGAGTTCCCGCGGGAATAAAAAACCTTAATCCACGCGAACGAAGTCGCGGGTATCATCTAGTATATTATAAAACAAAGTGGCATATTAGTTACACCAACTCAAGAACGGCGGGACCGATTTTTATAACCTTTGATTTGTTGGATTTGTCTTCGAATAGCAGAATAACTATTAAAACATCAAAAAAATTGATAAAATTTTTTTATAAATTGATTTTTGTTGATGATATTTACTTTCTGATACATTTTGTATGGAACGGCTTTTTGATGATATCTCGTGAACGGATTGACTGGTTTTGATGAATTTTTATATATATATAGACTTCTGAAAAACTGTAACCTTACTCACGCAGACTAATCGCGGGCAAAAGCTAGTTATTAATAAATAATTATTATCTTAATTCTATTACGTACCCTTTTGTAGCAGAAAACAATTGTTTTTGCCCTGAAGCAGCTGCGAACGGAAAACCATAAAGAGTGTTTGTTGTGCCCAAGTTAATCCGGATAATGGATAAGCGGCAAATGTTGTCACTCATCCGGCCCGGGCAAATCTCACCCGGTCATAAAGGAGCAAATAAAAATGTTTGTGGATTAAAAAGGGTCTGAGCGTGTATAATGGGTTCAGTAATTTCAGAATGAAATAAATTTGACATTTAAACTAATTAATACTGTAAGCCTGTACTGTTATCATCACTAGAGGTCAATTATAGATCTTTATTATTGTTTACTATTTTTTTTCAATTTTTGAGTTTAAGTATTCCTTTTAAATTAATCTATCGTTCATTATAGAATTTATATTTATAATAACATAAATTTATTATTTAAAATATAATATAATTATAAGATACATCCATGATTGCGGGTAGCCGTCATGGATTGCTTAGAAAGATGGCGGACGGGCGGGTTGCTTACGGTGTGCAACAATTATAATTTGGAAAATGTAAAATATTATACGAGGTGTGAGTAACTAGTGGAGTTAATTTTATTTGAAAATCCCCATTAACCTGAGGCTGTAGCTACAATACACACATAGAATGGGACTGTACTTACAATATCTTGTATATCGAACGAAGACCACTGAACAAAGCTTGCTGTGCTTGTGCAAAGCTTGTGCCACTTACGTCAGCCACCAGACACAAGTGGCTTACTTGACATAGTCCGTCCACCTGTATCGCTTTCTCTCTTTTTTTTTCTGAAGTAGGCCAATTTACAATCTATCCTACTAATATTTTAAATGCAAAAGTAAGTGAGAATGGATGGATGGAATTCGTCCATTCATCTAGTAGAATGGATTCATGGATGTTTGTTACTACTTCACGCCAAAACGAATGAACCGATTTAGCAGATATTTGGAATAGAGATAGCCAATATCTAGGATTAGCACATGGGCTACATTTTATTCCGGAAAATAAAAAGACCTGCGGGAATTAAAAATCCTAAATCATTTCTAATATTTTCATTAGTTGTCTTTGATACGGTTTGCACTCTTTCGAAGACAAAATAATTGTTCTAATTTTGGGCCTAACAAAATATAAATTAGTCTTTTTATTAACTACACTAACTAACTCGTAACTAAATCTCTCCGGACATCATAGAAAATAAAGGAGAAAAGGAATCTGTGTAAAGAAAAACTGTTAAGAGTAACAACAATCAGTACCCGCGCAAATAAAGTAGTTAATCTCTTAGCAAATAAAGCGCTTGAATAAATATAGTTTGCAACAGCTGCGAGCAAACTTTGTTTAATTGAGCGTTTAATACTAAATTAATTACGTCGAGAATACCCATAACAGTACTACAATTTTCAAACGGAAAGTTCTTTAGTTGGCTAACAGTAGGAATTAATGTGAATTTTATGGAGATTTTTCAAATTACAAATAAGAATCGGCCTGTAGATCAAAATAGCTAAAACATAGTCAAAGAGAAGCGCAAGAACTGAACAGATTTCAGAAGTGCGTGCCCGGGATCAAACCCTAACTATAATGTCGGTGTCTCTAAATAAAGAATGAATAGGCATCTTCTAGGCAAGCGCGCTTATCAATCTTAGGCTGCATCTTCACTTACCATCAGGTGAGATCGCAGCCAAGCGCTAGTCTATACAACGTGTAACAAAAGTGTGAAATAACCCTGAAGAAGGTGAATGTGCCCATGAAACTGAACAACTTTCCCCAAGGAACATAGGTCGAAATGTGAAAAAAAAAATGTGGAGCTCCCATACAAAATTGACGACCTGCTGACTGCTGACGGCTGATTGATTTACTATGCGAGGTAAAAAATTTTTTTTCATAAATTTCGACCTATGTTCCTTGGGGAAAGTTGTTCAGTTTTATGAGCACATCCACTTCCATCAGGGTTATTTCACACTTTTGTTACACGTTGTATATTAAACGAAAAAAACCCGCAACCCGACGAAAAGGAGACCGCACTCCTAGTCCTAACCACTAGGCTATCACTGCTCTTAAGACCAATAATGAAGTAAGTTGAAACAATTATAATGCTGTGTGTAAAATTGTGTGTATAGTCCTAATTACAGACAAAAGTTGTACATTCGAAGTTAGCTGTTCCAAATTAACACCACCATTGTCAAAAACATAGCAAAGTTTAATACAATTGCTTAATTATCCAAACAGCGAGTAAAATTAACTGAATTTGAAGCGTACATGCTAATACAATCGCACACATGAACACGCTCGTTAATCACAAACTCATACGAGTATGAATATTCAGTGATTTAGCACGCCGTTGTTAATGTGTAGACTGAACTTCAATTTTCAATTTTCTTTAATAAAATCAGTAGGAACGACGACAGCACTGAAAACGATTTGTTTTTCTGTAGGTACATTGTAAAAATTTAAAAAAAAATTACAAGCTGCCATTTAACTTGCAATATGTGTGTATGTATGTTTAAATCAAATCTTGCAAGCTGAATTAGAACCACTTCCCGGCGTCCGATTAAGCTGAAATTTTGCATTATGTAAATCGGATCGAATCGGAATCGGAAGGACATGCCAACAAAAAAACACACTTTCGCATTTAAAATTTTAGTAAGGATTTGAATTGTGCTTACCTAAGGCTGCATTTTTGGTGAGGAGCTGTGAGTGGGAAGAGAATGAAATGACGTAGCGGGGCGCTAGCTGTTTTTCAGTGAACAGCGGTGAGTGGCAGTGGAATAGGTAATGGCCCGCCGCAGCCTGCGACATGAATTCGCCATGACTGTATATTTTGCAATATTAGACAGGGTAACTACAACATCCTTACCCTGCTAGCAAGATTAAAAGCGTGAAATGAAAGCGTATTCAATTCAATTCAATTCTCAAACATTGGCTTTTAGGCGTGCCAACTGGACACAAATACACTAGCCCAACGGTTAAAGGTGCGGACTGAAAACTGAAAGGTTGCAGGTTCGAACCCTGCACTATTGTCGTACCTACTCCTAGCACAAGCTTTCCGCTTATTGGGAGGGAATAGGACGATATTAGTCAATTCAGCTTGGCTAATATTCTTTAAAAAAAATCTTAAAACGCATTTAACCTGGAACCCCTGAAAAGGAGCCAAAGTCTTAGCTACTTGGCAATCATCGCTTCAGCAATTTGGGTACGATGTGATAAATAGAAGAAGCAAATCAATCTACTTATATACATCACGCAGTATGTACCTCAAACTCCACGCAGAGACTGGCAGTGATTGATGTGCCCCTATCAAGAAATATTGTGGTTCTTGCAAATTAATGCTTCTAAACAAATTCATATAATAGTACATTATTGCAAAGGCAGGGAAGTAGGCAATTGCCATTTCCCGCCGAGGCATATATAGTGCTTTTCTCAAAAGAATGCAGGGAAATAAAACACTTTTTATATTATACATCCAAATCCATCCGCCATTTTGGTTTAAATCTGGTGGAGTAGGTACAATCAATCTCCATTTCACTCTCTGAACCGTTGGAACTCATTTTGATTATTATTAAATTTATATTTATCAAGTAGATATGTAAATAACAAATCAAGACGAATTTTCAGCTTTACCGCCAATTTTTTTTTTTTATTATCTGTGCCGACAGGCAAACGCATTTATGGCTATACAGCCACGTAAACGCAATTTGTACTAAGCAAAGAGACTATGGTATGCCAAGAATGACAAAAGAGATCCGATCAAGGAGTATTTAGTAACCCCAGCACGCCATTTCATACTGTTGTATGAAACGGCATTAGGGTGGCAGACCCAATTATGGGCACTTTAAGAGTTTATCTTATTTCAAATATGTTTTTTAAGTTTAAATTTAACCAAATTCTATAAATCACTGTGTTCAGAAGGTTACTTGTTTAATAAAATATATAATTAAAGAAGATATTGATTTTTTTTTGTTTAAATCAACTAGAATTTTAAATAAGATTGAAAAATGACACAGTCCCCAATTATTCGCACATTTGTTACCAGTTATGGGCACAAAATTATCCAATTATCAACACTCAGATTTTAATAGAGTTTAAGGGAAATATAACGCTAGGCTACCTACGGAAGTCTTTTAGAATATAGATTTTATTACGAAATAATATACGGAAATTCTTACAGTAACTGTAGGTGACTTAATTTTTTTATATTTATTATATTTAAAACAAACACCCTTACATATTTAATAATAAACGTAAACATAATTTTTATCAAACGTCAGACGTCCACAGCTGGACAAAGGTCTCTTATATGGACTTCCACAGGCCTCGGTCTTACGCTACCTGAATCCAGCGGCTCTCTGCGACTCGTTTGATGTCGTCGGTCCCCCTAGCTTCCCGGTACGGGATCGCTACTCCAACACCATGGGATCCCATCGACCATCAACTCTTCGAATTATATGCCCGCCCATTTCCACTTCAGTTTCGCTTAGCTATGTCCGTGACTTTGATTCTCTTACAGATATCCTCATTTCTGATATGATCTCGCAGGGATACTCCAAGGATATCTCTCTTCATCGTCCGCTGAATGATTTTTGTTTAGTGATAAATAACTACCCATAGAACTTCTCAACCTCACTCTATACCTCAGGTGGAGAAGAAACGTGACAGCCTTCGTCAGTTTTCAGCCGCGTCAGCTGGCTCTGTCCGATAGATAGATCTCTCACGGACACTTTGGAATGGAACTTCTGTTCCACTAGATGGTATCTTTAATACACTTGGTATTCAAAGCCCGCAGGTCGCGAGTTTTTTTCTTAGAGATCTGCCTATTAACTTACCAGTAGGCATCCGCGTCTGCTGACGACTGAAGTCTCATCTCTTGTCTGTCTTCCATCAGTTTGACAGTAAGGTCTGAGAACTTCTTGGTCCTTTTCGTGTGATGGGTCTTAAAGAATATAGACTCCAGAGTATGGACAGTTTACATACACTTTTTAAGATCGTCTACAGACTCCCAGGCTGCTAGGGAATCGAATCGCTTCGGAGTGTTAATAAACAGGAAAATCTCCAAATTTTGTAACCAGATACTGACACCCCTTGTTTTGCAATGAAATAACGGGAAAGTTTCATTTACTTTTTGAATTAGTAACTAATAATACTAAGAAAATCAATTGAAAGCAATTATATTATTAAAACTCAAATAAAACCACAGTTAAATCATTATTAAGTAAGTACTGACCCTTAACGTCGATGAGTCAAAATGGCCGAAAAACTTCGGGAACTCCAGAACGATATCTTTCAACTACGATACTGACGTCATTTTAAAACTTTCCAGATTAGAAAGGTTTCGATTGTGAAAAATATGAATTCCCCTAAATATTTTTTAATCTGAAAATTTAAAAACCACAATCAGAAACTTATATTTTAATCTTTTTTGCCAAAGTGCGAATAAACTGGTGCAGTGCTAGCTATTGGGTTGGTCACCCTACATTACAAAGCTCCTGCAATATTTAAAAAAAAAAACGCTCCGTTGTAATGTTCCAAATTCAAAAAACGCTCTTGCAATGGATTTGATTTTCTTTGTCCGACAATTCGATACTTCGCGTGTTCTTTTTTCGAAAATAATGACAATATTTCCATGCATGTTTGAGAAAATACATTTTAGTGAGGTATTTTAATTTAAATGTTTTATGTTTCTTTCTGTTTATTTTTTGTATTTTATCGGGTTATAGGTAAAAATATACAGTAGAGATTGTCCGAATATTGATTCTTAGCCTATAACAAAACTAAATAGGAACATATAATGCTTTGCAAAAATCACCATCAGTTAAGACGACTGTACTCCATACTTCTTTCTGAAGCGGGAAGGTGCTCTGTGCATTTTATAAGCATTATCATATAAATTGCATTTCGTTTCAGTCAGTGTAATGCAAAATAGTCAGAGTAGAATTTGAACAAGACCATAATGATTTATTGTTGTTTACTATACTTTTTTCACAGGGACCTTAAGATAGAGTTCGTAAATCAAATTATACAAAATTATGCAGAAGTTTATCAACGTCGACTTCGTCATCGTTTGAATCTGGAGGCTTTGAAGCTTCTCGATAACACGAACATTAAAAGGAGACTTAAAAGAACAAAACAGTTCGAGTTAGTGTTTGAAAGTGCATAAGTGCGGAGTCAATGCAATAGTGCTTGTGTTACTTAACTAGGTCACAAGTACATAGTGTACTCATTAGAATAAACTAAGGACAGTTATTGGACGGTAAATTAGATATAGAAATTAATAATAAGTAGAAGTTTAAGTTAAAATAATATTACTTATTAGCCTATAAGCTAGATGGTAGTATAAAATAAAGCCAACATTACATAATGGTGCTTTATTGTAGGAAAAAAAAGACGTGTGGCACTCGGGGACTGCCGCGGTAAAGCTATTGCATAGCATTTTTTATCAACGTCATCTAGCGGTGAGAGGAGTCCGTGTTCCCATCAAGCCTTAAGTTTTTTTCGTTACGCAATTTCTGGATTCGGTCTCCACGCTCAAGGCCCGCGATAGAAGCTATGCAATAGCTTAAAAAAAATTGCCTGAAAAGTATGACAGCGGCTAGACACAAGAGCAACTGTAAAATTACAATAATGTCCTCCTGACCGAAATCGGCTACGGCGTCAATATTTCTGCGTGGTCGCACTCGTATTAATGCCCATAAGATGTGTGCACTGTGCATATAATAGAGTACTCTCTATTCTCTCACTCTCATCGTACCGATGATGGTCCAATCAACTACCTACCCGAAGTAGGTGGACGATCTCAAGTGAGTCGCTGAGAGCTACTGGACACAAGTGAAACAAGATCGTGTTCTGTGAAGATCCTTGAAAGAGACCTATTTCCAGCCATGGAGACGATGACGAGCGACGACGTGCTCCTTTTAATAAAATAACTGAGTCCAAAAGAAATAAGAGGGCATTTTAAAAGTATTGTTTGAAACAAGAAACAACAAGAAAGTTCAAAAACTTTTCCGCGGAGCTTAGAAACAAGATCGAGCTGACGTTGAAGACGTTCTACAACAATTAAAATGCCTATTAAGAACATACTTTGTCGAACTATTTATCAAAATGACAAATTATATTACGACAAGGATCAAGATAAGCATGAAAGAAATATGTCTTATAATCATGAGATATCACTAGCGGTCAATCACACACATTATGCTTTTATCGTCGACAGCTTTTCGGAAGCTCCAAGTTGCGACTGAGCTTTAAATTTTACAGAACTCTTTTTGAATTTTTAAATTCTTTTGAACCTATGCAGGTTAATTCCACGTCTTGAAACAATAAAATTAACAAAAAACTATGCAGTTTCATTTAATTTCTAGTTGAAAAAGTGTCCGCAAAAGTTACGAGGAATATGCAGACATTTAATTTTCCATTTTCTTTCTTATTTCTTTATAAAACTTGTATTGGTATTTTTACAACATTTAAAAACACACTGATGCGTAAACTTGAGTGGGAATTTATTTTTCACGGACTGGACATTTTTTGACGACCTTCTTCTTCTTTCTTCTTTATCAAGCGATAGACTTCCACTGCTGGACAAAGGTCTCTTGCATGGACTTCCACAGGTCTCGGTCTTGCGCCGCGTGAATCCAGCGGCTCTCTGCTACTCGATTGATGTCGTCGGTCCACCTAATGGGGAGGTCTGGGATCTTTTGACGACTTAAAGTATAAATCTAGTGCATTATTTATGAATCGAAACTAAGCGCAGCATTCTAATAAATTCAAAAAAAAACAAAATTCAAACACATTTATTTCATGGCTTAGGCCAAATGTTGGCTCTTACGACAAGTCGAGAATCTACCATTTCCATAATATTTTCAGACATCTCAAGTGGGTACCATGACTTGACATACCATGTGCACCAATTACTACACAGTATCGAACCAGCCAATAAATCGCGATCAGCGATATTAAAAGTATCATGTCTGCTTTGCTTCTGTGATGAATGACAGATATGAATGGGAGGTAAGAGATCATTGGTAATTGAATAAATTATTGATGAATGGAATTCCTCCCTTTCGTCCTTCATATTAAATTGAGTTTTACTGCAAATAAAATGTTTCCATTTGAGGTTGATATATTGGTGGCAATAATTCAGGACTTTGTTTTATGCTCCAAATAAATCCTAAAATATGTCTGCTCTTTGTAGCTATACGTACCCACAGGTAATTAGTCATGGGAATGCTATGATATTTAAAACGATCTTTGGCTGGTGGTCTCTTTAAGAATCTAAAAGCGTATAAGGGCCTTTCACTAAGTATCCGTAACAGATACCTAATAGAATTAAATTCATCACATTAATCTTCTATACTAATATTAATTAATTTAATTTTTTTAATTATAATTCTATACTTTAATACAAATATATACGCAAACAAAAAACTTACTGGCTGTCTGACTAAGTGGCTGACTGATTGACTGATCTATCAGCGCAAAGCTCAAATCACTGAACGGATCGGATTGAAAGCTATACAGCAGACTTATGACTTAGGCATCTGTGAAGAAATATTTTTTAAATTCAACTCCTAAGGGTTTAAAATAGGGGCTTGTTACTATAAAGAAAACCCTGTGTAGTTACTACCAAGAATAACCTTGAACGAAGGTAAAGAACATTACAGCTTCTTCTATACATTAACAATGCGTACGTATGTATAAAATTCAATGCGAACATTTGCACCATATTAGTATTAATTGGTGCTTGCTTCATTTTGCGTCAATAGCACATTGGAGTGTGTACGAAACAATTAATTTGCACTGATGATACTGCTACGTCAGTTGCATGCCCGTTGATTCAGGCAATAAGTGTCGAAATCAAATCTCAACTACACTACAGACTGTTACATAATACAATACAATATATACCAATATTATTACTTGTATGTAATTGTGGGGAATATTAACGTTATAATATTGACTAACTTTTGCTCGCGGCTTCGCTCACGTTAAGTTCGATTTTTTGAACCCCTATTTTACCCCCTTAGGGGTTGAATTTTCAAAAATCCTTTCTTAGAGGATGCTTACTTCATAATAGGTATCTGTATGCCAAACAGTCCAATCTGTCCCGTGGTTTGAGCTGTGCGTTGATAGATCAGTCAGTCAGTCACTTAGTCCGTCAGTAAGTAAATTTTTTGTTTGCGTTTTATATATTTAGAAGATTAATGTTGAGAATAAAATTCTAGGATTACATATCTGTTACGGATACTTAGAGGCCCAGACACCACCACTTTTAGATTCTTAAAGAGACCACCAGTCAAAGATCATTTTAATAATTACATTTGTAAATTAATACTCTCTTGTAAGACACTGAATAATACTGGTAAGCATCTTCAGTTTGCAATAGAACTAGCCAGATTATAAACTGGCATTTCCAATAGTTTATATTACCGTATTGATTGTGAACGATTACGCATTGATGAACCAATCAATAGGTACAGTTTTATAATCATACCAATTTTTCGTACTTGCCGCTATTGCCGCAGTTAAGTTGTGAACTTTCCCCTTGATTGATTGTACAACGTATGTATAGTTCTTGCAATTTACGAGGGCGCGTGGCTCATGGTTGTGTGTGTGTCGTATCTATATAAGCGGGATCGAGAGCTCCCACCTAGGCTCATAACAGGCACGCATACTTACGCAATGTGCATGTATACGACGTAACCATAAGTAAAGCTCACGCGCCCTCGTGAATTGAAAAAACTATACTTACTCGGTATTGTACTGGAACGTCAAATCGCCAGACGGCACATCTTGATCGATTATATATGATAACTGGCCACGATCGAAACCGATCCACCAAATCAGACTAGACCAAGACAGATTTAAAAATTATAATTTCCAATATAACCCCTGCCGAGATTCGTTCAGAAACCTGTCAGTTAAAAGACCACTCATTACTGCGCTAGGGAAGTCGTAAGAAATTAAGATTCAAAACTAGGAAGTAATTAAATATCGATGCCTTTGACTAGTTAACAAGTAATTGCTAAGGGTGTCTTGGTAAAATTAAGGGTAATTCGGCTTTCGAATATACCTAAACGTATCTTGTATAAGTTTAAGCTTCTTATGAAGGTTTCAATACCTATTCAAGTTTTTCGTCGTTGAGATATAACAGATTGCTGGATGAATAATAATTGCCGAATTTCGGAAAGTTTGTACAACTTTTTATGGCTCGAGTTAACGGTCAACTCGGGACGCCAATATTTAACTTTTGTTTTATCGAGTTTCATGACTTTTATGGCAACAGCGACATGAAGATTAACGATTAGACCAAGAGCCATCAGCCTAGTTTAGACAAAGTCGCGGGCATCATCTAGTATAAAAATATTGCTTATGAAATGAAAATATTAGAGTTAACGAAGTTTATTAACATTTAGTGTACTATTAAAATTAATAATTCGAATTCAGTCTTCTTAATCCTATATATTTGAAATAGTAATCAAATTGTTATTTGCTCATTAGGTACAAAACAGAAGCGCGCTTTTCGAGCTTTTACGTAAAAACATTTTTTTCGTCCGATAGTTGCAAATATTCTCTATCCGTTGTAGTTAAGTCAGTTTTTTCCGTCTCTGACAACCGCAAGACGTAAATCCCCGAGTGAAGGATTACGAACGTCGCTCAGCGGAACGACTGACACTAACATTGAAGATAAGACAAAAGAAAGGAAAAGAAAACCCGTTGTCGGTTTGAATTGGTCGGTTGATATTAATTCATCAAGCCGGACATCAGTCTATTTATCAAATGGACAGAGTTAGATTTATACGTACTTAGTTTATTTTTTAAGTGTAGATTAAAATAGCTGCAGAAATTGTTTTAAAGTATCAGCTATAATATAATTTATATTGGGTACCTAATCTGTTACTTGGTGAGGTGTTGAAAGGGGTTATTCTAGTGGGCAATAGGAATCAATTGAGACCTGCTAACCGGGTCAATTTTATCAAAGAACTGATCGCTACCTATTTTCAAGTTATTATCGAAACCTTTAATATGATAGGTTCTGTTCTTAAAGTTACTTTTCGTTAATTGAGTTCTAATTTAAAGCATTCCTGGAGAAAGATTCTCATAATCTCAGAAATTTCAGAAATCAAGAGAGAAGACGACAAATTACGGAAATAACTTTCCTATTTTAAATGCTTCCCAAAAAGAGTATTTGATATTTGACTGACATTATTTTGTATATTTTAAATGAAAGGTGTTCAATATTATAACACAATGCTATTTTTCTTTTATTTTTAATCTTAACTAGTCTCAAAATTATAGAGCTTTGCAGTTTCCTGTTAGAGAGCGCTACTTTCTTGTGACGTCACTCTTCCTAGACGTTTTAATAAAAGACAGATACAGTCGCAGTAAAACAGCTTATAACTTATTTGTTTTTGATCGATTTATTTTCTTTTTTACAAATGTTATTTTTACATGTTATAGTTTCAATTAGAATGAATGAATATCAATATTGACAAAACAGCTATTGTTATTACTTTCACAAAATATTATGTTTTAAAAAAATAAATGCAGAATACGATACAAGGTATAGCTAGCAGTGGGTTTTAGGGAACGTGACTTGACAAGTGATTAAAAGGAATGAATTGTTCATGATTTATATGCAATTCATCATGAACGTTCTCTCTTTCAAATTCCTTTATCTGTAAGTGTACTTATGCGCATGGAGGCGGCGGCAGGGAGTTTTGGGCAGAAAAAAATTTCTCGCGTATCCATACAATTCATACACTTCATGCGGAATGACGTCACTATTTACAGGTGTCCTCTCTTTCAAATTCCTTTATCTGTCAGTGTACTTATGCCCACGGAAATGGCGGCAGGGGGGCCTTTAGATACATTTGGCAAAAAATTATGTCTTGCGTATCCATTTACATTTATTATTTATGATCGTGGCATGGTTTCTAGAGCTTCTACAAAATTTCACGTAGTATGATTGGTTGAAATCAAATAATAATATAATCGAACTCGTTTACAAAAATAAAGAAGTAGATAAATAAATGAAAATTTTACCTATATTTTCTGTATAAAGGTACTATGAAATCTAAACTATTTTCTCTTTGCAAGTACCTACTCGCAGACTCACGGTTCCACAACATTAGGAAAGGAAATTTTTTATTAAAGGAAATTTTGCGTTTCATTCTATTTAATCTTGTTAGTTATACAAAAGGGTATCATGACTTTAATGTCTTATACAAAGACGATATAGCAGATGATTTGGGACGCTCTAGGGTTTTATGGTTGGTAGCATGAATTACTTAGTTAATCTGATAAGGTAGATAGGCACTTTATAATGAAGTATTAAAACAAAACAAATAATAACAAAAAAATAATTAGGTATAGTTCTTGCAATTCACCACGGCGCGTGGCTCATGGTTGTGTGTGGGTCGTATCTGTATAAGTGTGAGTGACAGTTTGCTCGCGCCTGAACGCTCTCACCTATGCTCCTGAATCCTGACTAGAGGTGGTTAATATAGCACTTAGCAACATATTACAGCATGCTATCTTTCCATAGCACACAGCAAGTGCTACAAACGTAGGCGCTGTGGTGCTACGATGCTATAAATATCACGCGCTGTAGGCGGTGTAGCACACTGCGCGTAGCAGCGCGCGCGCCGGCCGCCCTCAGGCTTCCTAATTACAGTTTGCTATCCCCCCCCCCCCCTTACTCTATTGTCGTACCCACTCCTTACACAAGTGTATAATAACGCTTATTTGGAGGAGAAAGGAAAATTTTAATCAAGTTCACCTTGGTTGATATTCTTTCAACAAAAAAAGGCTTAATTTTAAATTTAAGGGATTAAGAAACTATTTCACGAGAAAACCAACTAGAAGAAATACGGTCTTACAAATAAATGGCAAGCTGCCAGTATTCGTGGAGAATTTTAACAATCCCCGCTAAGAACTACTATCATCGAAAGTTAGTGCAGTAGTCTCTATAACTGTAATAACACCGATATCCGGCTGGGGCCGACTAGATTATTCCCCGAGCCGCTAAGACGTTCTTCGATCTACCATTGCCTTCGTACTCCATTTAGCATTCTAGTCTTGATTGAGATACAAGTATGAACTAGAACTATCATTTTATTCTGCTGTTTATAGACACGCTAGCTGATGCCCGCGACTACGTTCGCGTGGATTGAGGTTTTTTTATTCCCGCGGGATTTCTCTTATTCCTATTCCAGACTATAATCTATCTCTATGCCAAATTTCAGCCAAATCGGTTCAGTCGTTGCGACGTGATTGAGTAACAAACATACAAACTTTCGCATTTATAATATTAATAGGATAGACACATTATTTATCATTAGGTAGTAATAGAAGAGAAAACATACACGATGCTCCATACTGCATAACCCATTCTGATATAGTTCTCGCAAATCACGAGGGCGCGTGGCTCATGGTTGTGTGTGTGTCGTATCTGTATAAGTGGGAGCGAAAGCTTGCTCGCGCCTGACCGCTCCTACCTAAGCTCCTGACACACGCACACTTACGCAATGTGCATGTACACGACGTAACCACAAGTAAAGTTCACGCGCCCTCATAAATTGCAATAACTATACTACAAATATGAAAATGTATTTGTTTGTTGGTTTTTATTTTCGTTTCTTGTTCTTAAAAAAAAAGAATATTACCCAAGCTAAGCTTGACTTATATTCTCCTCTCAAATAATCGAAAAGCTTATGCTAGGATATAGGATAGGGTTTGTTTTTCAATCACACAGATGAATGTAGGCAATACAATAGTCTCCGGGTACAAACACCTAAATAGGTATTTGTGTACGATATTAATTTTCAAGCATGAATAGTTGGGGCGTACAATATACGTATACAATTAGGCCGTTTACCCTCTATAAATACCCTGGAGTATCAGGTTAGGTATTGTTTGAGTAACTATGTTTTGCTATTATGTTTGGCCTATTCAATATCTACCTAATAGGTAGGTTTTTGCAATTTTAGGTAAATATTATCTACCTTTCGTAAGATAAATTTATTGCAAAAACAAAATATTCAATTCACTTCAATTATTTGCATTAGATTGAATTAATGTGGAGTAAATAATAATAAATATTTTACAAGCTTATGCAATTTTATATTGTTCCAATCTCATACAGTAATATATTGTAATCGATAGATTGAAAATACACTCCTCATCAAAAAAATCGAAACACCTCCGATTTTTTTTTCTTCTCATAATTAAACAAAAAAAGAGAATTATTTCCATGAAAATAATAACACAATTTTATAGCTGGTAGTTTGGCCTTTACAATGGTGTACGGAAATACTTAGATTTTCAATTGTTTATTCGATGAATGAACTGAAAATGAATTGAAACATTGTTTTGATAAAAAGGGTTGTTTAGAGTTTGCGTACTTTTTTCGCGCAAAAACTGAAAAACTAACCTTAATTGGCAATTTTTTTGTTTTTTATTTGTTAAATGTGCTTTGTCACGTCTAATAAAAAGTTTTTTTTTAAAGAAAACATTGACAGTTCGCCCGCAGAAGCAGCCCAAGTTGTGGCGTTGATGGATTTTGGGCTTAGTCAGAGTGTTGTGGCTGCAAGATTACATCTGAGCCTGTCATCTGTTCATAGAGTATACAAACGATATCGAGAGACTGGTTTCTTCATGCGCCGTCCAAGGTCTAGTAGGAATCGGTTCATTTTTGAGCGAGACGACCGGTTTATTACAACAGTTTTTTTGCGAAATCGACGCCTTAACGCTTTTCAACTGCAGCAGCAGCTTCGTGTTGTTCGAAGGGTGGCTGTAAGTGACTCTACAATTAGAAGAAGGTTGCAGGAACGTGGACTGGTACCACACAAGCCAGCAAATGGACTGAAACTAACTGCAGACCACCATAGAGCGCGTCTTAACTTTGCACGTGATCACCTAAATCGTCATTCAAACTGTGGAGCAAGATTCTCTTTTCTGATGAGTGTGAAATTATGCTGTATGGTAAGGATGGAAGGAATAAGGTATACAGAAGAGAAGAAGAACGCTATGCGCAATGCTGCATTGAAGAAAAAGTAAGCTGTGGTGGCGGTTCGTGGACAGTTTCGGGAGGCGTTAGTACTGACGGTAAGATAGAGCTTGTCTTCGCATCTGGACCACTTCTGCCTGCACTAACTAATCATCGATACATCGAACCATGTCTTGAGGCTCATATGATGCCCTATGCTCATTTTACTGGCGAAGCTTTTATATTCATGCATGATAATGCTAGAGCTCACATCGCGGCCGTCGTACAAGATTATCTTACTGAAGTTGGTATCTCTGTTATGGAATAACCAGCGAGGAGCCCTGATATAAATCTTATAGAGCACCTACGAGATGAACTAAAAAGGTGAATTCGAGCAAGATATCCCGCCCCAGAAACTCTTAACCAGTTGCAAAATGCAGCTCAAGAAGAATAGCAAAACATTCCACAGTATGTGATCCTAACTCTCATTCGATCAATGGAAAACCGTATGAAAGCAGTAATAAAGGTCCGGGGAGGGAATACAAGTTATTAAATAAACTGTTTCAAATCTTTTTTCTCATTGACGTGTGTTGTTTTTCCCATTTCCCTCATATTCCATACAGGGTAAAAATGACTCTTTAAACAAAACACGAAGCTTATCAAAATTTTAATTTGAATTTCGAATATTAACATTAGGAATTGAAAACCTTATACTATCCGCTATTAAACGACATTTAATATTTATTTATAAAAATAAAGATTTTTCTGATAATCCTTACGAGACATAAACTTGCGAGGTGTTTCGATTTTTTTGATGAGAAGTGTATAATAAATGCAAAAGTTTGTGAGGATGGATGGATGGATGGTTGTTTGAAGCCTCAATAGCCCAACGGTTAAAGGTGCGGACTGAAAACTGAAAGGTCGCAGGTTCGAATCCCACCCGTTGCACTATTGTCGTACCCACTCCTAGCACAAGCTTTCCGCTTATTTGGAGGGGATAGGAGGATATTAGGCAACTTGAGCTTGGCTAATATTCTTTTTAAAAAAAAATGACAAAAATACTCATTGTTGTTATGATTGATTTACACATAAAAACATATAAGATAAGACTTCACAGAAGTTTTCATAATTTTATTTATTTATTTATCTAGTACTAAAGAACAAAACGATAAAAAATAAACATCTAAAGGACGTGCACAAGGACAGCTTATCTCTAAGAAAGAAATTTATTCCCAGAAGCCCTCGAATGTGAGAACATACAGAGGTAGGTACTTTAAAGTTAGATTATTAACTAACTTTAAAGTACTAATTATAAATAACTACAGATACAAACAGACAAATTATAATAATTAAGAATATATTACGTACACAATAAACACATAATATTATACTCACTATAAATTATATACAAATAGATAATATAATAATAAAAAATTTGGAATAATAAAATGTTACTTGATCTACAGCTATTTTAGACATCATGTAGATATGAATATCGAAAATCAAAACATATAACGTTTGTTTTATTCATGTTTTGTATCGCGGGACAAAGCCCGGATCTTAAGCTTGCCCGGGGACATGCCTCCTACACGTAGAGGGCTCATGAGAGAATTGATCTAAATTGTACGATGAACACAACCGGATTTTATCTTTCAATACATCAAAGTTTATTGAACGATAGGTGAATCCCGGAGGGTGTCAGACTATTTTAAGGAATGGACACTAAACTACTTAATTGGTTCATTGGACGGGCTACTGTAGATAGTATATCTAGGCTACTGTAGATACTATAACTGCCTGACATTACAATAACTCGCAAATTGCAAATATGGCAGACGGTGTCTAGATGCCTAGATGGCCCCCACGGCAACGATAGTGCCAACACATTATGCAACAATGGTACCTATAGAGCGATTTCAACATCAGACGAATTATTTTGCCGAGTGGATTTTCTCCGTATTATGCCATTCAACATTATTTATTATTAAAAAAAAATTTTTTTCTGTGCATATTTATTTATCTAACAAACAACAATCGGAAAAATCTTCAAAGATCAGTATCAGTAGCAAATGTAAGTAGCTACATGGAAAACAGAATATAGTATAGGTATTTTGTAGTTACTTTGTTGTGTTGATAAGAAGACGTTATGTAAGGGCTTTATTCTCTCGAGGTTTCGTGTGGAGTACTAACTAGAAGGAAAATGTTTCTTAAGATGACTATTTATTCTTTTTAATCAGAACTAAGTATACCTAGTATATACTTATATCCAAACCAGAAGAGTGATTAAATAAGATTTGCTTGTTGATTTATGAAAATGGTATTTTCCGTTAAAAAAAACGATTTTGTGTGTCCGATCTGTCAGAGAAGCAATTTACATTTGAATGTTGTTTTATTGAAAAGATAAGATTTTTGTAAATTATCCATACTTCCATACTAATATTATATCCATACGGAAGTATGGACTACTAGATGATGCCCGCGACTTCGTCCGCGTGAATTTAGTTTTTAAAATCCCGCGGGAACTCTTTGATTTTCCGGGATAAAAAGTAGCCTATGTTTTAATCCAAGGTATAATCTATCTCCATTTTAAATTTCAGCCAAATCGGTCCAGTAGTTTTTGCGTGAAAGAGTAACAAACATACACAGACACACACATACAAACTTTCGGCTTTATAATATTAGTGTGATGTGACTAATACTAATATTATAAAGCCCTCTCTCTGTCTGTCACCTTTCCACGTCTTAAACGCTGAACCGATTTTGACAGAGTTTTGGTAAAGGATACTCTGGAATTTTAACAAAATCCACGCGGCGATTTCGTCTGCATGGAGTTTAAACATAGGTATGTTAATCATTTGCTCCGTTGATGCGTGATTGAAAAACAAACCAAAAACCAACAAACCAATAAACTACACACAAGGCACACTTTGGCATTTATAATATTAGTAAGGATTATTTATAACATTATTGTAATGCTGGAGATCTTAAAATAATAATTTTATTATGATATAATGGAGAACTCGTTATTCAAATAAGTATTTGAAATATTTTAATACTGGTTCTATAAGACCCGTTTTATTTGCAACAGCTTGTCGTAAACTAGTCCCTTTATTAAAGAAGGCTCACAGAAAATTATTCCTCTCAATTTGCATCTTATTAATAGAAAAGAAACCTTATGGATCCATTTCATATTATTTTGATGAAAGCATTTGCTCAAACCCTCTTGGTTGAACAAATAATAATTTGCTTTCATCAAAGTTTATGTACTTACCGACATTTTAATATTTATTTTTTAAGAATTTTTACGTTGAGTTATGTTTTTACTGTCCTTTGGATGTCAAGTGGAATAAAAATTCTCAGTATGTTCGAAAAGTTCATTGAATTGATATGCACATCTAGAAATGAAAAAGCTTCAAAAAGAGATGTCTTCGAAACGAACATGAGAATTTTAAATAGGTACTAAAATAAAGTCACTCAAAACTTAATTAGGTGTATTCAGGACCAGTGTGCACTGTTTCGCGGTATTAAACATTTCCACCTATATATGTATGTACACAAGCTTTAAGTTCAAACAAAAGAAACAAAATCAAAATCGGGTCATCCATTCGGCTGCTACGATGCCAAAGACAAACAGACACACACGCATACGCACACAAACACACATACACACACACACACACACACGCACACAGATACGTCAAACTTATAACTCCCCGTGGTTTTTGTGTCGGAGGTTAAAAACAACCATTGCTGAAAACAAGGAAGCTATAAAATAAACTGTAATTAGCGCCAAATGATTATTTAAATAAGCGTGTGATGATTTTTACTCATCACTTCCGGCAATTATTGAATAGTTTTCAATTGATCCCACTTACTGTAACATATCCATAACATTACTAGAGTTTCCTATTACTGGCATACTGGAAAGTTGCCAATGCTTGCAAGAAGTTTTCACTAAGTCTTACAATGATACCGATCGGCGAGGTTTACGGAACTCTTGTCACATTCATATTATACCCACCCGTTCAATATGAGAAGTTTCAAAGCGTTCTTATTCTTACTTGCTATACCTTTACATAGCATTAGGTTTTTTAATTCTTGACAAGACAGTCCTTGATTGCGAATTCACCTGATAGTAAGTGACAATTGCAGTCTAAAATGGTAGCGGGCTAACTTGAAAAGGGATAGGACAGTTTTTGATTAACCCATAGAGTCTGTTCAAAAAGAAAACCGCGCGTCGTGGCCAAACAGTGAACTAACGCTATTTATTGCACTATTGAATGGCTAAACAAAAAAGGCAATTTTACACAGCAGCGCCCTCCAAGCTCCCAACGGTTCTCTTTTTGAACAGACTCTACCAGTATCACCCGGAACTAAAAAAAAAAACACAAAAATACTTAGATAAAAATTACTAACAAGACACGAGTATCAGGTACCATTTATCTTTACCCTGAAGAATGTTGCTGAACCAAGTAGTCAGTTCTATAATTACACTATTTAGCCACATCTTTTATATTCAAATACTGAAGTTGTCCTCAAAAGGTTTTGAATACTTAGCGGAAAGAAAAAGCAAGTTTTAAAATTTTGCTAATTAAAATCTAGATGAAATTTAAGAATTCCTAGTAAATTGTTTGAACTATTCACACCAATAAGCTCAAGCGGATAAATAACGACCTCTTTTAAGCTTTTGTGGGTCAGCGACCCAGTTTCTTATGACGTTAAGCTTGCTATTAAAGAAATAGCAGAAATTATTTTTACCTAGATCTGACCTACTATTGTCGAAGCTGATTTGTGAGCTTTTACTTACCCTACATGTCTCTATCAATCTTTAAGTCATCATCGCAATCCATCGCTGGCACACTACTGAGCACAGATCTACTCCCAGGTCTACTCTCAGGTCTAAATAATTTAATTTATTTACTTATTAATTAATTTTATTTATTTGATTATTTTTAACCGACATTCAAAAAAGGAGGAAGTTCTCAATTCATCGAAATCATGAAGCCATGTCAGCTATAAAACATCTCTGATCGACATGTTGAAGGATAAATAGAGGACATATTTTAAAAAAGCAATAATAAATGGCATAAGAACCTTCTATTGAGGTGAAGGCAATCTGTTACAATGGCCATGGAAATTGCCACAAAAAGGAATTCCGGGTAGATTATATTTTGTGTAATAAAGAAATGTGGAATATTAATACAGCAATATCATTTAAATCCCCTTTGACAAGCCGGCCGGAAAATTGGCAACAGGATTGGTTAACTCGGAAGCAAGCTATTGATGTGCGTTCATGAATATTGTTAATAGTAAATTGATATTATATTATGCAAGTATTTCTTCATGCATATAATTCAGAATCTATAATAGATTGATCAGCTATACATTAAGACGTTGTAGACTTTAAAGTAAAGCTGGGGAATGGAGAAAAGAAACGCAACGTTAAACGAGGCACTCACAATAAATCTTCATCGCAACTTTAGGTTGCCTTTGGCTGCATTTAAATTGGTTGCATATTACCATATCCAACTGCTGCCAGCATCATTGCATTTGTGAGTGAAGTTAGCCAACTTCCTAATGTCCTATTAGCACTTGGACAATGTAAAATAGCATACTGCAACAAAATTGCAACGCTGTGTTCCCAGGCTTTGTAAATTCAAACCTCGATTTATTTTGAGTCGCGCGACATCAAGCCGTGTGTAGCTAATTTGAATGCGCTTTTAGTTCGTCTTCTATACCTAAAATCTCCGTCGTTCCTATGTGCAACTTTATTCGTTGTCTAGCTATAATATGGTTGCCTAGACTGTTGACAAGATTCCTTGCATTCAGTATCTCTTCTTCGATACACAACTATACTAATCGTTCATTTCAAAGCCGTCGTCGACCGTCACAAAATGACGTCATACCGTACCATTGACGAGAAAATAATAATTGTATTTTTTACGGTAACCAAGACTGTAACGGCAGTTGTCTTCTCTGGCAATGTGTTTCATGGCATCGAAGAAAACGATACGCAAGCAATTGTAGCCTTAAAAAATAAATAACTTAAATAATTTAAAGTTAACAAAAACATTCAAAACATAACAATAACAAAACTTTCAAAAAATTTGGTAGTGACAATCGCGAGCGGTAGGTATCCAGATGGTACTAAGCGGGTCTGACCTGAGGTGCGGTGCGGGGCAGCGCGACTCGAGGTAGCGGCCAACTTGGCGTGAACGTTTAGTACTGTTAAACGAAAAAAAACTGCGCAATATCAAATAATATTCTGTTCTGTATTTATTCAACAGTGAATCGAGTTGGAGATGTATTTCACGGAGGCAAATATTCATTTCAACAAAAAAGAGAGCACTTATGAGAAGTTGACGGTAATGGCTCTGGCGTTAAACTGAGATGGTAAGCAAACAGCAAAAAATATTTATTGTTGTACTAAGATATACATTGTATCTCGATTGTTGTTTACATTGAGTCTTGATTGAGTTTTCCAATACAAACATTCAAATATTTGCGGATAAGCAAATTGTTCTTATGTTTTGGCAGCATTTGTTCTTCAATCACACAACAACGAATAGTTAGTTAGTAACTTTATAGTTGAGGACCGGGAAACTAACAAAGTTTATACTTTTCACCATGGAAAAATATAAGGTTCCCGCGGGATTTTAAAAAACATAATTCCACGCTGAATTTTTATGTCAATAGCGGCGAAACATTTGCATCAACAGAGGAACTACAAATGTGCTACCGGCTTTTAGGAAAATGTTTACCCACCCCTTGAAACCTCTTACTAAAGCATGTAATATTAAAGCTTAGCCCATAAATTTTGCATAGTCATAGTTTTAGATAAATAGTTTTAGACCTTAACTGTAAACGTAGCCCTAAAGTGAATACAGCAGCCCCGCAAAGCTTTACTTTACGCGGCAGAGCATCCAATGTAAACGTGATTTGTTAGAAAACTAGTTGAAGTGTGAAGTGTTGGACGTGCTATACACTTATTCGGGTAAGCATTAATCGGCAAAGCTGAACGGTAAAATCAATTATTATAATTATGTTGATGAACGAATATATGATGTAATTGCACCGGGTCGGTATTGTTGTTCAACAAATACTGCCGAATCAAATGTGCTAACACGAATAATTGTGTAGCACGCCTTAAAGCGTATTCGTTGATATAACACAGGTAAAGTTAGTTGGGTTGAAACAGGACGTGGCAGTCCCACAAAGCTTTTGGGTAAAAACATGCCAGAGATGCCTCACTGCGATACAAGGCATCTTCGGCATGTTCGTGCTCGTCTGTTTGCAAACATTTGTTTTAAATGGAGGTGCCATCGAAGTAGCGAGGTATCGTAGTGAGGCATCTTTGGCATGTTTTTACCCTTACTTTGCCAGTGAAAATACGCCGCATAGCGCTTAATGGAGATGCGCATTTGTTTCTTTGCCGCGCAATGACATTGGCGCTTCTGCGCAAAGCTACTCGTAAATTTCAAGATGCCGCACTAAGCCTGAATCCAGCTAATAAGAACAAGAGCTAGACGTACCTCCTTATTATTGGTGGAAAATTTTATTTCTTATTCTTCAATTTACTAAAATAATAAGGTTTCCCCGAAATATATTTATTCTTCGAGTGAAACAAATGATTTTAAAGATGACTTCTGTACTAAGCACCGTTATTAGTTAAGCAATTTCGCGAAACGCTCGCAACATTTGCGTAAATGCTGAAATTATTTAATTTCCTCTTAAAACATTTTCTCTCAAAAAAGACTTGTTGACAAAAATAAAATTCGTGTTTGAAGATTTCTTTCATTTCAGTAACAACATTTTATGAAATAGTATAGTACAATAATATTTGAATAATATAGTACACCTATTTTATCCTGCTTAAGTTTGACTTATTACTGTAATATTATCTGATGCCGAAAAGGCGAGAATGCCAGACTGAAAAGCTTTCGTTTTTTAATGTATCAACTTTCAACTTATATTTAAGTATTATGTTCCTAATGTGTGGCAATATTATAATTATATACACATAATATATTATATTCATATACGCACACATATGCATACACACGGGCACACGCACACGCACACACGCAAACAAAGGTGCTCGCCCTCAAGCACCCACCATATGGATTATTCTTAGTAACTGCAAGTTAATTTCAGTCGAAATAAAGATTTTCTTGTAGTTATTTTATGTTTTTTTCTTTCTTAAAACGGTAAGTTCCTATAACATATAATATTTTTTTTGCCGCATTACATAGGTCGAAACTTAGTCAAAAGCATAGAATTGTATTTTTGTCTTCCAAATATAAAATGCACAAATCAAATTGATAGTGTTTATTTAATACATCAACAAATTGTTTGTTGTATATATTGCAACAGCAATGTTTATTTGAATCACGTGTACCTATCTGAATTTATCTTTTTCAGTTTTGTTTACAAATTAAAAAGCTTTTCCAATTTTGATTAAAGTAAATTGCAACTTTTTCAACCGTTCTATTTAGCTTTACTTTTGTATATTTGTGTCAAAGTTTGCTACTGGGTTGCTAAATAGGGCTAAAGTAGATCGATGTAAACAATGCATGTTCTCGTAATAGTCTTTTCTTATTTCTGTAACTAGCGCTATATTAGTATGTTACTTTAGAAGTTTGAGCTTTTGAGCTACGGATTTGCCAAGATAAAAGAGTAACGGAACCCTACTTTCAGAACACATTAATCAATGTCAGACAGCTAAACAAATAACTACTTGATGTACAGAGTTAGCGTACGTAAAACAAAGACCATGAAAAATAAACGAAAACTACAAAAAATTACTTAACTATATTTTGAAAACAATCTTATTTAGAAAAGTATTACTTTATTGTTTGTTTATTATTCATCTTTGCAGAGTTATTTGCGTTCTAAGCAATTAAATATAAAATAATAATGTCCTCCCGACCGAAACCTCCAACCGGCCAACCTCCGCCGAGATTAGCCATCTGCGCGGGAGATATTATAGTGCACAAGTGTGTGCGAAAACACAGGTGCACTCTCTATTCCCTCACTCCCATAGTTCGATGGGACGGAAAATCTGACCGGAAGAGACGACCGGAAAGAGATCAGGCGCAGGACTAACGGCTTTACGTGCTCTCCAAGGGACGTGGGTGACTCACCGCCAGCTTTCTAACTCCGGCCTAGGAAGGAGAATTTACAGAAAAACCCGATACATTTTTTTGCCCAACCTAGGAATCGAACCCGTTACCTCATCATCGGTAGTCGCACATGCTAACCACTAGACCAATGAGACAGTCAGTATGCAGCTAAATATACTACTTTAACGGTGACGGAAAACATCGTAAGGAAACCTGCATGCCTGAGAGTTCTCCACAATGTTCTCAAAGGAGTGTATGGTGGGAGGCTTTGGTCGTGGCTAGTTATCGCCCTATCGTCAAAGACGGGCCGCCAAGTGATTAAGCGTTCCGGCACAATGGAGTGTATAAACAATTTAGGGGTATGGGTTGAACACTGCCATATCCCTTCCAAGTTAGTCCGCTACAATTTTAGATTGCATCGCTACTTACCATCAGGTGAGATCACAGTCAAGGACTCTCTTACCAGATCAAGAGACCAGGTACCCGGTAGTGGTTCAGCGATGGGTCGATGAGGATGGATATTGTTCAAAAAATTTTACCTACAACTAGAATTATGTCAATCGGAAATATTTAACCTATTTTACATTAGTGACCATTTCTTTATGGCTTTAAAATGGTAATTTAGAGCTTATGTTTACTCCATCCCTAGAAGGAACTAACCCTTGTCAAAACGAAGTAGTATCGTAACCAGGGCAGTAACAAGGGTGTGAATTTTCATGAGATTTGATGCTAAAGCGGAGTTCGGTTTCAGATTTATGTGACAGCATGGAAATGCATAGAGAATTTTGTGCTCTTTGGGTTCAAATTATTGAAAAGGGTATCAAATATTTATGGTTGTTGGACGAATGGGAAAGAGAAAATCATATTTATCCACAGTTCCTCGAACTAAAACCTAAAAGCAACATGAAAAGGCTGAAAGCAACATGATAAAAACCTAAAAGCAATATGATAAAAAATACATAGGCTTGTTTTGGTTAGCTGTAAGGTTTTTTTATTCAATGCTGATGGCTGAGACTACGAAAGCGTAGATTTAGATTAAAATAATCCCGTGGTGGCAACTCGTTGATCTTCCGGGATAAAAAGTAGCCTTTAGTTAGGCTCTTGTCCAGTTCTAGTCGGATGACCGCCCTCGGCCACCGACTCACAGCATCATAAGGATAACGCGCGCCGGCCGCCCGCGCTCGTGCTGTTCTTTCTTTAGGCTTTTAAAGGTCGTGATGTTGAATAGAATAAAATATTATTTATTCTACACACAAGAGATAATTTGTTTAAAATTTATTGAATCTTATAGTTGAATAGCTTATAACCTTCTTTCAGAATTGGACATTTTTTCATTTTTTCATAATGAGGATCGCGCTTATGGTTGTTTACCTATATCTATGGACCAAACTCTCACCAGACTAAACGAGAGAAATTTCAGAAATTATAAATTCCCAAATTGCAAATACCAAGATCGAATCTGAGACTCTTGTGCTCAATGTTCACTACTGCGCTAGAGGAGATATCTAAAAGCAGCTTGTAAATATATGACCACTTACAAGACGTAAAGGAAAGCAATCAGTTTCAGTTAAAAGTTGCTAGTCAATATGCTAAAAACTAATTAAACGTGAAAGACAGTCGTGCAGATACCTAACTTTGTTTCCAGACAAGCTGACGGTATTTGCAAGAAGTTTTAACCAAGTCACATTGAAAGTTTTATTTTCTTAGAAATACTTCCTTTTGACTTATTAGTTAGTATATCTACGTAGAAACAGTATAAATGCTAAGTAGTCGCAATCCAGGTTTGTCAGAGTAATTGTATAAATTACTTCTAAACGTCTTCATAGATTTCAGTCACTTCTATTTTTCTGTCGTTTAGAACATGAACATAATCTCTTCTAGGCAAGAGCGTCCCATCTTAGGCTGCATCTTTAATGAATCGCTAGTCCACAGATTGAAAAAAAAATGAGCTCCTTGGTAGATAAATAAACGTCCTAACCCGTACGTTCACATTAGAATTGGTAAGCCCAAATGAAACCGAAGTTTGTAGAAGAAACGCAGTTTGTTCGTTATAGTTATTCATTTTAGTGATACAGGTATATCTCAATAATCCTAATCCTACTATCCTAATCCTAATAACATAAAATTAATCTACTTAATATTATAAATGCATAAGTTTGTGAGGATGGATGTAAGGATGTTTGTTTATTCTTTCACGCAACAGTACTGCACGGAATTTGTTGAAACTTTACAATGTATTAGCATATACATTAGATTAGCACATACATATCTTGGAAAAAAGAGAATTCCGCGGAAATCAAAAACTCTTAATCAGCGTGGAAAAAATCGCTGGCATCAACTAGTTTATCATAAAAAAAACGCCACCTTTACCGGAACAGTTTACATCGATTTTTAGTAAAGAACTTGCGAAATTTTACTAAAAACTGATTAGACACAGGCGGCAGTCTTTCGAAAACTTCGCCTCCTGGCAAGCTGCCAGCAAGTTTCGCCTAAGTTACGCTGAATCTATTTTAGCTTAGATATTGTGTATTTCTTACATCTTCATATTATTGCCAAGCTGGTAATTTAAAAGCAGCTTTCTCACTTTATTAACTTTTGAAACAGCTTTTCAATTCTTCTGCTTTTTCATCATCAACCGATAGGTATCCACTGCCGGACAAAGGTCTCTTGCATGGATTTCCACAAGCTTCGGTCTTACGCCGCCTGAATCCAGCAGCTTCCTCCGAATCGTTTGATGTCCTCAGTCGCCACTCCAGCACCTCGGAACAACAACCATCAGCTCTTTGAACTATGTGCCCTGCCTATTTCCACTTCAGTTTTTCGATTCGCTGAGCTATGTCTGGTGGGTTTTATTTCTCCTACGGATCTCCTCATTTCTGATTTGATCTCGCAGAAATACTCCGAGTATAGCTTTTCAATTACTTCTACTTAACTGCCATTTAAAAAAACGTCTTCAAAATCGTTTCTATAAAGCTAAGTAGATACGCGTATAATTTACATGCCTAGTTAAATACCCTTACAGTACCAAAGTTTGCCAATTCTGGACCATTTGTAGTTTCCAGCCATTTGGCAGTGAATAATGGTCAAAATAATATCAAACGCCGGTCGTTGCGTTATATTGTAAGCTAATCTCCGCGATAGTGTAGATTTATGGTCAATACAATGTATCTAACTGTGAACTATTCATGGCATTAATTTTAACAATGTCCTGTAATACAGATAATGTTACAATTTTATTTTATCCATTCATTATTATAAGACGACGGTAGGGCCTATTTGTCACTACACGAATCATAAAAAAAGTGATAATGGTCTAGTGGTTAAGACTTAAACCACTTTTGCGAGGCGTCCGAGGTTCGTTATAAGCACGCATCTCTAACTTATTGGAGTAATATACGTTGTAAGCAATTAAATATCGCTTGTTTTTACCTGAAACCTGCGGCTGCATGTACTTGTGAGTTCCTTATAATTTTAATCTAGCGTGGTAGGCTATGGCCTAAACCCTATCCTCATTCGGGTAGGGTTTAGGCCATAGCCTACCACGCTATGCCTAAATGGCCTAAACCCTACCATCATTCGGGTAGGGTTTGGGTCATTTAGGCATGCCTAAACCCTTCTCATTCGAGAGGAGACTTGTGACCATTAGTGGGACCGGTTATCATAGAATTAAGGAAAATTACCTAATAGCTCAGATAAAGTGACGTTCACACGTCATATCAGATCAGAAACTTAAACAATCCATACAAACATACATATAAAAATAAGTGAAAGTTTGTTTACTTGCTAATTCTTCTTTCACGCACTTACAGAGCAACGTAAAACCGTGAATTTGCATGAATAGTTCAAATCGTATCGGAGAATAACATACCATACTTTTTATATACCGTACCGTATATATAATATATACGGCAATAGTAAGTAAGCCTTAAAATTCAGAAATACATATTCGCAATAAACGTTAGGAAGACAATTTTATACAGCATACAAAGTAATACTAGTGGCGACTACACAAATACAGTCATTCCGGGTAAAATACACGCGTAAGCGAGCTTTGGCAGATTTCCCTTGAGTTCTAACTGATAACAAATAAAAGTTTTTTCTCCAGAGGCGAAACTTCTCCACAAAATAAAGAAAGACATTATCTTCTATTACAACTGAGCTTCTTTGACGTAGAAGGTTCTTTACATGTTTGCTTAGTTCGGACTTCACCGAAGACTTATAAACTTCGTTATTTACCAATATTCTATTACACTAGGTACTTAAAATGGAGTTTTACTTGAATATAACAGTATAGAATAGAATATTTCTTTATTCAAATAAACTTTTACAAAGTGCTTTCCAATCGTCAACTTAATCTACCACTAGTTCTGAATGCCGTTCCTACCGAGAAGAACAAGCAAGAAACTTGGCGGTTGCTCTTTTAAAAATAAAATAATATGCAACAAAAACAATAGTACCTATCAGTTGTGTACAATTTACTGTTAGTCAAGGATTTCCCACGGGATTTTTAAATACTTTCTAAGTACACTCGGAAAAGAATCAGCTTATAATCAAATCAAATAAGCAATATTATATTGCAAAACATACATTTTTAATTTTTGTTTTAGTGTATCACTTGTTGCACAATATTTTTATTATAAAAGAACACCCGCCAAACTACACACGCAGTTATAGGCACATATTATTATTATTATATTATATTAGGTCAAAGATATAGTATATGCATAATTATAGGTAGAAGTTAGACATGGTCAGTGGACATCGTGCCTTAAAATAAAAAACACAAGAAGCCGTTTGGCTTCTTGTGTTTTTTATTAAGACAATGGAGCTAACTTTTTAAGTGGCCAGTTTTCGAAAAGATCCCCGTGGAAATGAAAATATACGAGTATGTTCGACTTTTGTTTGCCTCCTAATGAATTTTCTTGTGCCATCCTACATCAACCCAGTGTTTCCTTAGGGACAAAAATTTATTAGTTCTTTTAAGCACGCTTACTCCACAAAAATAAAAAAGTTCGCTATCAAAAAATCGAAATACATGTAAATAAAATAAAACATATTAATCATAAAACAATATAAAGTTTTTCTAAAATTAGCGCGTGCGGCGTGACGTCACAATATGCCACGTTCCACCACCATATCTGTCATTTCTTGACGGATGTCAAAAAATTTGCATTGTTGTATTTTTTTTAATCTATATTTTATTTTTTTGTAATATAAACACCACACTAAACATGTTTGTCAACCCTGCACAGAAACGCGTGACCTCACATGCCTCGAACCACAAGCATGTCTCTGTCATTTCTTAACGGATTTCAAAAAGCACTGATATATTAGTTTTGATTCAGATTCAATTTATTTGCCATCTTAGACTGCATCGTTAGGTACCATCAGGTAAGATCGCAGTTAAGGACTATCTTGTCAACGAATAAAAACAAAAAAATTAAGTAAAAAGTTTTGCGTCGTCGCCTTTGAGTAGGTATTAAACCAACAGGAGTGGAAATGAACGCTAATTTCTTTCCAAAAGTCTGTCAATTTCCCACCGTTCCAACCCAACTTACAGAGGGGTATGTTCGCCTTTTCGCCTCCTGTTGATTTAATACTCAAAGGTCGTCGCTCAATATGTGCTCAATATTTATGATGAATTGATAAAAAAAATGTTTCACGGCATTAATCGCTTAGAATACAATCCTTTTACGATTTAGTTTAATTGTCTCAATATTTTACAATCGATAATTTTTCAAGCATCTTTCACGTAATTTTTAACACAAGTGATATCAAGACGGTATCTCCAAAATAAGGAGAACTTTTGAAATATTAAAGCTTCGAAACTCATGGGTAAGTTTGCACCGCATAACACACAGCAGAAGTTGTAAACTTTTGGTTTGCGCAACGTGCGCGTACATGACCAAGTTATGTTGGAGTGTTGCAATCTTTGATACTCGGCACCTAGTAGTTACTCCTATCACTGCACTGTGTCTAAAGTCTTAACTCTTGACTTGTTTACTGTTTGTTATTACACCTTGTTTATTTTCCCTAACTTTTACGTGTAACGCGTGGTGAAACATGCGTAGCGTTTCGTAGGAAACGTTAACCGATTTTTTTTTTTTAAATAAAGCCTAACTTACGTATCGGAAACTGGAGCGCAATGATCAATGGTCATGAAATTATTTAATCTACGTGAATTGGTAATAATATTTGAGGAAAAAAAATTAGTCCTTCGTAGTGGCAAATAATTGATTTTTAAGCTATTGCATAGCTTCTATCGCGGGCCAGCGTGGAGACCGAATCCAGAAATTCCGTAACGAAAATAACCTGACACGGGACTCCTCTACGGTGAGCCGCTAGATGGCGTTGATAAAAAATGCTATGCAATAGCTTTACCGCGGCAGTCCCCGAGTGCCACATGTCTTTTTTTTCTGTCGGTGGACATATTAGTACACAGTGGGTTCAGCCCTAAAATTTTGGAGCAAATATTTTTCGCACATCCATACGTCTAGCACTGAATGTTGGCTCTATGGTATTCATAAAACCTGCTCCGACCGCCAGACCGACGACTTCAGAGGAATCATTGGATGCAGACGGCAAAAGGCCGAGGCATGTGGAAATCTATACAAAAGACCTATATCCAGTTGTGGACTTTTATCGGATGATAATGAAGAAATTGTACTTATATCCTTCAAGTTTGCAATTCAATTCAATTTATTATATGTGAGATGCAGGTGTTAAACAAAGGTTTTGCCTAATAATCGGCATGCAAATATTACCAAATTCCTGTAATAAAAATAAGTCCATGGGCTAGGTCTCTATAATATTTACGGCTATTATAATAACAATCAGTCAATTTAATTCTTACAATGTCATACTTATTTCAAATGTCAATACAAAATTACAAACTATCCGTTTTCAAGTAAATATCTCTTGATCGATGTTTTTATGATAATGGGCTCATCTCGCTTTTGCCAGTGGGTATTATCATCTAAGCACTTTCTTGAAATAGTAAGCTGTACCCTTAGTACGAGTTTGCACCTCTCGCCAACATTGATAGATTTTGAGTATCGAAACTTAACAACGTCAGTTGTTGCTACCGATGCTCAGCACCGATGGCTAATCCTGAAAGATTTCGTTACGAGTAAAATTTGTAATAAATTATAGACGAACACGAGCCTGAAAACAAGGCAGTTCGAAATCTAAATCTATCAATTTTTTCGAGAAAAACTGGCGTTAACCCTACTGGTACTCTACAACTACTCTGTATTAAGACAGCTTTACGCTTTCCCTAGAGTGCATTTCCTCATAAAATTTTATTTTGATAGCAGACAACCCTCTAAATTTTATTAGCACTTGGCTATTTTCATAAGAGTGGCCTTTTGGCGTCAATCGTACTGCCAACGATCTAGACTTCTGCAGACTTAGCAACGCTCTATGATCTTAAAGTGCAGCTGAGATGGGAAATTGCATTGAATGTATAGATACTCATAATCTGCTCTATCTATAAAAATCAATAGCTGTTCCTTAGTCTCTCTAGAACTCAAAAGCTAACCGATTTGTTTTTTTTTTTGTTTTGTTCCCTCTCATGCAGGTTAAAAAAATAGTTAAACCGAAAAGAACAGCTGAAAAATCGAGAAAATAAAAATTGGTAATTTTGTACATAAGAATCACCACTTCGGATTATTTTTAATAGATGGCGGAAGCGAAGCCGAACATTAGATATTTTTACGGTTTAAAACAATATAAAACCACTTTCTTTATAATAATGCGAGGTTCACTAGAATCACACTATTGCTCTAAATCGATCGTAAATAACATTTCGATACAGAGTCGCTCCGCTATTTTCAGAGTTATCCCCCGATTTATAGGCATAATATAGATTAAGCCTAGCCTTATTGTATGATAGAATTTCGTGTCTATTTCAATAGATAAATTATTGCATTTTGTATCATACTCACCATATTAATCTTTGAGTATTATGTTTACACTTTGTAAGCGTGAACTGAATATTTTGCTTGGGATGTTAAATTCTGAATTTAGCTTATTTAGCCACTACGCCATGTCGTAGTATAATTTTCCTCATGTTTTTCTGCTCGTAAGGGTTTCTGGTAGACATTGCTTAAGCAATAAAACTGCCTTTTGTATCCTACAATTGACTGTACGCCTGCGAATAGAACAAATTACATATATTTTGGATCTAAGATAAATAGATATTGCACTGCTACTGCCGTTTCCTCTAGAACGTCCTCTCAACTACTTAAGTATTTAAAACATCCTGCAAAGCGAGATTATCTCTCCATATTCAGCCTTGTAGTAGACTTCCGTCACGAAATAAATATAACTAAATCGCTGAAGCTCGCCAATGCCTTGTTCTTTACAAATGAAATATAGATAGAAATGAAACTGAGTGTTATAAAGCAGAGATTTTACAATAAATTCTTTTTTTCATGCGATTTTGGTGATGCCCTTCCTCCCAAACTCCACTGTGGAAAAAAATTATTTAAAAAAATAGTAACAGCGTCAAAATTGTGAGGAAAAGAGACTCGTCGTCAAATCGCTGCATAAACTGGTAAAAGGCAGTTTCGATTCTGAATGGCAAATCATAGAACAGAAAAGTAATGCCGGAGCTTCAGCGGCTTCTTTTCTGCGGTTTCGCGGTGGAAATGTTCTAAGGACCCCAAATCTCGACTGTTTAATATGAAACAGGGTTTTGTCAGCGCAGATTGTGCTTTGTTATTTTCGGCGACATTCTGCCTATTGAATTTACAAAATCCAAGCGCGGTTTCATGTTCGTCACTGCATGCATATGCATGGCTTTATTTAAACTGCGTCTGTGCTTTACGCTTAGATAAAAAAGTTTCAAGCATTTTTATTTTGTCAAAATAGCCATGTGTGTTTTTTAAAGGTTTTTGTTTACATTTTTGATCGAATCTTAACTCACTCACAAAACGTCGTTCCTACTTCGGTTTTGTTATATTTTTATAGAATTTTTGACACAATTTAACGAAAACAATAAAATGGCCACGGATCAAACCCTTTCACTAATAGTCGTTATCGTTATTATAGATATCCATTGCTAGACATAAATCTCTTGAAAAGATTGAATTAAGTAACTAAATATAAAAAACATTTCAATTTATTTATTGTGATATTGTATAATTTAATACTTATTGACACTGTTGAAACTCCTTTCTATACGGCAGATGATTTAGTTAGAAACTAATTATCAAATTAACGCATTAGCCAAATAATTTAATTTAACTCAAACTCCGTCAAAGGAGCTACCGCTAATTCGATTTCAGTGTTCGGAGACCACAAGAGGGCTGAGTTTCCATGGCAACTATCTATGCCTATTGTAATATGTAACTGCAGTGTGTACTTACTTCTAAGTTACGGGTATATTGTACTGGATCAGTAGTTTCCAGAAAGTACCTAAGTATTAGGTGGCATGGAGGCTTCACAACATTTGCTGAAATTTTTCCACAACCTTCGATTATGTACTAACCTACCTATATAGTAGTGGATAGAAAACGTAATATTTAACGTAAATTATATTTAATACTTTGTAGCGGCGTTTGAAGTTGGTATTTTAAAAAGAATTTTATGTATTTTTATAGCTGTATCTCCTCAAATAATGAAAAGCAACGACTGTACACGATAAATCTGAACCCTAATACCCTAGCTCGCCGCTCTGGTAAAATTTTATGTGTATTTCCTAGGCAATGGCTTTATAGCAAAAAAGGTAAAGTTTTGGCTGTATCATAGCTTTTTATACAGGCTCTTCGCCCTACATATTCAGAAACTCTCGGGCAATTCATAACCTAGCAATCTATAGCACTAATATTATGTGTGTGTGTGTGTGTCTACGTTACTCCTTCACGCCACAACGAATGAACCAATTAAACTGAAATTTGGAATGGAGATAGCTCATCTCCTGGATTAACCTTAATCCACGCGGACGAAGTCGCTTGGTTTATTGGCAGATTCGCATTTGACCGGTTATTTGTTCTGAGAGCAGGCTCGTGCCCATTGTGGGTACACACATTGTTTGTAGTGCCTGAAATTAAGTACGCGTTTGGTCATGCGAGAATTTGGTGATTTATTCGAATCCTAATGCGTAGCGAGTGCACGTAACAGATGTAGTAAGTGCGGGTACAAGAAAAACGAGAGAAAAATCGTTCCCCGACTTTATCGCTTGGCAAATCGGCGATCCGTTGCACGGCTGACGACAGATTAATCTTACTTCCGCATCAGCAATTCTCAGCTTCGTGTGGAGCTTACTAATCCTTGTTCGCATGTGTTGTAACAGAAAACGCTTCTTTGGCCGTTTGAAATTTCGAGCACATACGAGTATTACTTACGAAACTGAGGTAGTTTGAAGGACTGGTGCAATAATTGTTTCTCACTAAGAGGTTGCAGTTTTGGCAGACCGTGGGGTAAAGCACAATTAACCCAATAAAGTAAATTCTTCATCATCATCATCAGCAACCCATCAACGGCTCAATACTAAGCGCAGGTCTTTTCTCTTTTTTTATTCGATGACAAGATAGTCCTTGACTGCGATCTCACCTAATAGTTAGTGACGATGTAGTCTAAGACGGTAGCAAGCTAACTTGGAAAGGGTATGGCAGTGTAGATTCAACCCATACCCCTAATCGATTTCTACACACCATCGTACGGAAACGCTGAATCGCTTGGCGGCACGTCTTTGACGGTAGGGTGGTAACTAGCCACGGCCAAAGCCTCCCACCAGACAAAGTGGCCTCTGAGAAGAATTATCGGCCCTAATCCACCACGCTACCCCAATGTGAATTGGCGGATTTCACACACCAATGAGAATATTATAGGAACTCTCAGATATGCAGGTTTCCTCCCGATATTTTCTTTTACCGTGGAAGCAAGTGATATTTAACTGCTTTTAATTGCTTAAACGCACATAACTTCGTAAAGTCAGTGTTGCGTGCCCGTGATCGAACCTGCGACCCCCCTGTATAGGAGTCTACAATTCTTACCACTAATTACTAGGCTATATCTGCTTATTAGAGTAAATTGATAATGTCACTCCACACTTGTATTATAAAGACGAAAGTTTATGTGTCTGTGTGTATGTTTGTTCTTCCTTCACTCCACAACGAATTAACCAATTTTGGTAAAATTCGGAATAGAGATAGCTTACACCAAAATGAATACATAGGCTTAAAAACCTTTATCCACATCATCTAGTTGTAAAATAAAGTTGCCATATTTATTGTAATAGTGATTTTCCAGTAGGTATGTACAGTTGTGATTCAGATTAAGCCTCAATAACCCAACGGTTTAAGATGCGAATTGAAAACTTCAAGGTAGTAGGTTTGATCCCCATCCGATGCGCGGTTGTCGTACTCACTTTAAGCACAAGCTTTCCGCATAGTTGGAAAAGACAGGAGAATATAAGTTGAGTTCAGTTTGGCTGGTATTCTTTAAAAAAAAAATAGTCGATAGAAATCTGTTTTGATTCGCTGATTTCCAATGTTTTCAATAAAAATAATACGAAAAATTCAAAAAGTTCTTTCTTTGATACAAAAAAGCTTTCAGGAGGCTGGTCCTATTAGTCCCGGACTTTGTTCTCGGAACAGGACAATATGGCAATTTGATTGTGTAACTTTTCTGTGAGTTAAAAGATTGGATACTATTATTATATCTAAATAAAATATAATATTATTATATAGAATATTATATAGAAAAAACGTATTTCTGTTATTTTCTATTACTCGCCTTGCTTAAAATTACCATCTAGAAGAAACTTTTGCATGAATCTACGCTATATATAGCATAAAATACACTTTCTAACTTTCTAAGCACTTTCTAACCTAAGATTTCGCGAAATATAGAAAAATCATTTCTGTACTTTAGCGCTTAAGAACTACAATAACTGCTTATTTGACATTTTGTTCATACAACTTAAGTTAAAAACACTAACTTTGCATTCACAGGTTAATTTGTTATCAACTGGTTTGATATAATGGGCCCAATTTATTGGCGTCAAAGCCCACTACAGAGCGACGATTTCTCTTGAGAAGGCTAATAATAAAATGTTGAAGGCACGATCCGACCTTTGGTATGAGAATAAAGGAAATTATGAAACTTTATAGAATTGAAATAAGTGCTCTGTTCCTGAGAGCAGACGTGAGCGAAATATTTTCTCTTGAAAAATAGCGTTCCGAGTGGTCAGCGTCCGTATTGTAGGATTTGCAATATTTCTGCAAAATATATATAGAAAATGTACGCAGCCGTGACAGATCAATTTAAATTTTCTACGAACCAAAAATTCCAATGTTTGTATTGCGTGTATTATATATTTTGAAAGGTTAACGAGAAATAAGCTAAAAGTCTTCTAAAAGTTCCTCATGATCGTAAGTGACGATACGGTCGATGGAAGCGGCTACTAAAGGTCATACTCGAGCACTTTACTAAAGGTCAAACCACACCATACCGAATCGGCACGATGCCGCAGCGGAGCGGTGCAATACGATAAATCATATTTCCATTGATTCAAAATATGACCCAAACTGCATAACCAACGTACGCTGCTGTGTCGTTGTAATTTTCCTTTCCAGACATGGGTTGCATAGGTAGCCTTATGAGTATTGCTGAGACGAGAATGTTCCAGTATTAAGGCTACCTGTGCACGCTATAATACTTTTTTATCCTAGTACGGCAAAGGAAGGTTTATAATCTTAGTAATCAATGTATATATGTGACTATTTACGAATGTTCCACTGCATCGTAGCGAATAAACTACTTATAGCCGATTTAGATGAATCTCTAAAGGTGTCAATTGTTTCATTTCAGTAGTAGGGTTAGAACATTTGTAACTAATTTCTTGTTGTCTTACCATAAATCCTTTCATATCATTAGGTACCCATACCTCATCGTGAAGAAAAAAAAAATCAATTTATTACGGCTCTTAGATCGCTGATAAACGCCGGGTCATCTCGAACGCTCCATCAATATCTACCAATTTTTATACCTATTGAGGTTATTACACTTTACCGTGTCGTAATTCTGCTATCGTAGGATTTCACGATCAGCAGAGCCAGCATCAATGTTTAATGGCTTCAATGTGGTGAGCGCAGACACTATCGCAATACGAAAAGCACGTGTGGCCGAAATTCTTATTCACGAAAATATAAGGGTTCCTTTTTTACCGCAGAACCCATAAAATAAGAATAATTAAGCTGACAATATTGACTATCCAAACATTAGTTTACTAAGAGGAACAAACCAACTTCGGATGGCGGACTTTCATCAAACTTGAAGTCCAAGTGGAGTTACTCCACTGTCACAGATGCGATTTATTGGCCAACTTTACTACTGTGGCCGAGCGTTTGCACTCTCTCGGATTTGAACTACAAATAAATCGCTGTACCAACTTAAAGCTGTTCTAAAGTTTCACTTCTATTTCTTCTAAAGTATTAATCAATTGCTCCAGGGCCGGTAATTAATTGGAGCGTATATAGAAAATTAATTTATACCTACTTTGATAATATGGCCACTGTAAACGTTGTGTTGACTCGTGGGTGTATATTAAAGACAGAATATTAACCTTGTCCCCCTTTCACCTTTTTACCACAGCACTGCAAGACATCGGGAGAGCTTCCATCCCTATGTCGTTGATATTCCATCTTCGCGCACGAAGCGCTTTAAGTCTTAAGGGTCTGAAATGCTCTTCCGAGATTTGTGTTTTCTAACACGTACAATTTGGGTATCTTTAAGACAAAATTAAATAGCCATTATCTAGACAAACACGAGACCACATCATCTTTTTCCATTAGGTATGATAGTATGGTCAAGCGTTTGCCTACTCGTATAATGTATAAAAAAAGACAAATTGGTAGGTTCACGTGACGATTCGAAAGCACTTTGTAAACGTTTATTTGAATAAAAAGTTATATTATTCTATTCAAAAATTTACGGTTAGATTAGTTTAAGTAGGTATATTAGATTACGTTACTTATAGGTACAATAATAGCCATAATATAAAATTACAAACTTAATAATTATTCTTGCCTTCAAATATTGTTTACGATATTATTTGACGAATCGATAATTACTCAGGCGTATGTATCGTATCGTATTTCGGTAGAGTAGAGTAGTAATAATGCGGCGTAAGATCGAGTCATGTGGAAGTCTATGCAAGAGACCGATTTACAGCAGTGTAAATCTAACGGTTGATAAAGAGAAGATGGCATGAAATATAAAAATTCTTTTCAAAAAACCGACTTCAAACGCCACTACAAAGTATAAAAATAATTTTATTTTGTACACGTTTGTTGAAGTCGGGCGGCTTAAATAGAAACGATGAAACCGATACGCGATACTCGCCCGATTTCAATAGGTAAGCGTGTCTCATATATGCCACCATTAGGTAAGCGTCGCGCATTGATTTCATCGCTTAGTTAAGCCCGCCCGACTTCAACAAACGTGTACAAAATAAAATTATTTTTATACTTTGTAGTGGCGTTTGAAGTCGGTTTTTTGAAAAGAATTTTTATTTTAAGCTTTTTAGTGTAGCTTGTTCCTGCTCTCTTTCTCCCCTTCCTCCAACGCTACGGTACTAATGTAATCTATACTTGGTACCTACAGTACTTATTAACAATAGGCATGTAATTAAACAAGCTTCTATTTAATACCATTATTGGCCTCTAAATTACTAAGTCAGCCACAACCAATGAGCCTCTAAAAAATACTATTTTAGCCACTATATATTTTGAATATAAGCTTCTAATTTCATAACTCGGCACCTTTAAAATTTAGTGAAGCATCAATAATTATAACACATCCTATATTGTTCTATCATCAAAATTTACCTAATATTAGCATAAAAAAAAACATTTTTTTAAAGTTTTAGGTAGGTTTACGATCCCAACAGAACCTAAGTGCCCGGCCTTCGGCCGGGCACCTGAATATTCATGTATAACCCTAACCTAACCTAACTTTAGTTTAAAGAAAAAATTATTATCGTGGCTAAGTTAGTAAATTAGATGGCCAGATATAAATCAAGGGGACAAGTAATAAAAATATTGGCTCTTTATTTGATGCTTTCTTTGGAATATTTTGTGGCCATTGTGAAGAAGGCGAGTTAGTATATTAGAAGCTTAATCATTTTCCCGTGGCTAAGTGATTAAATTAGAAGCTAGGTTTTGTGGCCAAAAAAAAATTCTGGGGCTCGACTTATTATATCCCTTAACAATACACAATTTCTAAAGAGCTAGGACTAGGAGCTCCATGATGTAGTCCATGGTTGGTACCAACAATATCAATTCGAAAGCGTCAGTTCGTAATTCCTCGAACCCTGCAGCATCAGGATTGAGGAGCTGGAACCTTGAGCATTATGCTGGAGTATATGTTTGGTACCAACAATATCAATTCGTAAACGACAATTCCTAAATCCTCACAGTTTAGGTAGGCAGTACCCCTGCAGCATCAGTATTGAAGAGCTAGGAACTTGAGCTCCAGGATGTAGAATACGCTTAATACTGACAATATCAATTCCCAAGTGAAAGTTCCTCAATCCTCACAGTTTCAGTGGGCAGTACCCTGCAGCATTAGGATTGAGGAGCTAGAACCTAGACTTTGATAGTGTAGTATATGCTTATTACATACAATAACAATTCATGATTAGCAGTTCCTAAATCCCTATAATTTAGAAGGGCAGTACCCTGCAGCATCAGGATTGAGGAGTAGGACCTGGAGCTCTATGATCTAGTATATGCTTGAGCTAAACATACCAATTCGTAAACGACGGTTCCTAAAGTCTCATAATTTAGGAGGGAAATACCCCTGCAGCATCAGGCTTCAGGAGTTGAAGGTAAAAATTTTTATGGGACCATTTCGCGAGCTTCTTCTGTCGATTAAAAAAAAAATTTCGCGAATTGGTCCAGACACCCCGGAGTAATCGGTGGACATACATAGAAAAAAAAAAAAAAAAAGATACCGGCCGAATTGATAACCTCCTCCTTTTTGGAAGTCGGTTAAAAACACAAAGAAGTGCATGTAGCGTAGCTATTGTACCATCAAGTAGTACAATAGCTACGCTACATATTATTACCGAAACAGTGTAACAACTGTAAACTTTAATCAACCAATTACTCTACATAATGTACTGAAAATAGTAGTAACTAGTACCGAAAGTAACAAAACACATGCCCTTTAATTAACTTTACCGCTGTTTAAACCACACGATAAATTCCTTAACATGTTACTCCCAAGCGTAACTAGTAGGCGAGTTTGTTAGCTCTTTTGTCTATAATTAATTAACAACTTAACTAGGTACAAAATTTATTTATTTTCGCTTTCATGTACCTAAATACCGACGGATTTACATGCGCGTAGTGTCGTTTATTTAATTTTGAAAATTTCGAATCAACAATCAGGCGAGCATCGCGCATCGATTTCATCGTTTCTATTTAAGCCCACTCAACTACAAATAAACGTATTTCTTGCGTATCGTCAGGGGGCGAGCGTCAGCGTCACGCATCGGTTTTATCGGTTCTATTTAGGCCTACCCTACCGACAAACTAAAATTATTTTTATAATTTTATATGCGTTAGAAGTCGGTTTTTTGGAAAGTTTTTTACATCTCTAAATATATTTTAACATATATTTTTATATTATGTATGTTTATAGTTTTATTTTTTTAATAGTTTTTTTTTTCTTTAATTTTTGTTTTGTAATATTATTTAGCTGGAAAGTGACACAATTTTAAAAATCTAAAATTACCTAATTAAACTGAAAATGTAAAACCTACCTAAGCAATATCAAGATCTCATTGTTTTCCCATTCGAGGGTTATAACTCCAGAACGCACGAACCGATTTCCACGACTTTGCATTCGTTGGAAAGGTCTCGGGCTCCGTGAGGTTTATAGCAAAGAAAATTCAGGAAAAATTGGAATCTAATTCCACGCGGACGAAGTCGCGGGGGCAAAAGCTAGTTTTATTTAAAATTAAGCATTAGTGCTTAATTTTATTTAAAATTAAGCACTAATGCTTAATTTTATTTAAGAAAGGCAAGCAAAAACAATCGGTCAACATCACCTTCAAATACAGGAATAAACATTCATTTGTATATTACGCGATAAATAGGTACATCACTTTACAGAAGTTACTCATAATAATTTATCTTCAATTAAATACTGTTGCCAAAGAAGCTTTGTGCGACTAAAGTGAATCTCGCTTTAGGATTGCTTTTAACAACTAATTATTCAATACTAAATTGAAGAATAAATTATAATAATCAAAATTATCTATGAATATTAATGAGTAAATAAAATATCTTAAACACTATCTAATACTAGCTTTTGCCCGCAACTTCACTCACATAAAGTTCGATTTTTCAAACCCCTATTTTACCCCTTTAGGGGTTGAATTTTCAAAAATCCTTTTTTAGCAGATGCCTACGTCATAATAGCTATCAGTATGCCCAGTCTGAAATGTCCAGTGGTTTGAGCTGTGCGTTAATAGATCACTCAGTCAATCAGTCACCTTTACCTTTTATATTTATTTAGATAGACTAACTAGCCGTCCTGGCTTCGCACGGGTGTAATTTACAAATGAGATTGTCACACAAAAATACCATCCCAATTTCATTCGTTTACCTTTTATATATTTAAATGAAGACAATATCTGATGATGATTATTATTTGAAGATAGCCTAAGGTGCATACCGTCAAATAAACTAGCTTAGCTTAGCTCATATAGCTTCGGCATCTTTTCATTCTTCCACCGATCGATCAAACTGAACTGTAGCTATATTACCCAATGATTCAAGCTGAATTGGCAGCTCTTCACATAAATATTTCATTTTTATATCTGAACCTAGGTAGGTACATAGCTACGTATATCACGTAATATAAACGATAGCTCGCGTAACTCGTTATAAGCTAAGCTACGTGACCAAACCAATATACTAAACAAAATACCAAAGTTAAACCATAACGTGATTTCGCGGTACACTAGCAGCTTAATTGTGAGGCACTAACTCAAGTCACGTTATGTTTTCGTTGGTATATGCCCAAAACTCGACTCGACAAACTCGACCGTACATCGAACGTGTTACATGAGTTGAGTTGCACTAACCTAACTAAGACCAAAGAAATATTCTTCTTCTTCTTTTAACCGATAGACGTACACGGCTGGATATAGGTCTCTTGCATGGACCTCCACAGGCCTCGGTCTTGCGCCGCCTAAATCCAACGGCTCCCTCAAATAAATATTATCTTTTATCACATGCAAAGACAAATTAGTGCCGTAAATTAATCTGCTAATTAATCCTTATTATTTATTTAAGCTGACACAGAAGAATTTATGTCTGAAAAAAGCCCCGAGAAATTAAAATTAAAGCACAAGTTTTCTTAACTTAATTAATATTTCAGGCCACGATCAAAGTTAATTAGCATACTTAATGTTCACGATTAACATAAAATCGACATTAAAACAAAAAGTATATTTTTTGAAAAAAAAATACGCCATTTTAATTCTTACAAAATATGCCCTAATAGTAGAGCCATTTTAATAGGCAATTTTTACAATACAGATCAGGAAAAACAAACCTTTTTTCTGCTGAACCAACCTGCCACTGCTGCGCTATATGTAACAAAAAACTCTGTTGCTCCTTTTGGGTACGAATACATAATCATGTAGGTGTACCATTAATGAACATATTATTTAAAAAAAATCAAGTACTGGCCAGTTATTGTTCATAGTTTTCATAGTTGAAAAAGCTAATAAAATAGACACATAAAAAAAATGTTTAATACATCTGATAGTACCGCTCATTCAAAGGCGGCCGGCGCAGTTTGCTTTCGAACGGACGTTCTGTGAGTGCGTTAGTATAAATACATTACACTAAGGAAAAATAGACTATAGTCTCCTTTAGTTCCGCTTATGTTCTTATTAACAAGTCGGGGTATAGATGGACTTTACACTCAAATTACATCTACGCCCACACATAATTATTCTAAAGCAATAAATAAATAAAATCCTCAGAGTGTTTCGAACTTTCGAGTATCGGATATATCACTAGTATTCACTAGTAATTCAATAAGTATCAATAGTAGCATATTCACTTCAACACTCGAACGTGTAGGTATATTATATTGCTATTGAAATATTTTTATTGAAAAGAACTTATAGTTTGTATCTTTGAGCTTTGTAAACGTTGTATCGAAACATTGTTTTTTTTATATAATACCCATAGCCCTAATCTGTTTCAACACACCATCGTGCCGGAACGCTTAATCACTTGGCGGCACGTCTTTGACGGTAGGGACCAGACCAGAGACAATTGAGATATTATAAATTTCCAAATTGCCCTCGCCGGGAATCGAACCCGATAATGGTCATAATAATATACGATGTCAAATTCACTGTTACAATGAATTTCTTAAATGCACATAACTCCAAAATTCTGAAGTGAAGGATTGAAACTGCGACCGCCGAATAGGAGACCGCTAAACTATCACTGCTTCATCGTTCATTTGTCAGTGTTGTTATTACTTAGAGCGTTTATTATTAAGATATTCGTACTTGAAATAAAGCATGGATGTACAATAAAGACGTGCTAGCTACAAGGACTGTCTGCGTCGTCTGTCCCCTGTCTACTTGATAAATTGATGTCACGCCTGATAAATTAATATGAAACCAAACCGACTGTGAATGTTCTTCTTACTTTTATTTTATCCTAAGTTTTTAGTGGCGTTCGACGTGGTGAGTAAAATAAATTAATTCACGACATAATATTTGAAAGTATGTATACCTAGTAACAAACGGAGATGGAAAACAAGAATTTCGTATTCTATTTTTATTGTTTGAGTTCCAATATTGTAGATTACTTAGTTTATTTTTAATTAAGAATTATTATTATGTACTAGATGATTCTTGCTACTTTGTCAGCGCTGATTGAGGGTTTTTCAATCCCGCGGGAATTGTTAAGTTTTTCGGAATAAAATGTAGTCTATATGCTATACTTTTAGTTATGGGCTATCTCCATGCCATTTTTCAGGCAAATCGGTTCATTCATTGTTGCGTGAAGGAGTAACAAAATTACACATACACACACACGCACAAACACCACACATACACATACAAAGTTTCGCCTTTATAGTATTCTTCTTCTTTTTCTTCTTCTTTGTCAACTTATAGATGTCCACTGCTGGACATAAGTCTCCTGCATGGACCTCCACAGGCCTCGGTCTTGCGTCGCCTGAATTCAGCGGCTCCCTGCGACTCGCTTGATGTCGCCGGTCCACCTGGTGGGGGGTCTGCCAACAATGCGCTTCACGGTGCGGGGTCGCCATTCCAGCACCTTGGGACCCATCGACCATCAGCTCTTCGAACTATGTGCCCCGCCCATTTCCACTTCAGTTTCGCGACGTTTGTTTATAGTATTAGTGTGATCATTTAGCAACTCAAAGTCATAGTGTAGATATCATCAACATCATGATCAGCAACCCATTAACGTCTCACTACCTACTGAGTGCAAGTTTCCTCTCAGAGAAGGGTTGGCCAATGGCCATAATCCACCACTAGGCCCAATGCGAATTGGTAGACTTAACATATACCTTTAAGAACATTAAGGAGAACTCTCGGACGTTTCCATCACCATTGAAGCCATATATTTGCTTAAACGCACATAACTCCGAAAAGTCTGAGATGCCCGGGATCGAACCTGAGACCATTTAATTGGAGAGCGTATCCCTAACCATAGGCTATCACTGTTTTGTATTTTATAGTGCATAGAAAGCCTAAATTAAATTTACCGTAAACATCCCGCTGATTGCTCACCTTATTAATTAAGTGCATTGTAATTAATGCAGTCATTAATTATTGTCCACTTAATTATGGATTACAAGTCCAAATTATGGATTAAAAATCGATTTGCATAACCTAATTTCTGTTTCCTAATAATTAATTTATCAGCATATTATGGAAGGTAAATGTTAAATCTATTGAAAATCCATTTTTTGTACTTCTAGTGTGCTATTAAGGCTGGAATCACAATATAAGCTGCACCACGTTGAAACTTTTTTAGGCTGGAATCACATCTGTGCGCATCGATTCGCATTTAGCCAAATGACTTCGGTTGCACGTATGCGTTCAGAACGGAACGCACGCTCGCGTTTACCGAAATCATCCTGTAATAAAAATACAAATCGATGCGCAGAGATGTCATTCCAGCCTAAAAAAATTTCAACGTGGTGCTATTTATATCGCGTGCAGTAGTGCGGTGTGAGGGGGCTGAGATTGGGGTCTTCTTCCAAAGATATAGAGATAGGGCAGGGGATTTGCTTAACGTACCTAGTACCTACCCTGCGATGAAATTAGCCCGACATAAGGATACGGGAGCGTGTATATGTAACAATGCAAGATCTCCCTTTGGCCTAGTGACGCGGGACCAGCCGGTGGTCCGCTTTACAAATGTACTTATAAACTTGTATATAAAAATGATCTGGGATTATTATTTCGCTATCGCGATGTGGAATCGCCTGTTATTTATGATGCGGTCATGCTTTGGATTGTTTTGTAGATCGTAAAGCATCATCTGGTAGTTATCAGGATTCGTTCTGCGTTTTTTTGCTTGCTTGAAAGTGAAATAACCACACAGCCTTAATTCATGTGAGCTAAGCTGTTATATGTAAAATCTCTTTTTAATGTTTCTGAGAAATAATTATCCAAGCGAAAGTGAGTAATGTGCACCAAGCCTTAGAAATTCTAAAATCTGAAATTGACCCAAAAGGGCCTCAGTGAAAATCCACGTACAGTAACAGCTTTATAAGGCTATGTCGCATCCAGAACTGTGATCATTTATCACCGCAATATAAGCATCACACACACGTCGCCGCCAGTTTAGCTTTATAAGCGTCGTTGATATGCGAAACCAATTAACATTGCCACATAGCGCGAAGTAGATGCCACGAGTGAATTATACTGCTTCGGATTTTAAGTTAGACTGCGATACGAGGCAATTGCGCACGAATGGAGCATTTAAATGAGCCATTTGCACTCGTCTGACTCTGAAACTTTGGTTGGCGGTTTTCAGATCTGATGAAAATTTGATAAGAATGAAGCGTAGAGTTCAATTGGAATCTCTGTCGGTAGGGACATTTATATCGGCGAAGACCGACACACTTCCAAGTTTTTGGATCTTTTGTATTTACCTTGGTTACTCTGAATTTCTTTCGAATTTAATGAAACCTTTAACCAACGAAGAAATTCGATGTTAAAACTGATTTTTTTCAATACAAAAACTATATTAAAACGTCAACTTATTCTTCGATTTATAATTTACCTTGTTCGTGTTGCTTACTTCAAAATATAACCATTCACATCTTCACTCGTCAATTTGGGTCCAATCTACATTTCCGGAAAGCGTAGCAGGTGCATCGAATGATTTATACAGCTTTTGATTTCACCTTGCAGTGGAACTCGAAGCAATATCACGCGCACGAAACATTGAAATGAGAAAAGCACATTCCCGTTTAACGTCACTAGGTATTAGAATGTAACGAAATTCAGATTATTCAAATGTAGGTTAGGGGAGCAAAGTGCTTGAGCAGAATACTGAAGAAAGTCTTTGGAGGACGCCGTCAAGAGATCTCAGAAGACCTTCATTATCACGAGAGAGTTTAGTACCTATACCTACATTAAATGCTCATAACTTCGGAACTTCGGAAACGGAAAAGGTAGCCTTTGTCAAAGTTCAAGTCCTCAATACAAAAAATCTCGTAGATCCGTTGCTCTGTTGTTACTTGATTGAAGGACAAACCAACAAACAAACACACTTTCGGATTTACCATAATATTAGTAAAGATGCAAAAGTGATGTCTTTTTTGAATAGATGCTGTACACTAAACAAGTTGTACTTAGAACTGTAATTATAAATTGTAAAGGTTGAATTGAAAAATATAATATCTTCTCTACATTCAATCTACGTTAGCTTTGAGAAAAAGCGAATGAGCATAACTCAAAGTTTTTAACTTGGTAAAAAGCGACTTCATTAAAATTAAAACATCATTGAAGTTCGCCCTGTGAAACTCAAAGAGTGCAAACGGACAGACGTTGTATTTTGCAAAATATTTATATAGAGTTTTCAAGAAAAGTTCTTTACTTTGAGGCCAAATGAACAGAGATAGAATCACAGTGAAGTCTTCGGCTACCTTTCCGGAAGTTCTAGATTCCAATCCCAAGCACACATTATTTCCGACCGACTTTCTGGAATGATGCGCTTTTTAAGCAGTTAAATATCACTTGCTTGAACAGAAAAGAAACCTATATGCCTGTGGATTCTCTGTAATGTTCTCAAAGGTATATTGTGAAGTCTACCAATCCGGACTTACTAAACTGTTTTGGCCAGCGTGGTAAACTTTGGCCAAAACAGTTTTCACTGAAGAAGAGATCTGTGCGCAGTTGGGTTTAGATGAATGCAAAAATTGCAATTTATTTAATAGAAAAGGAGTCAAAATCAGAAAGCTTTCATTACATTATCCCATTATGCTATGTTTATTCGCAAGGTTATGAAATTCCGGAGCGCAATTTTTGTTGACAAACAACGATATTGTTCTTTGTTAACTTTTAAATGAAATAATAAGCTTACATTTTATCGCTTTTTGTTGAAATAAAATGAGGAACTAACAACAGCAGAATCAGTCAGTCATTTTATACGACGGAGTTTATCATGGCTTCGTTTTCCGCTGGGTTATTTTTGCGTGGCGCTCTGCTTATTTAATTTGCAGACATGTGCGCCATCCGTTTGTCGCTTAATGCATATGCATGAATTTATTCGTAACTGAAACTTTATTTTTCATCAGATAAAAACTATTTACTTTAATAATCATATTATGGAAAAGCTGAGGGAGTTATTCGTTTATTTACTTAACCTAATTTGTTAATAGGTTACATTGAACTTTCGGTTTTAAATCCACGCCTTGAACCGCTATAGGTACCTATGGGCTTTCATAAATGAAAAATATTATGTTAAAAAACCAATATTAGTAAAGCGCTGTAAAAGGAATTTCTGGATAAAGGGATTCTTCTTTCGGAGAAGCTTTTTAAACATTTTCATTAAAACTTTATCCTACTCTGTATTTATATCTGTTAGGTATAAAGTACGTATTTAGTTTATTGAACATCTAAGTGAACTCGCCATCCTTCCATGAACGGAATAGTTTAAGGTAATTTATTTATTTAATAGAAATCCCGTGTTGTATGTTCGTATATTGTTGTATATACGTCACTTATCATCAGATGAGATCGCAATTAAGGACTATCTTATCATCGAATAAAAAAATATATTTTTAAGATAGATATTTCTGATCAGTAAATAAAAAAATGTGCCACTTTCATTATCGCCGAGTAACGATTAAGCGACGAATGAATAAGCGAGGTATGTACTTTGCAATATAATTTTGTCGTAAAATAATAAATAAAACGTTTTAATACATTTTTAAAACAAAACTGTCATTACGTCTAATTTACTCCTGGCTTTACTCCTGGGCTAAACTTTACTACTCGATGATGCTGAAATCAGCACTTCGATAGTAGGTATCAAAATTGAAGGAACGAAAAGTAAAGTGGAACAATTCTTACTGACTCAGATAGATCTAATAAATTACATTCGTTCCGATGTACTGCTACATCAGGTTTCTTATTATCTTCCTCATATGCAAAGAGGCTTGAAATAAAACGTCATTTCCATTCGCTTATTATTCGGAAAGCAGGAATCGCTGGTCGGGACCGCCGATCGCATTTCGTATCTTATATCGTATTCGGTATGTGGACCGTAACATCATCCAATAGATCCAATATACCTGCAGGTATCATTTCAAAGAGCTTTATCAATGTTTATTGTAAAACAGAATATAAATCATCCGGTAATTTCCTAATCATACTAATATTATAAAGGCATGTGTGTGTGTGTGTGTGTGTGTGTGTGTGTGTGTGTGCATGCGTGCGCGTGTGTGTTAGAAGTGGTTAATATAGCACTTAGCAACATATTACAGCATGCTATCTTTCCATAGCACACAGCAAGTGCTACATACGTAGGCGCGGTAGTGCTACGATGCTATAAATATCACGCGCTGTAGGCGGTGTAGCACACTGCGCGTAGCAGCGGCGCTGAGGCGGCCGGGCAGTTAGCAGATGGATTTATCGCAACTCGCAATAAACATGCTATGTGATTTAGCATGTTGCAAGACATAGCGCGCGCGCTAGCCGCTCACAAGCTTGCTAATTAAAGTTGCTATAGCATAGTATTTTTTATAGCATGCTAAAATTTTATAGTTTATAGTCAGTAGCATGATATCGATTTATAACATTTTTGAACAACTCTAGTGTGTGTGTATGTGTATGTGTCTGTTTGATACTCCTTCACGCCACAACTAGTGAACCGATTTGGCTATTTAGAATGAAGATAGCTCATACCTAGGATTAACACATAGGCATGTAGGCTATCCCGGAAAATTAAATAGTTCCTACAGGAATCAAAAAACCTTTACCTATCCACGCGGACGAAGTCGCGGAAATCATTTAATCCTACTAATATTTAAATGCGAAAGATGTTTGTTAAAAGACCTCAATCCACGCGGATGCAGTCGCGGGCATCATCAACCTAAAATTATAAATGTAAAAGTTTGGAGGATGGATGGATGGATGGATGAACGTTTTTTACTCCTTCACGCCACAACGATCGAACCAATTTGGCTGAAATTTGGCATGGAGATAGTTCATATTCAAAATTATTATATTGCCTACATTTTATTTCGAAAAATTAAAGAGTTCCCACGGGAATTATTAAATCTTAATCCTCATCATCATCATCTAGTACGTATATAATATGAAATAAATTCACATCAAAAAGTTAATTTTAATAACGAATTCTACTACTTAAGCTACATAAACTGTAGAGTTTTAATATAAAAGTTGTACTTGTAGTTCGCATTAAGTAGGTACAGACTCATAATAATGCAAAGTTTTCCAATAACAAACTGAAGAACCAAAGTTATGTTCTGTCACTAAGGCTTTGACTGCGTAATGTAGGGATAACTTGTTATATTTAAGTAAGTTCTTTATGAGGGCACAGTTACTAAGAATTTATGATATTTTCGGTAAGTAAATTGAAACTTTTTTTTTATCAAGACAATTTTTTTTTTTTTTCATAATTATAAGCTTTTTGTGTCTATGATTTAGATTCGCACTGGAATATAGTAAAGCCGATGCCGGCAGAAGCATTGTGGAAAAGAGAATATGTAATTTCGTTGTCCCTGGTCTGACCTGGTGGGAGGTTTTGGCTGTGGTTGGTTACCACCCTACCGTAGAAAGAGACATGCCATCAAGAAAGTTAGCGTTCGGATACAATTGCGTGTAAATATCGTTACGGGATATGAGTTTCATTCAAATTCAAATTCAAAACCAGTTACCATCTTAGACTGCATCGTCATTTACCATCAGACGAGATAGCTTAGATGGGCTATTTTGTCATCGAATAACAAAAACAGGCCGAGTGCGAGTCGGATTCGCATAGGAAGGGTTCCGTACCAAAATACGCCTAAAAACACGTTTCGAGTAGGGGAGCCCCGTTTTTTATTTATTTTATTCTATTTTTATTATTTATTGTTACAGCGGCAATAGATAATATACACATTTTGTGAAAATTTCAAATATCTATCTATTACTGTTCATGAGATACAGCCCGCTGACAGACAGACAGATGGACGGACGGACAGCAGAGGCTTAGTAATAGGGTCCCGTTGGTTACCCTTCGGTTACGGAACCCTAAAAACAACTCCCGATCAAGTATTCCAGTGTACGAGTACTTTGTGAATCAAAATGTTAAATATTCAACTGAATACGATGGGATCGTTATCTACGCCGTTGATTTAACAGGGCCGTTTAGTTAAATGACTAGGCCGTTAATTGAATGGCTAATTAAACCACATGACTGCGACACATTCACCACTGTATATTAAGTAGGTAGGATACCAGTAGATACCAGAGATACTGTCAGATAATGCACGGGTATCGTTGTTCTTCTATATGTGAGCATGGATATGGGATGGACTATACTAATAGAAAGATATTCCTCCGGGGACCCGGGGACCACCAGCACTGGTAGCATGGGCGGGAGAAATTTTATCCCCGGGAAAAGGATAAAACGTTTATCCTCTCGCTTAGCTTTATCCACCCGTCGAGCATGGGCACAGCGGTGGCAATAACACTCAGTGGATATACTTATAGAAATATACATCGCCTTCTCCTCTGTCGCCATGCTTTAGCATAGGGAAAAGATAATTTTATCCCCTGTCAGTGGATAAAATCGGGGGATAAAACTTTTATCTCCTGCCCATGCTACCAGTGCAGCCGAGGCAAAGGATTTTAAAGGTATTTATTATATGTTTGGTGGGGACTTCTCATATGAGATGTAGTAGAAACGTATCGTATGCGTCGTTATTCCACGAGCAACGTTATATTTCTACTATATCTCATGTGCGAAGTCCCTTAGCTGTGGTTACAGCGACATATGCTGCACTAACTTCAGGATTTCCAAACAAGTTGGTATCAAAAGCGCAACTTGAATAACCGCGCCACGATGCTGAAACTACGAGTACTTCCCTCCAGGCGTGAAAAGTTTGGCACTGTGGCATCGCTGTTTAATATTATTTTTTAGGATTCCGTACGCGAAGGGTAACCAACGGGACCCTATTACTAAGCCTCCGTTGTCTGTCCGTCCGTCCGTCCGCCCGTCCGTCCGTCCGCCCGTCCGTCAGTCTGTCTGTCAACGGGCTGTATATCCCATGATCCGTAATTAGGTAGAGAGTTGAAATTTTCAGAGAATGTGTATTTCTGTTACCGTTATACCAAAAAAATTAAAATTACTAGAAACTTGTTTTTTTCGACGTTTTTGGTACGGAACCCTTCGTACGCGAGTCCGACTTCTATTTGACCGGTTATTTATTCATCGTAAATTTTTTCTCGTTGAAAATTTAATTAGGGTACAAACTTGTTTAAAGGTATCAAGCTGGTTACCCACAACTTCGTCCAGGTAGAGGTAGGTTTTTAAGAATCCCGTGATAGTGATAACTTTTTGATTTTCCGTGATGAAAAGTATTGTATGTCAATCTCTAGAATGCAAATCTATCTCGGTGACAAAATTCTTCCGGGTTGAGTCAGCGGTTGATTCAACAAACTTAATAGACTACCAATTTACACTTGGCCAGACGGAGTGTTGGATTATGGCCCTGAACTCTGACAACTAGTGGGCCGGCAATGGGCTAGCGTGAACTGTTATTTGTTCCGTACGCTTCATAGCGTTCTCTATCCTAAGCGAAATTGCCCGAGTCTCTTATTTTTGTGTTTTTTAAATCAAAACATAAAGCATCAAGGTCTGTTTAAATCATGACAGAATCAAAAAAGTGCTTGCGTTATAAAAAAAGTACCCGAAGCGAAAAAATCGCGATTCAAATCAATCTTCTTTAAAAGTTTGAAGTATCCAAGCCTACAATAATAATTGTAATCCATTGTTTTGTTAAGCTCTCTAGGCCTGTTCCAATTCAGAGCACGTACATGACTGTGTTTTCGTTTCATTTATTCATGGCATCAATCAAAACACGCTCTTCATCACTCTGTAGGCATTCGGTTTAAGATGTGTTGTATTTTTAAGGTGAATGGATTTTTCTGTATTGTTTTCCACTTGCCAGCTTCACGAAAAGTCTTTTTTCCGAAGTTAAATCTATTTACTGACGTGATTTGTTGAAAGTTGAAACACTGCAGGTAACACCGTTTTGGTAAATAAATATATTTTTATATAAAGACGCATAATATAACACCCAGTCGTGGTCTGGTGTAGAGTTGAGATGATGAAACGCTTAAAGTGTGTAATTTACAAAAATTTGTAAGTATATTTGGTGTAAGTTGTTTTTAAGTAAAAAATTATTTTATATAATTATTGTTTATTTTTTTAATCTTGAAGATTTCGAACAAGAAATGCGGAACGGGGCAAATATCGCTGTCAACGATGTTTTTTCATGTGCCGTCCCGTCTCGTCATAATATATCCCGTCACGTATATTTTGTTGCTATATTTTTATATGGCAACGATGTCAAGAAAGCGTCCCGTCCACGTCCCATCCCATACTGGACGAAAAAAGACACGTTACGTATGAAAAGACCTTTAAGTAAAAATTTATTTTTTCCTATAACTATAGTTCCTTTTTTTTTGAAGATTTCCCTCGATAGATTGCGATCACACCTGATGCTGAGTATAACGTTGCAATCTAAGATTTTAGCAGCTGACTTGGCCCTTCCAACTTCCAAGCTATCTTCATTGCTTCTATAGTAATTTTTTAACTAAACTAAAAAAATTGTGATCAGCGTTGAACCTCTTTAGTTTGGTTTCATATCTTTAAAATAAATTAATAAACTGGGATGCAAATAATGAACCCAAAAAATGGAAGTAGCTAGGTAATCTTGAAAAACTTATTTATTTTTTGGCCGTATCAAGCAGTGGAACTAAGATTGATCGCCAAAATGTTACCGAAGTAATTTTACCAAAATGAGAAAATACCTTACTCAGGCTAACTATGAGGTCGATACTAGTACCTACCGAAAAGGTCGTGGGTCGACATAACCGATTGATGGTTACACAGTTGTGTACTTAGTCGATGAGAGCGTCCAAAAAATAAGTAAAATACAATGAGGAAAGATGTTATTGTTTATCACAAATAAACTCTATACTTACTTTAAAAAACTCTTCCACCTCTCATGCTCTTAAAGTTCTTATTTACGCTTGGTGGAAACAGGTAAAAACTATTTTTATGCACTTGTGCATACTTCATCCGGAACAGTTAAATCCGTCCCCAGAAAAATGACATTATATGACCAAATATAAAATGCTAATGGGGGAACCAACTCGCAGCCACAACGTTATATTTGCAGTAAAATGAACCACCTGATTTTATCAGCACGAGTAAATGCAGTGGCGTTATAAGACTATTTTTTTTTACATAATTATGTAATGTTATAAACACAAAAATGTGTTTTGTTGTTGATCTTTTAATCGCGCAGCAATGGAGCTGTCGATTAAAAAAAATCAGGTGAATCGGTCCAGAAATCCCGGTGGACATACATGGAAAAAAAAGATACCGGCCGAATAACCTCCTCCTTTTAAAGTTTTTTTTTAAAGTCGGTTAAAAATGCAAGTAGCAATTTCACAATAGTTATGCATAGAAAATTAGAATTGTAGAAACATCATCCTATAGTAGTAAAAAATGACATGCAAAATAACGTTTTATTATGAAAAACATACCTATTTCCTTATGCACATTTTTACTCGCCTTAAATTGCTATTAAGAATATGACCATACAACGAATAAATCTCAACGAATGTGACATAAACACATAATATTGCCCTAATTTAATAGCTTCTAAGTGTTATTGCAGTAACATAAAACGGCAGTTGTGATTCGCGTACAGACTGTTAATATGGCATTAAATGTGTGGAAGGCAACCAAGCCGCGCGAGGGTTGTTTCTGCTGTATATTATCGCCACTAATAAATTTCGGTTTATTAATTTTTTGTCCACCATCATCAATACAGAACTATGTCCTTCTAAACTGTAAACAGTTTGGCGTTAGAGCCATTACTGTCGAGCTCATACAAGTATAAGTGCTCTCTTCTTCAGTGAAACGTACATTCGCTCTTGAGACGCTCTCTAAAACTACTTACTGGATCTAACTCAAACTTGATGGACAATAGTATGGATAAAAACTACAATCGACAAACGTGTAAATTGCTCTTAATTGAAACGTAAGTATAAGGAAAACCTCTGTAAGTCGAACTTCAAGGAAGACGCTAAAAAATCGAGCTGTAGAGGTTTTATTTTTTACAGATTACCATTTTTTATAGATTTTGAGTTACAAAGGGGAAATATGAAAAAGCGTAGGGGCTCACTGATTATTTCGATCTATAGAGGGTTGAGATTTCGAGTAACAGAGGTTTTGTGGCTAGAAGGGAGTTCTGAAGGTTTTCGACTTATCGAGTTTCGACTTAAAGAGGTTCTAATATTAATAAACCTGTACTTAGTAAAATTTATATTTCACCTACAATATTTATATACCTACCTATACCTACCGAAGTAAGACTATGTTGCCGAAAGTGGATCAAATTTTAGTAATTAAATTTAACTCTGTCTTCAGTAAATAATTAAAGGACAGATTGATATAGATCTAAATATTATGTATTAGGTACGTCCATGAGTAATCATTAAATTTATTTAATTACCATATTCATGAATACGCGCCAATTACATGTCGCTGAGTCGAATAATCTCCTCGTCAATTTTACAGTTAACTTATCAAAGAGGGGAATTAATAAATTTGTAAATTAATTTGTTTCCATCTTACGATTTCCATTTAATTTTCCAATATAAAGTAACACGTAAATTGTTATATTATTATTATTTTCCAAATATTTTTACTCTCACACCCGCGTACAAAATAAATACATATAAGGGCAAACATTTATACAATGATCATAAATATATGCTATTAATATTATAAATGCGAAAGTTTGGATGGATGTTTGGATGTTTGTTACTCACTCGCGCTGCAACGACTGAACCGATTTGGCTGAAAGGCACAGAGATAGATTATAGACTGGAATAGCACAAAGCCGCGGGTATCAACACTAGTATGCAAATAAATAAACTTGCATTATTATTATTATATTTTACTAGCTTCTAGCTGCGACTTCGGCGGCATAGAAGGTGTGTGAAGTAGTAACTTTTTTTCTGAGAGGAGACATGCTCAGTGAGAAATTACCGATGGTGATAAACTATTACGTTTTTTATTTTTAAGAATTTGTTAATTCTATAAGGTCTAAAAATATTAAAAGTGGGCTAGAACTAAAGAGTTAACCTAAAACGCACTAGCCTTCAAGCAAGGCCAGTGCTCACTCGGAATGAATGCGCACTTAACATTAACCTAGAAAGCATTTTATATGTTTTACTTAAGCAGTTATTTCTTTAGCTGAAAATAAACATATTTCTTGACTTATGTGAACAATAGTGTTATATAAATATTCCTACCCGATAAAGTATCGTTTATTTTGTATAGAAGCAGATCTCCGCCACAAAATAAATTCGAAGATCGCTAGCGCGTTGTAACCATAACACGAATTTCAAATAATGGGCTAAGTTCTAATAGGACAAGCACTTGTCACGCGTTGACGTGCGTTGGAACGTTCAGCACTGGTAGCATGGGCGGGAGAAATTTTATCCCCGGGAAAAGGATAAAACGTTTATCCCCTCGCTTAGCCTTATCCACCCGTCGACCATGGGCACAGCGGTGGAAATAACACTCAGTGGATATACTTATAGGATTATACATCGCCTTCTCCTCTGTCGCCATGCTTTAGCATAGGGAAAAGATATTTTATCCCCTGTCAGTGGATAAAATCGGGGGATAAAACTTTAATCTCCTGCCCATGCTACCAGTGCAGATGTCCAGCGACAACGCACGGTGCCCGTAAGCTTACAAGCAGCAAGCTCAGTTTATTTCGCTTGAGCATTGAATATGAACGCCATGGAAGCTTTCATTTTGTCATTGAATGATTAAATTTTGAGTCCATTCTGTTACGGTAAACTAGCAAAAATATGGTAAAATAACTATCAGGGACCTTCGACTGTCTGCCGAAAAGGCGTGTTCGCTAGTGGGGACACGCGCAGTTTGAAGTACGTATATTTTCTCTGAATACGGCTGTACCGCGCGTTGACGCGCGTCTACGCTCTTACATAAATGAACGATTGATGGAAAATATCGATACCTACTACGTAAGTTGTGGTAATATCCCACAAAATTGGCGTTTTGTGCACTATATCATTTGTTTTTATCTATTTTATGTGTTCGTTTAAAAAAAAACAGAATTTTTAACATACTCTCAAGACGTATAAAATTGTATCGTCATTAAAACGACGGCCTAAACCATATTATAATATGGCTTTAAGCTATAAAGAGAATATTCCAGCGAGATTTTTGAAAACCTAATTATACTAATACCCGGAGTCACGAGCAAAAACTACTAACTTAGTATAAGGGTTTAGACAAAATATACTGTGGTATAATCATAAACTCGTTATATAATAAGTAGGCATTACGCGTTTTACCGTTTACCATAAGATTAATGTTGTAATCAATTAGGAGAGATAATTTTAATAATTTATGTAATCACATAAAACGCACATGAATAATGTATCGGGTCTCTGAAAAGCGGAAAAATACAGCTTCGATGAAAAACATATTGGCTGTATAAACATTTACCTGTACCGTAATTTTGAAACAGGCCTACGTGACTCGTATCGCACGATCGTTCAAACTCATTTGTGCTTTCATAAGTTAGTTGCAAAAAAATACATGCTTAAAATCGTGACCTATAGGCATGAAAATTTTCTGGTGAATAATCCATGGTGAATGCTCATAAAATTGAAGCGTGCGTAAATTGTTTATGTATGCCGTCATAATGGCAAATAATTTTCCCGTCAATGTAATGCAAATTAACGTAATGCGTATTAATTACATAGAGGGACTTAAAAAACAATAATAATAAGAATATTGTGCTTTAAGATGCTGTTCAGATAATGTTGATTACTTTCTCTCATGATCTATTGTTAATCTTATTTTACGAGCATAAGTAGAAGAGAGTTAGAAATCGATAAGTCAAAGTCCGATCGTGAAGAAAATTTATTTTGCGCGGCGAACCGACCCCATTCGCCCTTTTATTGAAATGCTAATAGAATCACAGGTAAACCTGCGATTTAATTTGGCCATCAGGTTCAAATAAAAATAACATAGACTATAGATAGGAAAAAGTATGTTTTTACCGGGAGTCGGTAACATTGAAAGCCCCGTCACGCGTGATGTATTGTTTCGTGATGAATTGATCTTTAAAAATTAGACGAACAAAATAAGCTTGGTATACGTTAATTTAAAATGTCTAGGCTCCCGGACTATAATTATCACGAAGTATATCGTTCACTGGCTCTTGGTCTACTGGTAAATGTAGAGTTTTTTTTTTTAAAGAATATTAGCCAACCTGAAGTTGACTAATATTCTCCTGTCCCCTCCAAACAAGCGGAAAACTTGTGTTAGGAGTAGGTACGACAATAGTGTAACGGGTGGGATTCGCGAAATTAACATGTATAACCCTGCCAAATTACAGTTCTTAATTATAGGCCGCAGACAGACGAACAGACGGATAGATGGCCAGGTGGACAGATGGACAGACGGACATCTGTCCGTCTGTCCATTACGGACGAACTTAGCGTAACTTTAAGGGTTCCTTGTATCAAAACGTATTTTGTACGCCTTAAGGGTTCTAGGGTAACTAGGGTTCCGTAGTAACACTAAAAAAGGCGTAAAAATTAGTTTAGATTTATTTACTCGCAACT